>CM055127.1:60851156-62051156 GCA_029206835.1 Rana muscosa | reverse complement strand
AAAATTGCGTTCAGGACAGATGTTCAGAGGCATTTGAAACGCCAAATGCCTGTAACAGCTTGTAAACGCAGTAACGCGTGTTTCGTTTACAGGCATTTTCCCATTTCACGGTAAAGGCACCCCCTTTGAAGTGTTTAGATGAACAGCACAAAACAGGGACTCCTGAGTGTACAAATAGTACCTGCTGATCTCCTATCTCTGTTTCCTGATCACTGTGCAGCCATGTTCAAGGTCCGTCAACTTCTGTACTCCAGCTGCCTGTGTCCTGGATCCTTGGGGGGGGGGGGGGCTTTCTGTATATGCTCTGGGAGGATTTAACAGAGGTCCCCCAGCCAAACAGTAGCTGGGACCCCACAAAAGGTGCTTGCAGTTCTAGGCAGATCCCAGGGATACCACAGCCCTCAGGTTGGGTCTTATTCCCCCAGGAACAATAGACTTCTGCTCTGGGTTTCAGCCTATTTATACTACCCTCAGCCTTCTGCTGGTCACCTGCTATATTGACCAGGGATTGGCTGGGGAGATATTAACATGCACATGCCAGGGTCATCATCCTCCCACCCACTATGTCCCAGGGTCCCCTGCGAGACAGGGAAAAGTAATTGAGCCCATACTAACAGAGCCCAGAGCAGACCAAACTAATCCATCAGTGCTCTCCCTACCTACAGGGAGGCCAAAAACTAAATTTCGATAACTGTAGCTCAATAGGCACTACAGGAGTAAACAGAGCCATCCAGGAAATGTGTTAGCCACAGGATTACCAGGGAAAAGCAAAAATAAATCAAACTAATGCAACAACCACATCCAAGCTGGTAAGCTGCACTATATTACGTTTTTGCTTTGGGTTTAGGTAAGTTTCTCTTAGGAATCCATTTTGGCCCCATTTTCATTGCTGCAATTCTGCCCGTGAACCCAAATCAGGTGGCAATCGCAGCACAACACGCTGTGCATATTTGGGTTCCATTATCCTTCAATGGCACCCCAAATGTGATGCAATTTTAGCATGACAGGATCACAGTCACAGTAAGCTGCGCTTTCACAAATCGCATGAAGCTTGTCACCCGAAAAGGAGCATGAGCTTCTTTTTGGGTGACAAATGCGCATAGGGCAGCTTATTCAACTGAATGGGCTGCCCCATGTGACATGCAGAATCACGTGAAAATCGCAATGTCAAAATCAATGAGAACAGGACCTTAGAAGAAATGTACAGTGCTTTTGTAAATATTTAAAAAATATATATATATATCTTCACCAAGTATGAAATACAGTAAAACCTTGGATTGCGAGCATAATTCGTTCTGAAAACATGCTTGTAATCCAAAGCACTTGTATATCAAAGCGAATTTCCCCATAAGAAATAATGGAAACTCAGATGATTTGTTCCACGACCATTTATTCATAAGTCCTTCAGTTTATAGTCCATATAAAAAGATTATAGCAATGTGATGGTTGTGTAACCATAAAATGTCCATCCAGAAATGGAGGCCTCCACAAGGGGATTAGAGGCAAAATCCTGCAAGAGCTACAGAGTATAAAAGAGAAGAGAGGCGCTTCTAAGTGTAGCAATATGGTTACATTTAATGAAGGTACAACATTTAGCAACTCACGTGGTTGATGATTAAAAGAGGCACATCTAAGTATGCAGACATCCGGGGTAAAGCTGTCCACATAGACCATCCTCCACACCGCCGACTCTTACCGCTGTCAGTCTGCAATTGTGACCAGGAAGACTACCATGCAGTAGAGCTATCTGAAAGTGAGGCTTAAAGCGCTCGTGGAGCACAGTGTGGAAAGGATTACGTTGATGGTGGTGCAGAGGATAGTCTATGTGGACAGCTTTACCCCGGATGCCTGCATACTTAGATGTGTCTCTTTTAATCATCAACCATGTGACTTACTAAATGTTGTACCTTAATTAAATGTAACCATATTGTACACCTAGAGGCACCTCTGTTCTTTTTTTACTCAGTTGTGACGCTACTTGTATATCAAGACATTGCTTGTATATCAAGTAAAAATGTATTTAAAAATTTAGCTTGAATGCAAAAAGCTCTTAAACCAAGTTACTCTCAAACCAAGGTTTTACTGTATTGATATTGATATGATGTAGTCCTCTATCTAATCAGCAGGTGGCCCTCTCTACCCCGTTTCACGTGTGAAAAATTATCTGTCACGTGTGCAAGTACATTGTTTACAGAGCTTCAGACTGATGACTAATCCCTTGCTGGCTATTGATGGCTCAGATTTTGGTAGATTCCAGGTCGAAAATCCAGGTTTGGGTGGCTCTGTCAGCACCACTTTAAAAATCAACTGAGCCAGGTGGAAAATGATTAGCTGACTGTTTCATTATCAGATGTAGCCCTGGTTCACACTGGTGCGTTTTGATATGCGATTTGGCATGTCAAATCGGCGGCAATTGCCAGCAATGGCACCATCCTAATCGGTGCGACGGCGCATCTGCGGCGCTGCACTGATTTCAAAAAGTAGTTTTTGTACTACTTTTTGCGATTTCGGCCCGCGATTTACATTGACATTTGTGCAGAAACCTGAACAGATGTCTCTGTAATCGCGGCCGAAATCGGGACAGACCAGCGGGAGTGAAATCGTGCGAGTTCAGCTGAATTCGCACGGCTTCATTCCCGCAGCCCAGTGTGAACCTGGGCTTAATAACAGTATGCAGACATCTGAATACAAAGCCAACAATGGAGATTCCTCCATTCATGCTGCTTAGTGTTGTTTTCCTCTAGCTAAGCTTGCGGGCTGAATAAGAGAAGTCGACTCGTATATGGCTAGTGTTGTTAGGTTTCAATCAGACGTTTCCAAGTAGAGTCACCTTTGTACATCTTAGTGCTGCTGATCTTCTGCAGCCTCATTGCAGCTTTTACTTATCTACATGCACTCACTTTAGGAATGGCTACAGTACATGTTATTGCTGATGTTGCCAATGGTGGAACATGTCTGTGCTATAAAACTTAAAGCGGAGTTCCACCCAAAAATGGAACTTCCGCTTTTTGGAACCCTCCCCCCCTCCGGTGTCACATTTGGCACCTTTCAGGGGGAGCAGATACCTGTGTAACACAGGTATTTAGCTCCCACCTCCGAGCATAGATACCCATGCCACCTGTGGATATATACGCCACTTCCGGTGTCTTCTCCCCCCCACTGTCTTCTGGGAGACACAAAGGTCCCTGAAGACAGCAGGGACCAGTGGCGTCGTGCATGCGCAGTAGGGAACCAGGAAGTGAAGCCGTAAGGCTTCACTTTCTGATTCCCTTACCGAAGATGGCAGCGGCAGCACCCGAGAGCCGAGCGATAGATCGGCTTCGGTTGCCAACATCGCGGGCGCCCTGGACAGGTAAGTGTCCTTATTTTAAAAGTCAGCAGTTGCAGTATTTGTAGCTGTTGACTTTTAAAAAAAAAAAATGGCGGAACACCGCTTTAATACATCTTATAATATCCACCAGAGGCACATGTGACAACCAGGACATCTCTTTAGCTGCGGCTGGTGTTTTTTTGGCTCTTCCTACCAGCCAGCAGGGGGAGTGAAACCTCAAATTCCTGCTGATTGTAAAAGTGAAAGAACACATTACTAGGCACCCTTTAGACATGTAGGGTCCAAGGAGGATGCGCGACATATAATATACTGTATGTACTAATGCAATTTTCATATCCAAATACAATTATGTACAATCTCCTTTTCTATTGTAGCTGAGCTCTGTTGAGACTCCTAGCGAGATTTTTATTTTAGCCCTGGTTCACACTGTGATTTGAGATGCATTCCAGAACATATTGGTTTGCATGACAAGTGAAATAACATGTGCTTCTATGGAGGCCGTTCACATATATGCGGTCCGAACACATTGCGATTTTAAAAAGGGTTCTGTGCATGTTTGGTGCGATGCAATGCAATTTTTAGCCCCAAATAGTTGAATGGAATCAGCTGGGAAAACGCTTAGATGTTCAAATACAATGCGATTTCAGTGCATTTTCTAGGACTCAGGGCTGTTTTTCTCAGGAGAGAGAGAATAAATAAAAATTGCAGCTGCATCCAAATCACATTGGAATCGCAGATGAAAGGGAATGAAGTTGCACTGGCTGTGATTCTTCAAACCGCATTACAAAACTCTTAAATTCCACCGCATCAGTGTGAACCTAGCCTTAAAGTTCTCTTATGCCGCGTACACACGATAGGAATTTCCGGCAACAAAACCGTGGGGTTTTTTTCCGTCGGATTTTCGCTCAAACTTGTCTTGCATACACACGGTCACAAAAATGTTGCCGGGAAATTCCGAACGTCAAGAACGCGGAGACGTACAACACTACAACGAGCCGAGAAAAATGAAGTACAATGATTCCGAGCATGCGTAGGATTTTTGTGCGTCGGCATTGGATACACACGATCGGATATTCCGACAAGAACTTTTGTTGTCAGAAAAATTGAGAATCTGCTCTCAAACATTTGTTGAAATTCCGACAGCAAATGTCCGATGGAGCCTACACACAGTCGGAATATCCGACCAAATGCTCACATCGGACTTTTGTTGTCGGAAATTCCAATCGTGTGTACGCGGCATTAGAGGAGAAAAAAATCATCAATATGCTGTATGAATTTGGCCATGCAATAGGTCATTTCTAAATCTAGGCACAGGCATATCTTTCAGGTGGAAGAAAATTCATGGCAATAGGCAGATTTTTAGGGCATTGCTTAGGCACGCTTCATATTTCTACAAATCCCCTACAACATAGGACGTCTTCACTGTTTGAGTTCTGGTCCAATTTAAAATAAACTTTATGAGTTGTGCTAACCTCCTCCTGAAAATACTAGTTGCCTGGCTTTTTATACTGAACCAGAAGCTTTACTTATGTCTGAGTCACTATTGTGGAATTAGATGGTGATCAGAAAAGTCTGCATACTTGTTTTATACAGGTAGCTAAAACATCATCATTCTCAACTCAGATTATGCAGATTAAGGCCCGGTTCACGCTGGTGCGACAAGGGCTCCGACTTTGAGAGCACAAGTCACATGACATGTAAAAATCAATGTTTCCCTATGAGAGCCGTCTTAACTGTTCTGACTTGTGTCGGTCCGACTTTTGAAAAGGTCCTTGCACTACTTTGGTCTGACTTGGATGCGATTTCAGCCCATAAGAGGACGATGTGTTTATACTGGTCTATATAACATATGTAACATTTAGTGATGGATATGGCAATGGAGGTGGGGGCGTAAGTGAAAGGGGAAGTCAGAGCTCAGTATACTATTGCAAAAATTCCCAACTTCTACAACTGTTATATGAACACTACCTAGAAAAAAAAACACTAAACAGTATGTGCCAGAATTTATTTTTCTCAGGAGAATCCCTATACAGAATTTAAAACAACTATAAAATGTGTCCTTTAGTAAATGTAGCACCCTGATGTCTAGGCAGGGTTGCTATTAAATTTATTTGCCAAGTGATAGTTGCCTTGGCCAAACAGTATGTTAGGCGGTCAATTGATTTTGCCCTAATTCTGGAATTGCTGCACTTCTCTCTTCTGTCACTAGATGGCCAGGTGTCTGGTGACATTAGATAAGACAAGGGCATTGCAAGGACAGATTAGGAATGAATGGGGTGTCTCAGCCAATGGGCAGGGATTTTCTTGGGTCCCTTGGCCTGCTGCGAGAACATCTGGCTGCTAGGCTATCTGACAGCCTATTCATAAGTAGTGCAGGGTTGGGACTGCGGGCTTGTAGTCCAACCAGAAGAAACGATTCCGCTAGCCGGGGAACCAGTCGTGGTCGGAGGTAGAGGGGAAGCTGTCGCCACAAAGGGATCATCCACCTTGCTACCAGAGACCATTGTGAGTAAGCTGAGGCCAGTACCAGAGCAAACTTCTCTCCAGCCGGGGATGGTGACGAAGTGGGAAAGCATTAGCAAGTGCCAAGTCAGGGACCCAGCGTAACAGTAGAGGTGATGCTTGTGGAGTGCTAAGCCAGGGATCTAACGTGTCAGCAGGGTTGAAGCTTGAGGAGTATCTGTGAGTGCCAGGGACCCAGCAGTGAAGTGGGGGTGACGCTTGAGGATGATACCGAGTGCTACAGTGAAAGAGCTCAGGGGATCCAGGAAGTCTAGTGAGAGACTGGGAGCTTATTTTAACATTGCATCTACCTAAGGGTGTCCAGGCCCCAATCCTCTCTCCCACAGTTCTGTTTAAGAGATAATATATCTCTTTGCATTCAAAAAGTGTCTGGCGCCTACCTGTTCATCTTGTATTAAACCCACCATGCCTTGTAACCTACTCTACACTGAAGGATGTCAGCTGTCCACTTCGCACCCAAGGACGTCCATGGACGTCCTTGAGTTTGAGCCGGGATATCTGAATGATGCCTGCAGCTACAGGCATCATTCAGATATCGTTTTTTAGAGCCGGCTATTCTGTGTACCGTAAGAATGATCATAGCGGCTGTTCCGCCGCTTGATCGTTCTTACAGGCGGCGAGAGGGGATGTCCCCCCCCCTCCCGCCGCCCTCCGGTGCTTCTACCGACTCACCTGAGCGATCGGTGAGTCGGTGACAGGATCCGCCGGCCCCGGCTTCTTACAATAGAGATTTACGGCAGACCAGATGGTCGCCGGAGTCTCTATGATCGTTCGGAGGACGGGCGCGATGTTATGACGTCACGCCCGGCCTCTGCATTCAAAAAAACGGCGCTGCTTCAGCTAGGAAGTGGTGATCGTTTTTTTATTTTTTTTATTTCAGGCTTCTCAGCCTAGAGGTGAGATGTGGGGTCTTATTGACCCCATATCTCACTGTAAAGAGGACCTGTCATGCTTATTCCTATTACAAGGGATGTTTACATTCCTTGTAATAGGAATAAAAGTGTTTTTTTTTTTTTTAAGTGTCAAATTAAAAAGGTTAAAGTAAAATTAACAATAAATAAAAAATAAAAAAAATGTAAAGCGCCCCTGTCCCCGGTAGCTCGTACGCAGAAGCGAACGCATACGTAAGTCCCGCCCACATATGAAAACGGTGTTCAGAACACACATGTGAGGTATCGCAGCGAACGTTAGAGCGAGAGCAATAATTCTAGCCCTAGACCTCCTCTGTAACTCAAAACATGTGACCAGTAAAAAAAATTAAAGCGTCGCCCATGAGGATGTTTAAGTACCGAAGTTTGGCGCCATTCCACGAGCGTGTGCAATTTTGAAGGGTGACATGTTAGGTATCTATTTACTCGGCGTAACTTCATCTTTCATATTATGCAAAAAAATTGGGCTAACTTTAATGTTTTAATATTTTTTAATTCATGAAACCGTTTTTTTCCCCAAAAAAATGCGATTGAAAAATTATTGCGCAAATACCGTGCGAGATAAAAAGTTGCAATAACCGCCATTGTATTCTCTAGGGTCTTTGCTAAAAAAACATATATATTGTTTGGGGGTTATATGTAATTTTCTAGCAAAAAAATTAGGCTTTTTACATGTAGGAGCGAAGTGTCAGAATTGGCCCGGGTGCGAAGTGGTTAAGAGCCCTTTCACACTGCCAGCGCCTGAAAAACGCTGGTAAAGCGCTGCTAAAACTTTACCAGCGTTTTTCGGGTGCTTTTAACCCCCGCTAGCAGCTGAATAAAAGGTTAAAAGGGCCCACAAAGCGCCACTGCCGAGGCGCTTTGCAGGCGCTGCTCATTGATTTCAATGGGAAGGTGTATACACCGCTCCTAAAGCGCCTCAAAGAAGCTTCTTGCAGGACTTTTTTTGACGTCCTACCAGCGCAGCGCCCCAGTGTGAAAGCAGTCAGGCTTTCACACTGGGATTGCAGATGAGGCTTTTTTCAGGCACTATTTTTAGCGCTAAAGTGCCTGAAAAACGCCTCCAGTGTGAAGAGGGTCTTACTCTGGAGGTCACCATTGGGCTTATGGGCCCCGAACTTTGCTGCATAAATTATTAAAATGAAGGATAGTTACATTTACTACACAGTGCATTCAATCTTGTTGCATCGTATACAGGTGAAACTCAAAAAATTTGAATATCGTGCAAAAGTTCATTTATTTCACTAATGCAACTTAAAAGGTGAAAGTAATATATGAGATAGGCTCATTACATGCAAAGCAAGATAGTTCAAGCTGTGATTTGTCATAATTGTGATGATTATGGCTTACAGCTCATGAAAACCCCAAATCCACAATCTCAGAAAATTAGAATATTACATGCAATCAATCAAACAAGGATTGTACATAGAACAATATCGGACCTCTGAAAAGTATAAGCATGCATATGTACTCAGTACTTGGTTTGGGCCCCTTTTGCAGTAATTACTGCCTCAATGCGGCGTGGCATGGAAGCTATCAGCCTGTGGCACTGCTGAGGTGTTATGGAAGACCAGAATGCTTCAATAGCGGCCTTCAGCTCTTCTGCATTGTTCGGTCTCATGTCTCTCATCTTTCTCTTGGCAATTCCC
Organism: Rana muscosa; assembly: GCA_029206835.1. Classification (NCBI taxonomy): domain Eukaryota; kingdom Metazoa; phylum Chordata; class Amphibia; order Anura; family Ranidae; genus Rana; species Rana muscosa. Next base: position 62,042,724 of record CM055127.1, on the reverse strand, counting down.
CATAGATTCTCTATGGGGTTCAGGTCAGACGAGTTTGCTGGCCAATTAAGCACAGTAATCCCACGGTCATTTTTTTTATACTTTTATTTCTTTATTAAGGTTTTTATCTTGTTTTTACAGAATACAACAAACCAGTCATCCCTGCATACACCCCCTCCCATCTCCCCTTCTTCCCACCCCTATAAAATACAAGGATTGCTAAAATGTTAGGGTCTATGGTGAGAAGTGGGTGAGTGTTAGGGTCGTGCTGGTGGACCTGTCTATTGTGCCAACTAGGTCTTCATTCCTTCACACTCATTGCTCCCTCTTATCAATTTCCCTTTTGCTCACTCATTCACTCTACTACACTCTCCTTTATCTTGATCTAGGTTCTGTAAGGTCACCTCTCATCATTTGAGTGCTTTTCTACTCTATTAGTGTTCAGATGTTAATCCCTCTTGCTTCCCACCAGGGTTTCCAGATGTTAAAAACATTTTTTAAGGCCCCTTGCTTTACATAGACCGATTTTTACTTAAGAATTACTGCATTCATTCTATTTACCCATTCTCTACTGGACGGGGGTGAAACCAACTGCCATCTCAGGGCGATCATCTTTCTTGCCTGAAATAGGCATCTCAGAACCGCGACCTGGGTGTTCCCTGGGTTCCCCACTCCTTCCACTAACCCCAGAAGGGAATGCTTCGCTTCCAGCTCTGTAGAAGTTTGGAACACCCATTCGATGGTTCCTGCCACCTCCGTCCAGTAGCGGAATAGCTTGGGGCATCTCCGAAACATGTGGAGCATGTCCCCCTCTGTATCCCCGCACCTAGGGCAGCTTGCATCCAACCTACGGCCAAACTGAAAAAGTTTACGTGGGGTTTAGTAGGTTCTGTATAGTAAAAACATCCTCTGAGAGGGGAACACCGATACCAGTGGGGCGAGTTCCAAAATTCTATTCCACTGTATTTCAGAGATATCGCCCACATTTTTTTCCCAATTACTCTTGTACTTGGGAGCCTCTATCCCTCTCATTCTCCCTTTGTTTAAATGTGGGTATATTTTCAAAATTAAGCCTTTCCCTGTTTCAGAGTTATGTTTTGGAGTACTGTAATTGTGCTCCAATTCTAGAGTCCGCCCTCTAAACTGTTCCTCTAATGCCTGCCTAACCTGTAGATACCTAAAAAAGGATTTATTTGGTAATGCAAATTGGTTTCTAAGTTCCTGAAAAGTTTTCAAGACGCCGGTCATTGAACTAGGTTTTGGTGTATTTGGCAGTGTGGGCAGGTGCCAAGTCCTGCTGGAAAAATAAGTCAGGAACCCCATAGAGCTCGTCTGCGGAAGGAAGCATAAAGTGCTCCAAAATCTCCTGGTAGATGGCTGTGTTGACCCTGGACTTAATGAAGCACAGTGGACCAACACCAGCAGATGACATGGCTCCCCAAATCAACACAGACTGGAAACTTCACACTGGACTTCAAGCATCTTGCAGTATGTGCCGCTCTATTCTTCCTCCATACTCTGGGTCCTTGGTTTTCAAATGAGTGTCAAAATTTGCTCTCATCAGAAAACAGGACTTCAGACCACTGAACAACAGACCAGGTCTGTTTTTCTTTAGCCCAGGTAAGACGCTTCTGACGTTGTTTGTTCTTCAGGAGTGGCTTGACAAGAGGAATACGACATTTGAAGCCCATGTCCAGGATCTGTCTGTGTGTGGTGGCTCTTGATGCACTGACTCCAGCCTCAGTCCACTCCTTGTGAAAGTCCCCAACACTTTTGAATGGCCTTTTCCTGACAATCCTCTCCAGGCTGCGGTCATCCCTGCTGCTTGTGCACATTTTTCTTCCACACTTTTCCCTTCCGCATAACTTTCTATTAATGTGGTTTGATACAGCACTTTGGGAACATCCAACTTCTTTTGCAATTACCTTTTGAGGCTTTCCCTCCTTATGGAGGGTGTCAATGATAGTTTTCTGCACAGCTGTCAGGTCAGCAGTCTTTCCCATGATTGTGATTCCTACTGAACCAGACTGAGAGACCATTTAAAGGCTCAGGAACCCTTTGCAGGTGTTATGGCTTAATTAGATGATTAGAGTGGGACACTTTGAGCCTAGAATATTGTACCTTTTCACAATATTCAATTTTCTGAGATTGTGGATTTTGGGTTTTCATGAGCTGTAAGCCATAATCATCACAATTATGACAATTCACAGCTTGAACTATCTTGCTTTGCATGTAATGAGCCTATCTCATATATTAGTTTCACCTTTTAAGTTGCATTAGTGAAATAAATGAACTTTTGCACGATATTCTAATTTTCCGAGTTTCATCTGTAATCCACAACAACATTTATTGTATTACAAACTAAACTTGTCACATATCAGTACTATATTTACAACACAACTACCAATCAAATTTCTTCATGAATTCCGGACAATGCGTATTCTTCTACTTATTTTTGGAAAAAAAAATCCCAAAAAGCGTATATTGATTGGTTTGCGCAAAAGTTATAGCATCTACAAACTATGGGATATTTTTACTTATTTTCATTTACTGTATTTATTTTTTACTAGTAATTGCGGCGATGAGCGACTTATAGCAAGACTGGTATTGACATTCCGACACTAACTGACATTTTTTGGGAACCAGTGACACTAATACAGTGATCAGCGCTAAAAAATATGCACTGTCACTGTACTAATGACACTGGGTAGGGGTTAAACATCAGGGGCGATCAAAGGGTTAACTGTAAGCCTAACCAGTTTTTATGTGGACAGTGTGAGGTGCTTTTACTAGAGGAAGAGATGGGATTTATAGGAAATGCTATAGGGTGGTCCGGAAGTGGTTAAAAGAATATTATTTCCCACTATGGACACCATGCAGAAACCGATACCCAGGAACTAAATTCTAAATTTTGAGAACTCTGACACCAGGTTGGGGCTCCAATGCACTGGCCAGTAGGGGAAGGTTTGCCATAGACTGCCATGCCATTGTAGTAGCATCACCCTTTAAACAGGACCTTCCCTAGTATAGGGATTAGGGAGTCATGCATAGGTCTGCCTGTTTATTAATAAGTGTTTACATGTTTTTGTGCCACAACTGTTTGTGGTGTGTTGTATTGCCAATTTCCACTTTTCTTGGCTGTTGTACCAATGTGTATTATTGCAATAAATATCCACACTTCAGTCCAGAGGTGTTTGGGAGCATGGTGCTTGCAGAGTTGTGGGAACTGGGAACACTGACACACTAGCAGTTCCTTCAAGGGTAAGCGCTACAATTCATACAGATTACCTGTGGTAACAGTTTATATATACTGTTCCTGATTGTTTGTGTGTACATGTCTCATCATGTCACCCTCAGCAAATGACTGGCTTGTCCGAACCTGAAAATGCCCATGGGTAGGTGGGTAAAACAGTACATGTCCTGTGGTGTGTTTAAGTTTGAGTGTAAACTGCCCTTGTGTAGCTTTAACTTCCAATATCTAGGCCCGGTATCTATATTACTGGAATATTTTCCCCACACAGCTTACCAAGGAAAACATATTCTCTTTCTCACTCCCTGCAACTGCAGAGCAACTTTTTTTTTTTTTGTGACAAACATAAGGGCATACACGTAGGAAAATAAATTACTCAACCTCTTTGGAATACTCACAGACCTGAGCCAGAGGTGTACTAAAGGGTGGTTAGCAGCAATGTCATTGTGACCATACATCACTGTAGGCAGCGTTCTATGAACAGGTCTAATGTCAGTTGTAAGCAGTAGTCATGCAGAGAAAGGCTGCCATGAGCTCATGGAGCTAAACTTAAGCCGTCACTAGACTACTGAACCCGCCGTCAATGGAACCATGTATGGGCAGGCTGACTGTACCCAGGTTAATAAATCAACTTGGGTACAACCAGCCTGCCTGATTTTGTATGCAATTATTATCAACAGCTAGTAGTAGTCGCTAGCCATAATCATTGTTTTTCCCCCCGGAGGGATGGCTCCCCGGTGGTTGCAGGAAAGAAAATCACTCCGTCTATGGCCGACTTTAATCAGTGGGTCACCATAAAAAAGCTGTCCCAATGAAGTCATGGAGATAAGCTCCTTTATACAGATAATGCTGTCATAAGGACTTCAAATAATCAAGGCAAAGAAAGGGAACTTTGTGCCCCTACATGAGTGTCATTAAAGTGGTTGTAAAGGCACAAGGTTTTTTATTTTCATGTATTCTATGCATTAAAGTAAAAAAAACTTCTGTGTGCAGCAGCCCCGTAATACTTACCTGAGCCCCCTATCGATCCAGCCATGTCCACAACAGCCTTACCTCTATGGGGCCTCGCGCTCCTGATTGTATTTTGGAAGCAGCGGGAGCCATTGGCTTATACTTTAAGGCTGTGAAAGTGGCCTCCTTATTCTGAATATCTTACTGACCTTTGGTTATTTAACCTACCATTTTTGTTTTTGTATAGTGCAAGCTACTCCATCTATTTGTACTAAAGACATGTATGACTGCTATTGTACATTGTGATTTGTTTCGCGTTTTATTCTTATTTTCAGTTTTTTGCAAAATTGAAAAACTTTGAAACAAAAAGTTATTTGGAAAAAAAACTGGAATGAATCTACCAGTAGCTGTTCATAGTAGAAAAATCTCCCAGAGAACATAGCTGAAGAAAACACGTTCACTCTCCTGAGGACACTAGCAAAAAAAAAACAACTGAGGCATGCTGTTCTGGCTAACCGATTTTTGTTGCCAGTGCCTATTTCTCCTGTAGATCACTGTATAACCCGAGACTATCAGAATTGCTGTGTCCCTCAATGGACAAGAAGAAAAATGACAACCCTTAGGCTCGCGTGTTTTTTTTTTTTTTACTTTCCGATTTAGTGGCCCTGAACAATATGCAGAGCACAAGAGCTTCAAAGCTAGCAACTGGGTTGTCTATAATATATATTTATACACATACACACACACAGTATATATACACTAATCAGCCATAACTTTATGATCACCTGCCAAATATTAAGAAGGTCCCCCCCCTTTTGCTGCCAAAAAAGCCCTGACCTGTTGGGGCTTGGATGCCACTGGATCTCTGAAGAAATGCTGTTGTATCTGGCACCAAGCTGTAATAAATTCTTTAAGTCCTGTAAGTTGCGAGGTGGGGTCCACATGGATCAGACTTATTTTTCCAACAATTCACTCGTTGAGTTCTTCAAGCCGTTCTTGAACCATTTTTTACAGTAGGGCAGGTTGCATTATTCTGCTGAAAGAAGCCACTGCCATCAGGGAATACCATTTAGATGAAAGTCTTTAGTTGATTGACACATACCACCTACCTAAACTTTGTTGCCAAAGTAAAATCCACATGAATGGCAGGACTCAAGGTTTCTCAGCAGAACATTGCTGAAAACATCACAATGCCCCCATCAACTTGCCTTCTTCCCATTCTGGTGCCAGCTCTTCCGAAGGTAAGCGACGCACATGCCCCCAGCCATCCACATGATGTAAAATAAAATGTGATTCATCAGACCAGGCCACTTTCTTCCATTGCTCAGTGGTCCAGTTCTGATGTTCACATGTCTATGGACACAGGTCAGCATGGGCACCTTAACTGGTCTGCAGCTACACAGCCCCACACAAAACAAACTGCAATGGCCATTGTTGCTGCCTTTAAACACACCAACTTCAGGGACAACATGTTTACTTGTTGCCCAATATAGCCCACCACCTTTCAGATGCCGTTGTAACAAGATAATCAATGTTATTCACTTAACCTGTGAGTGGTCATAAAGTTATAGCTGTTTGACAGTATTGGTACAGTTGTGCTCATTAGTTTACATACCCTGGCATCATTTATAATTTCTTGGGCATTTTTCAGAGAATATGAATAACACAAAAACCTTTCTTTCACTCATGGTTACTGTTTGGCTGAAGCCATTTTTTTATCAATCAACTGTGTTTATTCTTTTTAAAGCGGAGCTCCACCCTAAAGTGGAACTTCCGCTCATCGGATTCCTCCCCCCCTCCGGTGCCACAATTGGCACCTTTCGGGGGAGGGGGGACAGGATACCTGTCAAAGACAGGTATCCTTTCCCACTTACTGGAGTCCGGCCGCTGCGGTGAAGTCGCGCGAGGCTCCCTCCTCCTCATCCTCATCCTCATCCTCCTCCCCTGGCCTCTGGGCTAATAGGAGAGAGGAGTGGGGCCTCGTGCATGCGCAGTAGGGTTCCCGGCGTGAAGCCGAAAGTTTTCACTGCCGGGTTCCCTTACCCGCAATGGCGACAGCAGCACCCGACAGCTGATGTGAAACATCAGCTGCGGTGCCGACATTGAGGGACACCAGGACAGGTAAGTCTCCATTTATTAAAAGCCAGCAGCTGCAGAATGTGTAGCTGCTGGCTTTTAATTTTTTTTTGCCCGGGGTTGCCTGGAACACCACTTTAAATCATAATGGCAACAGAAACTACCCAAATGACCCTGATCAAAAGTTTACATAGCGTTGATGGTTCCGCAGAGCATGGGAGCGTTGGTGGTTCCGCAGAGCGTGTAAGCAGGTGTGTGTGTGTGTGTGGGTGGGTGCGTGTAAAAGGTCAATGAGCTTCTGGACTCCTGACAGATCCTCGCATCTTTCATCCAGTGTGCACCGACGATTCAGAGTCACGGGGAAAGCATTTTCCTCATGGCAGCAGTTTTTGTGACATTCTCCCTTTTGTGTACCTCTGGCTTTTCTTCTGTTCCTGTGTTTCCCCCACGTCTGCCGGGTACAGAGTGGCTGGCAGGCATGGCGGCTGGTTTCCTCTGCATTCCAGCCACCGTTTACTTCCTAGTTTAGTTTTTGCAGCCGTTCTGCGCATGCTTGAGTCCGGCGTGAGAAAGAGGCTTGGTTCACGCATGCGCATTGTCGTCAAAACGGCAGCACTCGTGCATGCTCCTGATACCAGGTATGAGGCTTAAGGGGACAGGTGGTACAGCCTGGTTATGTGCTTTTTTTTTCTGACTTAGCCGCTTTCTTTCCAGCCCTGATGGAATCCGCCAGGACTATGGATTGTCTCCGCCTGCCTGTGGCCAGCCCCCTCGCAGCAGGTACATGGTATGGGGTCTTCCCTGAGTGTCAACTGCCGGGGGGGAGTTAGAGCATCATTACTGTAATCTTCCTTAAACACAGATGCCCCTTGTTTTTTATTTTTCTGTCAGCCCTTCTAGGTCCAACCAGCAGCGCAGTTCATGCAAAGGAAGGGACTCTTCAAAGTCTCATCGCCGGCACTCCTCTTCCACATCTAGACACCAAGGTTCTCAATCAAGATCGAGACACCGTAGCCTAGACCCTTCCACGGCTCACTCCAGCCGTACAAACGAGGGTGTCTGTTGGGGGTGTAGAGCGCATGTATGCACCTGTGGGCAAATCCCTTTGTGACCTCTGTTACGCCAAAGCGACAGGCGAAAGAGGTGGTACGGACCAGAAACTAAAATCTCTGGTCGAAAGGGTCGTTTAGGAGAGTCAGAGTGATGAAGGCTACAGAGCCTCCATCAAAGAAACTTTAAACTGGGAAGAGCCAGTAGCGGCTCCTGCTAAACAGAGGAAGTACTTCAAACAATTGAAGAAGGAACGTGTCAACTTCCCGTTTCTTTCTGAGCTTGGTGAAGTCATCATAGACAATTGGGGGAAGGTGGGGGGGGAAAAAAAAAAAAAAACTCCCTGCTCTCAAAAGGTACTGAGGCTTTATCCCTTCCAAGAGGAAGAGGTTAAGCAATTGGAATCAGCTCCTCTGGTGGATGCAGCCATGATGAGGTTGGTCAGACGTGACCCTTCCTCTGAAAGATACGGCCTCTTTCAGGGACACCTTGGATAGGCAGATAGACCCATTTTAGGTCAGATTCTATCTTACAGAAGGTATGGCCTGCAAGCCAGCCTTGGCTCTGGCCGCAATGTCAAAAGCCATGGAAATTTGGACGGACAATGTGGATGAGACACTTAAAAACGTCTCGAGGAAATGGCCAAGAGTTCGCCGATCCAGGCGTTGAGGTTGGCATTGGCTTCCTTGAGGGAGGCCTCAATTGATATCATCCGTCTGGTGGCTCGGATTATGCTTTCAGCAGTCACCGCCAAGTGTCCACTGTGGCTCCGTCCTTGGCTTGCCGACCCAGCATCTAAACAGGTGTGGTGCTGAATTCCTTTTGATGGGTCCTCTCTTTTTGGAAACAAATTGGATAATGCCATAACCTGTGCCACCGAAGTAAGTCGAGGTTCCTCCCTCAGGACAAGCATCTGAAAAGGACAGAGAAGATAATTTCCAAGGAAACAGAACCAGGAGCGTGCCAGGGAAGCATGTAGTTACAGGCCAGGCCGAGAGTTCTCCAGATCTTGGAAGGCAAGACAGTCATCTTTCAAGGAAACCACTAAGAGCGGATCGACAGGTGAGAGGGAACCGGCCAAGTCTTATTACGATTGGGGCCCACCCAGGCAGGCCGGTCAGGGGCTCGCCTTCTCCGCTTTTGGCATGTATGGGCGGCCTTGATCCAGGACTTCTGGACCGTCAGAACAGTCTCTTCAGGTCACACCTGGACGTTCAGAAGCGCTCCAAGGCTCAGGTGTGTTTCCACATCTCTTTCAGCCTCAGAAGAAAAAAGGCAGATTCTATCAGCCTATGTAAAATCTTTATTGGAACAAGGCGCTGCTATTCCTGTCCCAGACGAGGGATGGGGATGTATTCTCCTCTCTTTTTGGTCCAAATAAACGGTGCATGGAGGCCCATCATAGATCTGACCCACCTGAACCATTTCACTAGGAAAGAAAGGTTCAAAATGGAGACGCTGTCCACAATCCAGCAGGCGGTCCAACCAGGAATCTGGCTGGTCTCTATAGACCTCAAGGATGCTTATTTCCACCTTCCAGTGGCAGCAGATTTCCAACAGTTTCTCCAGTTTTCCATAGGCCAACTTAATTTACAATTCACCCATCTTCCCTTCGGGCTGTCGACATCTCCACGTTTCTTCTCAAAGGTCTTGTTGGCTGTTGCGGCTTTATTAAGAACCAGAGGGATCCGTCTCCATTACCTAGACCAGGAATATGCAATTAGCGGACCTCCAGCTGTTGCCAAACTACAAGTCCCATCATGCCTCTGCCTCTGGGTGTCATGCTTGATGCTGTCAGAGTCTCGCTATGCCTCATGGGACTTGTAGTTTGGCAACAGCTGGAGGTCCGCTAATTGCATATCTCTGACCTAGACGATCTCCTCCTGCTGGCTCAAGACAGAGATTGTCTCCTGGAACACAGAGGTCAAGTCATCTCAACTCTCCGGAAATTCGGGTGGCTCCTGAACCTAGAGAAGAGTCAGTTAAAACCTTTGCAGTCTCTTGTGTTCCTCAGAGCTCACTTCGACACAGTGAGGCATCATCTCCCTAACCAATGAGAAGGCTACAATAGTTTGAGACAGGATTAGTCTGACTCTCTCCTCTTTATGCCCTCCAATGTCTGAGGCTCATCAGTACCATGGTGTCCACTATACCGATGGTGAAGGGGTTTCTTCGTCAGAGGTTGGGCAACAAAGCCCAACGTATTTACATTACTCCTTCTTTGAGGGGTTCCCTCTTCTGGTGGCTTCAACATGACACACATTGGCTGCCATGGAGTTCATCAGGAAAGGAAAATTACGGTAAGTATTTTGATAGGAATTTTCAGTTTTACTTCTCATCCAGAAGACAACAAAAGCCCGGAAGTTTTATTACACCAACACCGGAGCTCTCAAAATTTAACCCTATCAATTCCAGGACAACAGGTAAGAGTCATCCACGCCCAAAGTATGACCGACAAGGAAAGAATTCCGTAATCACTTTATATACTTTTCCTAAATACCCTCTTCAGAGGTGTCAGTGAGAATGCAAAGAAAAAAAAAAAAAAACCTTTGCTGCCATATCTGGGGGCTTCCCTCCTCTCTTCTCCATGCTATTGACACAGAGAGTCCTGGGAGGAAGTTACATTACATATCATAAATTCCTCTTGAGGATGCCGTGGAGGAGGGTAGGCGGGGCATTAGGCTACTAAGTTCTGCTGCTAGTGCAACACTTACTAGTATTGGCGACTGCCAGTTGTATTAAGTGCGGCCGCCGGTCTGTCCGAACATCAGGCTATCATTCCGACAGCCGTGTGACCGATTCATGGGGGCGCCAGACCGATTTGCCTCCTGGACCCTGCCCCCCAGCCCAGTCCTCCCCCATAAGGCTGGTGCCACACTAAAAGTGTGGTACAAGCCGACAGACACTCTTTTCAAGCCGGGAGGAGGCTGTATTTTTGTTTTGTGCAGAGACTTTTTTGCCTCCGCCCCCCTGCAAAGTGCCAGCCTGGGCCTTGTCGGCAAACCTTGGCACCCTAGAAGTTTTGGAACTACATTTCCCATGATGCTCATGCACTCTGCAGTGTAGTTGCGCATCATGGGAAATGGAGTGCCAAGGTTCGCCATCACTGGCCTAGGCCAATATACAGCATTGATGAAAGGTACACCATTCCTACTGTGAAACACGGAGGTAGATCGCTGATGTTTTGGGGGATGTGTGAGCTACAAAGGCACAGGAAATTTGGTCAAAATTTATGGCAGGAAGCTCCGCATGGGACGTACTTGGACATTCCAACATAACAATGATCCAAAACACAAGGGCAAATCGACCTGCCATTGGCTACAGCAGAATAAAGTGAAGGTTCTGGAGTGGTCATCTGTCTCTTGAACCTCAAAATCATTGACCCACTCTGGGGAGATCTCAAAACGTGCAGTTCATGCAAGACAGCCCAAGAAATTACAGGAACTGGAGGCTTTTTGCAAAGAGGAATGGGCAGCTTTACCATCTAAGATAAAGAGCCTCATCCACAAAAGACTTCAAGCCGTCATTGATGTTAAAGGGGGCAATACACGGTATTAGGAACTGGGGTATGTAAACGTTTGATCAGGGTCATTTGGGTAGTTTCTGTTGTCATTAGGATTTAAAAAGAGTAAACACCATTGATTGATAATAAATCTCTTCAGCCAAACAGTAACCATGAGTGGAAAATGTTTTTGTGTTATCATTCATATTCTCTGAAAAATGGCCAAGAAATAATAAATTCTGCCAGGGTATGCAAACTTATGAGCACAAATGTATATATATACATATATACACACACACACCTCCATCTGAGCTTCTTCTTTATAAAATGATACTTGGCACCTATACAGTTTTAATGACATGTCATCTACACTTCCCCATTTAAAGTATGTGTTACAACATAATAAACAAAAAACATTAGCTGCTTTGCATTCTACAACCAAAAATGTAAATTCCAGACTTAGGACTCTTTATTGTCATGGTTAAAAGACATGCTTTTCACTGGCAATCAAGCTTGATCACAACGAACAGTTGGACAATTCACAGTTGTTCTTATGTTGACCGTTTATTGCAATAGTTGATTTTTCTTTAAAAAAAAAAGCCAATGAACCTAAAATGCAACTTGGCTTAATCATGACAGCTATGGATACCATTTCCAGACAGTCATTCCAGCAAGTTATCAGAGCTGAAGAAGATATACAGCACATAAGAAAAAACTGCTGACACCCACTGATATCCTCATATCCTGTTGAGTAAACACTTGGGGACACCTAGAATCGCCCAGCACTTTCAGGAAAGGTATAAACAGACCTCAATGGAAATTATTATGCAAATCCTGATTTTCAGAGTGCTAGATGTGCAGTGAATGTGTGATGGTGCAGGGGTGAACAGCAGGTTTAGGTACTAAAGAACATATCTTTTAAAGATATTGTATATGCCATATCCAGGCCAAAAATTACAAAAAAACAGCTGAGGCTCATTAAATGCCACTAAGATATTTATTTCCCATCTAGGAATAGGAATTCCAGATGTGTAACAAACAGCACCAAATTAGGCTTAATCTGAAGTAAACTGAACTGGGGTTTGTATTATAAATGAGAGACATGATCAGTTATCATTTGCTGCTTAAAGAGTAACTCCACTTTTGTTGAGAAAACAAAAACATTCCCCTCTAGATGGTCGATGTACATTGCAAGGATTTTAACAAACTTTGTTGCAGATTCCTATCTTTTGTTATTCTGAAGAAATAGCTGTTTGTGTCCATGTGCAAACTGAATGTGATTGGGAGTGATTTCATAACTATCAATCAGCTGATGCACTTGCAGGGTTCGAATGAGGAAAGCTGTACGATGTGTATCCCTTTAGATGTGATTTCCTTGTGGGAGTATCTTACCAAAAATGGCCCAAAATCAAATTTGTATCTCGCTGCAGACGTCTGGCAATATCAGTAAGCCAATCATCCAAAGTGTGTGTGTGGTTAAGTACACCATCTGTGTACAGAATGCCTCCAGGTTGCCAAATTGCATTGCAATTTACAGAAAATGACAACACTGCAGATTAAAAAAGGAAAGGTAATTTTTAATAGAATTCGATTACAAATATGACTTGCGTAGCAATTGTATACGCTTTACTATTGGTTTGTCCCACAAAAGTGGAGTAATTCTTCAATAAATATGAGTCATAGGAAGACAGTGTAGTAAGACACTCCCTGTCCTAAAATGGCTAATGTAAAACAAGAGATTATCTGTAGCCTCACAGAATATTAAAGGAAATAACATGTATAGGCTTTTTACATTATCAAAACAACAAATAGATTTTAAAATCATGAACAGAAAAAATAAATCCCAAATATACTCCCCTGAGTCTGAAGCCCCCATGCACAAGCGAATATATTTGGGTTTTAAGTTTAAAATAGGGATGTAGATATCATTTCATAATTGAAGGTCTCCATAAAAGATAATGAATAAGTAGAACAGGATGAATAAATAAAAAATGTAAAAAACATCACAACTATGATTTAGAGTTTTATCGAACAGTGCGTTAATATAATGTGTGAGATAGGAATATGAAATATATAAGAACCATGGCGGAAAAAGCAAGCCAACACATAAAAAGAAAACTGCACCAAGAGAAACTCAGACTGAACAGGCTGCATGTAATGTGGTAGCATAGCAATCCTGCACTCTGTCACTCATGTCTTCCACAGCCTACCCCTGCGGCTGCATTGCAATAAATCATTACGACTGAAAGGTAAGGTTTTTCCTGGTTTCAACACTAAATCCAAAACTTTATGGTTATAACTAAAACAGGAAGGGAGAGTAGAACTTCCTGCCTAAACAGTTGTCACCAGGACAGATTTGTTGTCCATGTAGCATTGGTCACCATAGAGGGGGAATGTCCTCAGATGGGTACAGACAGCAATAAAATACTTTGAAACAGTTATCCACTCTATCCCTGGCAAAAAAAATAAAAAAATAATTTCGCCTAAATAAGACTGAAGTCAAGGCTTGGATACCTGTCCTGGATACTTGTTTCCTTTCAGCGATTCATAAAGGTAGGGATAAGGATAAAAGCCTGGAAACCTGCAAAGTCAGATAGTACCGTGTTTGTTACAGTATATTTCTATCCATGTCCTTTTTGAAAGGAAACCTGTGCTGAGAAAAATTAATTGCTGACCTCCTGAAAATTCCGGCTGCTTGGCTTCCAAAAATCCGGCTGCTTGGCTTCCATGCTGATTCAATGGCTTCAATCGTCTCCAAGTTACACACTGGAAAGTTTCTCTGGCCATGGCTTAAATGAGTCTGAAGGATGGCTTGGACTGTAGGCATTTAACCTGATGTACCAAAGCGTGCAAGTGATCGGTAGGTACACATTCTCTATGATGTTGGACAAGAGAGAGTCCCAGGGAGTCCATCACAAGTTAATGGTAGTAGCTCAGAGGTTCTTTGTATTATTTTTGTAAGTCAGGTGGTGTTTTAGATTAGTAACCCTTTAACGAACATTTTATGGCACATTTTTTTTCCTCAGCACACAATATCCCAGTCACATAAAAATGTGTTCACATTTTGTTGAAAAGGTAGCACGGTTGATTTGGTTAAAAAAGGTTTCCTGTCCGAAATTCTGTAAATACAGAAACACACACACACATACAACACTTATATATATGCATTACACGCATGGTTCTGTTGCACATACAGTAAAAAGCTGTCCTTGAATTAGTTCTTGCTTTCCTACAAAAGTCTTTTTTTTTAGCATTTTGGCTTAGTAGGAACATTGTGGGTCTTCTCTTTCCCCAGCTGTTAAGTCTACACAGGCCGAAGAACAAAGACGACATCATCCAGAACATAATAGTCATTGTACATGTCTCCTTCACATAAATATGGAAGTCGGGTAAAGGTCTCCACAGCGAATCCAGCTTCCTCAAATACATCCGCCAGGCTGTTCACTTGCTCCTCCCACATGGTCCCATTAACCTGCATGATCTCGGCTGGCTTCTCCCACTTCCCACCTGTCAGGAAACATGAGCATACATTTTTTTTTAGGCATCTGCAATGTATACTGGGAACTGTGTGCAAGCTGAATATCCACTTGACCTCTGAAAGATTTATTTTTTTTTTCAATTTTTTTTTATTTAGCAAGTCAAAAGACATGCATCACAGAATTAAAAACGATTGAAGAAACAAAATGGCGTATGAAACCACACAAAACAAGATCACATCTGAAGGAACATCATACAGTACAAAAGATAAGATGCATATCCAATAGCCCCTGCTTTACGTATTCCAGGCTAGAGGCCATATAAAGCAAGACTATGACTTCTCAAGGATGATATAGAATACCACCAGGGAATACCCATGGAACATGCCCAGATCATTTTAGAACCGTATAAAATACAGCAAGTAAGAAAAGGATAGAGAATCAGAAAGGAAGAGCAAACTAGGACAAATAAAGAACGTGGGAGAGAACGGAAGAGAAAATAAGAGGGGGGGGGGGGGGTTTGTAGAGGAAGGTTAGAGAAGAGTAGGGACAAGGGTAATGAGGTCAGGTGGGGTTGGAGATCTCCGGAAGATTTCCCCCCTTTCATGACCTGAGCATTTTTTACTATTCAGGCCAAATTGCATTCCGCTACATGTCTTTGGTTAAAAAAAAAAAAATCTCAATAGGTGTATATTATTTGGTTTGGGTTAAAGTTATAGCGTCTGGTATAGATGCTGGAATTTATATTTATTTTTTAAATACTAGTAATGGCAGTGATCAGCAACTTATAGTGGGCCTGTGATAGTATGGTGGGCAATCTGACACTGGTACACTAACTGACACTGACATCAATAGTGGCACGAACACAGTGATCAATGCTAATACTATACACCGTCCCTGTACTAATGACACTGGCTGGGAAGGGGGCTACCATTTAACGGTGATCAAGGGGTTAAATGTGTGCCTAACAATGTTCATTGCGTGTTATGTGCTGCTGTTACCAAGCGATCTTGCTGCTTTTGCCCCTGCTTTGCCTGTCAGTGTTCGGAGCTCTGTGTTGTTAACAACGAGCTCCCTTCCCTGAATGACAAGACGATCAGCAAGTGCAGACGATCAATCATTGTATGGCAGCTTATAAGGTAACAAACCACAGCACAGCCAGGGTGGCGGGTCGGCACATGCACGCCACCCGACCAGGAAGTGCTGATCAAGAATCAGATATGCAGCAGTATATCTGTGTGGGACAGTGGGCAAATGAAAATACAATCACAGTAGGCATGGTTTGTGTCTGTACACCGATTTCCCATCTGAACAAACTAAAGTTGAAGCCATTCACACCAAGAAAGACTGAGCCCCACTGGTCTTAACTCAGGTATAAATCACAAAACAACTGACCTTTAGACAATTTTGTTTTACATAAGTACAGCAAAATTGTATGATCTATTCTTTCAACACACATGCTGAACTTCCAGATTGTTCATAAAATTATATAATAAATATGCTGCAAAAGAATATCTAAGTGGTAGTGTAATTTCATAAACCAGGAGGGCCACATATGAGTTAAACATGGGTAAATTTGGTTTAAAATACAAAAATTGTTAGCAGTTAGAAATATGTATAGGCACCTGATGACCAAGAACTTTATATAAATGTAGATAAGTAAACATAATGCAGAAATAACCGTCATATTTAGAGCTTGCTAAATGCATTTTTTTTTCAGATGCATTTAGGCAGCTTTAAAAAAAAAAAAATTGACACTTTAGAGATTATTCAAATTCCTTGACACCTGCATTTAACCACCTAAGCTGTATACATCTGCATCAAACTTTTTTCTTTTGGATTTCCACTGACTTGCATGAGAGAAGCCGTTCTGATGCAAACAAAAGCCTATCTACACAGAGTGCATTTTGTTCCAGGTATGTTATAATGTTAATTTTTAGAAACTGCCCTAGAATAATGGATTTGTACTGGAAAGTACTGTATATAATGGACAGCCTCGGACTTCAGTTTAGCACCGGAATGCACTGTATTTAAATTGGTTGTTTCAGACTCCAGGTTTGTACTGGATAGTACCTGCTTTAATTGTTAGTCTTAGACCCCGTACATACTAATACATTTTCTGCAGATTTTTGTCTTCAGATTTACCAAAACCATGTAGTGCAAGGGCCTACCTCAGTACATACAAATTGAAACTCTAAGGCCCTGTTCACACCTATGCGAATTGGTTGCGGCTTAAACCGCATCCAATTCGCATAACATTATAAAATACATTGATTTTAATGAGGCTGGTTCACATATGTGCGATGCATTCGCACTGCCCAAAAAACGTGTGCGTTTTCTAGGCATTGCGGTGCAGCTCAGGTGCAAATTCTGGCCCATTATCTTCTATGGGCACGCATCTGATTCGCAGATGTGTTCAGTTCTCATCAGGATTTCTCTCCTTCTCACTACACTTCCCCCCCTCCCCCTCCCCTCTCCCAGGTCTCCAAATTTGCAGCTAAAACGGAGATGATCTGCTGAACAGCTCTCTTATCTCTTTGCAGAGATAAGAGAGCTGGAATTCGCACCGCACAAGTGTGAACCCAGCCTTAAGGTTTGACCTCATATTATATGGTTTTGGTAAAATCGGAAGACAAAAATGGATTTGCACTGGAAAGTACCGTTTTGTAGCTGCAGACTTTGGCCTTGTACTGGAAAGTACTGTGCATAATTAGTAGCCTCAGACTCCAGGTTTGTACTGGAAAGCACTCTAAAACCAGTAGCTTCAGACTCCAGTTTTGTACTGGGAAGTACTGCATATAATTAGTAGCCCCAGAAATCCAGATTTGTACTGGAAAGTACTGTATATAGTTGGTAGCCTCAGACTCCAGATTTGTACTAAAAAGTACTGTATATAATGGGTAGCCTTGGACTTTGGATTTGCACTGGAAATTACTGCATAAAACTGGTAGCCTCAGACTCTGCATCTGCACTGGAAAGCACTGTATCATTTGGTACACCAAATCAATGTTTGGTAGGTTTGATTAAAAAGTGCACAAAAAGACTTTGGATAAAGCAATAATATTTTGGCCATGAAAGGGATTTTTCCTTCACATCATATCATCATATAGGAGAGCCCTAGGCTGGCCTTGTCTTCCTCTGTAATTTTTTTTTTTTTAAGTTGACAGCATCCAGAAAACCGACCAGATCATAAAGTCTAAAATATATAATGCAGATCCATAGAGAAGTAGGTTGTCTGCAGAAACCAAACATTGTTTTCCCGAATGAAACACCCTAAAATTGCAGAAAAACCCCAATAGGGGACATTGTACCAGTAAAACCAGTGTGAACAATAGAGATTGCAATGGGCAGTCTCCCTGCCATCGTCTAGTCTACCTCTGCCATATCCAAGCTTAGCACAATGGACTTACTAGCTGGTTTATGGAACACAAATTAATCTCGACACTAATGCTGTACATATTCCTTTAATAGAATACTTATTTAGCTCAATTGTTTATGCAGGCCATACAAGGCTCAAATTTTGCCAATTCCTGCTTAATCGGCTACAATTCGAGCAGTGGGTCACCACAAAGCCACTACTTGGCTCAACAAATTTTAATCTGAAAATCTAAGGAGCCGAGTGGAAAGATCTGGGCCGAACAGTGACTGCAATCAGATGTGGTCACTGAGTATTCTGACTACTGCAGGAGTAGCGGCTGTAAGAACACAGTAGGGATGCAGGGCAGATTACTTCATTCATGGTGGGCTGTACAAGAGATATCTAAAAACTGCATGGATAGCCTTAAACTACTTTCTCACTAGTCTCCTGCATTTGGTTCATTTACACACAGGAGAAATTACATGGGCAGTGTAAACAAACTTTATGCTTTATAGACCACTTAACCACCTCCCTACTGTGCACGAAAACCCCCTTCCTGCCCAAGCCATTTTTCAGCTTTCAGCGCTGTCACATTTTGAATGACAATTGCGCGGTCGTGCGACATGGCTCCCAAACAAAATTTTTTCCCACAAATAGAGCTTTCTTTTGGTGGTATTTGATCACCTCTGCGGTTTTTATTTTTTGCGCTATAAACAAAAGAAGAGCGTCCAGTTTGGAAAAAAAACACTATTTTTTACTTTTTGCTATAATAAATACCCATTTTTTTTTTTTTTTAAATACAATTTTCCTCAGTTTAGGCCGATACGTATTCCCCTACATATTTTTGGTAAAAAAAAAAAAAAAACGCAATAAGCGCGTATTGATTGGTTTGCGCAAAAGTTATAGCGTCTACAAAATAGGGGATAGATTTATAGCATTTTTATTTTTTTATTTTTTTTATTAGTAATGGCGGCGATCTGCGATTTTTATTGTGACTGTGATATTGCGGCGGACACATCGGACACTTTTGAGGGACCATTCACATTTATACAGCGATCCCTGCTATAAAAATGCATTGATTACTGTATAAATGTGATTGGCAGGGAAGGGATTAACCACTAGGGGGCGGGAAGGGGTTAAATATGTTCCCTCAAAGTGTTCTTACTGTGGGGGGAGGGGACTGACTGGGGGAGGTGACCGATGGTTGTCCCTATGTACAAGGGACACACCATCGGTCCCCTCTCCCTCACAGGACGTGGATCTCTGTGTTTACACACAGAGATCCACTTTCCTGCTCGTTTCCCGGGCAATCGCGGGTGCCCGGCGGCAATCGCGGCCGCCGGGGCCTTGTGAACGCGGCGGGCGCGCGCCGCCGGCGGCACGCGCGCGCCTCCTAGCTCGTTTTAAAGGGAGGACGTCATATGACGTCCTCCCAGAACGAGAGTATCCTCCGCCCGCCGTCTATTGACAGTGGGCGGGGGACAAGTGGTTAAATGTACTCTCATTTGCATGGGTTGAGACACAGTAGCTTATCTGCCCCTCGATGCACAAAATTATATTTTCTCTAAACACAGGTAAAGCATGAATTATACCATTAACAATCATTACATGCATTTATATGCATTTAGAAATGTCCTATATATGAATATATATATGCATATAGATACTCATGCATCTCATTTCCAGTGTTCAGGCCTTATGTGTTTTTTTTCTGTTAGGGGACAGATGAAAAAAATTGTATGTAGAAAGATCTCATCTTAAATGGATCTTAATGATCCTAAGGCTGCACATACATTGATCAAATTTTTTTGTTCAAACAGTAGGTTGAATTAAACAAAAATATATATATATATATAAATACAATGATCAGTGTTGCTGATGGCACTGATTATTCGGGAAAAACCTAACAAGGTGGTTGTGCACAAGTCAAATCGAAAGATCAACTTGTGTACAACCAGCATGTCCATACATGAACTGGCTGAATTTCAATCCATGTAAGGCTAGCTTAACCACATCAATACTGGGCACTTTAGCCCCCTTCCTTCCCAGACCAATTTTCAGCTTTCAGCGCTCTCGCAATTTAAATGACAATTGCGCGGTCATGCTACACTGTACCCAAATGAAATTTTTATCATTTTGTTTACACAAATAGAGCTTTCTTTTGGTGGTATTTATTCACGGCTACGTTTTTCTTTTTTGCGATATAAGCGGAAAAAGAGCGGAAATTTGGAAAAAAATATTTTCGTCTTTCTATTTTAAAAAAAATCCAATAAAATCGAATTTTGTCATAAATTTAAGCCAAAATGTATTCTACTACATGTTTTTGGTAAAAAAAATTCCGTTAAGTGTATAATAATTGGTTCGTGTGATCACGGACATATGTACGCAAATGATCATGTACAGATGTGCGCAGGTGTTCACGGACATATGTGTGCAAATGATCATTGGGACATGTGATTTTACTGTCACATATGTGGGGTACAGGTGTTTTTACTATGTGGGGACATGTGTGTGTGGGGACATTTGTGTGTGGGGACATGTGTGTGTGGGGACATGTTTGTTTACTTGTATGTGTTTACACTGTGTGGGGACACTAGGCTGGTGGTCAGCGAGTAAAAAGCTGAAAAAAACAGCTCATACTCACTGATCACCAGCCAGCTGCAGCGATCCGCTCTCCTCTCCTCACCGACGACTTCTGTGTGAGGAGAGGAGAGCTGATTGCCTAGCAACTGGCTCTCTGTTTACATCACATGACGGCTGTGATTGGACACGGCCGTCATGTGATCAGGAGGGCCAATCACAGAGCCCTCCTGCTGAATCGAGATGCGCCGTGTCCGGGTGACATGCGTGCATCGGGATCGCACCGCTGCGCGGGAACGCGCGCGAGTGCGTGCGTGATCCCCCTCCTTCTGAGGGACGTTCCTGAACGTCCACTCAGGAGAGAGCGCCCACCCGGCCGTATATGTAGTGGCCGGGTGGGAAGTAGTTAAATGCCATTGTAGACCAATTATTATTCTAGTTGCCAATTAGGATTTACAATAGGTGTATGTCTTAGAAAATGTGTAGATTGGCAACTGGTATATACTAAGTTTATACAACTATCCTATTAACATCTGAATCCTCAAATAGGAATCTCAGAATAATAGAGAAGTAGGACATAAAAAATAACATTTTATTTTCTAATCGCAGCCAGGAAGTGTCCCAACACTAAGACATGGGTCTATCACGCTTGCTTATCCTCAGATTCACTTCCTCCTTCAACCCAGCAGAATCAAGTCATATGAGAAATGGACAAGCCAGGACTAAGTACACTTCTTTTTCTAAAGATTATCCTTCTATACTACCACTGTGGTAAGTGCAGTACATCACATATTTCTGCTTATTTATTATTTGTACTACAAAATGCAATAACTATTAGCAAAAAGTGTACTAACCCATGTACCAATTTCATCACCTGACTACTAAAGTTGAAAGTGTTATTCTATATATATAGAAAGCACTATTCTTTGGAGAAGTTTGTGTTTTCCATTTAAACAGTCTTTTACACATTAACAGAAAATGGCAAAACACTTTTAATGGCATGCAAAAGCCAAACATTTTTTCATCTTAAATCAATTTTGTAATGCAGGAACTAGTTGCTGCCTGTTATTTTTTTAGATATGAATAATGTATTTGAAGACTCCTTTTACACTGCTTAATGTCACAGTTTGTGTATCTCCCCCCGCCAATGACCTTAAAGGTTCACTAAAGTAAAAAAAGAAAAATTTTTTTTTTAAATTAACAAACATGTTATACTTACCTCCTCGTTTTGCACAGAGTGGCCCCGATCCACGTCTTCTGGGGTCCCTCGGCGGCTGTCTCGGCTCCTCCCCACAACAACTAACCACCTTCATGCGAGCTCTCTCGCATGGTGGTTAGTTCTTGCGGGCGCGCTCCCGTGATACAGCCGGTGGCTATAGCCGCTCACTGTATCACTCGGCCCCGCCCCCCGGCGCGCCGTGTCATTGGTTGCGATTGACAGCAGCGCAAGCCAATGGCTACGCTGCTTTCAATCAACCAATGAATGAGCTGAGAAGCCTGCGCGTTCACGGCGCGGGACTTTCGAGGGGTCAGGTAAGTAAACGGGGGGCCGCTAATCCAGAGATGTTTTTTCACCTTAATGCATAGAATGCATTAAGGTGAAAAAACTTTTGCCTTTACAACTCCTTTAATTTGGGACTTGGCAGGACTCATCCCAGAGCATGAAAAAACAGTCTTCAATTATTCCCTTTAAGGCCTGATTCACACCTATGCATTTTTAGTGCATTTTGCAGATTTGCACTACAGAACGTGTTCCATAGGAAACCATGTTAAATGGACTGTAGTGCAAATCTACAAAATGCACAAAAAATGCATAGGTGTGAATCCAGCCTTACACCATAAAATCAGAATGTGCAAGTTATTTTTAAAGCGTTCAAAGTCAGATTTAATTGAGATAAGTTTACAGTCTAACCTCTGAGAATATTCAAGCTAAAAGGTGAGCCTTTTGAACAGGATGTCCAATGGCAAGGTAGGAAAAGGTTTGGAGTCTGGAGTACTTTTGTTGGGGCTCATAACCTTTTTGGTAAGAGCTCGGTACCTGTCTGATCAGTTTCTGCATTATATATCCCTGGAAAACATGAACTCACGACATATAGTTTGAATGTGAGCTGCCAAAAATTATGTTGTTTCAGAAATGGAAAAATGTACAAAAACACATAAATGTTAATACATTGACAAGAATCTTATTTTCCTATACATGTGTGTCTAGCAAAAAGTCAGTGTCCTTTGTGCTCTGTATTTCCTAGGCAGTGTGCTTATATGAACAGCATGTACCTATAAGAGTTCCCACTTTGTGTAAAATGTGGAGCATACCAAGTCCTTTATGCGATCATCATGTCCCTGGCAGGGAACACCATAAGCCATTTGGCCAACATGACCCTGGTACAGGGCCCTATATGATAATAACTAGCAGTGTTCAATATGCTTGACATGTTTCTAGCAAACAAACACTATTTCGCCTAACATATGCCAGCAGGGTGCTCCATATGCTTATGTCCCTAGCAAAATGTCTCATATGCTTAGAGTGTTTGGAAGGTTGTCATGTTTTCATTATGTCCCTTGGCAGAGGCAATCAATTTACCTTTGGCATAATGATCCATGTGATTCGTGCGTGTTCTTTGTGCTCAATATGACTCTAGCTCAGCTGATGTCTGCTATGAGTATGGACCATGAGCTTCTTGTTCACTACTACCCTAGAAAGCAATGCACCAGCGCCATATTGACTGCTGCTGATGTAGGAACAGTGGCCAAGCAGGACAGGTTGATGTAGCTGTAACATAATGTATGTGTGGCAAGTATCTGTTCAGGATCTGAGCAGAATGTGATGCATGCTGTGTGGACAGACCCTGGGAAATTTAAGTCCTACAGCTGACCAATCACTTTCTTGAGCAAAGTATTTAAAATGCGTCAATAACACTTCTCAGAGATGTGGCATCTTTTTGCTGAGCCTTTTGCTGTCAGAATGCCTTCAAAGAGAGGTTACATTTCTTGGATATTAACTTAAAAGTTCATCCCTCAGGGAGGACACAAAGTCAGGGACAGTCACACATGTTCACATTCAGAAAAGGGATTATAAATTAAAGGACCTTTAGAATTTTAGAACACACACTAGTGTTGACCTATTGTTGTAAGAAAGAAGCCTACAAGGCATTTATGTTGCAGAGATGTGATAAAGTTGTCAAAAAGGTTCAGTTGACAAAATTGTTAAAGAATGCCTTCTTTTCTATGGCCCTTATATTGCTTATTGGCAGCATATGTGTGCATATGAGAAAACTGTACAGAAGGTGTTAGGGAAGGAGCCTTAAAATAACCACTGTAAAATCATCTTGGGAGTTTATGACAATCTCTCTATAAACTTGATAGAAGGGTCCTTAAACTATATGAACACAGCCGTGACTCATGATGTGCCACCAGGCTTTGGCCTGATAATATAGAGTGGATGTGCACAACAAAATGTTTTAAAGAGGCGTTATCAATGTGTCAAAATGCAAACGACTAGGCATTAGTGAATAAATATATTGCTTGTATTTTACCCAGTAATTTTTCTAGTACAGATATGAAAAAAAAAAGAAGGAACATCCGATCATTGCTCAACACTTTTTAAACAAAAGTTCAGCAACTGTAAATTATTTATGCTTGAGCTTCATTTATTTTTCCTGGAGTGTTTGTCTGTAAATCTATAATGTTAAGAAGCTAGGAATAGAGCTTTCCTCTTGCAAAACTTTAGAGTAGCAACTACCGAATTACAGTCACCGATTTATAAGGATCCACTGCTCCAAAAAGAAAGTGAGAGCCGCTCATCGTAAAGTCACTTTTGGTTTATTAAAGCTTCGCTAAGGACAATTTTATTAGGGGTAGGGGACCCGTTGAGGAGAATTCCCTTCACTTCCTGTCCCATAGCCCAAAAGAGAAGCGAGAGGAAATCTCTTTAAAAGTGAGGAAATGCCTGGTGTGCCCCCAGAATTAGTGCCCCTATTGGAAGATTTCTCCTCTATTCTTGGTATCACATTCAATGGTATTTTCTTTCACTCTCAATGAAAAGGGTACACAGAACACAAAAGGGTACACATTATAGAGATATAATGAATCTCTCTAATCGGGGGGGACCGGAATTGCCTCTAGTGACACTTTAAAGCAAAGCAATGCACCTCCATTCCATGAGCATCTCTCTTTGGTGGCTCATGATTATAGAGGGCCAGCTCCCTGCAGCCGGGAAGACAGAGCAGAGGAATGTAACCTGCAACAGAGCATTCATTTGCAATCACACCAAGACTTAAAACGGAACTTCACTCTTTTAATCAGCATTGACTATTTTAATCCCTATACTGCTGGCATTAGTAAACAGAGGATAGGAAAGTTTATCATATTTACTTGGTTTCAACTTTTTTTTTTCTCCAGTTACTTCCTGATTTCTAAGCCTAGGCAAATGATTTCATACATCCCTGGAGTCTTCAGGGGGGTTCTCAGCTAAGCACACCCTCCTGTCTGCATGCCTATGCCTAAGCTATGTCCAGATGAATTCCAGGAAGTAAATGCTATATGCATCATCTACCCTTACTCAAGATGGTGACAGCCAGAAATGCAAGGGGGGGGGGGGGTTTCAAAGTGATTTCTAAGCAAAATAAAGCATGGATGGATGGATAGGGAGTTTGCTTTGAATATTAAAAATAGGATTTTTGTACTCACCGTAAAATCCTTTTCTCTGAAGTCCATGGATGGACACAGCTCCTTTATTCTTGACAGTAGGGGGAGTTGCAACCTTAAACAGCCGCCTGCAAAACTTTGCGGCCGAAGCAAGCATCCGCAGATGCATGCACGTCAACCTTGTAAAACTTAGTGAAAGTGTGAATGGACAACCAGGTCGCAGCCTTACACACCTGGGAGACAGACGCTTGATGTCGGAAGGTCCAGAAGGCACCTATTGCCCTGGTTGAAAGCGCCGTGACACCTTCCGGTTCCGGCGCCGCATGGAGTGACTGCTTCTCTCCTCGGCTCCCGCATCACGGCAATAAAACGGCCTATAAAACCGGCCTGAGACGCCCTACGGTCACCCCTACACCTCCGGGCACTCCCCGCCTTCTATATGGACCGATTCGTGGAAAAATCCGGCGCTCACTCGCAAACGGCCCTGACGGCGCCGCCGGCCTAGCCGCAAATCGAGGCCCCGGTCTTGGCCTACACGGCTCCTTCTCCACCACCACCGCCGACGGGGATGGAGGTAAGCAGTGGCCCTAGTCCTCCTACCTCCCCTCATGCCTCAGCATCCCAGCCACCCTGTGACAACACAACAGAACGCATAGCACAGGCTGTGGCTGCCCTCTTGTCCCCCATGATAGCAGCATCTGTGGAGAAGGCAGTGAATGCAGGGATGGCCCAGATCAAGTCCCAGATAGGGGAACACAGCACCAGACTCAATGAGCTGGAGCACCGCCTATCCAGCGTGGAAGAGGAGTTATACCAGGCACAGGCCACAGAGCAAGCCCAGGATAAGACTAATCAATACATCATCCAAAAGTTGGACGATTTAGAGAACAGGGCCAGGAGGAGTAACCTGCGATTCGTAGGTATCCCGGAATCGCTGCAGGCCTCTGCCATTTCAGATTTCTGCGCTGTGCGCATTCCGGAAGCCCTAGGCCTCTCGGGCCCCTGCACAGTGGAAAGGGCCCATCGCATGGGAGCTTTCAATTCTGACCGCAAAAATCCCCGGCCAATAATTGCCAAATACCTCAACTACTCTGACAAGGCCCTCATTCTACAAAAGTTCAGACAAACCCGCTCACTTCAAATTGACGGAATAAGAGTCCTCATATTTG
Source organism: Rana muscosa (assembly GCA_029206835.1). NCBI lineage: Eukaryota > Metazoa > Chordata > Amphibia > Anura > Ranidae > Rana > Rana muscosa. The sequence continues at coordinate 62,016,689 of CM055127.1, read as the reverse complement.
CCGATTACTCCATAGAGGTCTCAAAAAAAAGAAAAGCTTTTCAGCAGGTCTGCACGGAACTCTATAAACAGCAAATCAAATTCACTCTGGCTTTTCCAGCAGTTCTCCGCCTCAAAGCCTCTACCGGCGAACAACTGACTTTCCATGACCCCTCCGAGGCGGAAGCCTTCCTGCGGGCCTCCCAGCACGACTCGCACCCTCACACTCCATCAAAAGCCGCACCACTCATCTGTCCTCTGGACCAAAGAAGCCCACGAAAGGACTCCCCCAAACGATTCAGAGCTTCTGCCCCAGTCCAATTCAGGCTAACCCAGCGTTGAAATGGCTGAAGTGACTCTTGCACTTATTCCTCAAATCCTCGATGCTGCTTACAACGCAGTACATTAGGCTTGTCCCTTCAGTTGTTTACACGCCTATTACTTCACCTCGTACCCACATGGGACTCCCCCCCCCCCCCCTGGGTCCACTTAGTTTTTTTTTTTCAGGTGGCAGTTTTACACAGCTACACAGTTATATTCATTTGTACCCTACAGATGACTGCTCAACTAGTTATGTTTTCTATGATATCCTTGCCCAGCTAGGATCAGCTTTCTTTTGGATGCTCTCCAAACTGTGTTCATTATTTTTATGTGTACCCTTCCCGGCCTCACTGTGTATAGCCGCAACATCCCCCCCCTCCGTTTGCGTCCCTCGCCGATCGCATAAAAACCCCTCTCCTAACGCGGGCTCTCGGCTGCCCTACATCAGAGCCGTGCTTTGGGAACCGACTTACACAGTGACTCCATGCGGAACGAAGTGAAGTTCTTGCGATTGCTTATGTTGTTTATGTTATTTTTGCTTTTCTTTCAGGTCCCACCTCTTATCTCCTCCCCCTCCCTTCCCCCCTTTAGCCTAGGAAAATTTGTGGCAACAGTCCTCCTGTCACCTGTCTCCCAAGACAGGTATAGCACCTTTCCTCTTCATCTGGTATTTACCTTAAAACGCCGCCTACACGGTAGATTAGCTGTAATTTCCTCACAATTCCCTTTCCCAATATCCCCAACATGAAAATAGTTTCTTGGAACGTGAAAGGGCTTAGGTCCCCCAATAAAAGAATGAAGATCCTCCGTCATCTAAAACGACTCAACACTGATATCGCCCTACTCCAGGAAACTCACTTATCAGCTCCTGATTTTCATTGCATGAAAAAACTCTGGGTAGGCACGGTCCTAGGCTCTGGGGCCTGCGGCCGTAAAGCTTGAGTCCTTCTCCTGATCCATAAGAACCTTCCCTGCACGGTCCTATCGGTAAATTCAGACGATCACGGACGGCTTGTCACAGCTCATGTCCAACTAGGTTCCACGGAATTGGTAATATCCAACATATACGCCCCCAACAGCCCTGGCACAACCTTTTATAGTGAACTTTCGGCATGGTTGCTTCAAAACACCCACCTCCCCCACTTAATAGGAGGTGACTTCAACGACGTTATACACCAAACTGATGACAGATCATCCCCCATACGCCCCTCACCAGGCCTTGACCCTGTCTCCCCCACATGCATCCACCATGGAATCCCTTCACTTCCAGGACCTCTGGCGTTTAAAACATCCAGCGGACAGGGAATTTACCTTCTACTCCAACCCACATAACGTATTCACCAGAATAGATTATTTTTTTTGGCTCTGACAACCTAGTCCCCATGTTAACTGATGTAGACATCCTCGACATTGGCATATCTGACCACGCACCAATCTCGGCCCAATTTGACAACCTCGATCTACCTCCCCATCCCAAGATTTGGCGCTTTCCTTCATACCTCTACAACAACTCTGATTTCCAGCAATTCATGGCAAGGTCATGGACAGAATATTCCACGGCCAATGCTCCACACTCTGATGTCCCGAACCTCTTCTGGGATGCCGGTAAAGCGTTCCTCAGGGGTCGGATCATCTCTTATGCGACCTCTTTCAAGAGGAATACCTTATCAAAGTACAAATTGGCTAGCTCCCGGCTCCACCAGGCGCAAAGATCTTTATACACCATGGACTCCACTGATAATATAAACTAGGGTTGTCCCGATACCACTTTTTTAAGACCGAGTACAAGTACCGATACTTTTTTTTCAAGTACTCGCCGATACCGATTACCGATACTTTTTTTTAATGTCAGGTGACAGTTTTCAAGCACAATACAGATTAGGTGGCACTGATATGCAGCACTGATAGGTGGCACAGATTAAGCAGCACTGATGAGCACTGATATGATTAGGTGGCATGGATATGCAGCACTGATAAGTACTGACAGGTGGCGGGCACTGATGACTGGCACTGACAGGTGGCACTGATAGCTGGCACTGACAGGTGGCACTGATGGCTGGCACCAGATGGCTGGCACTGACAGGTGGCACTGGCACTAATAGATGGCAGGTGGCTGGCACTGATAGCATTGACAGGTGGTAGTGATAGATGGTACTGACAGGTGGCTGGCACTAATAGGTGACACTGAGTAAGCAGCACTAATGAGAACTGACAGATAGCGGGCACTGGCAGGTAGTGGGCACTTATAGGCACGAGAGGATTTATTTTTCTATGCTGCCTCTGCGACGCCCATCTTAGTACACCCTGCACTCGGCCTCAATAAAGCAGCAGCGGACATCTTGTTACACCCAGCTCGAACTACATGGGCTGGGTGTAACAAGATGTCCACTGCTGCTTTATTGAGGCCGAATGCAGGGTGTACCAAGATGGGCGTCGCATTTTTCAAGCACTGACAGTGTAACACGGAGCGTCACTTCCTTTAATGTGACGGCTCCGGTCGACGATGGATCATGATGCGGCTGCAAGCTTACCCGCCTGAGGACTCTCCGCTCCACTCTGCTCTCCGCTCCGCCCCTCCCGCCCTCCGCTTGCCGACTCCGCCCGCTGACTTCTCCTCTCCACTCTGCTCTCCGCCCTCCGCTTGCCGACTCCGCCCGCCGACTCCTCCTCTCCACTCTGCTCTCCGCTCCGCCCTCCGCTTGCCGACTCCGCCCGCCGACTCCGCCCGCTGACTTCTCCTCTCCACTCTGCTCTCCGCTCCGCCCTCCGCTTGCCGACTCCGCCCGCTGACTTCTCCCATCCCAGGTATCGGCAAAGGCATCGGGAGCATTTGCGCGAGTACAAGTACTCACGCAAATGCTCGGTATCGATACCGATACTAGTATCGGTATCGGTACAACCCTAATAGAAACGAATGGCATGCAGCCAATAGATCTTTTGATACTTGGGCAGACACACTTGAACTAACTAAGAAAGCACACTCAGATGCCACCTTCCATAAATTCGGAAATAAATCAGGCAAATTACTAGCCAGGCTATGCAAGGGACCCTTTCGCCCAACTCACATTACATCTCTAAAAGATACTAAAGGCAAGGTGAACACAACACCGCAAACGATAAATAAAGCTATGCTTCAATACTACGCTATGCTGTATGCCCCAGACCCTATAAACAAACAGGTAGCCGGCTCTTTCCTAGAGAACTTAGCCATTCCCAAAGTCACTCCCTCACAACTTGAGTACCTTAATGCTCCCATCTCCCTTTCCGAAGTCTCAAACACCATACGAAAGTTGGCGAATTCTACAAGACCCTCCAAAACATAATAGAACCCACCCTCCACAAGGTCTATAACGGCATATGGACTGGCGGCCCCTACCTACCCTCGGGAAACCAGGCCACTATTAAATTACTCGCAAAAAAAGGCAAGGACCCCCAGGAACCAGGATCTTATAGGCCCATCTCCCTTTTAAACCTGGATGTCAAAATCCTATCCAAGATTGTCGCCACTAGGCTTGCTGCCATCATCCCATCTCTGATACATCCAGCGCAATCTGGTTTTGTGAAAGGCAGAACGGCCACCCTAAACATTCGTAAGGTCATGTTGGCCTTGGAACATGCCAAACAAAATCCCGGCGGCGATTTCGCCATCATTACGTTAGATGCGGAGAAAGCCTTCGATAATGTCAGCTTCGATTGGCTCTCCATGACCATGACAAGGATGGGCTTTACAGGCCCCTTCTGCCATCTAATAAACACCATGTACACAACCCCCACAGCTAAGCTGGTGGCAGCGGGCCTACTCTCAGATGACTTCCGCCTCCACAAAGATACACGACAAGGCTGCCCCCTATCCCCCCTCTTCAACATTGCTCTAGAACCCTTATCCAGACACCTTACCCAAAAAGCCCCCTTGCATGGCATAAAAATAGGAAATCACGATCCCTCTTTGCCGATGATGTACTTATCTTTTCAGCGAACCCCTCCTCAGACATGTCCACCATCAAAGAGGTATTTGATGATTTTAGATCCTGTTCTGGCCTCCACATAAATTACGGCAAAAGCGAAATTCTCCCCATAGGTACTCTATCCAACCCTACCTGGGTCCAACACTCCATTTTTTCTGTTGGTAGATCCCATATCACCTATCTTGGCATCAAAATAGGCAAACTGCCTTCCTCCCTGTACCACCTCAATTATCCTCCCTTGATCTCTAGGCTCTCTCAGGAAATGGTTAACTGGATGGATCTGCCCCTCTCGCTCCTGGGAAGATGCCACTTGGTAAAAATGGTCAGTTTTGCCAGACTACTATATCCACTACAAACTATCCCCTTGCTATTTCACCACAAAGATGTTAAACTCATCAATACGGCCATCTCAAAATTTCTATGGCAAGGCAAAAGACCACGCATAGCTTTAAAGAAACTATATCTTCCCAGACGACGCAAAGGGGGTATTAGTCTCCCGAATGTCAGAACCTATAACCTAGCATGTTTATTAAGAACTAGTCTAGACTGGATTTCACAGTCCTCGAGGTATTCCAACTACTCCTTGGAATCCGCAATGGCACATCCCTTCTCGCTAGCAGCTCTTCTTCACTGCAAGTGGAAATCGGTCCCACCTTTGTATCAACACAACTTACTACTGAGAGACACGGCCATCGCCTGGAGAGAAACCAGAAAGAGCCTCAAGCTCTCCCCATTCATGTCAAGCCATCTGCCAATACAAGGAAACCCAAACTTTCCACCTGGCTTGGAACATAAACCTTTCAAGATATGGCAAGAAAACGGTCTCACAAAATTTGCATCTTTATGCGACACTAACACGGGTCATCCTTTAGCCTTCTCAACCGTTGCTGAAATCTATTCACTCCCACGATCACATGCCTTTCACTTTTGGCAATGTACCAGCTACTTAAGAACTGCATGCAAAGAGGACTATAAGCGATTCACACCAAATTTCACAGACCTGCTACTCCTGGAAAGATCATATACGATATCGGACATATACAAACCATTACTTCAAAAGACCACCCCTCCGCTGGCATTCTCATCTGCAGCCAATTGGGGAAAAGACTTCCCGGACGAGGACCTGATCGACAAAATTCTAATTGGATTCAACAAAGTGCAACGACTAACACCCAATGAAATTTGGAGAGAATCTCAACTGAAAATAGTCCACCGTGCACATATACCCTTCATTTACTCTGATACGGTTCAAAACTGTGCTAAATGCCCCCTCTGCCACCATATGAGACCTTCCCTAACCAGCCGTTTTTGGGCGTGCTCTTTCATCTCCTCCTTTTGGGATCAGGTTCTAGCCTACATTTTCAAAATAACACTACTGAAGCTTCCGAAGGATCCGCTCCTCCTCATCTTTGGTTACTGGGACCCCCAACTACTGCCTTGGTCCCGAGTGACGAACTCAACTGACACTGTTCACCCAAACCTTGGTCACACTCACAAAGATTGGTCCTTGATCTGCCTCCTGATCGCACGGAGAACCATACTAAAGCAATGGATTTCTTCCCACTGCCCTGCTACCACTCAAATCAAACAGGACCTCCTTCTTCTCCTATTTAAAGAAAGAGCTAATGCAGACTTCACATGTGCAGTCTCTAAGAGCCGTTTCTACTCCGTTTGGGAACCCTTCATGCGCCCAGCTTCATCTCCGGAGGATATAGCCAGCTTTGATCAGTACTCTCTCATACCTCAAATCTACCCCCCCTTCTTCAAGCCCAGGAGAGGAAATCTCCCCTGACGGTCAATCCGGCACCAACGATCTCTAATTGTTACCTGAACTAAGCTTACTCATATTTACTTCTCTCTGGACTTGGCTAATGCCCTCCCCCCCTCCCGCCCTTCCTCCTCCCTCCCTACACCCCTGTGTTGTTCTCAGACATTTTTTATTTTTATTTTTTGGTTGGTTATTCTGTTGTAATACCTGTAACTCTAGGTAGATACTCTATTTGATCCATCCAGTTACCCTCTAGTAGACAACAGATAAAGTTCGTAGGTCTTTTGATCTTCTGTTTTTTCTATATGTTTTCAATGATATACCACGCTGATTCTATCCTATAAGATTCCGAGATTAAGATGCGTATACATTACGCTTATTTTTGCCCTTATTATGCCTCCCTTTGGTATGTTTTTCTTTTTTTTCTCTCTCTCCTCTCTTTCTCTATTTGAAAAATTGAAAATTACTTTATAACATGTCCTGTAACTGCTGTTATTTTTCATACATCCTAATAAAAATTTGTGAAAAAAAAAAAAAAAACGAAAGCGCCGTGACAGGAAAGGGAGGCGCCCACCGTTTTAGGGCATAAGCCTGAATCACGAACTGTCTGATCCACCGAGAAATGGTGGCCGACGAAACCGCCAAGCCCTTTTTAGGACCAACCACCGACACAAACAGTGAGTCTGACCTCCGAAACCGAGCCGTAGCAGACAGATACACCCGCAGAGCTCGGACCACGTCCAAGGAATGCAACGCAACCTCTTTGGGATGCGTAGGCTGAGGACACGAGGATGGAAGCACAATGTCCCAATTTTTTTTTTTTCCCACAAGAAGCACAATGTCCTCATTTAGATGAAAAGCCGAAACAACCTTCGGAAGAAACAAAGGCTGCGGGCGTAGCACCGCTTTATCCTTGTGGAGGATCAAGTAGGGAGACTTTTACCCTCGGCTCACGGTCCCCGCTAGTGTACCCCCAAGTGCACATACAATTGTAAGTGACCCCTCTCCGTTTCAGGGATGGCTATATTGTCATTTATATTTTCTTGTAAACAGATTAGTCTACCAAGACTTTTTACCATTCATTATTTGTCTTATTGCATATCCTCCATATACATGCTCCTGACGAGTGACTTAAAGCCGCGAAAGGCGTAGAGTTATTACCCGCCGTGTATACATTACACGCTTCCCTGGTTATGTGCCCATCACTTATTTTACAGGGACCACAAAGACCCCAGATCGTGCAGACCATAATTGCTAATCATGCATACCTCATTATGAATAGTGGTGGAAACCTCTTAACCTACAATGTGATTGATGTCTGTAATGCGATACTACCTGAAATTACCGTTTCAGGAATTGGCACCATTGAATGTGCGTTTTATGTATATGTAATCAATGTATTACAACATGCATCCTTGTACTAATAAATGCTTTACCACCCACCACTATCAATTTGTCACCAAGAGCCTCATTTAAAGTCCCAACTTTTTCCCTCCCTTCGTTGCACTCTGACGCCTATATGGCTGTATTTTTGCTGCGTTTTTTTCTAATTAACAGGGATGGAGGCACATGGCCTTACCAGGCCTATGGCCTCATTCAAAGTCCCAATGGGATGGAGGCATTGGCCTTACCAGGCCTATGGCCTCATTTAAAGTCCCAACATCCCCCCCCCCCCATTTTGCTACAAGTAGGGAGACTTGCAGGACAAGGCCGCCAATTCAGAAACCCTCCTGACTGATGTAATAGCCACCAGAAAGGCAACTTTCCGAGAGAGTGTCCAAAGGGGAATCTCTCTGATGTTCTCAAAACTGAGGTTTCTAAAGCACCGAGAGCACCAGGATTCAAATCCCATGGAGGCAGTGGTGGTCAAATCGGAGGAGCCACATCATCCTTGTCAACTTAAAACTCCAACTTCAAGCATTAGCACACCTCAGCTGCTCTCTCATCACATCGCTCATCATCATTATCATCAACATCAGGATCATCATCAGTATCAACATCATCTCATCGCCTCATCATTATCAGCACTTTTTCAACATGGTTAACATTATATACTCAGCCGACACCATCCAAAGCCTAAAGAACTTTGCCACAACACTACCAACACCCATCCAAAAAAAATTACAAAAAGAACGAATCGTAAGAATCAGTCGACGATCAACAGGAAAAAACAGAGCACCATGGCATCTACAACATCTATCAAGTGCCCTAATCAACACCAGATCTGCAGTCAAACACAGACAGGAAATCCATGATTTCATAACCCAACACAACATAGACTGCCTTTTCATCACGGAAAGCTGGCTAACACCCGACTGCAATACCATCCTAGCAGAACTAGTGCCGGAGAACTACCGCATCCTAACGGAGCATAGAACAGGACAAAGAGGAGGGGGCCTAGCAGTAATTTACAAAGACCACCTTACGTTCATCAAACCAACTCTACAGAACTCATTGCCTTTCATGGAAACACTCACTCTGCAACTGCAAACTACACCCCAGGATACCATCCACATACTGCTCTGCTACAGACCACCAGGACCCAAGACACACCTCCTCACACATTTAAATGAATTTTTCTCGACATACACCATGAAAACCAAAAATCTGCTGCTACTTGGAGACTTCAACCTTTGGGCCAACTCCCCCGAAGACCCTATCGCCACTGCCTGCATCGACCAACTAGAAAAATTAGGCTTGCAACAATTGATAAATACTCCTACTCATGTATCAGGTCACACTCTTGACCTAATCTTCAAACAAGATATGGACATCAACACACTGGACAACCAGCCTCTACCATGGACAGACCATCATGCCATCAAGTTTACTATAACGACCAACACGGCCCTCCAAAAATCAATACAATCAGCAACAACACACTGGACAAGATCACAGAAGAAACTATACTCTGACCTTTTCAAAACCACGCTATTGAACAATATGGAAATGCTAAACCAAAACCACTCAACAGAAGAAACACTCAACTTCCTGAACAATGCTTTGCTACAGACAGCAGATACGGTTGCTCCAAGACGCAGAGCACTCATCCGCAAAAACAATGCAGGCTGGTTCAATGACGCTCTTACTTTACTGAAACAAGAACGCAGAAGAGCAGAAGGAGCCTGGAGAAGAAATGCAACAAAGGAGAACTACACAATCTACAAAGCACTCACTAGGAAATATCATAAAGCAATCTTCAAAGCAAAAAGAGACCATTTCGCAAACACCATCGCAAAAGCCCTAAACCGCCCCCGCGAGCTCTTCAAACTAGTAGCTCAGACCATGAATCCCACCTGTTTGGAGTCTTCAGCAAACGAAACTCAGGAATTCTGCAATGAACTATCCAATTTTTTTATCGACAAAATTGATAACATTAGGAAAATAATTCAGCAGGAAAAATCAAACAACCCCACACAGCCAAAGGAAGAAAAGAACCAGATAAGTATTCTGCAATCAAAGAAATTTACTCTGGTCCCAATTACAATCGACACTACTAAAAACATCATCAGAAGCCTCCGAGATAGCACTTCACCGAACGACATCATTCCGGCAAAACTGCTGAAAGAATGTACCGACATCTTGGCACCCCACATAACACACTTCATCAACCAATCGTTCAAAGAAGGTATTGTGCCGACTTCCCTTAAACAAGGAATAATCAAACCCCTCCTAAAGAAACCTAACCTTGACCCGAATGACCCAAATTTTAGAAGACCGGTAACAAGCCTGAACACCATCTCCAAGATTATCGAGAAAGTTGTAACACAACAGCTACAACTTCATTTGGATACCCACAATCTCCTGGACCCACTTCAATCGGGGTTCCGCCCGAGCCATGGGACGGAAACGGCACTTCTCAAAATATGGGACGACGTACTAGAAGCAGCAGATGACGGAGAATCATGTCTCCTGGTGCTGCTGGACCTCAGTGCAGCCTTTGACACAGTAGATCACAAAATCCTACTTACGCGTCTCACCGAAGTAGCAGGAGTCGCAGACACGGACCTACCATGGTTCGCATCCTTCTTAGAAAACCGATCCCAGACAGTGAAACTGGGAGCCTTTACCTCGGCACCACGCACAAATACATGCGGAGTACCTCAAGGATCACCCCTGTCACCGGTACTCTTCAACATCTACCTTCGGCCACTCCTCAAAATCATCAGTGAACAGGACATGCGTTATCACTCCTATGCAGATGACACTCAACTATACTTTCGCATCAACAACAAAAAAGATCAATATTACGGACTGGAAAAATGCCTTACATTGATCAACAATTGGATGACAGAGAGCTCCCTCAAGCTTAATGGATCCAAAACAGAACTGCTTATTTTCCACGCTAACCGAAAGAAAAACGCCAGGACCACATGGACGCCACCCACCATCCTGGGACAAAACATAACCCCAAGCACCAAAGTTAAAAGCCTGGGAGTTATCTTTGACTCAGACATGACTATGGACGCACAAATAGGATCAGTAGTCAGTGGATCCCACCACCTTCTCCGCCTGCTACGAAGACTCATCCCGTTCATCCCGGAAAAAGACAGAGCAGTAGTAGTCGGAACCATTATCAATTCACGGCTTGACTACGCTAACTCACTTTACCTAGGACTACCCAAATACCAAGTTGCACGTCTACAAGTCGTCCAAAACACAGCGGCCAGACTGGTAACAGGGAAAAAACCCTGGGAATCAATCGCACCATCCCTGAAAAGCCTCCATTGGCTAGCCGTAAAGGATCGGATCACATTCAAGACCCTCTGCCTCACCCACAAATGCGCACAAGGAAACGCTCCTGAATACTTATGCGAGAAAATAAAACACTACACCACTACTCGGGACCTTCGATCAACTAACCAAAACCTCCTCCACATCCCCAAGACCCGCTACAAAGCCAAGGGAGAACGAAGGTTTGCTGTCCAAGGACCAAGGCTATGGAATGCGCTACCCACGAATATCCGCATGGAAGAAAACCATCGGGCCTTCCGGAAAATACTAAAGACCCATCTCTTCTAACGATCTCAACGACACTGGATGCAAAGCGCCTTGAGGCGATTTAGTTCGCAATTGCAGCGCTATACAAGTTACTCACTCACTCACTCACTCACATGTCGAACCTCTTGCACAAACGTACTCACCTGTGAATGAGCCGCCAAGGGTCGTTGAAAGAAAAACAGCCAAGGCTGAAATCTGTCACTTAATGGTGCTTAGGGCAAGTTTTTGATCCACTCCACGCTGTAAAAACAGCAGGATCCTGGAAACCGAATATGTCCGTGGATGCCACTCCATCTCCTCACACAGAGATGTAGGCCTTCCACATGCGATAATAGATCTTCCGAGAAGATGACTTTCGTGCCCTCAGCATGGTGGAAATTACTGAATCCGACAGGCCTCGGTCCCTTAGTACCCGACTTAACAGCCATGCCGTTAAAGCCAGCGACTGTAAAGCAGAATGAAGTATAGGACCTTGCGACAGAAGGTCCTCTCGTATCAGCAGTCGCCAAGGAACATCTGCCACCAGGCGTACTAGATCAGCGTACCAGGGACGCTGAGGCCAATCTGGGGCAATTAGAATCACCGGAATCCCCTCGGTCTCCACTCCGGGGAAGAAGTTTTAGCGGGGGGGGGGGGGGGGAGGCATAAATTAGCCGATACTCTCCCCACGGGGCCACCAACGTGTCTGTCGCGTCCACCCAGGGATCTTTGGACCTGGCCGCAAACCTCAATACCTTCCGATTGAGTCGAGAGGCCAGGAGATCCACATCTGGCGTGCCCCATCTCAGGCAAACGAGTCGAAACACATCCGGGTGTAGTGACCATTCTCCTTGGTCCAGCATCTGGCGACTAGGTAGTCCGCTTGCCAGTTCTCTACGCCCGGAATGTACATGGCCGATAGAGCCGTCACGCTCCGCTCTACCCACGGCAGGATGTGAGCAAACCTCCAATGCTGCGGCCCAGCTTCTTGTTCCTCCTTGATGGTTGACATACGCCACCGCTGTGGCGTTGTCTGACTGGATCCTGACTGCCCGATCGCCCAAAGTTCCAGCACATTGATCGGCAGGCGGGATTCTTCCTGCATCCAGCGACCCTGTGTCGACTGTACGCCCCAAACTCCCCCCCAACCGGTCAGGCTGGCGTCCGTTGTGATCACTGTCCAGTGAAAGGGAAGGAACGACTTTCCGGACTGAAGGGCCGGAGATCTCAGCCACCAGACCAGGGAGGCCCTGACTAGTTGGCTCACCCGGATTTGACAATCCAGGGACAACGGAGATTTGTCCCACTTGGACAGGATCTCCTTCTGCCAGACTTGAATGTGGAATTGAGCATACGGTACCGCCACGAAGGAGGCTACCATGAGACCCAGGACTCGCATGCAAAAGCGCAGCGACGACCACCTGCGGGATGCCAACAGCTTCACCGCCGCCCGAAGAGTCTGCAACTTTTCTAAAGGGAGAAAAACTCTCGCCTCTGAGGAGTCCAGAATCAAGCCCAGGTACTCCAGATGCTAAGTCAGCACCAACACCGACTTCTAGAGGTTCAGTACCCAACCAAACTCTTGAAGGGTCTGACTGGCTATAGCCACATCCTCCTCTAATTCGGAGTCTGAAGCAGCTCTCAGAGGGAGGTCGTCCAGGTAGCCCACAATAGCGATACCTCGCTGTCTCAGCAGAGCCAGAATCGGGGCGAGCACCTTGGTAAAAACCCTTGGTGCTGACGCCAGGCCAAAGGGGAGAGTTACAAACTGGTAGTGATCGTCCCTGACTGCAAACCGCAGAAATCTCTGATGCCTGACGTATATGGGGACATGCAAGTATGCGTCCTTTATGTCCAAGGACGCCAGAAAATCCCCCGGATGGAGTGCAGCGACCACAGAGCGAACGGATTCCATCCTGAACCTTCGTACTTTTACAAAGATGTTGAGGGCCCTGAGATCCAGGATTGATACGTCCTTTTTTGGGACTACAAACAGATTGGAGTAGAATCCCCGAAACCTTTCCGGCAGCGGCACAGGTACTATTACCCCGCGCATCAGCAGGTCCTGCACTGCCCCAAACAGGGCATTCTGACGAGCCGGAGGCAGATGAAGGTTGGAGGGAAAAAATCTGTTTGGTGGACAAGAAAGAAATTCTATCTTGTACCCTGATGAAACCACTTCGCAAACCCACTGGTCAGAAAGCAGGGAGGTCCACCAAGCTGCAAACTCGCGAAGGCGACCCCCCCACCCGAGAGCCGGGCGGGGACAAACCTTCATGCAGTCGCAGATTTGTTCGGCTTGCAAAACCAGGGATGCTTTTGTCCCTCAGCTGGCCCCTTGTCAGTCTGGGAACGCTTACCTGCGGGCCCGGACTGACGAAAGTGACCAGTTACACTTACCGGTAACGGTGTTTCTGGGAAGTCTTCCAGGACGGCACAATGAGAGATGACTGGCTCCACCTGACAGGAAACACAATCAATTCAAAGAGGTTAAAGCACCCGCCCCTCCCGTGCTCCTCAGTTATGATAAAGTACAGACCCACACCAGTGCACGAGAGAGAAAACACACCCCCAAATAACTCTATACAAACCAATGTATCAACCAAAGCGGTGGGAAGTAGGCCTGCCGTCCTGGAAGACTTCCCAGAAACACCGTTACCGGTAAGTGTAACTGGTCACTTTCTCAAGTCGTCTTCCAGGACGGCACAATGAGAGAGAAGCAAGTAGCTTCAGGCCTACCTTAGGGTGGGACGACTGCTTGCAGGACCTTTCTACCAAAGGACAGGTCCTGAGGTGACAGCAACTCCACTCTGTAATGCCTTAGGAATGTATTCTGGCTTGACCAAGTCGCAGCTTTACAGATCTGTTCCACCGAAGCTCCGGCTCTTTCTGCCCAGGAGGTTGCCAAAGAGCGAGTAGAATGAGCTTTAACTTTCGGGGCTGTCTTACCAGCCTGGTCATAAGCTATGGAGATTGTCTGTCTGATCCATCTAGATATGGATGCTCTAGATGCCTGTTGGCCCTTTTTCTGTCCAAAAAAATTAATTAGTAAATGGCTGGATTTCCTAAATTCACCCACTCTATCCAGATAAGCTAGCAGACACCGTCTGACATCCAGACAATGAAAGGAGGCCTCTCTTTCATTTTGTGGATTTGAACAAAAGGAAGGAAGAATAATTTCTTGTGATCTATGAAACTTTGACACTACCTTAGGGAGGTACAGGGAGTCCTGCCTAAGAATAACTCTGTAGTCGAATAAACTAAAGAAAGGCTCTTTAATCGTCAGAGCCTGCATGTCGCCTATTCTTCTGGCTGTAGTAATTGCCAGAAGAAAAGCAAACTTAAATGTCAGTAATTTAACTGAAATCTCTTCTAGTGGCTCAAACGGAGCCTTAGTTAATTGTTCCAAAACAAACGTAAGGTCCCAGGGCGGGACTCTAGAGATCCGCACCGGGGACAATCTATCCCTGGCCATTAGAAATCTTTTAACTAGAGGGTCCAGTGATAACTTCTTGTCCAAAAAATACGATAAGGCTGCTACCTGTACTCTTAGAGTCTTGGTAGCGAGACCTAAGTCGGCGCCATCCTGGAGAAAGTCCAGGATGACCGAGGTTTCTTGCTGGGATACCTTTCTCACTAGACACCAGTGAGAGAAGACTCCCCACACCTTCCTGTAGATACGTCTGGTGACTTCTTTTCTACTTGAGAGGAGAGTGTTAATCACTCTCTCGGAACATCCCCTCTCCCGTAGGTTCTGCCTCTCAAGCACCAGGCCGTCAGCTTGAAGAAGCTGGGATCTGGGTGAAAGACTGGTCCCTGCCGAAGAAGGTCCACCCGAACTGGTAGATGGAGGGGAGGTGCTACGGACCAGTTCTGTAGAGCGGGAAACCAGGCTCTCTTGGGCCACCAAGGAGCAATTAGAATGAGTCTGGTTTCTGAGAGACCTAGTTTTTGTAGGACTCTTGGAATGAGACTCAGAGGGGGAAAAGCATAAGCCAGGTGAAAACTCCATACCTGAGCCAGTGCATCCACCCCCCCTGAGCCCCACTCCCGGGACAGGGAAAATAATCTTCTTACTCTCCTGTTCTCCTTGCGGGCAAAGAGGTCTATTTCTGGCCTTCCAAAATGTTGGCACACCAGGTTGAACACCTCTGGGTTCAGCTCCCATTCCCCCTGGAGAATCCGATGACGGCTTAGGTAGTCCGCCTCTATGTTGTACCTTCCCTTTATGTGTACTGCCGTAATAGAGGCAATCCGAAGCTCTGCCCAGCCCAGAATTCCTGGAGACAAGGTCAGCAGGGAGGGAGACCTGGTTCCCCCCTGATGATTTATGAAGGCCACCGTGGTCGCATTGTCGGAGAGGATCTGGACCTCCCGGTCTCGGATCCTTTCCTCGAACGCTTTTAGGGCCTCCCCGACCGCCAATAATTCCCGGAAGTTTGAGGAGGCGTGTCTCTGATCCTGATTCCAGGAACCCTGGGCTCGGAGTTCGCCTAAGTGGGCTCTCCAACCCCAGGAGCTTGCGTCCGTCGTTATCCTGAGGGGGTCTGTCTGAGTCCATAGATGACCCACCTGCAACTTCTGAGGAAGAAGCCACCAGCTCAGAGAGTCCTTTACTACCTCTGGGATGGAGATTCTGTGGTCTAATGTTCCTCTTGTTCCGTCCCAGGAGGATAAGAGGAATTGTTGGAGGGGTCTGGAGTGGAGCTGAGCCCACGGAACCGCAGGTATACAAGAGGTCATTAGACCCAGTACCCTCATGATGCCTCTGAAAGAGGACTCCCTTACCTCCAACAGAGACCTGACCGCTGTCATGAGGCCCTGGACCTTCTCCTGGGGTAAACAAAGCTTCCTTTGTAAGGAGTCTATCAGGAAACCCAGGTAAATCTTTCTTTGGTCCGGGATCATCGAGGACTTCTCTCGGTTGATGATCCAACCCAGGGATTCCAAGGTACTCACAACCTTGGCCAGGTCTGCGAGGAGGAGATCTCGACTCTGGTTGTAAAGTAAAAGGTCGTCGAGATAAGGGACCATCGTTATACCCTCTAGGTGTAGGAAGGCAACCACCTCTGCTACGATTTTTGTAAATACCCTTGGGCTGGAAGCCAGTCCAAAGGGGAGGGCAGCAAACTGCCAGTGTTGAATCCCCTGAGGAGACCCGATTGCGAATCTGAGGAAGGCTTGATGTCCTGGAAAGATCGGGACGTGAAGGTAGGCGTCCTTTAAGTCGATCGTTACCATGTATACCTCCTTCAGAAGGAGTCTTCTGAGGGTGTATATGCTTTCCATGCAAAATTTCTTGTGACGCAAGGAGGTATTCAGGGGTCTCAGGTTTATTATCAACCGGTACTTGCCTGACGGCTTTGGGACAACGAAGATGTGGGAGTAGACCCCCAGTCCACGTTGTCCCGCAGGTACCGGGGCTACAACTCCCTGTTCTGCTAGTTCTGAAATGTTTTGCAGAAGACCTGCTGCCTTGAGGGGGTCCCTGGGGAGATGCGTTAATAGGAACTTTGAGGGGGGGGGGGATGAAGAAACTCCAGCCTGTAGCCCTCCTTTATAATGTTGAGAATATGAGGGCTCTGGGTAATACTCTCCCACCTGGAAAGGAATTGGGAAAGTCTTCCCCCTACCCTTACGTCACTTAGTCTTTTTCATTTGATTTTTGGTTGGAAAAGAGGATACCTCCTTTTTGCTTATCCTTTCCAACGCCCCACTTCCTATTACCGGCAGGCTTCTTGCTCGAGAAACGGTTTCTACCCTGGGGGCCTCGAAAAAATCTTTTTTGGTCCCTTTTAGGTTTAGTGGGGAACTTTTTGCCCTTTTCGGTAGATCTTGACAGGGCTTGGTCCAGCCCTGTACCAAAAAGGAGTGAGCCCTCAAATGGGAGTCCACATAAGCGGGTCTTGGATGCGTTATCCCCATCCCATGTTTTGACCCATACGGCTCTGCGAGCCGAGTTTACGAGGGCACCCGTTTTTGCGGTGGTTCGCATGGTCTCAACTGCAGCATCTGCTAGGTATGCCACTGCGCTACCTATTACCTGTAGAGAGTCTAGGACTTCCCTGGACTTGGACACACGGGAAACATGTTCTATTAGTTTGGTTATCCATGTATCCGCGTTCCTAGCTATACAAGCTGAAGCCAACGCGGGGCTCATTGCTGCCGCATTGGCTTCCCAGGCTCTACGCAAGGTCGTCTCGGTACGGCGATCCATAGGATCCTTGATATTACCTGCGTCCTCGAAGGAGAGGTCGGATTGCTTTGACACCTGTGCCAAAGAGGCGTCCAATCTGGGAATCTTAAAGAGTTTCTCCTCATCCTCCCCCTTAAAAGGGCACCTACGCTTCCAAGTTTTATATTTCAGAAGCTTCCTCTCAGGTTCCTTCCACTCTCTAAGAATCACATCATGGAGAGCCTGGTGAACCGGGATGGTTCTGGGTTGGGCCCTTACCAAGCCTCGGTACAATCTATCCTGTGCGGATACCTGTTCCGTCGGCTCCTGAATTTCTTCAGAGGCGTAGATTGCACCAAGGAGGCCTTCCATGTCGTCAGCTGAGAAGATGTGTCTTCCTGACCTAGAGCCTTCTTCCTCCTCCTCAGCCTGACTATCTATTAGGCCCTCATCGGATAGTCCCTGATCAGGGATCTCCGAATCCACCTCTGCCTCTGAGTCCTGAGACAGGAGGGATCTCAGGGATTCCGGGTGTCCTCTCCCCCTGGTTGAGGAGAAAAACTCCTGTGAGGAAGGGCCCTCCCTACTTGTCTGGGGCTCTGGTTCCTTAGCTTTAAGGGAGGCTTGAAAATCCTTAAGGGTGGCAAGCATCTGGGTTTGGACAGACAGAAAGTCTCTCATTACCTGAGATGTTTCCTTCCCAGCCAGCTTCTGGATACATTTGAAGCAGAAGGGCTTGGAATGGGTTGAGGGTAATTTCTCGTTACAGTAACCGCATCTTTTGGAGCGGGCAGGGGTTCTAGAGGAACGACTGGCAACCCCCTGGGCAGTGACGTCCTCTGCTGCAATGTAAGGGTACACAGGAATACATTAACCAAAAAGAACCCTGTGACAGGCAAGGGAAAAGAGTCGGGGTACCATCCCCCATCATGACCCCTGCTGGCTGGGTTGACTCACCCCCTGTGGTCTCCTCTGTAGCCGCGGCCGTAGTCGGCCTCTCCTCATGCTCCATGTAGGTGAGATGCTCTGCTCCCGATCGCAGTTCCACTGAAGGAGAAAAAAAAGGGCGCCTCCTTCCTGGCGTCCCTCCGTTTTTGAATGCTGTAACAGACGCCGGCCGCCGCCATTTTGCCGGAGACCGGAACCGGAAATGACGCGGCACGCGATGGCGTCATCCTTGACGCTAGAGGACGAATGTCCTAGACGCCGGGAAAATGGCGCCGCTATGCACCTGCATAGAGCGGCGCCCTAAGCAAACGGACCGCGCGAGCGGACGGAGGAACCTGCTAGCCCCCCCTCCAGGATGGACACCCAAACAGGTAGGAGGGAGGAAGGAGGATATCTGGCCCCTGAAGTCCCGGGTACAGCCCCGCACCTAGGGAGCTTCAGTGCTCAGGGAGGCTCAACTGCCCTCCCTGAGAAGGAATGGGATACCCCCCAGGACGGACAAATAGAGTCCTGCTAGGCCCAGAGGCTTCCCAGGCATGCGGCTCAGCTCCGGGGGGGGGGGGGGACTTCCAGCCCCAGGCCTTCAGTCTGTGGAAAAAAATAAATAAACGGTTTCGCTGTGGGGAAACACAATCAAGAACTGAGGAGCACGGGGAGGGGCGGGTGCTTTAACCTCTTTGAATTGATTGTGTTTCCTGTCAGGTGGAGCCAGTCATCTCTCATTGTGCCGTCCTGGAAGACGACTTGAGAAAAAAACGCTTCTGAGCGGAAAAAGGAGGGCCCCGGTCTACGGCTTGGCTCCTTACCTTTTCTGGATTGTGGGAGCAGCGTGCGCTTACCCCCCAGTGACATTTTTAATAATGTCATCCAGCGAGGCTCAAAATAGCCTCTCCCCCTGGAAGGGCAAATCCGCCAGAGCCTTCTTGGAAGTCTGGTCCGCGGACCAGCACTTTAGCCAAATCAGGCGGCGTAGCACCACAGCAGATATTGAGGCTCTGGAAAGCAAGGGAGCTGTATCTAAAAGCTGCATCGCAGACATACTTGAGGCCATGGACCATCTGGTCGGCCAATTCCATGCAGACCGGGGAAGCCTGTTGCTCAACCAACTCATGGTGCAACAATTTTGCCCATTCGGTAAGTGTCTGACACCAGGGCCGTGGCCAAAACTGGCCGTAAGGCAGACCCCACTATCGTTAACATGGACCGGGTCCACCGCCTCGGCCCTCCTGTCTGCAGGGTCCTTAAAAGCAGGGTCCCCTCTACCGGAATCATGGTTACCTTGTTTAACCTGGATATCGGGGGGCCCACAATCAGGGGAGATGTTTATTTTGTCAGGACACTCTCCTCAAAGGGGTAACGGACCGCCAAGCGCTTTGGGAAAAGGCCCGCTGCGGTCGTTACCATTCTTTGTATATAAAAACGTATCAAAATAAGTTAGGTAGGGAAACACCTTAGCAGTGCGGGCCGGCTTGTGGGGCCCAAAAGGGACCGACACCTCAGTAGATGTCCCCGCCATATCCTCCAACTTAAGAGTCTCCCGCACTGCGGTTATAAGAGCTTCAACAAGCGCTTTTTCCTGCACTGACTCTGACACGGAGTCATCCTCACTGTCCGAATGGTCCTGGTCTGCATCTTCTGACACGTCAGAACAGGGGCCATGTGCACAGCCAGGCCCGAGTCTGAATCAGAACTTTCCCCAGAAGATGGTGGGGGGGGGGGGGCGTTTTTTACCCACCTTTTTCCCGCACACCGCCTCCACCCTGGCAACAAAAGATTCCAGGACCGCCGACAAAGCGTCCATAGACACCGCAGGTGCAGGGACACCGGTGGCTATCACTGGGATGTCTGGGAAAGAAGCGCCAGCTTCTGACGCCATGCTGACCACACTCGCCTGACAGCCACGTAGGGACCAAAGGCAAGGTACCCAAAAGGTCCACCATCCTAGCTGCTACAGAACCGAGGGGCCCCCCCAGAGGACTCACCACCCTGACCCAGGTACTGCACAGTGCCGTGGTCCACTCTCTCTCTCTTGCACCCTGTGCCTGAGGTGTTCTGCTGCATCTGAGGTGTTTGGTGCTGTTCGCGCCATTCAGAAAGACATTAACAGTGCTAGAGGCCAAAACTAAGCTGGAGCTACAAGAAAATGGCCGCCGGCTGATTCAGCAGTTACACTAGCGCGGCTACAAGAAAATGGCGCCGATCATTCCTGAGGTAATAGGAAACAGGCCGCGAACACGCTGGGCCTCCGAGCGGAGGCCCCCCACAATGCAGAACAGACAACACCCCACATGGAGAGCGGACCCCGGACACCCAGGGCAGCCCCCAGCCAAGATCTAGAGCCCCCCCCCGGAGGACCCCCGGCAGGTACACAGCAGGCCCAGCTCACACAGAAGCATGGGGAGGAGGGAAAGGACAGGGACAGAGGAAAGGGAGAGTGGGAGACCCCCTAGTCGACCTCCCCAGGAATGCCCAGCTGTTCCCTCCTGCCGAAACAGGTGGAACCCTACTTACCCGTCCCACGGGGACAGCTGGACGCATTCCGGACAGACCCATCACCCGAGGAGTACGGAGTGGCTGTCGGCAACGACCCTCTGTGACTCAGACAGCAGTAGCCCGGTCATACGAGTGCCCCGGAGCATATAGCTAACCGGCCACCCCTGGAGCAAACGGGGTATGTCGTGGCCGACCCAGCACATAGCTAAAGGTCTGCTCACGCTCGATGGCTGGACTGGGGAGACTACAAGGATCTATAATATCCAGCCTGTCACCCAGCCGGCAGTTGATAGTAGATCTCAGGATCCAAAAAAGTTGAAAAAAGCAAAAAAAATTCAGGACCAATGGTCCTTACCGGGAGCCAGGTCCTTCTCCTATGCTAGGCAGAAAAAACTGAGCTTCTGAGTGCAGGGTTATAAACAGAGGGACTGCCCTCTAGGCAGTACTGTTCAGCTTTGCTGTAGTTACATGTTTTTACCTGCTTAACATGTCTGCCTAGTCCTCTCCTGATAGACGGCATATAAACCCTACTGTCAAGAATAACGGACGAAACAGAAATGGCATTTTTAGTTTGTGCTGCTCAGATACAGTGTAGTTCCTATAACTCAGCAGCATGACAAGCATGACTTTTGCCGAATTGTAATTTTAACACATGTATAAAGACAAAAGCTATGGATGCAACGATTAGTAAAAAAAAAAAAAAAAATTCTGTAAGAGATAATACATACTTCTGCTTTACCAGAAGAACAGCTTTCCAAGAATATAACTGCATCTAGGAGAAAGGAAATTCTGCAATCTGATCACCTTTGCATATTACACTTCAGCTCACTGTAACTGGGTCTGATTATTCTTCCTTCTCTTCTTTGCTCCCGGACTAGAAGCGCAGGATTTCCAAACACAGCTTAGCAAAATTTACCTTCCCTGCCTATGATTACTACGTATAAAACACTGCACAATTAGAACATGGTAATTAGTAAGTTGGTAAATGAGGGTGTATATGATGATGATAGAGAGAAGATGTATAAAAAGAAGGATGTTATCCTGTCCAAAGCACAATGGCCAATTCACTTTTATATGGGCAATGCAGTACATCGAGTATGTTATGCATTATATAACTGGCATTCATCATCAGCCAACATGAATCTGCATTGGTTATTGCCAAGATGTGACTCTCTGCAAATGTATACTTCCATAGATTATGTAATAGTCGTGAGAATTCTCTGGACCAAACATGTGCAACTGTACAGTCCAAACACTGCACCCAGAGATATCGTAGCCTTTATGTAGTAGCAACTATATTTTTTTCTTTGTGATTGTATGCCTTAAAGCTTCCAGCAAAACTTAGAGAGTTAGTTCACCTTTACCAAAAAAATTTGCTTATGCAGATATTGTTTGATGAAAACGATATGTGCAAATTTGACTAAAGTTAAACACTGCCATTTCTATAGGTGTAGGCATTTACGCACCCCGAAGTCGCCTCTAGAGGCCTAACTGAAAAACTGCCAGAGATGGCATAATCCCATCCTGCCTTGTTGCTAGGTTTTTTGCAAAGACATTACCAGCTGATTCAGACCCCTTCACATGTGCTTTCTCTCCCCTGTCACGGTAGCTCGGAGGACAGCGATGCTGAGAGAGCAGAAATAGTGAACCATACATGTGCAGAGGTATAAGAACTCGCTCAGGTGATGGTGGAGATGAGCAGTAAGGGCTGGGAGCGTCTTAGCATCAGGGCAGGACAGGATGATCCCATCTCTGGCAGTTTTTCAGACAGGCCTTGGGAGGTACATAAAATGTCCTACACCTATAGCAAGAGCATTACCCAACTTTAAACAGTGTACAATCGAAATTCAATCTGTGTGTAGCCCTCACTGTTCAACAGAAGCCAATTGTTAAATCATCGTCTATCGAACAGTCCTGTTGGAAAACATGCATTAGATGAGCCTCTGTGCTGATTAATGTATACTGACAGGGAAGAAGTTCCTGTTGTCAGAATACAATAGCACATCGGGAGAGATTCCTGCATCCACCTTTCTTGTGTGGATGCAGGAATCTTTTCTTTTTTTTTTTTTCCATTCAGCCCACTGGTTGACAATGTGCACACAGGTTTAAATTAGAGCTGCATGGCTTGTTTTTCTCTACAGATGCCCTTTACCCGTATAAGCAGTGTTTTGGTAAAGGTAAACTATGTGCTGGAAACAAAGTTTGCCTTGTAGCAAGTCCCCCCCTTCTGCACTGCAAGGGTTAACTGCTCATTATGTCTATGGGATGATGAGTAAAGTGAATTACTTATATTCCTTACTCCCCCCAGCTCTTCTCTGCTGTCCGATGTTGTTGGAATGTGGGTAGACCCTTGGTGTTCTCACATACAATGCAGGACTGCTGGTCCTTAAAGGATAAGATTACCTTTTGGAACAGGTTACAGATTCCATCCATATTTAGGGTGGAACCCGTAACAAGTTCCAGCAACTGCAGCCTCTCCTCCCTCCCCAGTGACAGCGAGCGGGCATCTTGTCCGGGAACCCGCCGTCACTCTTTGAAAATAACATGGTCATGCGGGGCTCCGCCCACCCAGCTGCATTTTTCATTTACAGAGTTCTGTGAATGGGAAACTATTAGTACTGACAGCCTCTGCAGCTGTCTGCTTGCAGTTCTCAATGAACTACCATGGGGCTGTTGAGTGCTCTGGTAGTTTATTCTCACTTCCTGATGTCAATGTATCTGTCTGCTCGTACTTCGTATGGGCAGGCAGATACACACCAAGTCTGCAGATTTACAGGCTAAAAAAAATAATACATGTACATTTTTACCTGCAAAAAGATGCATTTACTATTTTTTTATTTTATTCATCCTTTAATTGTACGTAATGACATTAAAGAGTTGTGACTGGTCAGGAAGCAAAGAGAATCTGTCGTAAGCAGAAGCAGGCAAGTATTTCACCCTATTCAAATCCGCTATACAAAACAAGCTGTTAACCCTTGCAGTGTGCAGGGGGAGCCACTACAAGGGAAACTTGTAAAAGCACTTATAAACTCAAACTGAGTCTGCTATCAGTGTCCATTGCCAGCAGCGTTTACAGGTGCAGGGAACCGGTAATCCGGCTGTTAAAGTTGTGACACCCAAAGTAAGATCAGAATATCATGTTACTATGGCTTTAAAAGGGTGCATTTAGGCAAGTATTTTTCTAAAGCCAGGGATCCAGGGGGGGTAGGGAGAGTTGGACAGGAGCTTAAAAAAAATTAACTACACTTTTTTTTTGAGGGAAAAAAAAAAGTATGTACATTGCAAGGATTTTAACAAACTGTTGCAGATTCCTACCTAATGGGAGTGGTTTTATAATTACCGTATTTATCGGCGTATAACACGCACAGGCATATAACACGCACCCTAACTTTAAGAGGGAAGTTTCAGGAAAAAAACTTTCCACAGCCCCCTGCGTATAACACGCAGGCACAGTTTACCCTCTATTTTCAGGGTAAAAAAGTGAGTGTTATACGCCAATAAATACAGTATCAACCAGCTGCTGCACCTGCAAGGCTCTAATGAGGAAAAATGTAGGGTCTGCATCTCTTTAGACACGATTTCCTATTGGAAGTATCTTACCAAAAATTTAATTTTTGTTGCAGGGGATGCCAAAAATCTGACTTGTATCTCAGTGCAGACTTCTGGGAAAATCATTGAGCCAATCAGACTAGCAAGAAACTAGGTTTCTGGGGGGCATTCTGTGTACAGAACACCTCCATGTAGTCCTATTGCATTTTTCAGAAAATTACAGAGCTGCAGATTGAAAAGGAAAGGTAATTTTTAATAACCTATACATAAAAAATAAAAAGGAAGAAATCCTGCGAGCCTCCACTGCCCAAACGCTTAAATTGAATGAATTATCCAAAAGCTGCTAGCATTAAAAACACGTCAAATATATCGTACAAAGACAAATTAATAAATTGGATATGCTGCGCTAAGAAATATTAATAATAGCGTACACTGATACTATGTGTAATACCTCCAAGTTATTAAATCAAATAGGAAATAAATAAATATCAGATAAGTAAATACATAAAATAAATGCATATGGCATACAATAAAAAAACTGAATTTAAAGTGCCTGGTGCATAACTGTGGTAAAAAAAAACATACGGTAAGCGTAAACAAAAAATACATCAAAAGTGCTCCCTGTGCTGTTATAAAGTGCCCAAACATGTCAAATGACCATGCTGAAAAAAGAACAATAATACAGGAAAAATTGGTGGTTCATGTCATATGACAAAGTACTCATGTGCATATGAACAACAACCAGCTGCGTTGCTGATAACGTGATGATAGTCCGTGTAATTCAAAAACAAATTTAATATGTGATCCAAGACGTGCTAGGGTGCCCCCCTTAGGTAATGAACGCTCACCTTGGAGCGTGCGACTTTGAAATTAAGCCAAGTCAAAGCACGCATGTGAACCACCTCTGGGCTCTGTATCAGGCTCCTGGGTTCCTCAGCATATCCATTCGGGATATAGGAAAGGAAAACTCGATAGTGCAATAAAGTTTTAAACAATTTATTAACTAAAGCAAAAATCCTCTTCTGGGGTACTCACACAGATTGGGTGCGTCAGTGCACCATTCTATGATGAACATAAACAAGGTATACTGTGTGAGTACCCCAGAAGAGGATTTTTGCTTTAGTTAATAAATTGTTTAAAACTTTATTGCACTAACTAAAGCAAAAATCCTCTTCTGGGGTACTCACACAGATTGGGTGCGTCAGTGCACCATTCTATGATGAACATAAACAAGGTATACTGTGTGAGTACCCCAGAAGAGGATTTTTGCTTTAGTTAATAAATTGTTTAAAACTTTATTGCACTAACTAAAGCAAAAATCCTCTTCTGGGGTACTCACACAGATTGGGTGCGTCAGTGCACCATTCTATGATGAACATAAACAAGGTATACTGTGTGAGTACCCCAGAAGAGGATTTTTGCTTTAGTTAATAAATTGTTTAAAACTTTATTGCACTAACTAAAGCAAAAATCCTCTTCTGGGGTACTCACACAGATTGGGTGCGTCAGTGCACCATTCTATGATGAACATAAACAAGGTATACTGTGTGAGTACCCCAGAAGAGGATTTTTGCTTTAGTTAATAAATTGTTTAAAACTTTATTGCACTAACTAAAGCAAAAATCCTCTTCTGGGGTACTCACACAGATTGGGTGCGTCAGTGCACCATTCTATGATGAACATAAACAAGGTATACTGTGTGAGTACCCCAGAAGAGGATTTTTGCTTTAGTTAATAAATTGTTTAAAACTTTATTGCACTAACTAAAGCAAAAATCCTCTTCTGGGGTACTCACACAGATTGGGTGCGTCAGTGCACCATTCTATGATGAACATAAACAAGGTATACTGTGTGAGTACCCCAGAAGAGGATTTTTGCTTTAGTTAATAAATTGTTTAAAACTTTATTGCACTAACTAAAGCAAAAATCCTCTTCTGGGGTACTCACACAGATTGGGTGCGTCAGTGCACCATTCTATGATGAACATAAACAAGGTATACTGTGTGAGTACCCCAGAAGAGGATTTTTGCTTTAGTTAATAAATTGTTTAAAACTTTATTGCACTAACTAAAGCAAAAATCCTCTTCTGGGGTACTCACACAGATTGGGTGCGTCAGTGCACCATTCTATGATGAACATAAACAAGGTATACTGTGTGAGTACCCCAGAAGAGGATTTTTGCTTTAGTTAATAAATTGTTTAAAACTTTATTGCACTAACTAAAGCAAAAATCCTCTTCTGGGGTACTCACACAGATTGGGTGCGTCAGTGCACCATTCTATGATGAACATAAACAAGGTATACTGTGTGAGTACCCCAGAAGAGGATTTTTGCTTTAGTTAATAAATTGTTTAAAACTTTATTGCACTAACTAAAGCAAAAATCCTCTTCTGGGGTACTCACACAGATTGGGTGCGTCAGTGCACCATTCTATGATGAACATAAACAAGGTATACTGTGTGAGTACCCCAGAAGAGGATTTTTGCTTTAGTTAATAAATTGTTTAAAACTTTATTGCACTAACTAAAGCAAAAATCCTCTTCTGGGGTACTCACACAGATTGGGTGCGTCAGTGCACCATTCTATGATGAACATAAACAAGGTATACTGTGTGAGTACCCCAGAAGAGGATTTTTGCTTTAGTTAATAAATTGTTTAAAACTTTATTGCACTAACTAAAGCAAAAATCCTCTTCTGGGGTACTCACACAGATTGGGTGCGTCAGTGCACCATTCTATGATGAACATAAACAAGGTATACTGTGTGAGTACCCCAGAAGAGGATTTTTGCTTTAGTGCAATAAAGTTTTAAACAATTTATTAACTAACTAAAGCAAAAATCCTCTTCTGGGGTACTCACACAGATTGGGTGCGTCAGTGCACCATTCTATGATGAACATAAACAAGGTATACTGTGTGAGTACCCCAGAAGAGGATTTTTGCTTTAGTGCAATAAAGTTTTAAACAATTTATTAACTAACTAAAGCAAAAATCCTCTTCTGGGGTACTCATACAGTAAACCTTGTTTATGTTCATCATAGAATGGTGCACTGACGCACCCAATCTGTGTGAGTACCCCAGAAGAGGATTTTTGCTTTTGTTAATAAATTGTTTAAACCTATCGCACTATCGAGTTTTCCTTTCATATATCCCGAATGGATATGCTGAGGAACCCAGGAGCCCGATACAGAGCTTTTTTCAGCACGGTCATTTATGACATATTTGGACACTTTATAACAGCACTTTTGATGTACGGTATTTGTTTACGCTTATGTTTTTTTTTAGCACAGTTAAGCACCAGGCACTTTAAATTAAGTTTTTATTGTATGCCATATGCATTTATTTTATGTATTCACTTATCTGATATTTATTTATTTCCTATTTTATTTAATAACTTGGAGGTATTACACATAGTATCAGTGTACGCTATTATAATTTCTTAGCGCAGCATATCTAATCTATGCATACAATATGACTTGTGTCACAATTGTATATGCTATATATATTTTTTACCCTTTAGTAGGGGTGCAATGGATCAAAAAAAACTCACGGATCGGATCGATCCTCGGATCAAGGGTCACGGATCGGATCATTTTCGGATTGGCAAAAAAAAAAAAAAACACAAATCTTAATACCCCCACCGGAGTTTTAAATTTCACAGTTATTTTCAACACAAAATGGAGTTTATAAGCTTAAATACATTATTTGTAAATCCAACAGACTGTTTACATGTTAAATTTTAAAAGCAGCAGCAAACCTGCTGACCTTACATGTTTGTTAATGTGACAGAACACCTCTGATTTTCACATTTAACTAAATGTGAAAAGTGAAAATCAGAGGTGTTCCATCACATTAGCAACCATGTAAGGTCAGCAGGTTTTCTGCTGCTTTTAAAATTGAACATGTAAACAGTCTGTTGGATTTACAAATAATGTATTTAAGCATATAAACTCCATTTTGTGTTGAAAATAACTGTAAAATTTAAAACTACGTTGGGTGTAACAAGATGTCCGCTTGGCCCCTTACTATCATTACTGTGCAGGAGTGTGAGTGGAGCAAGATGGCGGCGACGAAACTTCATTACAGCGGCGCCGCCGGGTGTACCAAGATGGCCGCCGATCCAGGGCTAGGCCGAAGCCGCGGCCTTTCCTATGGCCGAGGCTCCGGAGCGCTCCGCGGATCGCCTGGTGATCCGATCAGGGTGACCCGTTCGGATCACGGATCACCACCAATCTGTTGCACAACTACCCTTTAGGTTGCCTCACAGTGTAGGAACTCAAACACTAAATATTCATATTAGCTCATTGTCATCAGGTGTAAAATGTATTTAATGATCTTACACTATACATGAGAACACACAACAAGTTACTCAAGTGGCAATGTTACGCCATAGCAAGCAGCACCTCCAAGTGGCTAGGCATTGCAATGAGCTGTAAATGCCCTTTAACTGGGAATTATTGCAGATTATAATGCACAAGCGAGAGAATTAAAACATGGTTTAGAAGAGGAGGCTTTGCAGTGCTGGGTGGAACATACAGCAAAAATCTCGGGGGGGGGGGGAGTAAGTATGAGACTTAAGGGGTACTAGGGAGGGTGTCTGACCCCAATAGGGAGAACTGTACTAAACACACAGGTGTCTTTTAGGGACAGATAAATTGGTTCCCATTCCCATATGTCCAATCAGCCATCTATGACCAACTGCTCACCAATGTAAAAGAATGTGGTTTCTTTTTACCACCAGGTGCCAAAGGCTGTCAGGTGACCATGAAACAAGAAAAAAACAAAGCAACCGAGTGTTGGAAAACGATTACATTATCATGTTGGTATAATGCCACAAACTGCCCGGATGATATAGAGGTACTTTGGTTTCGTTATCTTGTTTCCAGCCATGAAAACCTGTCCAAAGGTAGTGATCGCTTCATTCTCAGCAAAGATTCTAAGCACGTGCATCTGGAAATTAAAAATGTAACCGCACAGGACAGTGGGATATATATTTGTGGCATAGCACACCCAAATTATGAACCTGCATCACAGAATTCTGGACAAGGAACCACACTAGAGGTATCAGGTAAGAGTTTTCTGTCAGCCACTAAGGATCCATGTTTCTTAAAGTAGACCTCCCCATCCCCAACCCCCTCCTAATACACTGCTAATCACTCTAGTGAGACAAGTTGACTTCTTATAAGAAGCATCTGTTTTGCACTCTGCCACTGGCTTGTCCTGCCTGTGTCCCCTTCCCGTTCCATTAACAATTTTTTATATATATATATATATATATCACTAGCCAGCTTTTTTCCTTCTTTGGTCTTCTTCTGTCTGCCCACCCACTGACGACATCTGCGTTGGATCTCACGTATGCACTGCATGAGATCTGGCATGGTTCATTATTGTTATGTCACCAGTGCCAGTAAAGGAGAGTAAGAAAAATAAAAAATAAAATGAGTTCATTTTACAAAAGGACATGGAGATGTTTAGAGCTCAGCATGCACTGATAATTTTGAGCTTATGGGGTGGAGGAAGGAAGGTACACCAGACCTTCCTGATTACCAGAGAATATTGTTGGGTCTATAGTTATTATAACTTATGAAAGTGAACATATCTGAGCAATCACATATGTTGGCACCAACTGGTAAATAAAATAAAAACATAATCAGTTTCCTTTTTTAATAAATGAACAAATGTGCCCTCTGGTGGTCAGAGCAGGATCTAAACCCTACAACAAAAATAATACAAATTGCAGCTTAGTAGTCTTTAGATGTGATGGCAGTATTCGTATTCTTGTGTCCCTGTAACGCCCTATGTACCGAACTAAGATCTCAAACAATATGATTGGTTTTCACAACCATCTGTGAGCTACAAAGCACAAGGGAGGTGTTTGTAGTTCAAATCAGGAAAGCAGCCTAGAGTGAAAACTCCATAGGCACAGTGCAACCACAGCGTGCCGTTACCCTAGAACAGGAAATTTATTTGCAGAATCAAAAAAAAAAAAAAAAAAGTGAAAAAGCCTGAAAAAGAAAACTATATTTATATATTCCTTCACTTCATTCAGAAAACATTAAAAGTCAGCAGCTACAAATACTTTGGCAGCTGACTTTTACTATTAGGGCACTTACCTGTCCAGGAATCAAGCGGTGTCCTCACCCAAGCCGATTTTTCTATCGGATGCTGTCACCGCCACCACCGCTGCCATCTTGAATAAGGGAAATAGTCAGCGAAGCCTTGCGGCTTTCACTGCTGGTTTCCTACTGCGCATGCGCTTTGTGAATGGGCCAGCAGCAGGGGAAGGAAGGGGGTTCGCCACGGTGAACTGAGACAGAAGTGGGAGCAGGTAACCATGTGCCCGCTCCCCCTTGGATGGCTCCTGTGCAGTTTAAAGCCCAACTCCAGCCCAATCTGATTTTGTTTTTAAAACTTTTTCAACAGGATGAAGACACAAAACCCAATCTCCTTAGAGAAAAGACTTACAATGTATCAAAATCTTTTATTGCCATGTGTGCCTTTCTGCCTGGTGACAAAGCCCCCCCCACCACCACATCTTCTACAGCCTGCACAGTGAGGGGATTTCTCCCCAATGGGGTCACACAAAAGAAACTGACAGACTCTTCCCAACTGCAGAACTAAAAGATTGGCTGGAGTTAAGCTCTTTTTTTTTTCTAAAGTTAAGTGTATGTGAATGCTAATCATGATGTATCCCTCAGTATTTTATAGCAGGGGTCCCCAACCCCCGGATCTGTAGCAGTCCGCGGCCTTTAGGAACCGAGCCATGCTTTACCGATTCGGCAGTTGTTCACTGCCGGCTGCAGTATGGGGCAGAGTGGTGCGCAATTCAGCGCATCACACTGTTCCTTTTTTTTTTTACTTTTCTTTTTTTGTGCAAACTTTGATGTGTAAAAAATGTACATTTATTGCATTGTACAGCAGTGCAATGAGCTGCGCTGCTGTACAATGCCATGTGATTTGGCACGGTGCGCTGCAATGACATGCAGCATGTCTGTATTTAAGTGCAGCCATAGTCTACGTTGCAGTGTGAATGGGACATATAGGAAACTATTTTTTCCTGTGTGTCCTTGCAGTGACAGATGTTTTACAATGCAGTAAAAGGTCTGTCACTGTCCATGCACCCAACCCTGAGGACCTGTCAGAATCAAAAGGTCAGGGAAAGAGGGATGAAGACTTGCTCTAAAAAAAAAAAAATATCAGCAGGTTACTGTACACTGCTGTCTGCTACCCAGGATGTGCCCACAGCGAGTTTCCACACAGGAACTGCTGTTACTCACTGAGGAAAGGGCAGGACTATAGGTGGAATAGCCTGTGACATCACAGGCTTATTTGGGAAGTGTAGGCTCATCGCGTTTTTGCATGGCTTCCTGCTGTTCCCTCTGCTAGCTAAATTGAGAATTACTGTTAACACCATCAAGGGTCTGAACCCATGGATAGCATTGACACAGCGGGAGGAAGCTGTACCAGAAAGGAGAAAACTGGCAAGGCCACAAAGTATTTCTGAATATTTTAAAGACAAATAAATAAATATAAAAAAAAAGGGGGCATAGTTAGAATAACCATAAAGATTTCAACTAGCGAAAGCTTTTTTTTTTTTTTTTTAAATCATACCTTTACATACAGTTTTAAGGAGACAGTCAGATTGTTACCAAATATTTGATTGCCATTTAATACCCAACACAGATAAATATTAAAGTGATCGTAAACTTATTTATAATTTTTTTAAAATAACAAACATGTCATACTTACTTGCCCTACGATGGTTTTAGCAATGGCCTGCCGAGTCCCCCCATTGCAAGCTGCTTGCTATGGAGACACTCGTGTGGCATGATCCTGTGCCACGCTGTATGTGTCCACATATGCACACACAGCGCAGCTCGGCCCTGTCTTATCTCCTCACTGCTGCTTCCCTGTCCAGCGAGGAGAGAGAAAAGCGTAGAAAGACACCGATTCGAGCACAGCCCTGAATAAAGATGGGCTCAGGTAAGTATAAGGTGGTGGGGGGCTGGGGGGATCCTATGCACAGAAGGTTTTGTCTTAACACAGAAAATGCATTGAAGTAAAAAAATAAACGACTTCAAAAAAAAAAAATATTGAAATATCAACATTTGTGAAACTAAAAATAAAGTTGAATCACTGGTAATTAATGTCTTTTGCATTGCAGATGAAAATAAGAAAACATTTACAGCGGGAAATACTTGTTTAATTGTCATTTGTACACTGCTTTTTGTATACGGTGTTACAGTATTTTCATACTATGCTTACAGGGTAAGTCATTCTCTAATTCACATTACATATGCCGAGACTTTCCAACCATTAGATCACTTTCATCTACAGGCCTGGCCATGTCAAACTGTCATGTTGCCCTGAAATACAATGCAATTTCATGTCTGATATTACTATATATCAAAGCAATTCTGTGCCATATTCTGGGGCAAAATACAAACTTGCAAACGTTTCATCACAAAGTCCAGATAAAAAAGGAGGAATAAAATGTAATACAGTCTGTAAAATCCTAAAGTGGTACTAAATGCTAGGAGCTTTTGCATTCTGTACATTAAAAAGGTAAAAAAAGAGTCCCAATCGCCAAATATTTACCTACAGTCCCTTGTCACTGCTGATAGGTCCTCCACAAACTGTCACTTCACCGATCTGGGTTGTAGGGGGTATTGAGGGCAGTAGAGCGATGGCCCCTGCTACCGTCAGTCAAATTGCTGAAAGGAGGAAGCAGGGGCATGGTTTTCTGTGCACTGTATGAGTCTATGGACACACACAACACTGGCTGGAAAAAAACGCACACAGTGGTGTCTCCTTAGCAGCTATTTTAAGTTTTAAAAACATTATGTGCAGAGACCTGTATTTTTCTGCACCAGACAAGAATAGTTAGTAATATGTGCCCTGTTTACACAAACACTGGTGTGATGTGCAGAACAAATGCATTTCTGCATTTTTCTGACCAGCTATGCGCATAAACAGATGTTAAACACACAAATGTTATACCAGTAGAGGAAAAAAAAAAAAAAAGAATTGGTCATAACAGTAAATTTACACATGTGCACGTTTTTTTATTCTGATCACATCCTGTCTCATCACTTCCTCTTCCCTTTTAGGGTTCAGGCACACGGACCTTTGCAGGTGCAAGGGAGCTCTAGTGCAAACCCCCCAGCCTGAGTAGCTGCAGGTAGCATGTACAGCCAGCCAAAGAACTGCATGGCTGTATGCACTCGTACTTGTGTAAATGCCAAGCTCTTTTGCATTAACATTTACCTGTGCAAGTTCATGACATTTATCTGCTCACAAAAAAGTTCTATGGCTGACTGTATGCACCACCTGCGACTGCAGGCGCATAAAACTGCCAAGAAAATACTGCTGGTTGGGCAGTCATACCTATGGAAAGGCTATCCCCGTGCTGAAGGGGAGGGGGATAACAAAGAATAACTGTAAAAATGTTTAATCAAGTATTAAACTACAAATTATTAGAAAAAATATGTAGACACATTAATAATCCTGAATCATATTTTTTTAATCTAGTCAAAGGGGAAGTTCTGCAATCCGAAACAAGACAAGGACACGAATCACACTGGTGTAAGTGAAAACTGTATTGCTTTTAAATGACAAGAGCTAACAATCATGTGTAAGGCTTAATGTACACAGGCCGCTTTAAAACCTCTCCTAAACGATTGAACTTGACAGATCGTAACTGACGTTTTAAAAACGTCAGTTTTGCCGCATTTACATGCCGCTTTTGCGTTTAGAAGCGTTTTTTTAATTTTTATTCAAATAGTCAAAAATGTATCTCCATTATAAATGCCTGTAAATGAAACGCGGCTAAATGCGAGTTACTGCGTTTACAAGCATTTGGCCTTTCAAATGCCTCTGAACATCCGTCCAAAACAAATTTTTTTGCTTTCCAAAAAATGCTTCTAAACTCAACTATCTAGAAACAACCACGTGTACATGTACTGATAAGATAACAGAAGAGAGTTCAGGGACAGCTGAAAAAAACGTCCAACTGCTCCTAAATATCCGTTTACCAGCAGCAGTGTACATGAAGTCTTAGCCATCAGGTCCTGGTGAAAACACAAATAAATCACCAGGACCTGATGGCTTACATCCGGGAGTGCTTATAGAACTTAGCCAGGTTATAGCCAGGCCGCTGTTCCTAATTTTTATGGACAGCTTACCGACTGGAATGTTACCAGCTGATTGTCAAAAAACCCCAGGGGGCACCAATGTTTAAAAAAAAAAGGGGCAGACACACATACCTGGAAACTACAGGCTAGTCAGTATAACATCGATCATATGTAAAGTATTGGAGGGGATGATAAGGGACTACTGTGTATGCAAGAATTTGCTGATGAAAACAGTATTAGCAGGATTCAGCATAGATTTAGGAAAGATCGTTCTTGCCGGACCAATTAACATTCTACGAGGAAGTCAATTGTCTTCTAGATAAAAAGGAAGGCATGTGGATGTGGTGTATCTGGACTTTGCAAAAGCATCCGATACGGTTCTCCATAATCGTTTAATTTGCAAGTTGAGGTCTGTCGGCATGGACCATAGGGTAAGCACTAGGGGTGTGCATCTTCACTGGTCTCACGATTCAATTATGATTATCTGGTAAACGATTCAATTCCGCGATGCATCACGATTACCGACGAGCTCCCACTTCCGCTTGGGCCGCCTAGGCGTCCCTTCCTCCCTGCGATCTTCTGGGACACATCACAGGTCCCAGAAGATTGCCCGGCTATGCAGGAGAGCGCAGTGAGACATGCGCACCAGGCTGTGAAGCTGCAAGCTGTCACAGCCGGATGCCTACAGTAGTATTACCAGCGCCGTGGACAGGCGGGGGAGAGAATGGAGGGTTCGGGTGGCCACGTCGCTGGATTGTGGGACAGGTGAGTGTCTTTCTGCGCACACTTGTGGAATGGCGACAAACTACGGTACCTAAAAATCTCCATAGGCGACACTTTAAAAAAAATTAACGGTTACCAGGTTAGAGTTACAGAGGAGGTCTAGTGCTACAATTATTTAGCTCACTCTGACGATCGCGGCGATACCTCACATGTGTGATTTTAACACAGTTTACATATGCGGGCGCGAGGACAGGGGCGCTTCTGTATTTTCTTTGTTGCGCTAGGTCGCTGGGACAGGGGCGCTTTAAAAAACATTTATTTTTCTATTAATTTTATTTATTTATTTTACATTGTGTTTAAAAAAGAAAAAATGTTTGATCACTTTTATTGCTGTCACAAGGCATGTAAAAATCCCTTGTGACAGTAATAGGTGGTGACAGGTACTCTTTATGGAGGGATCGGGGGTCGAAAAGACCCCAAATCCCTCCTTTGCACTTCAAAGTATTCAGATCGCCAAAAACGGCGATTCTGAATACTGTAATTTTTTTTAAAACTGGCGCTATTGGCAGCCGAGTAAAGCGGAAGTGACGTCGCTTCCGTGTTTACATACAGACTGGAACAAAGCCGGCACTTCGTTCCAGTCTGTCTCTAGCCGCTGGAGGTAGCGGCTCGCGAATCGGGTCTCCCGGTGGGACGGGAGGCCCTGTTAGAGCGGCGGAAGGCAGCGGGAGGGGGGGGGGGATGTCCCCTCCCGCTCCTCCGGGATAACAACCGAGCGGCTTTTAGCCGCATCGGCTGTTATCACTGGAAAGCCGACCGCCCGCTCTAAAAACAGTACCGGGATGATGCCTGCAGCTGCGAGCGTCATCCCGGTAATCAATTTTCCCAGTCGTATGCATCGGAATCGCATCGGGGACACCCAAATCGTGATGCACCAATTAATTTTGGCACACTAGTAAGCACATGGATAGAAAACTGGGGTATGTTCAAAGGGTGGTGATAAATAGTAGGGCTGCCGAAACATATCGACCGAAAATGTCCCTGGTTCTGCCCATTACTGGGGTGTCGTTCTGGAGTGCCCCAGTCCTCGCCTCTCTCCTCCTCCCATCCCCCCTTGCCGCAATCTCTGTGTGTCACGGAGCTGAACTGCACAGACCGCAGTAACAATGTCCCGCCTCCTGTGACAGACAGCACACTGATCCAATGGTGGGACGTTGAATCAGTGCGGCGTGATCACAGGAGGCGAGTCTTTGTTACTGCGACCCGGGCAATTCAAATACAGCTCCGTGACACACGGAGATCGCCGCTCTGATTTGGGCACTGGCAGGCTGTATGAAGGGCACTGGCAAGCTGCATGACAGGCACAGGTGAGGCTACATCTTATGGGGCACACGCAGGCTGCATGACAGGCACTGGTGAGGCTGCATTGATCTCTTGTATCATGTGTGCAGTCTCTGACCACCTCCTGTATCAGATGGTAGAGACTGAGGACATTATACAAGAAATGGTTAGAGACTGCAGACTGCATTCTTATTGAGCTTTTCTTGCACTAAACGTGCCAATAATGGCCAACAATAAATTCATATTAATTTAAATTAATGATATTAATGAAAAAGTTGAATAGAAATATATATATATATATATATATATATATATATATATATATATATATATATATATATATTTTATATTATTTTAAAAACTGTAATTTTTGGTATCGGTTTTCGGCCTAGTGCATCCTTCATTTCGATACCAAAATTTCCAAATCGGAAAATAACCCCCAATAAATAGCAAGCACTCAGAATGGTCTGGCGTGGTAAGGTTCGGTCTTAGGACCAATTCGGTTTAATTTATTCATATATGATAAAGAGGTTGTCAGAAGCTAGGCAGGGCAATAACTTCACAGCAGGATAAGGAAAGCTTACAGGAGGACCTCAATAAAATAAAGGGTTGGGCAACTACATGGCAAATAAGGTTTTATGTTGAAAATGTAAAGCAATGCATTTGGGGGCTAAAAATGTGAATGCATGTTACCCGCTAGGGGAAGAACCTTTGGTGGAATCCAGGATTGAATAAGATTTGGGGGTTCAAATAGACCACAGGCACAGCAATAGCATGCAATGCCAAGCTGCAGCGAGCCAATTAGCATGCATGAATAGGATATTAAATGCAGATTTTTGTTTAAAAATAACATGTTATACTTACCTGCTCTGTGCAGTGATTTTTGCAAAGCAGCCCCAATCCACCTTCTCAGGTACCACACCAGCGCTCCTTGCCCCTCCCCCTGGCCCCAGGGGCCGCTGCTCCGTGTATCCATTCACACACAGAGCACGGCTCAGCCCGCCCCCACTCTTAGTGCCTCACTGGCTGTGATTGACAGTAGCAGGAGCCAATGGCTACCGCTGCTGTCTCAGCCAATGAGGAGGGAGAGACCCAGGAGAGCCAAGGCTCTTGTGCGCATTGCTTGATCAGGCAAGTATTAGGGGGGGGCTGGGGTATCATGCTGCACACAGGTGGTTTTGCATGAAGGTAGAACACCTTTAGTCTTTACAACCACTTTAAAAAGAGGGTTTTTTCAAGAGATAAAACTATAATTTCTACCACTTTACAAGTCTTTGGTATGACTGAATCTTGTGTATGCCGGCCCCAGTTCTGGTCACCAGTCCTCAGGAAGGATGTGCTGGAACTGGAGAGAGTTCAGAGAAGGGTAACAAAGCTAATAAGGGGACTGGAGGACCTCGGTTACTAGGAACAACTACAAGCATTAAACGTGACACTTAAAACCCATCAGGGTTTACTTCCTCTTTAGTCCGCTGCAAAGCCTGCAAATTAAAAGCATAATGGGCTAGTATGCATCGCATACTAGCCCATTATGTGCCACTTACCTGCAAAAGAATCCAGCGATGTCCCCAGAGTAGGCAGCGTCTATCTTCTGGCCTCTCTTTCTTCTGGGCCGCCGACTTCGGCGCTGTGATTCGCCGGACCCGCGTGACGTCACTCCCGCGCATGTGCACGGGAGCCACAATTCACGGCACAGGCTGGGGAAAAAAACGGCACTTCTTCCTCGTGCATGCGCAGTGAAGATTTTCGGCGGACTACAAGTGAAATATCTCTTAAACGGCGCACGTTTAGGAGATATTTCCACTACCTATAGGTAAGCCTTATTCTAGGCTTACCTATAGGTAGAAGTCTAACAGAAAAGATATGATAGCGATTTATTGTACAAATACCTCAGTGGTGATTCTAGTACAGAGAGAAAACTATTCAGCTTTAGGGAGCTTAAAAAGACATGCAGCCATTCATTAAAATTGAAGGAGAAGCGGTTTGAGCTTAAAGCGGTAGTAAACCACAGTTGAAGGGGAAAAAAAAAAAAAATCCCCTGCAAGGCAATTGCATACTAGCAAATTATGGGACACTCACCTTAAAATGAAGCCCTCCATTGGTGCGCTGTCACTGGTGAGAGGGCTTCCTTCTGGATACGCATCTACATGAGTGTCCGCGGGCGCAATGACGTCAGTCCCGCCGTTTACGGCATGGGTTCTGAAGGTTTGGCACGGTATGCTGGACCTTCAGAGCGCATGCGCCAGTGACGTCCCTGGCTGCATGCACTCTGAATATCTCCTAAACAGCGCAAGTTTAGGAGATATTCACAGTACCTACAGATAAGCCTTATTATAGGCGTACCTGTAGGTAGAAGTGGTAAAACAGAGTTTATTACGACTTTAAACTGCGTACTGGCTTCTCTACTGTCAGAGTAGTAAGGATGCGGAACTCCCTTCCACAATCAGTGGCGTCAGTGGGGAGTGTCGATAATTTAAAGAAAACTATTAGATGGGCATCTTGGGGAACGAAACATACAAGGAGATGGGAATTATTATTGACAAACACATGCACACACCTTGAATTAGATGGACTGGTGTCTTTAAAGTGGTTGTAAACCATTTTTTTGGACTTCTACCTATAGGCAAGCCTAGAATGAGGCTTACCTACAGGTAGTGGAAATATCTCCTAAATGTGCGCCGTTCAGGAGATATTTCACTTGTAGTCCGCCGATAATGTAAACAGCGCATGCGCTGGTAAGAAACGAAACTCTGTACCGTTTCTTCCCTAGTGTGTGCCGCTACTAAGCGCATGAGCGGGAGTGACGTCCCGCGGATCCGACGAATCACAGAGCCGGAGTCTGCGGTCCGGAAGGAAGAGGAGCTTGAAGATGGACACAGCCTGCACAGGGGACAGCGCTGGATTCTTTTGCAGGTAAGTGTCACAATGCTTTAAATTTGCAGGCTATACAGGGAGCAAAAGAGGAAGTAAAACCCATCAGGGTTTACTTCCTCTTTAACTCAACCCTACCAGCTATGTAAATATATTTATTTTTGCATTACACAGAGAAGCTACAAAACTAGAAGGATTTTCCAGGCAATAGCACAGGAATACCATAGGAGATATGATGGAAAAACACAGAAACAGGTAAGTCAAATTTACAGAATATACTTTGTTTCTATGTTAGTTTCATGGAAAAATAATAATGAAAAAAAAAAACAATACAAAGTATAAAATGTAACTTCACATGAAAAATTAGGTCTTTACTTCCGCCAAGCACTGTTGCAGAAAGAGGTCTTATGAACTGGCCATTTTAATTTTGAATTATACTTCCTGTATGTGGGCACCTTAAAGCAGAACGCTAGCCAAAAAGAAAACAAATAGCCCATTAACAGATAAAAACAACAAGACTAGCCAGAGATGTTCCGCCACTAGATGTCCCCAGTTCCATGGCCAGCATCATTCAACCCACTTCCTCTGAGCCCAGGTCTTCATGGACCCATTCCAGCCTGTGGCTGTACAGTGAAAGAAGCAGCAGCAAAGTGATGAGTTCATCTTATTGTCTCTCTGCATTCTCTTGTTAATACATGAACTGATTGGCTCCTTATGCTGCTTCTAACTCTAATGCGGCGTACACACGATCGTTTTTCATGCCATTTTTTAAACCGACGTTTTTCTCGTCGTTTTTTTTCATGTTTCCTCTCAAGCCTGTCTTGCGTACACACGATCATTAAAAAAAAACATTCAAGCAAAGTGCAGTGACGTACAACACGTACGACGGCACTATAAAGGGGAAGTTCCGTTCGGATGGCGCCACCCTTCATGTTAGTAAAGTTTGTTGAGCGACTATTCGCGCTTTTCAGCCTCGTGCTTTTCAGTCCGTTACAGCGTGACGAATGTGCTATCTCTATTATGACTGCTAGTTTTACCAGAACGAGCGTTCCTGCCTCATACTTGATTCTGAGCATGCGCGTTTTTTTCACCTCGTAAAAGCATACACACCATCGTTTTTCACGTCGTTAAAAAAAACGACATGAAAGACGACGTGAAAAAATAGAGCATGTTCGAAATTTTTAATGGCCGTTTTTCACGCCGTTAAAAATGCTCTGGAGCATACACACGATCGGTTTTAATGCCCATTTTTAAAAATGGCATTTTTAACGGCATGAAAAACGATCATGTGTATGGGGCATTACTCACCAGTTCTGCTGTACAGGGACTGCAAGAGGCCGATACCAGGTCAAATTCAGATACGGCACTGATTGTATTAAAAAAAAAAAAAAAAAAAAAAAAAGTACATTTTATGATGTATTATTGATTACAGAGCTGTATTAACCACTTAAGCCCCGGACCAATATGCAGCTAAAGGACCAGGCCCTTTTTTGCGATTCAGCACTGCGTCGCTTTAACTGATAATTGCGCAGACGTGCGATGTGGCTCCCAAACAAAATTGGCGTCTTTTTTCCCCCACAAATAGAGCTTTCTTTTGGTGGTTTTGATCACCTCTGCAGTTTTTATTTTTTGCGCTATAAACAAAAAATAGAGCGACAATTTTGAAAAAAATGCAATACTTTTTGCTATAATAAAAATCCCCCAAAAATATAAAAATAATTTTTTTTCCCCCTCAGTTTAGGCCGATACGTATTCTTCTACATATTTTTGGTAAAAAAAAAAAAAAACGCAATCAGGGTTTATTGATTGGTTTGCGCAAAAGTTAGAGAGTTTAAAAAATAGGGGGTAGTTTTATGGCATTTTTATAAAAAAATTTTTTTACTAGTAATGGTGGCGATCAGTGATTTTTTTTCGTGACTGACATTATGGCGGACACATCGGACACTTTTGACACATTTTTGGGACCATTGTCATTTTCACAGCGATCAGTGCTATAAATATGCACTGGTTACTGTGAAAATGATACTGGCAGTGAAGGGTTAAACTCTGGGTGGCGCTGTAGGAGTTAGGTGTATCCTAAGAAGCGATTCTTACTGTAGGGGGCATGGCTACATGTTACACGTCACTGATCGTCTGT
Organism: Rana muscosa; assembly: GCA_029206835.1. Taxonomy (NCBI): domain Eukaryota; kingdom Metazoa; phylum Chordata; class Amphibia; order Anura; family Ranidae; genus Rana; species Rana muscosa. The sequence continues at coordinate 61,975,308 of CM055127.1, read as the reverse complement.
TCCGATGACAGTGAACAGACGATCACTGACATGCCACGGAGAAGAACGGTGAAAGGTTTGTTTACACTCACCTCTCCCCGTTCTTCAGCTCTGTGTACCGATCGCGGGACACCGGCGATCGGGTCATGGAGTTCAGAGCCGGGTCGCGAGCGCCAGCGGCGCGCGACCCACGGCTGAGCTCTTAAAAGGGCAACGTACCTGTACGTTGCTGTGCCCAGCCGTGCCATTCTGCCGACGTATATCGGCGTGAGGCGGTCCTTAAGTGGTTAATTTGTGTCTATCTGCCTAGAGTTCAGATTTTAGAGAACATTGAGAAGTAAAGCTGCTCACAGATGGTTCGAATATCGGCTGGTTCAGTAAGGACTGGCTGAGATTTGATCCATCTTTGGGCAGGCTCATCAATCGACTTGGGTACAACCAGCATGTTGAATCTCCAGCAAGTTATTACTGCCAGCGGTAATAATCAACCAAAAGTCAAATTCTCTGTTGCAATTTAAGGGCCTGGTGACCATAAAGAACTTGAGCCTTGGCACAGGAACGACCTTGGATAACAAAGAGATTCTGGTGGATAAATACATACTCGGTGCTCAGTAACTTGTAAAGAACACTGAAGCCGCGTACACACGGCCGGTTTTCTCGGCAAGAACCGACAAGAAAACTGCTTGCAGAGCTTTCTTGCCGAGAAAACCGGCCTTGTGTACGAGGCTTTCAGGTTTCTCGTCAAGAAAACTGGCCAGAATCTCGACGAGAAAAAAAGAAGACCTGCTTTCTTTTTTCTCGTCGGGATTCTCGTCGGCCTGTTTCCCGACGAGAATCCCGAGTGTGTGTAAACTTACCTGTCGCCGTGGAAACCCGCGTATGCTCAAAATGACTTTGACGCATGCGCGGTAGCTTCCTAGGCATAGGTAGGGTGTAGCAAGATGGCGGCGACAGCATTGAATGTGACGAGCGCACGCTCGTTGTAGTCGATGACGTCACTGCGTTCGCGCCATTTAAAAGAACGGCAGTTCTTTTGAAAGGTACGTGTGTACACACGGCCGGGACACGGCCAGGACAAGATTCTTGTCAAGAATCTCGTCAGGAAAAACGACAGGTTTTTCACCGACGAGATTCTCGGCCGTGTGTACAGGGCTTAACTCACTTGTTCAGGGTATTTATGTTTACCACACCAAGTTACACTGAGGAAAAGGATATAAAACCAGCAAGATGCCAACTTCTGGAATAGGAGGCAGGGCTTAGCAGCTATAGTTATAGAAATCCACTGAATAAGGAAACACTACAGAACTGCAACACTTAACTCATATACCGTGCTTCCCCGAAAGTAAGACCTACCCCGAAAATAAGACCTGCCTCGATTTTCAAGGAGGGCTGCAATAATAGGATTTTTGTACTCACCGTAAAATCCGTTTCTCTGGCATCCATGGACTGACACAGCGTGTCTTTTACACTTTACACGTGGGTTATGTCCCTGCTTGCAGGAGAAGACCTAGGCAGAATGTGAGATGTTATACATACATTCTAAACAGCCAGAGCTGAACAGCCTCGCCCAGGGGGGCGGTCCCTCCGGACATAACCCTCCCACTGCAGTCAGCAGACCTCAGTTCGTAACAAAAAGCAGTACAAACTTAAAAAGAAGGGTGGGTGCTGTGTCAGTCCATGGATGCCAGAGAAACGGATTTTACGGTGGAGTACAAAAATCCTATTTTCTCTTGTCATCCATGGACTGACACAGCGTGTCTTTTACACTTGACACTGCTTTGGGACATCCTACGTGTAAAGAGGGATGGGAGCAGTATAAATGGAAAACCAAAAACTTCACTCCAAACAAGGCAGAGCTCCTCAACGGAGGAGTTGCAACTTCTAACAGCGGCCTGCAGCACCTTGCGGCCGAAGGAAGCATCCGAAGATGCAGCCACATCAACCTTATAAAACTTAGAAAAAGGTATGAACGGACGACCAGGTCGCCGCCTTGCACACTTGTGCAGCCGACGCTTGATGTCGGAAAGCCCAGGAAGCACCAATTGCCCTGGTGGAATGCGCCGTAACCGGAAGGGAGGTGCCTGCCCCTTGAGAGCATAAGCTTGAATGATGGTTTGTCTGATCCACCTAGAAATGGTGGCAGACGAAACCGCTTGGCCCTGTTTTGGACCAGAGACAGCCACAAACAGTGAGTCAGACGTCCGAATAGAAGCAGTAGCAGACAGGTACACCCGCAAGGCTCGTACCACATCCAAAGTGTGAAGCGCAAACTCTCTGGGATGCGATGGGTGAGGACACAAGGACGGGAGGACAATGTCCTCATTTAAGTGGAAGGCCGAGACCACCTTTGGCAGAAAAGGTCGCGGCCGTAACACCGCCTTATCCTTATGGATGACCAAAAAGGGCGACTTGCAGGACAAGGCCGCCAACTCAGACACTAACGGAAGTAATGGCCACCAAGAAAGCCACCTTCTGAGACAAACTCAGGAGGGGAACATCTCTGATATTTTCAAAAGGAGGTTCCTGGAGAACCGAGAGCACCAAATTCAGATCCCACGGGGGGAGAGGAGGCTTGACAGGGGGGAGCACATGGCGAACCCCCTGCACAAAGGTGCTAACCAAGGGATGACCCGCCAGCGGTCGCTGAAAGAAGATGGCTAAGGCCGAAATCTGACCCTTAATGGTACTCAAAGCGAGCTTTTGGGTCACGCCACGCTGCAGAAAATGCAGGATTCTGGGAACGGAATACGTTCGTGGGCGCCAGTCCAGCTCTTCGCACATGGCGATGTCAGCTCTCCATGTACGGTGATAGATCTTTCTGGAGGAAGACTTCCGTGCCCTTAACATGGTCGAAATGATCGAATCCGAGAGACCTCGGTCTCTCAGCACCTGGCTTTCAATAACCATGCCGTTAAAGCCAGAGACTGTAAAGCAGGATGAAATATAGGACCTTGAGACAGAAGGTACCCCTGCATTGGTAACCGCCAGGGGACGTCCGCGACGAGACGTACCAGATCGGCGTACCAGTGATGCCGAGGCCAATCCGGAGCAATGAGGATCACCGGAATTCCCTCGGTCACTACCCTGCGCAGCAGGCGAGGGAGCAACTGCAGCGGAAGATAAACGTATATCAGGTGATACTGACCCCATGGGGCCACCAACGCATCCGAGGCATCCGCCCAGGGATCCCTGGATCTGGCCACAAACTTCGTCACTTTGCGATTGAGTCGAGAGGCCATCAGGTCCACATCCGGCGTGCCCCACCATCTGCAAAGGAGTTGAAAGACCTCCGGGTGCAAGGACCACTCTCCCTGGTCCAGCGTCTGGCGACTTAGATAGTCCGCCTACCAATTGTCTACGCCCGGAATGTAGACGGCCGACAGAGCCGGCACGTTTCTTTCGGCCCACCTCAGGATGCGGGCGACCTCGGAAGCCACAGCTGAGCTCCGAGTCCCCCCTTGATGGTTGACATACGCCACCGCCGTGGCGTTGTCCGACTGGATCCTGATGGAGTGACCCTGTAATTTCTCCGACCACGAGGAGAGGCACAGTCTGATTGCCCGTATCTCCAGCACATTGATCGGTAAGAGGGCTTCGTCCGGAGTCCAAAGCCCTATTTGAAATTCTGTGATTATGAGCGTCGGCTTCCAGTACTTAGGTACCATAGTGTCTATGCACATGTCCGGCCACCATGCACACTTTTATATGTTCATATATTATTTAATTTCAATTTTGGATAAGTGCGGTGATTGACATGTACATACACACTATTTTAACAGATTCCCTTGACAATCAAGGTTAATATCATGATTTTATCATTATTTGAATATTGGGTTTACATCTTAAACCGCAGAGATGAGGGTACATCTATGCAAAGATGCATTGTCATCTTGCTAGATAGTATTGTGTGTGGTTAAATACCATTTTCCTATATGGATCTGAACATCCGAATTTCCTTACACACATTTTCATGTACCCCCTTGCATGATTTTATTGTATATTATCGTGCATATCTTTGTACATTCTTATACTCATTTATTATACATTTCTTATTTATGTTTATGTTTAAAGTTGAAAGTTCAAGGTTCATGTGTGCATACAGGAGAGAAATGTGTCTCCGGTAAATGCATATATTCACACATGATTTTTATTTGAATTTTATTGATTTATTCATGTTTATTTTGTTCTATGGCATATTGTATTATATCCATTGACCCATTACAAGGTGGATTATATTATGTTATATAGCACATTTATAGACATTCATACATGGACATTTCTTTACACTTTATACACACACATATATCTCCTACATGATCACTTATTTATTTATTCACATTTATCATTCTTCACATTTCCCTATGTAATTGTCACACAGTCTGTTTGGCAGTAGCACGCATTGTGCACATTTTGTGCATTTAAATTTTATTATTTATATTTATTAATTAATTCATCATTATGGTTTTTTGGAGTACTTGTAAATCACTATATTTTCAATTCACACGAATATCACATAATAATTATTTCACATACATGAATATATTCACATCTATGGCTTACCATCTCCAAAAAACAATTTTCACATTTTTCACTTTTCATTTATTTTTTCATTTAAAAAGATTTTTTCGTTAATTTTTTGAACTTAATTAATTGACATTCATACCCATCACTGTCATATTCATTCACTTCAAATAATATATACACACACTTTGGTGTGTCTATGTTTAAGCATTAAGTGTTTAGTTTATAATTTATACACATTTTGTATTCTTGTGAATGGTCTTCAAAAGAGTGCTATTCCCTTCCCCCCTCTCCCTTTCTTGGGAGTGCCGGAATCAAACATAAGGTTATCCCAGTCAGCTGTGTTCTTTCAGTACTGCTTGGTGTAAAGTTACTTTATTTTTCATTTATACCTCTATTGATTCCCACACCCCCTAGCTATGAGTAAGCGTCAATTCGTGACGTGAAACGCGTTAGCCACCCTTCCCTGCATGCATACTATCTGCATTTGTTGTTTTGGATTTATGGATTTATTTAGAATTTGGATTTTTTACCTGATATTTTGGAATAAATAACTGTCTATACAGAGTGCGGCAGTCCAGGGTTTCTTTTTCTCCCATACCCTGCGCAGCAGGCGAGGGAGCAACTGCAGCGGAGGATAAACGTATATCAGGTGATACTGACCCCATGGGGCCACCAACGCATCCGCCCAGGGATCCCTGGATCTGGCCACAAACTTCGTCACTTTGCGATTGAGTCGAGAGGCCATCAGGTCCACATCCGGCGTGCCCCACCATCTGCAAAGGAGTTGAAAGACCTCCGGGTGCAAGGACCACTCTCCCTGGTCCAGCGTCTGGCGACTTAGATAGTCCGCCTGCCAATTGTCTACGCCCGGAATGTAGACGGCCGACAGAGCCGGCACGCTTCTTTCGGCCCACCTCAGGATGAGGGCTTTCACATTGAGGCGTTTTGCTGGCTGGGCGTTAAAAAAATCCTGCAAACAGCTTTTTTAGAGCGCATAAAATAGCGCTGTAAAAACGCCTATCCCCACTGAAATGAATGGGATTTGCGGTAAAAAAACGCATAGGCATAAGCGTTAAGTTAAAAAATAGCGCTAACGCCTATGTGTTTTTACCGCGTTCGCGGTAAAAACACGGTCAAAAAATGACATTATTTTTTAGCGTTTTTGCAACGCTTCAGTGTGAAAGGGGCCTTAGAGGGCTTCGTCCGGAGTCCAAAGCCCTTGGGCCGACAGGACTCCGCAGACTCCCCCCCCAGCCCGTCAGGCTGGCGTCCGTCGTGATCACCGTCCATTGGATGGGGAGGAACGACTTCCCAGACCGAAGAGCCGGGGACCTCAACCACCACGTCAGGGACGCCCTGACCAGGTGACTCACCTGGATCTGAAGATCCAAGGACAACGGGGATTTGTCCCAAGTGGACAAGATCTCTTTCTGTAAAGCCCTGGTGTGTGATTGGGCATAAGGAACGGCCTCGAAGGAGGCCACCATGAGTCCCAGGACTCTCATGCAAAAGCGGATTGACGACCATTTTCGGGACGTCAGCACCCGTACTGCAGACTGAAGTGTCAGTAGTTTCTCTGGAGGCAGGAATACTTTTGCCTCCAAGGAGTCCAGAATCAGACCTAGATACTCCAGACGCTGAGTCGGGACCAGAACCGACTTCTGAATGTTCAGGAGCCACCCGAAGTCCCTGAGGGTCTGACTGACGATAGTCACACTTTCTTCTAATTCTGAGCCACTGTCTGCTCTTAGAAGAAGATCGTCCAGATAGCCCACGATAGCAATGCCCCGCTGTCTCAGCAAAGCTAGGACCGGAGCAAGCACCTTGGTGAACACCCTTGGTGCCGAGGCTAGGCCGAAGGGAAGAGCCACAAATTGATAGTGGACTTCGCCGACCGCAAAGCGCAGAAACTTCTGGTGGCTTGCGCAGATCGGAACATGCAAGTAGGCGTCCTTGATGTCCAAGGACGCTAGAAAATCCCCTTGGAGTGTAGCGATCACCGTGCGAATAGATTCCATGTGGAATTTTTGCACCTTCACGAAGGCATTCAGGGCCTTGAGGTCCAGGATTGGCCGAACCCCGTCCTTTTTTGGAACAACAAACAGATTCGAGTAGAACCCCTGAAACCTCTCCTGTGCCGGAACCGGCACAATCACTCCGGACCCGATCAAATCCTGTACAGCCCCCAAGAGGGCTGCCCGACGGGCAGGAAGGAGAGGGAGATTTGAGGGAAAGAATCTGTCTGGGGGCCAGGAGCGGAACTCTATTCTGTATCCTGAGGTGACCACCTCGCACACCCACCGGTCGGAGATCCGGGAGGTCCACCGATCCGTGAACCTGCAAAGTTGTCCCCCGACCCCAGAGACGGGCGGGGGCAAGACTTCACACGGAGGCGGGCTTGGGAGCCGGCTTGTTCGGCTTACGCACCCAGGGGCGCTTGTGCCCACCAGCCGCACTGCTGTCAGTCTGGGATGGCTTACCCGTGGACTCTGACGGACGAAAAAAAAACCTTTTTTGCTGGAAAGGAAGGACCCGGTTTGCGGCAGGCCTTCTTACCCTTGATAGTTTGAGGAAGGAGAGTGCTTTTACCTCCCGTGACATCCTTGATGATGTTATCCAGAGCAGCACCAAAAAGTCTACCACCCTTAAAAGGTAGATCCGTCAGGAGCTTCTTAGAGGCTAGGTCAGCAGACCAGCATTTCAACCAGATAAGACGACGCAATACCACAGCCGAGACAGAGGCCCTGGATATTAAAGGGGCCGCGTCCAACGTGGCATCGCACACATATATCAGACCCTGCACCATTTGGTGGGCCAGAGCAATAGTGTCTGGAGGAAGGTTATGCTCCTGCACAGTTGGGTGCAAAATTTTTGCCCATTCCGTGAGTGTCTGAGACACAAGGGTCGCCGCTACTACGGGCCGTAGGGCGGATCCCAACAAGGCGAACATGGCTCTACTCACCACTTCTGACCTCCTGTCAGTGGGGTCCTTAAACGCAGGAGTCCCCTCCATCGAGAGAGTGGTGGCCTTGTTTAAACGGGCGACTGGAGGCGTCTTCAAAGGGGTATCTGAAAGACAAACGCCGCGGGACCATGAAAGTCTTCTGCGGCTTTTCCCAGACCTGGTCAATGAGCTGGTCAAAGAAAGGTACATATGGAAAAACCTTTTTAGAAGGCTTGGCTTTAAAAGAACCAAAGGAGACTGCCTCCGCCTGAGGTTCTGCAGCCGCAGCATTTAGCTTGAGAGTGTCCCTCACAGCATCAACACCAACAAGCGCCCTGTCATTTACTGACTCAGAACTGGAGTCTTCCTCACAAGGAATGTCCTGTTCAAAACCATCAAAATATTCAGAGCTAGGGTCCTGAGCAGCAGCAGCTAGGCCCATATCTGAATCAGAGCACTCCCCTTGTGGAGATAAAGTGGGGAGAGGGCGCTTTTTTGCTCCCTTGTGCTCGCACACCGCTTCCATCCTGGTCAGAAATGATTCCAGGACTGCCGACAACTGGTCCATGGGGACCGCAGGTGCTGGAGCACTGCCTGCTGCCTCTGGCATGTGAGGGGAAGCTGGTGACACTGACTCCATAATGTCCCTCTCTGAGACTCCTCAGAAAAAAAGTCCACCGACAGGCTGTGCTGACTGAGTAGGGGAATGCCCAGGGGACCCACCAACCTGACCAGGACCGCTCGGTTCTGCTGCCCTGTCTCTCTGCGCCGCGCTGCTCAGCGTGAGTGAGCTGAGAGGAGAAAGTGTGAGGAGATTTGCGCCGTTCCCAGCGGCGATAGAGGCCAAACTAGTGTTTGAAAAAACGTGCGGCTACAAGAAAATGGCCGCCGCAATGTGCTCCGGCGGACCACGGCAAGATGGCCGCCAATGTGAAAATTAGCACACACACCAAACATGGCGCCGAACGGCGCCCAGGCCCCTCACACATCCAAAAAAACAGCCCCAGCGAAATGCAGAGCAGCATGAGCCCCCCCCCCCCCAGGACAGTATGGCCCCCAGGCACCCCACACAGCACAGCGCCAGCATGGTGACAGAGTGACATTAAAAAACACAGGGGGAGACAGGGAAAATCCCCCACACAAGAAACACACAGCATGTACTCACCTGCAGCCAGGAGAGACTACTTACCCGTCCCCTGAGGGACCCACTGGTGTGTTTCTGACAGAACTATCACAGTGTAGCTGTCAGCCCGGTCCACCGCAAAAGATACAGCCGGACTGTTCAATCTTGAGAGGACCGCGGAGAGTGAAGGCCACCCCTGGAGTCGTGGGGCATGTCGTGAACTGAGTCTCACGCACACAAGGCGAGGATCAGCACGCTCGATGGTCGGACAGGGAAGACTACGAGGATATCTTGTACCCAACCTGTTGCCCAGCCGACAGTTGATAGAAGATCTCAAAAATAAAATAAGAAAAAATTCCAAAAGGAATAAAAATAGGTCAGGAGACTGTCTCCTGAGAGAGCCATGTCTTCTCCTTCTGCTAGGCAGAAAAAAAACTGAGGTCTGCTGACTGCAGTGGGAGGGTTATGTCCGGAGGGACCGCCCCCCTGGGCGGGGCTGTTCAGCTCTGGCTGTTTAGAATGCAGGTATAACATCTCACATTCTGCCTAGGTCTTCTCCTGCAAGCAGGGACATAACCCACGTGTAAAAGACACGCTGTGTCAGTCCATGGATGACAAGAGAAATAGCCCCTACCCCGAAAATAAGCCCTAGTTTAGGCTGGTTGTGGGCTGCTGGAGTCCTCTCTATTGCTGCCGGAGTCCTCCCCTTCCCCCAGCTGTCAGTGGGGGAATTCAGCCCCCCCCCCTTCTGCAAGGCTCAGAGCGGGTAGAAGAACTCAGGCAGGTCACGGAAGTGCGGAGCCGGACTTAGATGATCCCCGCTGCTCTCCTCTTTTGACAGCTGTCATCGGGGAAACTTGGGCCCCCTCCCACTGCAGTGCTTGTGCCATTGAAGAACAATCTGGCAGGTCACGGAAGCGCCGAGCGGCGCTGTAGGAAGGTATGTGACATGGTTAGAGTGCAGAGACACATACCCTTTGCATTATATTCTGCTGTGGTGGCAAGGATTCTGGCAGTTTGCAAGCACTTTTACGCTGTGCACACTGGGGATTAAATTGCAAGCTCTACCCCGAAAATATGCCCTAGGGTGTTTTTGGTGGCAAAAATTTATGTAAGACCCGGGCTTATTTTCGGGGAAACACGGTAGTACTGACAATAATGAAAGTCCAGTTTATAAGACCTAGCTCTTTAGTGCATGAGAATCAACAACATCTTGCATCTAATATATATATTTTTTTATATTTTAACAGAACCAGGTAATAGAGAATGATACCATCTATCAAAATACAAGTTATACGCACTGAAAGCCATAAGGAGGACACTCGAAATATGATGCATGTTGGAGGAGATGCCCCACAACGTTTTCTAAATCCCTGAAATGTCAAGCTTAGATTAGTATATATGCGCATGAAGAGTGTGTGCATGAAGTACGTGAGTGCATGCAAGTAATTAGTATATGCATCAGCAATTGTTGCATAATCTTTATTTATTTTGTGTAATAGTAAAGTTCTGACATTTACTTTTCAGAGAGTGTGCCCTTTATTTCATTTTAAAATGTATTTTTTTTCAATGCTTATTTAGAAATGTAAAAAAAGATTAGCATGAGTTTATTAAAGCTCAGCTCCGGAAAAATGAAAAATCTACACTTGCAGTGGGGCTCCCACCCCAAGAATGAAATGCTAATTTTTTGCCTAGGGTAGCAGAACACTTTTGCATACATTATACTTAGCTCCTGTAGCCTCCTCCTCCATGCGATTGTTCCCCCAAAGCCTCTACTCTTGGGCGCTGCAAAAGCAGCTAGAGAAGGCCATGTACACATGCTGCGAAACAAAGTATTATACCCCCAAGTAAATGGGATCAGGATGCAGCGGTGGGGCATTTACAGGGCTAAAACACTCAGTGGAGGAGGTGACATTTTGCATTTTCACTGCCTGTTAAACGCCTCTGAAAAGCAATCCATCGCAGATCACTTTTTCAAAAGGGGTGACATGGGCTCTAAACTTAGCAATACGTGTCATGATGATGACTACATTACAGAAAACGAGGACTACATTAAAAAAATCCTCTAACTTTTCTTAGCTCTCAGCAGTCTTTGAACTTGAGCTGTTCTTCACTGCGTCACCCAACAATAAAATAGCATGAGCATACCCTGGTCTCAGAATAATCATGGGGTTCATTTAGCAACACTGATTCTACAGTAGTTTTTTTGGTATATTTTAATGCGGCACTAAAAAACTTCAAACCAAAGCAATGAAAAAAAAGTTAATCTACGATCGTTTAAAAAAAAAAAAGAAGTAAAAACAAACTAGCTAGGGGAGTGTGTGAAGTTTTAATAATAAATAATTGGATCTAAGGGATAAGTGTACTTCAACAAAATCAATTCCAACGGCTCCTACCGTTTCTAGCTAAACCCCCTTTTTTCTTACCTGAGATTAGCATGCAACTCAATTTGGGAGCTAAAGCCTACAGCCCTTCAATTCTCTTCTGAGCCAGCCTAGGTGAAAGGTACTTTTGCATGTGTAGTTTTTTTCCCCATAGGTCCCAATAGGAAAGCGTGTTTGCCTGCAAGCCTGTAAACTTCCCTGATACAAAGAGCAGGATGGTCTGTCAAATTGACAGCTGAACCCTGTACATTACACCAAAACAGCAGATCTCAAAGTGTAATCTGCTGCTCAGCCTGTTGTGTGTTTCAGAAGTGCTGACAGCAGCTCTTGATACACAGATGGTGATCAAACCATCAAATTCTCACAACTTGCTATTGTGTCTAGCTGAAAAAAAGGGATTTTTATAACAGCTTACCTGTAAAATCCTTTTCTTGGAGTACATCACGGGACACAGAGCGACTTAGTCATTACTAATGGGTTATATAGATTACCTTCAAGTGTTGGTACTGGCCAATTCCAAACCGGAAGTACCCTCCCCTATATAAGCCCCTCCCATCCGGGAGCACCTCAGTTTTGTAGCCAAGCAATAAGTGTCCCAAAAAGAGGGGTGGGAGCTCTGTGTCCCGTGATGTACTCCAAGAAAAGGATTTTACAGGTAAGCTGTTATAAAAATCCCTTTTTCTTTTATCACGGGACACAGAGCGACTTAGTCATTACTAATGGGACGTCCCAAAGCAATGCCAAATGAGGGGAGGGATACATAAGCTGGGCGCCATCAGGCATGAGGATCTTTTGCGGCCTGCAACACACTGCGCCCAAAGGCGACATCCTCCTGACTTCTAACGTCTACCTGGTAGAATCTAGTAAACGTGTGTACCGAAGACCATGTTGCGGCCTTACATACTTGAGCCAGGGAGGCCTGGTGATGCACTGCCCATGAAGTTCCAACTGCTCTTGTGGAGTGCGCCCTAACTTTGAACGGAGGCGGTCTCTTTCTCAAGCCATAGGCTTGTATTATGACCTGTCGAATCCACTTGGCTAAAGTGGATTTTGATGCTGCCTGACCCTTTTTAGGGCCTTCCGGCAGAATAAACAAAGTATCCGTTCTGCGAATCTGAGCAGTGGCTTTTAGATAAGCTTTAACTGCTCTTACTACATCCAAAGAATGTAATAACTTTTCCTCTACCGAGCTAGGTTTGGGGAAAAAAGAAGGAAGAACCACATCTTGGTTCAAATGAAACCTCGATACCACCTTGGGAAGAAAGGCTGGATGAGGACGTAATACTACTCTGTCCTTATGGACAACCAGATATGGCTCCTTACAGGACAAGGCGGCTAATTCCGATACTCTTTTAGCCGAACAAACGGCTACTAAGAAAATCAATTTCCTGGTGAGAAGAACCAAGGAAATGTGTTGCAAAGGTTCAAACGGTTGTTTCTGTAGAACTGACAGAACCAGGTTTAAGTCCCAAGGACATATGGGAACACTAACCGGAGGGCTAATACGCATCACTCCTTGTATGAAAGCTTTGACTAGTGAATGCGAAGCCAAGGGCCTTTGAAAAAATATTGACAAGGCCGAAATCTGACCCTTGATAGTACTCAAGGCCAGCTTCCTATCTACAGCCCACTGTAGGAAGTCCAAAATCCTCCCTATCACATACTTACATGGATGCCATTTCTTGGCCTCACACCACGTAATGTACGCTTTCCAGATCCTATAATAGATCTGCCTGGATACCGGCTTCCTGGCATTGATCATGGTAGATACCACAGAATTAGAGAGCCCTCTCTTTTTCAGAATGTGGGCTTCAATAGCCAGGCCGTCAAACCTAGGGCTGGTAAGGAAGGGTGGTATATCGGTCCCTGCGACAGCAGGTCCGGACGATGTGGGAGGGTCCAAGGACTCCTCACTGACATTTTTACAATCTCCGCGTACCATGCCCTTCGGGGCCACGCTGGAGCCACCAGAATCACTGGTTTCTTTTCTACCCTGATTCTGCGGAGTAATCGCGGTAACAATTGTGGCGGTGGGAATGCATATATCAGCTTGAACTGATCCCAAGGGAACACTAGGGCATCCGAGCCGCAAGCTAGAGGATCCCTTGTGCGAGACACAAATCTGTCCACCTTTGCGTTGAATCTGGATGCTAGCAGATCTACATCCGGTGTTCCCCACCGCTGGCATATTGCCTGGAAAACCTTGGGGTGAAGAGACCATTCCCCCGGGCATAATTGTTGGCGACTTAAAAAGTCCGCTCTCCAATTTTCCACTCCTGGGATGAAAACCGCGGATATGGCTGGGACATATCTTTCTGCCCACTCCAGGATGCAATTTGCTTCCCTCTGGGCTGCACGACTCCTGGTGCCACCCTGGTGATTGATATATGCCACTGCTGTGGCATTGTCTGATTGAATTCTGACAGGGGACCCTTGGAGTTTGGATGTCCATGCTACTAGGGCATACCGGGCTGCTCGTATCTCTAAGAGATTGATGGGCAGGGCCTTTTCTGCTTCTGACCACTTGCCCTGGAGAGACCATTGCTCCAGTACTGCCCCCCAGCCTATGAGGCTGGCACCTGTAGTGACTACCTTCCAAGAAACCGGACTGAAGGGTTTCCCTTTTTCCAGATTCTGGGGCACCAACCACCAATGGAGGCTCTTGCGAACGGAAGGGGACAGGGACATTGGTAAGTCTAAAGCCTGAACTTTTTTGTTCCAGGCTGACAGTATGGCCCTTTGCAAATTCCTTGAATGGAATTGACCGTAGGGTACCGCTTCGAATGAAGCCACCATTTTTCCCAGCAGCCTCATGCAGAGGCGTATGGATGGTTTTCTTTTTGTACCCACTAAGTGGGTCAAATCTTTTAAAGACGACACCTTCTCTGGAGGTAAGAAAATCTTTCTCTGATTTGAATCCAGCCTTAGCCCTAAGTATTCCAGACTTTGACTGGTCTTAGAGCTGACTTGTCCCGGTTGATAATCCAACCGTGATATTCCAGATACTTGATTGTCTTGAGAATAGCTACTTCCAGCTTTTCCACTGAGTGGTCTATTAGTAGCAGGTCGTCTAGATATGCCATTATCGTTACACCCTGTGTTCTTAGATTGGCCAATAATGGGGCCAGAATTTTTGTGAACACTCGTGGTGCTGTGGCCAGACCGAAAGGTAAGGCTCTGAACTGAAAATGGCGCCCTTCTACTGCAAAGCGTAGAAATTTCTGGTGGGCCGGAAAGATGGGAATATGCAGATAAGCATCCTTTATGTCGATCGAGGCTAACCATTCCTGCCCTTGTAGGGCGGTGGCCACCGATCGGATCGACTCCATCCGAAAAGTCCTGATATTTAGGAACTTGTTTAGCCCTTTTAGATTTAATATGGGCCTCACGTCCCCATTTGGTTTGGGGACTGTGAAAAGGTTCGAGTAAAACCCGAATCCGCTTTCTTCCAGGGGAACCTTCATGATTACACCTTGGAGCAATAGTTGTTCTAGTGCCAGAAGGAGGGATCCTCTCTTTTGGGGATCTCTTGGCACGTTTGACCTCATAAATTGGGCAGGAGGAGTGCCTTTTAACTCCAGCTTGTATCCCAGACTTACTGCGGAGAGCACCCATCTGTCTCTGATGGTGTCCCGCCAGGTCTCTGTGAACAACTGAAGTCTTCCCCCCACCCGATTGAGTGGGGGCAACGCTTCATGCCTTGGGGGGAGGTTTTGTACCTCTCTTGATCCAGGGCTTCTTGTTACCCTGTGATTGTCCCTGATTTCTGCCCCCTGAATTTGACCGCGGAGGCCGTCGGAACTGCTTCACAGCCGATGTGCCCGGGACTGGAGAAGTAGGCCTCTTAAAAGAAGGACTTCTACCCTTGTTCTTAACCGGTAAGAGTGAACTTTTACCGGCAGAAATTTTCTGGATATATTTGTCCAGATCTTCTCCAAATAAGCGTTCTCCATGAAATGGGAAGCTAACCAGCAGTTTTTTACAGGGAGCTTCAGCAGACCAGTTTTTGAGCCACAGAAGCCTACGCATATGTACTATAGACAGCGTAAAGCGGGAGGCCTGTTGGATTGTATCCTTTATGGCGTCTACCGCAAAACACAAGGCTCTAGGCAGGTCAGCTAGGGCAAGAGCCTGCTGATCTGGTAAGTCCCTTAAGACCTGTTTCAACTGATCTTTCACTGCTTGGCAGACTCCAATCGCTGCTACCGCAGGTTGTGTCACCATGCTTGCTGTAGAGAAAGCAGATTTTAGTAAAGACTCCAATTTTTTATCTATTGGGTCTTTGAACATTGGAACATTATCTACTGGACATGTCAGTGATTTGTTAACAGAAGAGATGGCTGCGTCCACTGTAGGGACCCTCCATTTTTTTATGAACTTATCCTCCATGGGATAGATCACCGGAAATCTCTTGGGGGGAGCAAATATTTTATCAGGATGCTCCCAATCCTGGTAAATAAGCCCTTCTAATAAAGGGTGGATTGGGAAGGAACAGACAGCCTGGGGAGCTTTTAGCGACCCCAGCGAGGAAACCGTAGTGGATGGTGGTTCCGCCAGAGGCATTTTAAATGCTGATCGGACCATATTAGTCAGAGACTGAACCCATAATCTTTCAGCCTGAGATGCTGAGAAAGGTTCTTCCACTGTTGATTCCTCCATAACTGAATCAACCTCATCCTGATCCCCTTCAGGTAGGTCGATCTCTGTGTGGGGCTGTTCCTCCACTAACAGGCACTCTGAAGGAGGAGACGGAGATCGGACGCGCTTTTCCTGTGACAGGGAAGCAGCGATCAATGCTGTTAATCTCTCTTCCAATCCTCCCAGAGTTGAGGATAAAACCTCCTCTGTTATATATACAGGAGCAGGTGGACTGGGGACAGCCGCAGCACCAGGCATTCCTGCGGGGTTTCTACGGCTACTGACCTCTGAATTCTCAGGGGAGATTGGTGCAGTACAAGCATGCCCAATATCCTCAGAGCCCGATGGAGACCCCTTTGGCTTCCTGGAAGATCTATTTCCGGAGCGTCTGGACGACATATCCTTTAAGCACAAAGCTGAGGTATTCCCGTCGTCATACACCAATTTTGCTGGTAATAGTCTAACACAATTGCTGCTATATACCAGCTGGTGTCCACTAAAGTGCCTTTCTATGGGGATGCCTGCATCAACCGCCTCTGTGTGCCACTGTTTGTTGCTAGCTCTGTTTGCATCCAGCTGACACTTGTACTGTGTCTTTTAACCATGCTGGGACGCCCGCACATGCGCAGAAGCGCCGCGGCGCGCATCGAGCGTCATCCACCCGCCCCGCCCCTTTTTTTCATAGGAGGCGCGTGCACGCGCCCGCGCACCATTGGCGCCCTTTTCGAAATCAAACAGGGGACTAGGAGCCAGGGCCCTTTTTGCCGGAGGGCCTGTGCGGTGGATGAGCGCAGCAACAGGGCAGAGGAAGTGGATTCCCACAGAGAAACTTACCAGCTGCCTGGATCTTTTGACTTGAGAAAACCAAAGATCCACATGACAAGAAAAATGGACTACAGCGGCCTCTAGTGGTTTTAACACAGGTACCGCGGTCCCTTTTTTTTTTTTTTTCTTGACTACTATTAAAATTTTACATTTTCAGTAGATACAGGCAAACACAGATATTTAGCGGGAAAACCGTTAGGTAACAGACAGAAAGACAAATTAGGCTTGGGGGTCCCCCAATAGAACCAAGTTCCTGGGGGCCCCCACTTACCTGATCCCCGCCGCAGGACTTTGTTTGGTCCACAGAAGTCCAAACTTCACCTATCACGGCAGGCATTGTAATTAAACCTTCAGGGACCGGGTTCCCAAGGATTCCACTCCCCTGGACCTGTATAGCACCCTGCACAGAAAACATCTTGGTCGTGGGTATGACCAGAGCTCTGGATCCCAGGGTCCAGCCCTCCTAAGAGAAGCATTACAGGCAAAACCTTGCTCTTCTGCTGCAAGGCCCGGGTACCGACCGTTTAGCTATGAAGCTTTTTTGGTGGGATCCGGAACAGCTTACTAAGGCCCAAAAGAACCTGTACGCAAGCCCAGTGAAAACACATGTTACTCTTTGGCCAACACCTTAGACACTGGCAAAAAACTGAGGTGCTCCCGGATGGGAGGGGCTTATATAGGGGAGGGTACTTCCGGTTTGGAATTGGCCAGTGCCAACACCTGAAGGTAATCTATATAACCCATTAGTAATGACTAAGTCGCTCTGTGTCCCGTGATGTACGAAAAAGAAACAGAAACAGACTGAATCAGTTTGTCTTGAAACGGGAAAGGACCTCCAGATTATTTTTTATTATATGATGAATAGAAGCACAATCTATGAATTTAAGTGAAAACACACACCAGGCACTTACCATTTTCTACATAAGGGTGGAAAGGCAGAACTAGGGCCAGTATAACACGGCCTCGGGTTGGTTCAAGGACACTTCTCATTTCCTTCAATAAAGTGACAGGCTGGTGGCATCGGTCAAGGAGGTTTAAACAGCTGATGATGTCATACTGGAATCCTGTCCTCTGCCATTCATCGATATTTAGCACTCTACCAAAAGAAAAAGCATATGCATTACTAACCTCACTGCTTTAGCAAAAGAGCACAAATAACAAAATTGAGTATTAATATCTAAGAAGCTGGAAACTGTGGTGTTGGCTGAAAAGAGTACAGCGAGTGTACCAACTACTGAACATTGTGGCCCCATCAGCAATGCTTCTTTACTGGTCACTCAGAAAAAGTACAATGAAGAGGTTTAAGCAATTCAGAGAGAATCTATAGGGAAAAGGTCTCTGATCAAATGTCTAGGCACTAGTTACATATCAGCCCCTAACCACCTTTACCAAAGACTGCATTCACCAATAGCTAGGTATATGGTTGTGTAACTGATGCCTGAGCACCCTCTTCTCAGGATCAGTAAATATTAAATGCCATTTTTAAACAAATGTATTATTGTAAGGGGGCAGGATGATTCTGCTAAGGATCCTTGTTAGGCTAACTAAAGATGGATACCGGTTAAACAGGCCAAATTTCAATCCACCTATGGCCAGCTTAAAGTGGATGTAAACCCGATTCATAAAATGTGACCTGGGCACATCTAAAGTGTTTACTTATCTCTCGGTTCGGTCCTTCTGTTAACAGCATGATAAATTCTGACAAGCTCTCCGACAACCGAAGATAAAACCAAAACTGAAATTTGTTTTGGGGATGGTGCATAGAAATAGATTAGCAGACAGCGGGTCTATTCACAGCACAGCTCTGCACATTTCTTAATTCCTCTGCCTATGTGGAGAGGAGGGGTGTGTATTTCCTCCAATCAGCTGTCATACAGTGTATGCCAAGAATCCACACCCAGTGGTGGAACAGGAAGAGAAAATTCTAACAGGATATGCACTTTCTAAACAGTCTAGAAAGTTGAAGACAGCAGATACATAAGTAAAACTTATGTAGGAAGATTTGTTTCATCTCTGTGTATCATCTGAGGCTGTTCACTGGGTATATGTGAGGGTTTACATCCACTTTACGCCCAGGTTCACAATGGGCTGCAGGAATGAAGCCGTGCGAGTTCTGCTAAATTCACACGATTTCACTCCCGCCTGTCAGTTCCGATTTCGGCCACGATTACAGAGATATCTGTGCAGATTTTTGCACAGCATTTAAATGGCATTTGGTAGGAATCTGAGAAACAAGTTGAATCCCAGCCCTTTTACCACCTGTCTATCCCTAACAGCTCATTTACACTAGCTTCACCCTCTGAAGAGCAATTTGTGGCAGATGCTGTGCTGTTATGCAAAGCATGTTTGCTCCCCCATCTGCTGCCTTTGCAGGTTAAAGAGGCTCAACCATGTGTTTTTACCATCCCACAACCGCAAGAGTATAGGTTTTTAACTCTTCAGAGTTCACTTAAAGCTAATATCAGTGGAATGATCCATTCACAGGTCAATAGACCCTATTCATGACAATATAATAACCTTGGAAAAACTGCTCAATATACTAAAGCTGTATTAGGAAGTCTCAATGCTGAACACTATCGCTATAATAGTATCCTTCAATGTGCACACAGTTTGTATAATTTTGCACAACATGTACCCAAATCAGCTTTTTTAATGTCGTCTCTTCATCTGGGTAGTGCAACAACATCAAAATGTAGATATAGTAAAATACTGCGCCAACCCCAAATGTGAGCAGCCAACACAACAATAAGACTAATTGTGAACAAATATGTAAATAAAAAGTGTAGCGAGAATGTGCAAGGCAAGTCAACCTAGCAAGACCTTAAAAAAGGCTAAATAATCAAAACGATATGGTGTGAAAAATCTCTCTCTCATAGTAAAGAGCACAACATATACATATCACACAGTGATTATATGCAAAGGACCTCATGCGATATAGAGCGACTTTCTTGCAACTCTATCACATGAGGTCCTTTGCAGATAATCACTGTGCAATATGTATATGTTGTGCTCTTTACCATGAGACATGGATTTTTCACACCATATTGTTTTGATTATTTAGCCTTAACATCAAAATGTGATCCAGCAAGACCTGCATTTTACTTAAATTGATGCACTATATTATAGCCAAAAGGCAATAAATTAATTTCTTTATCAGGGTTAATGTTCAACTTAATGTGTAATTGCTGTGATCTAAATTATAATTGGATTTTAATCTGTTTATAAGGAAGTAAAAGAAAGTTTTATAAAAAGGGAGACACAGAGGGGCATATTTATATAGGCACCATTCGCATGGCAGTTGAGCCATGGCACAAATTGCAGTGGCAGGAGTCTACAGATTGCTGCTGGGATTGACATCTACATGCATTTAGCAGCAGCTGACGAGCCTACAACTGTGCTCCTGCCCGCATGCGATTGTGTCCGTGTAGTCGTTGCACGTGAATCCACTTCTATGGACTGGCTGCACGCAACCTTGAGGTGGAAGCACATGCATCTACCAGTAGCACTGCACAGGGGAAGGGCTTAATCTGAATTAGACTTGAAACACATAAATCGCAGCAAGTGAATCTTCCAGGCTTGTTTTGCAAATGTCAAATTCATTACTTTATAAATGTGCCCCAAAGAGTTTTTTTACTTAGCCCCTGTTTACACCGGTGCAGCTTTGAAACATTTACAGTTCTTTATTTAAGCCAGTAAAATACTTGCCAGTAGTGAAAAGGGGAAAAAACTATCTTTTTTTAAATTGGCTACAAAATGATCAGTACTTTAACAGAATTAGACACATACTGGAGAACTAAGCTTTCTGCTATTATAATCAAAAGTGGTGAGCGCCACATTAATTAGATAGACCCATTTTAGGTCCATCTGCGCCACATGCAACAGTTACTATTTCAGGCCTGCCCCTATTTAACAAAGGGAATCTGGGAATTTTTCATATAGAAAACTGCCACAGATTCCCACCAGAAGCGACCTTGTCGTATAGGATGTGAGCCGGTAGCAGACTCACATCCCACTCTCTGCTTGTGCAGTAATCAACACTGCAGGCTCTGCTCGTGTAGTGTAACAACTCTCCTCCTCCTGCTCTAAACTGAGTGGGGGGCAGTGATGGCAGGAGAGATCAGAGCATGCAGCTCCAGCTTTCCATTCTCTGTGCTGTATATGTCACAGACAAAGAACAGAGAACTGAATGCTTGTTCCCCTTTGGCAATTAGGAGCAGCATCTGCTCAGTTTTTTTTTTGTTTGTAAGAGAGGTGCAAGCTTGTGCTCACACAATTCTTTGTTAGTCCCCTCTACACTGTGTAGGCATGCACAGTACCTGGAAATGCAAACCATACCTGTACTTTTTCTTGTGAAGTTGCCATATCATAGTCTGGGACATCTCTGTCACGTAGATTTCCTCAAAGTGTGGGCTCATAACTTTTGTCACTTCACCGTCCCCTGCTCCCAAGTCCAGCAATCTCTGGGATTTCCAGTCTGGGCCAATTTTGAGAAGTCTCTGGAATTGTTCTGGGGAAAAAACGAACATAGACCCCCTACCCAGCAACCTATAAAGGGGAAGAAAAAAGTATAAGTCAAACTAAAATGGAAAAGTGTTGAAATAAAAACTTTGAATGAACCTAACCAGCAGTAAACAAGCTTCAAAACACACCATCGCTGCCCTCTGTTGTTGCAGGCGATGTGTAGAAATGCCTCCTAAAAGGTTGTAGCAGGAGCACTAAAGACCCAGGGAAACAACAAAACAAACATTACAATGTCTACTCCTGGGCAGTCTGGAACACAATCAAACTGAGGACAAAGGGACTTTTAACCTCTTTTTAGTTTGTGCTTTCTGTTGAGGGAGAGAGGGCGGCGTGGGGGGGGGGGGGGCGTGGGCCCCCCCGGGGCCAGGCAGAGAAAATCATCTCAGGAAGATGTCCTGGAAGATGATTAGGGAAAAGGGCATTTAGATTTAGCTTCTTTTTTTTTTTTTATGCCAATGATTAGTTATGGAGAGGAGGGGGTATTTGCGGGACCCTAGGAAATCAGTTGAAGGCGACCATCATTAGCATCTTGTTATCCTGCGACAGGAGATAGCAGCAAGCAATATATAGACTAAGATCTCATTTATTTGTCTTAATTTCCCCCCCCCCCCCCCATCTAGTGAGCTCTTTTGTGCTTTAAATGCATTCAGCAAAAGAAGAAAAAACTCAAAGAGTGGAAATTAATAGGTTGCTGAGGTATTCCTGGCCAGCTTGGACCACAAAACTATTTCCTGTAAGCAATTTTCTGCACTAGAATTAACTGAAAAGCACAACCTGATGTGTATCTATAGGCAAAACGTTTTTTGTCGCACAGGAAATTAGAGAAAACCCTCTCCAAAACGAGAGCACGGACAACTGTAAGACCCCTTTCACACTGAGGGCGTTTAGCAGGCGCTATAGCGTTAAAAACAGCGCCTGCAATCCGCCCTAAAACAGCTGCTCCATTGTCTCCAGTGTGAAAGCCCGAGGGCTTTCACACTGGAGCAGTGCGCTGGCAGGGTGTCAGGAAAAGTCCTGCCAGCAGCTTCTTTGGAGCACATTAGGAGCGGTGAACTCACTGCTCCTAATGCGCTCCTGCCTATTGAAATGAATGGGCAGCGCCACCGTACCGCCGGCAATACGCCGCCGTAGCGGCACATTGCGGGCGGTTTTAATCCTTTCTTGGCCGCTAGCGGGGGTTAAAAGCGCCCCGCTAGCGGCCGAAATGCGCCGCAAATTGACAGTAAAATAGCAGTGTTTTATGGGCGGCACCAGTGTGAAAGGGGTCTAAAAATCAGATATTTGACTTACCTCCTTTTCCTGAGTACATCCCAGGAGTATCTTCCTCTCCATTAAGATAGTGTTATGCTGCCACCTTCAGGTGATTGGACACTGGCAAAAAACAGAAAATCCCCTCCTAGGCATAACACCTCCCAGCAAGAGAAAGATGGGGTTTTATTTTTTTCAGAATCATACTTACCTAGGTGGATTCAGCATCGGTCCGATACTGCACCTGTCCCCTGCTGGCTCTAACACTGGGAACCGAGCACGCAAACACCTCCGATCGCTCGGTTCTCAGGACTTCCTGAGCAGAGAGCTGGTGACTGTCAGTCACAGCTCTCTGCTCTGCCCCCCTCCCTTAATTGTCACAATCTTGCCCGAGCCTGGACCAGATCTGTGACTTCAGCCCGCGCTGTCTGCTGAAAACAGGTCACAGGAATGCAGAAATAACTGCACTCCTGTGATCCACAGGAGAAGTACAGCAATCCAGTCACCCATCGTAACAGCCAGCAGGTACTTTGTCAGATATCCTCTGTAGTAGTTTAATGAAGTACCCAAATGGTGCAATTTTTTTACCCAGAATTAAAAAGCAGAATAAAACTCACATTTATTGGCACTACCGTCAGCACCAACATAAACAGCCTCAAGCAAGGTCCTCACTCGCCGCTCTTCCAAGTGCCGGTGTGCGTTCCAGCACCCAGAAGCTTTCTGAAGAGGCTCATCTAGTGAAATGCATTGAGGCCGCCGCTGTAATCGTCACTTCCTGTTGGGTCTCCTGTAGGTATTTCCAGGTGCTGGAGCGCACGCCGACTCTTGGAGTAGCGGTGAGTGAGGACCTTGCTTGAGGCAGTTTATGTTGGTGCTGATGGTAGCACCAATAAATGCGAGTTTTTTCTACTTTTTATTTCTTTAATTATGGGTAAAAAAACAGATTGCACCATTATGGCTGTTATGCATGTTTTGGGTACTTTACCAACAGAGGAGGATATCAGAAGAAGTACCTGCTGGTTGTTACCATGGCAGGATGAGATCTGTGAGAAATACTCATTTTGGCTGGGTTCACACAAGTGCGATGCGGGAACCCTGCGAATCCACTGCGGGTTCCCGCATCGCACCTGACTCGCACAGCAATTCACACAGCCATTTGGGAACTGCTGGGGAGTGTCAATACATTGTTAATGACACCCCCATTTCAGCTCGCATATCGCACTGCGAACTGACAGTTCAGACATGAATCAGATTGCATAGGTGTGAACACCCATGCAATCCGATTCTGGAGCGGACCAAAAAAAGGGTCCTGTGCGTGTTTGGTCCGAACGCGGTGCAATATTATTATTATACAGGATTTATATAGCGCCAACAGTTTACGCATCGCTTTACAATATAAAAAGGGAGACAATACAGTTACAATACAATAAAATACAAGAGGATTAAGAGGGCCCTGCTCAGAAGAGCTAATAGGGTAGGGCAGGTGGTACAAAAGGTTTTAACTGTGGGGGATGAGCTGATGGAAGTGGTAAAAGATTAGTTGGAGACGTGATAGGCTTCCCTGAAGAGGTGCAGTATCTGTATGGCTGAAATCGCACTACACGAACATCGCATGTGATTTGCAGTGTGGTGTGAATCACATGCGATCTCGCACAGCGCACCAGTGTGAACCGGTCCTTTAACCCCAGTGTCTTAAGGCTCGCTAAAGCTTGATGGTTTGCAAGTGTACATCTGTTACACACTGTGGTGGAGCACGTATTTGCTAGTATTGGAGCACAGTTTACTTCTGAGCAGTGTTTGGAGGACTTTGATAAAAAGATTGGGCATTCTTTTAAAGCGGTTGTATACCCCCTTTTTTTTTTTTATAACTTTTACCTACAGGTAAGCCTATAATAAGGCTTACCTGTAGGTAAAAAGAATATCTCCTAAACCTGTACGGTTTAGGAGATATTCCCCTTGCAATGAGCCGCTGACTTCAGCGGCGCATTCGCTCCTGAGATTCTCAGCTGAAAGTCCGGCAGACCCCGGACCTTGCCGGAAAGAAGTCTCCCGCGCACATTGCGCGGGAGTGACGACATCGCGGCTCCGGCCACTCACAGCGCCTGAGCAGCGATACCCGGAAGACACGCCGAGGGAAAATTTCCGCTCCCTTTGGAGTGGATCAAGATCACCTGCGACGCCTCGTTCTAAGGTAAGTATTTCATAACGAGCTAGTATGCGGTGCATACTAGCTCATTATACCTTTTGCCATAGAGGTTAATAAATAAAAAAAAAATCTGCGGGTTTACTACCGCTTTAAGGAGGGAAAAAAAAAAATGCTTATTTTTATAATTTTGTTTCCTATTTTTGCATCTATATATTGTGGAGATTTACATTTTCTTTGCAAAAAAAAACTCTACGGACATTTATATGCATTACACTATGATATTTTGCAATGTGTTTTCACAATAGCGCTTTACTCTTATTATTATTGCACATCATTAAATCAAAGTCTTTTTCACTTTTCCAGCAGATTAGAATAAGCGCTGCACTTCTTATTATCATTGTTATAGCAACACACATGGGATTGTGATTAGATGTTCAGCTGCTGTATGTATACGTATTTGCAGACAGCTTAAATATATATAGCTGGCTTCTTGGGTCATTCTAGTTGCCCACAAGACACAATATATAATTTTAGGTCAGAATCTCACACAGCAGCCCAAACATCCAGTTGGTAAAACTTCGTATGAGCCAAAAGACCAGATAGGAGCATTACAAACTTGAGCTACTGAAGCCTGATGACATTAGCAAAAAAATTGAAGCATGGCGTGGCTGGGAGGGAATATGCCTAGGAGGGGGATTTCTTGCCTTTTTTTGCCAGTGTCCAATCACCCAAAGGTGGCAGCATAACCCTGTCACAAAGGATATAGAGATACTGTGTCTCTGGATGTACGATAAAGAATTTTCAGATTTCTTAAAGCTTTCCATCTATGACAATGGTCACAAGACAAACAAAGAGGCAGAACCTGGTTTGCAATAAAAACTTGACTAGGGTTATGTGTGTTCCGTAATCTAGCCAAAACAAAAACGGGAGGTTTTGACTATAGATGCCCTTTAATATACAGTTTGTCATACATTTACAGTTGTACTTTGGGTTGAGCAGGGTGGAAGGTGTTAGAGAAAGACAACACTTACCCATTGATGGAGGTTCTGGACATAAACATGCTGAAGACAGAAGACATGAAGGAATGATACAACTGGATAGAGAGCCAGCCGGACTTCTCAATACTCCTGTCAAGGAATGTCTGGGTCCCTTCGTCTAGATAACTCTGAAAAAACATTGGTTGTAGGGCTTCGCTGATCTTCTCAGTGTCACATAAGTACCACTGAAGGAAAAACAAAAGAAAAAAAACATTTTAAAAACACTATGAAATCAAAAAAAGAACTATGGCAAGCCAATATGTAAATGAAAGGAGCATGAGAGAAGAGAAAAAGTTGTTTAAAACAGGCTCAAAATTCTCTGGTTCTGAGGTTATTAAAAAATATATAAAATCCTAAATTATTTCATTTTGGATAGAGTAGGGAATGGCCAAAATAGGTGTCTCTATCGGAAGATTTTCCCTCATTTCTGTTCCAGAGACAACTGTAACATTTGACATGTTCCATTACTTTTTGTCTTGATGACAATGGACACTAAGGGCCAGTTCATACTGGTGCGACGTCCGACATTGCATGTGATTCGCACTGCAGTGCATATTATATGCGATCTCTGTGCGATGTGATCTCAGCCATACAGATAGTATGGCTGAATTTGCATCGCATTTGGACCAAACTCGCACAGGACCCTTTTTTTAGTCTGCAGCAGAATCCACCCAATGCGATCCGATTCCTGTCCGAATTTGCAGTTCGCACTGCGATATGCAAACTGATTTGGGGGTGTCATTAACTTTCAATTGACACGACCAGCAGTTCGCATAGGGCAGTGTGATCTGCAGCCAGGAGACATGCGATGTGGGAACCCGCAGTGGAATTCGCAGGTTTCCCGCATCACTGCAGTGTGAACCGAGCCTCAATCAAACAGAAAGGTTGAATGTCCTTAGCATTTAAGATTAAAGCAAAAAATTTCAAGAGATTCACCACCCCCTACTCTAAACAAAAAGGAAAAAAAAAAAAAAGGGAGAAGGAAAGAAAAAATAATGGGCTCAAAATAAGAGGCAGAAAAAACCCCCCAAAAAAAAAACACCTTCTGGTTCGCGTTTCTGATTGGAGCTTCGGGGAAAAAAAAACGTTTATCTCTCCTAAACTCGTCTAAACTTTGTACAAAAAAAATGCTCTACATGAGTGTTTTTTACTCCCAAGAGAACAGACATCTTTTTAAGTCCAGTGGGCATGGAGCCTTGGGGCCTAATCACACTTGGCTGTTTTTATGCTGTAAAACTCTTGCATTTTGTTGTACATCAAGTAGAAATCCCATTCCTTCCTATGTAGCCGATTCATAATTATGTGCTGCAGGTTATACGGCCCCATTCACATCTAAGTGTGTGCATAACTACACGTGCCACAACACACACACACCAGTAAATGAACAGTAAATGAGGTCCAAGAAAAGTTATGCAGTTTCATTCCTAACGTGACCCTGTCGCAAAACTAAATGTTTGATATGAACTTGTAATTACTTACATTTTCTGCTGTCAAAACGCTACTCTGATCCTGACAAATCCTAAAGTATAACCCTAACCCTCAATCACACTGAACACGGCTTTGAAATCGTTCATCTAAACTCGCACAATTTCAAAACCGCATTTCAGTCTGACTTCGGGGGGCGACTTGAAAGACATCTGTGCAGGTTCATGCACAGAGGTCTATTGAAATCACCCCTGAAGTCGACAAAAATAGTGAAGGAACTACTTTTGGAAATTGGTGCGGCACCACAAAGTCGGTGTCGCACCAATTGGGTCGCTCCAATTGCCGGCAATAGGCTCCGATTTGACCCGTCAAATCATGCCGATGTGAACGGGGGCCAAGTGTCCTTTCACATTGACTTTCTGATCAGGTCCCCCTGTTCATTTTTCAGGAAGACCTGACTAGAAGCTCCATGTAAGTCTATGGGCAGGCGGATGAAAACAGATATATGTCTGTTTACATCCACCTAACCCTGAGTCTGTCCAGGTCCAGAAAAAATAAAAAAAGCCTTCTGTTTTTCCAGACTTAATTGTGCCGGGATTGGACACAGTTCTGCAAATGTCTGCTGTCAACATGCAGACAAAAAAAAAAAAAAAAAAAAACGGAATGGGCACGGAGGTCATAAATGTGACATCTGTGCCATTCTCCCCCAGTTCAGCAGGGGATCTTTTCATGGATCCTGTGCTGAATAGAGCGGTGAATGTTTGTGTGAAAGAACCCTTACAATGAATTTCTTATTTGCTCCCTTTTGGTCTGTTAAAGGCCAAGTACACCTTTTACAAAAAATAATAAAATGCACATTTTTTTTGGAGGTTTTTTTTTTTTTACTCAGCAACCTGTAAGGCATTGCACACACGATCAGCAGATCACGGGTGCAATACCTGGATCCTGCAGACCCTCAGTACATTGACTGCCCGTACCTCTGATATGGGCAAGCAGATACTGAATGCCAGGAGGAATCAATGGACTATGAGAGTACTCACCAGCACTCTCGCAGATTATTGAGAACTGCAAGCTGTCAGTTGCAAAGCCTGACCGTACTTGTAGTTCATGTATTCACAGAATTTTGTAAATGAATGATGCAGCCATGTGGAAGGAGACCCGCACGGCTGAGTTTAAATTCTGACAACAAGTGTGGGGAGAAGATCCCTCGCCCGCTGTCATAGGGAGGGGGGGGAAATCAGAGGGAGTGGAGGCAGGAGCTGGAACAGGTTACATGTTCCACCCTAAATACAGGTGGAGCATAGAACATTATACCAAAAGGTGAATATATCCTTTAAATATATTTGAAAGCACTGCGTTATCTGTGTGATAAGTGCAAAAAATACCTGTTCTGATCGTGCCAGAAATCTTGCGGTCTGATAACTTCCTGTGCTCTATGCATCTGTGAACATCACTACATCTACTGTGAGGACTACAGAATATTTCCCTCTGTTATGAGAAGAGGAAGTGTACTGTAGTCCTAACAGTCTTCCTGTCCAAGGGCGGCAACACTGCTCCTCGGTAGATACAGTATGCAAGTGTTTTCATATGTCACTTAGCAGGATCACCAGATGCAAATTCAGAAAAAAAGAAAAAAAAAATTTAGCCACTACATCTACAGTGAAGAACTGCAAGATGTATTCTAGATATAATATATTCTAATTTTGGGGTGGGAGCTTGTTTTAACCCCTTGATTGTCACAATGCATCACATCCAATGCCTGACTACACTGCTAGAAAATTGGCACTCTAAATGCTTTTCAACTCTCTCTCCCCCTCTCTTAGCTCGGGGTCTCCAAACTTTCTGAACAAGGACCAATTCCCTGTCCTTCAAACTTTAGGGGGGCCAGGATGTGTCTAGTGGATGTAGAAAAATTCCCTTGGCATTAGTTGTTGATGGGAGAAGCAATTATACCACATCACTAGTCTCAGTCGGAAGAATCGCACCCTTATTAAAAACGCATGTTTTTTTTTTGTATGTATGGATTGTTACCGACATGTGGTGAGAATTTCATGTCAATAGCACCTTTAGAAATATATTCTCCCAGAAAAATAGTGACATGTTCAATACTTACCGTATTTTACCCGCTATATAATATATACACACACTGTATATGAATATGTACAATGTACATTTTGACACTGCTGAAACCACAAAAGGAGGCAGGTTTGAGAATATCAAGCACGTTCAGTCATTGATGTAATGAATAATATTAAGATGAAGTCTGGGGGAGGAGTGAGGAGAAGGGATTAGACAGTGTGCGTGCCCCTTGTGTCCTCCTGGTGAGTAGAGCATGCCAGTGATGAATACGAGGCACTCTGGCCAGACAATGAGCAGCACGAAGCGTTATTCATTGAGCAATATTCTGCTGAACAATGACGTTGTAACATCACTTGCTGGTCTATGATGCCTACATAACCTGCATTGTTACAGCATACATCAATTGATCATGACTTCACTGTGCTCTATGATGTGCTCTATGATGTACCTACCACATTCCTTTGCATGTAGACACAAAATGGCATTTCTATTTTACTGGGTTCTTTAGTGATGACTCTACACCGTCTGGTACAGTTCAGTTTAAAACGTCTAACTGGAATTTTGAACCTAATAAAATAATCCCGATCTATTTTTCTTCACCAAGTAAAGCCAATGTAATGCAAGGACATTAGAGTGTAGAAACCAAAATACAGCCAGATATCAGGTTATACAGGCTCTAGAGATAAAAAGTGAGAGTAGGACCGTCTGTGCTGCCTGTAAAGACCAAACTCTCTCTTTTGTGATTTTCAAATAGGTTAGAAAACAGTAATAAGGACTACATGGACAAACCTTAATGAAGAAATGCAGAATCATTCTTAGTCCGTTAAACATTTAAAAAAAAAGAAAACGATTAATACTAAGGACAGCCA
Source organism: Rana muscosa (assembly GCA_029206835.1). Lineage (NCBI taxonomy): Eukaryota > Metazoa > Chordata > Amphibia > Anura > Ranidae > Rana > Rana muscosa. Next base: position 61,945,566 of record CM055127.1, on the reverse strand, counting down.
GTGTGACTGAGGCCTAAGAGCAGGAGAAGTTATCTGGGAAGTATAAAAACTTTAAAGACACACACACACACACACACACACACGTGTTCAGTCTTGATCCGGCTGTTAGTTTTTCCGACAGATCCAGAATTAACCACAATGTTTGTCTAGGAGTATGCGGATGTATACAGATGTACGTCCGTTTACATCCAAGTCTATATGTATACACAGAAAAAAAGGAAAAGGCTGTGTTCCTTTCCATTTGTTCAGACATAAACAGATGGCAGCCCTATACAGCTGTTCCATTCATGCCGTTTTTAGGCAAGAAACATATTTTTGGTGTATACTGTTGTTCACCAATGCTTTTTCCATTAACAATGGAAAAAAAAAAAAAAAAAAAAGGGTAATGTGAGAAACAGATGTAAACTGGACGTAAAGAAATTCCATTTTCATGAATTCGTTTTTTCTTCCCAGAACATTTTTTCCTGTGTTTAGATCCTTTAAAGCAGGTTTAGAGTTTCAGCTAAACTGACTGCACCTAAATGCAGGTAAACACACGGTATGAGTGGCACATGTATTTAAATGGGTTTAGAAAAGTCTTCTAAATGCATATAAAACACAAGTTTCACAGTGCCAGTGCGAATGAGGCCCAAGTATTCTTCAACCACTTAAGCCCCGGACCATTTGGCTGGCCAAAGACCAGGCCACTTTTTGCGATTCGGCACTGCGTCGCTTTAACTGGCTCCCAAACAAAATTGATGTCCTTTTTTTCCCACAAATAGAGCTTTCTTTTGGTGGTATTTGATAACCTCTGCAGTTTTTATTTTTTGCGCTATAAACAAAAATAGAGCGACAATTAAAAAAAAAAAAAAAAATGCAATATTTTTTACTATAATAAATATTCCCAAAAAATATATAAAAAAAAAAAAAAAAAAAAAAAGTTTTCCTCGGTTTAGGCCCATACATATTCTTCTACATATTTTTGGTAAAAAAAAATAAATAAATAAAAAAAAAAATCGCAATAAGCGTTTGATTGATTTGCGCAAAAGTTATAACGTCTACAAAATAGGGGATAGTTTTATGGCATTTTTATTAATATATATTTTTTTACTAGTAATGGCGGCGATCAGCGATTTTTATCATGACTGCGACATGACTGCGACATTATAGCGGGCACATCGGACACTTTTGACACCATTTTGGGACCATTGTCATTTTTACAGCGATCAGTGCTATAAAAATGCACTGATTGCTGTAAAAATGACACTGGCAGTGAAGGGGTTAACCTGTAGGGGGCTCTGAAGGGGTTAAGTGTGACCTAGGGAGCGATTCTAACTGTTAGGGGGCGTGGCTACGAGTGACATGTCACTGATCGCTGTTCCCGATGAGAGGGAACAGACGATCAGTGACATGTCAGTTGGAAGAACGGGAAGATGTTGTGTTTACACCGGCATCTCCCCGATCTTCAGCTCCATGACATTATCGCGGGACACCGGCGGACATAGAGTCCGCGGGTCCCACGGGCATGCCTGCAGTGCGCGACCACACAGCGGCAAATTAAAGGGGACATATATATATATATATATATATATATATATATATATATAATTAGGGGTGTCGAATTTAATCGCTGCATCGCGATTCGGGCGACACCGATGCAGGGAAACCTATTAATCGATTATGACGATGTCTAGCCCCGCCCCCTCCTCCCGGGAGAGCTGTTACCTTTTTTTTTCCTATGCTGCGCTCATGTGACTGCCCTCTCTCCTCTCTGCTTTCACGTCTCACGTCTCTCCTGGCGTCAGACGTGAAAGCAGAGAGGAGAGAGGGCAGTCACATGAGCGCGTCATGTAGACAGCACTGTTCCCCTGCCGGATTCTGTTCTCTGTCACTCGGCTATCGGAACTCCGCCCCCCCCTCAGCCTGTACATTGCCGCTCTCTCCTAGTACACTACTCACGAATGCAAATTCTTCTAATACCGCCCCGCCTCTCCAGCGCCGCTCACGCCTACGCCTCACGAATGCTAATGAGCAGAGGGCTGGAGAGGCGGGGCGGTATTAGGAGCATTTGAATTCGTGAGGAAGAGTAGGAGGGAGCAGCAATGTACAGGGCTGAGGGGGCGGAGTTCCGATAGTAGCCGAGAGACAGGGGGGGGGGAACAGAATCCGGCGGGGGAACCATTCTAAATCTCGGCACAACAGGTATCATTTTTTTATACTTACCTGCTGATCACATGTAGCGCGTCCGCAGTCACTGACCATCTCATGTAGCGTGTCCGCAGTCTGATCATCTCATGTAGCGTGTCCGCAGTCTGACCATCTCATGTAGCGTGTCCGCAGTAGCTGATCATCTGTAGCATTTCCGCAGTCTCTGATCATCTCCTGTACTAGGTCTGCACTCTCTGACCATCTCCTGTACTATGTACAAGTTGTTGTCTGCTTTGTTTAGACTTTGCTACATGCAGGGAGTGTTGTCTTTTTTTTTTAAAAGAACAGATATAATAAAAATAAAAAAATAAAAAAAAAAACTGAGTTCTCCTGACTGCTTACATTTTTTTGGTGAAAACCATGCGCACTTGCGCTGTAATCGTGATGCATCGCGGAATCGAATCGTTGACCTGATAATCGAATCGAATCGTGAGGCTAGTGAAGATGCGCACCTCTAAATATATATATATATATATATATATATATATATATATATATATTGTGACAGCAGGAAGGTAAAGTCACCTGGTTGCATCCAGGGGGGTAGATATATTTCGCCCAGATTCAGGCTTTACGCCGACTTATACAACTAGGTGGAGAGTTGTATAAGGCTAGTGGGCTCATGTATGACTCATACCTCTAGGGAGAGTGTGGGGCGTCTTGCAGACAGAGATGAGGAGACCAGCTGAACCTTGTCAGCTCATTTAGGCCTCTATAAGAACTCCCAGCTTCATTAGATGTTAGCTCATGCCTGGAACCAGACCTGTGTGGACTGTCTAGGGAGAGTGAACCCCTGTGCGGTGAGACAAGCCTGTGTGGCTATTTGCTTGGACATTTAAATCCAGGGACTAGGACAGCACTAGGCTGATCCCAGTTGTTAGTTAGGAAACCTGTATGTTTAGTCAGAGGTCAACTTGACCAGGATTTATTTTGGTTATGTTTCTTTTGCTTTGCTGTGTTTTGTCACTGTAAATAGAAAATAAACCGCACCTTTTTTTTGATTTTGAAAACCACAACCTCCGTTTGCTGGGCCTGTTTTGTGTGGGGAGCCCATCCCGGGGGTCACACACACCCGCTGCCGAGCTAACCCCCTCACAGTTGGTGGAGAACCAGTGGCAGTTTTTTTTAAGCCAGCATGGAGGAGATACTGAAGCAGCTGGCTCTAGCAAATGCCAATCAACAGCAGACAAATGCAGGTTTGCAAAGGAGCCTTGCAGCCCAGCAGCAGACAAACGCAACTTTGCAACAGAGTCTGGAGGCTCAGCAACGAGCCCAGCAGCAATCTGAGGCCCGCTTCATAGACCTGTTGCAGAAGCAAGAGCAGAGACTACAACAACAGATGGAAGCAGTAATGCAGCAACGTCCGCAGACCAGTGAGGAAAGCCGTCCCACTAATACCGCGTCCTTTGGGGTGAGTCGTTTATTGACAAAAATGACTGGAGAGGATGATCCAGAGGTATTTTTGACCACATTTGAAAGGACCGCTGAAAGAGAAAAGTGGCCTGAGGAGCAGTGGGCTGGACTGGTGGCTCCTCTGTTAACTGGTGAATCGCAGAAAGCTTACTATGACCTAGAGCCTAACCAAGCAAAAGACTATGTGATGCTAAAAGCTGAAATATTGGCAAGGCTGGGTGTCACCCAGGCTGTCCGGGCTCAGCGTGTGCATAACTGGACTTTCCAGCTTGGAAAACCCCCCAGGTCTCAAATGTATGATCTCATTCACCTGAGCAGAAAGTGGCTACAGCCAGAGACTTTGTCCGCACCAAAGATTGTGGAACGTGTTGTAATGGATCGGTTTTTGAGAGCTCTTCCTACTGCCATCCAAAAGAGGGTAAGCCATGGAGACCCAGAGACGGCCGATGGTCTTGTGGATCGTGTGGAGAAATACTTGGCTACAGAGAACCTGACGGCCTCTTCCAGAGACACTCGGACTTTCCACCCTAAGACCAGACCATCCCCAGGGGCGGATAAGAGGATTCCAAGGGGTGAGGGTGGAGAGAGTGAGAGCTCTACCCCAAGTTTGGCGAGAACAGCCTGGGAAATCAGCGGCTCAAGAGGCCGCAAGAAGGATCGTTTGCTACCGCTGCCGGCAAGCGGGACATATTGCAGCCAATTGCCCGGTTGTGGAGGAACCCATGCAGTGTGACTTTCTGACGGGCAGACGTCAGTCGCTGTGTGCGACAGTCGCATGCACTGCCATTCGAGGAACTGAGAAACATTTATGCAAAATGTGTGTTAATGGTAGAAATGTTGTGGTATTGCTGGATTCAGGTAGCCTTGTGACCCTGATAAAGGCTGAGTTAGTTAAAACAGAGGTCTCTGGGAATAGCAAGGTAGCTGTTATTTGTGTGCATGGGGACACCCGAGAGTATCCAGTGACTACAGTGTGTTTCGAGACCCCCAAAGGTACCCTCTCTCATCCAGTGGGCTTAGTATCTCAGTTACCGCATGACGCCATTGTGGGAAGGGATTTTCCGAAGTTCTGGGAACTCTGGGATGATCCTGAGCCCCTCACTGGTGCCCCTATGTACCAGGAATGTGATAGCCAGAACTCCCCTGAGAGTGGTGAGGACTCTCCGGAATTTCCCTTATCAGTATTGGCAGGGGAGACTCAAGAAACTGGAGAGGAGCCCACCTCCTCAGACGAAAACCTACCGTCTGTGGAGTTTTCTGATCTTGAGGTTCACAGGGAAAACTTTGCCACAGAACAGTTGAAAGACCCCGCCCTAATAAAGGCACGGGAAAACGTAGTGAAAATAGATGGTGAGTTAGTGAACCCAGATAATACCTGCACTTACCCATACTTCAGCGTAGAGAAGGACCTACTGTATCGGGTGGCAAAAAGGGCAGAAGAAACCGTTGAGCAGCTTGTGGTGCCCAAACCTTACAGGAAGTTGGTGTTGGAGTTGGCCCATGGGCACATTCTTGGAGGTCATCTGGGGACAGAGAAAACCCGAGACAGGGTATTACAGAGATTCTATTGGCCGGGGGTGATGAAGGACGTAGAAAATTATTGTTCCTCCTGCCCTGTGTGTCAGAGGTTGGCCCCGATGCCACATTTCCGTAGCCCGCTGGTCCCTCTACCCATCATTGAGGTCCCGTTTGAGAGGATCGCCATGGATTTGGTAGGTCCTATAATCAAGTCCGCTAGGGGGCACCGGTACATATTAGTTATAATGGACTATGCCACCCGTTATCCAGAAGCGATCCCTCTCCGAAATACCTCGGCCAAAACCATAGCCAAAGAGCTATCTCTTGTTTTTAGCCGGGTGGGTATTTGTAAAGAACTGCTTACGGACCAAGGTACACCCTTTATGTCCCGGGTTATGAAAGAGCTGTGTAAATTGTTCAAAGTGACGCAATTGCGTACGTCTGTGTATCACCCCCAAACCGATGGGCTGGTTGAAAGATTCAACAAAACCCTAAAACAAATGTTGAAGAAAGTGGTGGATAGAGATGGAAAGGATTGGGACTGTTTACTTCCTTATTTGATGTTTGCTATTAGGGAGGTGCCCCAATCCTCTACGGGATTCTCCCCCTTTGAGTTACTGTATGGGAGACACCCAAGAGGGCTGTTGGATATTGCCAAGGAAACTTGGGAAAGTGAGAGTTCTCCCCACAGGAGTGTGATTGAGCATGTCGCCCTGATGCAAGATCGAATTGCACAGGTAATGCCCATCGTGAAGGAACATTTGGCCCAAGCGCAGTTGGCACAGCAGAGAGTGTACAACCGTGGAGCCAAGACCCGTACCTTTTCCCCGGGGGATAGGATATTGGTACTTGTCCCTACGGTTGAAAGTAAATTCCTTGCCAAAATGGCAAGGCCCCTACGAGATAATGGAAAAAGTGAGCGAAGTGAATTACAAGGTCAGACAACCAGGAAGGCGAAAGCCCGAACAGATATATCACGTTAATCTGTTGAAAGCCTGGAGGGATAGAGAGTCCCTAGTCGCAGACACTTGGTCACCAGCTCAAACTGGTTGCGTGATTCCTGAGGTTGGAATAGCAGCCACCTTGTCACAACCCCAACAACAGGAGGTTAAGGAGTTTGTGCTTCGCAACAAGGAGGTATTCTCTGAGCTGCCGGGACAAACATCTGGGGTAGAGCATGACATCATTACCCCGCCCGGTGAAAGGGTGAAGTTAAAACCCTATCGGATCCCAGAGGCTCGACGGGAGGCAATACGGGAGGAAGTACAGAAAATGCTGAACTTAGGGGTGATAGAGGAGTCCCAAAGTGATTGGTCTAGTCCCATCGTGTTGGTGCCTAAACCGGATGGGAGCTGGCGATTTTGTAACGATTTTCGTCAGTTGAACAAAGTTACAAAATTTGACACCTACCCCATGCCACGTATAGATGAGTTGATCGACCGGCTGGGAACAGCCCGATACATGACGACTCTTGACCTCACAAAAGGGTATTGGCAAATCCCCCTGGCCAAGTCGGCCAAAGAGAAAACCGCATTTGTAACCCCAGACGGGGCGTTCCAATATAAAAGAATGCCGTTCGGGTTACAGAATGCGCCGGCCACATTCCAGCGGAAAATGGACCAGATGCTGAGGCCCCATCGGAAGTATGCTGCGGCTTACCTGGATGACGTAATTGTCCATAGCACAGATTGGGCCTCACATCTGCCAAAAGTGCAAGCAGTCCTGGACTCTGTTCGGGAAGCGGGGTTTACGGCTAACCCCAAGAAGTGTACCATTGGGCAGGAGGAGGCCAAATATCTTGGGTACACCATTGGGAGGGGAGTAATAAAACCCCAACTCAACAAAGTCGAGGCCATCCAGAGTTGGCCACGTCCCAACAGCAAGAAGCAGGTACGAGCCTTTCTGGGAATCGCTGGGTATTATCGGCGATTCATTCCCCACTTTGCTTCTAAGGCTGTGCCCCTAACCAACCTGACGAAGGGGAAAGGGTCGGTCATGATTAAATGGACCCCCGAGGCTGAGGCAGCATTCCAATTCTTGAAACAAGCCTTATGTAGCCAGCCAGTGTTGTACTCACCCGACTTCTCTAAAGACTTTGTCGTACAAAGTGATGCGTCAGATGTGGGGTTAGGAGCAGTATTGTCCCAGGTCTGGAACGGGGAAGAGCACCCAGTCATTTACCTCAGCAGGAAGTTGAAGTCCCATGAGGTAAATTACGCCACCGTTGAAAAGGAGTGTTTAGCGGTGAAGTGGGCTCTAGATTCCCTTCGGTACTACCTGCTAGGTAGGCACTTTGACATGGTTACGGATCACGCTCCGTTAAAGTGGATGGCTCAAAACAAGGAAACAAATAGAAGAGTGAATAGGTGGTTCCTGGCCCTCCAGGAATTCAACTTCACAGTAAAGCATCGCCCTGGCGTTCAAATGGGGAATGTGGATGCTTTGTCTCGAGTACATGAATGCCTGATTGCTGGTGTTCCAACCCCGAGGTTAAAACAAGAGGGGGGGTATGTGACAGCAGGAAGGTAAAGTCACCTGGTTGCATCCAGGGGGGTAGATATATTTCGCCCAGATTCAGGCTTTACGCCGACTTATACAACTAGGTGGAGAGTTGTATAAGGCTAGTGGGCTCATGTATGACTCATACCTCTAGGGAGAGTGTGGGGCGTCGTGCAGACAGAGATGAGGAGACCAGCTGAACCTTGTCAGCTCATTTAGGCCTCTATAAGAACTCCCAGCTTCATTAGATGTTAGCTCATGCCTGGAACCAGACCTGTGTGGACTGTCTAGGGAGAGTGAACCCCTGTGCGGTGAGACAAGCCTGTGTGGCTATTTGCTTGGACATTTAAAACCAGGGACTTAGGGACTAGGACAGCACTAGGCTGATCCCAGTTGTTAGTTAGGAAACCTGTATGTTTAGTCAGAGGTCAACTTGACCAGGATTTATTTTGGTTATGTTTCTTTTGCTTTGCTGTGTTTTGTCACTGTAAATAGAAAATAAACCGCACCTTTTTTTTGATTTTGAAAACCACAACCTCCGTTTGCTGGGCCTGTTTTGTGTGGGGAGCCCATCCCGGGGGTCACACACACCCGCTGCCGAGCTAACCCCCTCACAATATATATATATTTTACACACACACGCCCATTTTCCCAGCCATGCCATTCTGTCGACGTATAAGTTCATGCGGCGGTCGGCAAGCGGTTAAAGTATTCTGGTAATTGTATAGGGTTATTAAAGCAGAGCTCCGCTTGTTTGCTTCCTCCCCATCTCTGCTGCCACATTTGGCACCTTTCGGGGGAGGGGGGTTGCGGATACCAGGTACCCGCTCCCACTTCCGGGTAAGATCGCCACAATCGTTGTTCAGCAAAAAGTTTCCATTAACCTCCTGAAGGCAATGTCATAATGCACAACATACTGGCACATTATGACACAATTACCTAAAAAAGATAGATCCCTCCAGTGGTGCGCCGTCACTGCTGACAGGGATTCCATCTTTACCCAGTTTTCCTTACAGATTTGCAGGCACTTGCCATTTGAATAGCTTAGCCGCAATGATGTTACTCCCATGCATGTGTTCGAGAGTTATGGTTGCGGCACAGCTCTCTCAATGGACAGCATACTCAATGGCACTGTCCACATGCGTCGGTGACGTCACCAGATATTACACATGTAAATATATCTCCTAAACGGTACACGTATAGGAGATATTAAAGTGGTTGTAAACCCACTTAGACAACTTGCACCTACAGGTAAGCCTAAATTAAGGCTTACCTGTAGGTGCAAGAAATATCTCCTTAACCTACACGGTTAAGGAAATATTTACTATTAAATGCATCGCCGATGATGTCACACGCATGCGCAAAAGCGGGCCAGCGTCATTGCCGGTTTTCTGAAGAAGAGCTTGCCGGCGTATGCGTGCGACGTCATCGCCGCTCCGGCCAATCACAGCGCAATATACTAACAGCAGGGACGGGACATCGAGGCAAGATGGCAGCGGTGGCGGAGGTGACTGAGGACCGCTGTGGGGCCTTCGATCTCAGGTAAGTCATTCATAATGAGCTAGTATGCTATGCATACTAGCTCATTATGCCTTTCTTTTGCAGGGTTTTTTTTTTTTTGACTTAACTTCCTTTTTAACTGTGCCTACAAGTAAGCCTTATTATAGGCTTACCTGTACGTACAAAATAAAAAGCAGAGTTTACCACCGCTTTAAAGTGGTTGTAAAGGCATTTTTTTGTCTAAAATAATCAACATGTTATATTTACCTGCTCTGTGCAATTGTATTGCACAGAAAAGGCCTGATCCTCCCCTTCTGTGGTCCCCCACCAGCGTTCTCAGCTTCTCCTCTTCTGTGTGTGCCCCCATAGAAAGCCGCTTGCTATGGGGGCACACCTGTGGGCTCTCTCCAGTCACACAAAGCTCAGCTCTGCCCCTCCTCTCCTCTCAGAATTTAATTACTTTTTTTTTTTGTTTAACCCAGCGGGCTGAATGAAAAAAAAAAAAACTGAGGAGCTCAGGAGGAGATCCTGTGCTAACTATCCAATGTTAGTACAACGATCTCCCCACTGAGCTATTATGTTCTGACAGAACACACCGGTCAGTGCTCACAGCTATTGGCTGAGAGTGCTGATCGGATGCCGATCGGCAGACCTTTTTCGTCATGCCCCTTCGACAGAAGCCAGATGTTCAGGCAGCTTCTGCCACACTGGCCGATGCTGCACAATATGGTGTGCAGGCTTTAGGAAAGTATATAGGGAGGTGGGGGCATACAATTACAGGGACTTTTTTTTTTACCTTAAAAGTGGATGTAAACATGATTCATGAAATTTGAGCTGGGCACATATATCTGCAGTGTTTTGTTATCTCTCTTCAAAGAGCCAAGTCCTCTCTCCTGAACCGTTCCTCTGCTACAAGGCTGATAACTCCTGAGAAATTCTCGGACACATCAGATAAAAGCAGGTTGCTAAAATAGATTAGCAGGGAGCTGGCCCTGTTACAAAACACCTCAGGAGTCTCTTACGTGGTGTGTGCCTTTCCTCCAAACAGCAATGTTAGCCATCTTGGCTGTATGCCCACATATCACACTCTGTGTGAAACAGGAAGAGAAAATCTCCTAACACCATCTGAACTTTCTTAACAGTATATACCGGCGTATAACACGCACCTTTTCCTCCTGAAAATAGGGGGAAAATCGCGGGTGCGTGTTATAGGTCGATAGTGTACATTGGAAGGTAAGGAGGGGGACGAACACAGCCAGAATTCACGAGCCGTCATCTCCTGTTCGGCTCTCACTCGGCTCTCACGTCACACACACAGTCCCGCCTCCGCCACTGGCATTGGACCAGTGTTCTGTCTATCACAGGAGCTGGTCCAATGCCGATGGCGGGGCTGTGTGTGTGACTGCCGAGTGAGAGCCGAACAGCCGTAATTAACGAGCCGTCATCTCCTGTTCGGCTCTCACTCGGCTCTCACGTCACACACACAGTCCCGCCTCCGCCACTGGCATTGGACCAGTGTTCTGTCTATCACAGGAGCTAGCCCAATGCCGATGGCGGAGGCAGGACTGTGTGTGTCTGTGTGATTGCCAGTGCCGAGTGAGAGTCGAACAGGAGAGGACGGCTCCGATTTCATGCACTGTCCAGGTTGCATTGATGGTGAGGTTGCATTGAGGCTAAAAAAGGGGCATTGATAAGGCTGCATGATGAGATGGGCATTGATAAGGCCACCCTGATCAGGCATTGATCAGGCTGCAGATGGGCACTGACCCTTATTTTAATTCAAAGTTGTTTAGTTAAAAAAAGTTTTTTTCCCTGAAACTTCCCTCTTAAAATGTAGATGCGTGTTATACGCCGATAAATACGGTAAATGTGAAGACAGCAGCTATACATGTAAAACCTATGTAGGGAGATTTGGTTAATTCCTGTGTATCATCTGAGGCTGTTCACTTCACTGGGTGTATGGAGTGTTTACATCCACTTTAAATGCAGGAAATGCATTAAAGTGGATATAAACCCGATTCATGAAATTTGAGCTGGGCACATATATCTGCAGTATTTTGCTATCTCTCTTCAATGAGCCAAGTCCTCTCTCCTGAACCGTTCCTTTGTTATCAGCCTGATAACTCCTGACAAATTATCAGACTTTTTAGACAAAAGCAGCCTGAATCCTTTGTCCGGGGAGGTTACTAAAATAGATTAGCAGAGAGCAGGTCCTATTACAAAACACCTCTGAGAGTCTCTGCCTATGATGAGAGGGGGTGTGGGCCTTTCCTCCAATCAGCAATGTTAGCTATCTTGGCTCTATGCCCAGACATCACACTCTGTGTTAACCAGGTAGAGAAAATCTCCTAACACAATCTGAACTTTCTAAACAGTATATAAATGTGAAGACAGCAGATTTGGATGTAAAACCTATGTAGGGAGAGATTTGGTTCATCCCTGAGTATCATCTGAGGCTGTTCACTTCACTGAGTGTATGGAGGGTTTACATCCACTTTAGGGTAAAAAAAAAGTGGTGCCTTTAGAACTACTTTAATGTCTATTTAAACCTACAAGTTCATCTAATATTACATTGCCCAACTCTGAGCAATTTCACTGCAGATTCGCAGAACAAATATCATTGACTGATTGAAATCATCAGATTTACTGGTAGGGTCAACATGTAATAAAACTATACAAAAGCGGGGGCTTAGTACACAACTGCTGTGAATATTAGTGACAGACTGCATTATATGCCATTATTTATTTTGCTTAGAATTCTACTTCAAGAGTCATTATGAAAATCAGCATGGCGGATGGATTTAGTTAGTAAAAAAAAAAAAGATGAAAGTAGAATTTGACTGCGGATGCGCATTTTCATAAGTTGTCACTGCACTTTGCACTCCCTTACTGAATAAGCCTGTTGATGCTGCTCTGTGCCCTTTATTAAATTAGATTTTAATCAGTGCTTGGTTAACCTCAGTACTGATATTAAAAATAACTACCTACCGATGGTATTGTGTGCATCATTGGAGAACACACATTGGGGGAGATTTACTAGTTTTGAAGCACTCAGAATCTTGTGCAACTGTGCATGGTAACTTCAGCTTGTTCAATTGGGCATTGACTATAAAACCTGGAAGCCGATTGGTTTCTTTGCACAGCTGCACCAGATTTTGCACTCTCCAGTTTTAGTAAATCCATACAGTATTGTCTTTCCTAACAGTGCTGATCTCCTTCAGCCTTTCAGCAATTTCCTTGTTCCAGCATCAATCTGCAAATCATTGCTCCAAACTGGCTACCTGGTAATGACAAAAGTGGCCAGCACAATGTATGTCAGCACAGCTGCTCGTAGTCCCCGTTAGGGGATAATGCGACAGGGCAACAATACAGAAACAGATGGGAGAGTTGCCACCTCCTAGTGACTGGGTTTAACTCTACTTTAAGCATATACATGGGATACGAAAGTGGGAACACAGCACATCAGAGGTTTGATTCAGAGAGGTAAGACACATTCAGATCACTTTCATAAAAACTGCCCATACATGGAAATGTAGAAGTATTTGGAAGGACACAATTGGATCCTCAGAAGGCATTCCATCCCCAGTGCACACACTTCCTACTTTCTGTCTGTGTCCCCCATTCGGGAGATTCATCTATGTCCGTCATGGTGACCCTTGTACCTGGGACCGAAATCAAGGAAAACCCTAAAATTGTTTTTGTCACCAGAATAGATGGGAAATATTCCAATGTTGACACTTGTTCCAGTAACAACTAAGAAGGGATTTTCCTTACTTTGAAGAGATTTCTTCTCACTTCCTGTTATGTCTAAAAGGTCAAGAAATGAAGGGAAAACCCCAAATGGGCCCCAGATAGCAATCTATCCAATGCTAAAAAAAAAAAAGTTTTGGCTTTAGATATACATTACACAACCACTATTTGGCACAATTAGGCCCGCACACAGCCATATTAGATGTAGGGATGAGCTCCGGCGTGTTCGCATTGAACACGTGCAGAGCCCGCCAGGAAGTCGGCACCGCACTGCACTAATGACAGGCAGGGAGACATTTCCCGATGCTCGGCTGCAGAGATCGGGAAATGTCTCCCTGGCTATGATTAGCGCAGCGCGGTGCCGACATCCTGGCGGGCTCTGCACGTGTACAATGCGAACACGCCGGAGCTCTTCCCTAATTAGATGTATAAAGGATCTTGCATTATCTGGAATAACAAGAGGTCTTACTATTTATGTCCATATAAGCCGAGGTGTGTACATTCTGCATCTGTGCAGCCACTGATTTCTAGGAGATGAGCTCGGACATGTTTGGACATAAGTTCATACCCGCCTGAGCTATCCCGCCAGGAAGCTGGTAAAGCCGACAGCCAATCATAGGCAGCAGGGGCATTCCCCACCCAGCAACCACATGCATGCATGTGGAATATACGGATTACATACGGTTGTTGTTTATATTTCCCCCTAAGGCTCCATGTACACAGAAGCTCAAAAACGGTCGTTTTTAAAGCAACAGAAAAAGCTAGCTTTTATCAGCGTTTTTTTTACTAGCTTTTATTAGCGTTTTTCAGTGTAGCGTATTTAAGCTTTAAAAAAAAAAAAAATTTCAATGGACCAAAAATTGCTAAAAAACGCTCGCGGCCAGCGTTTTTGAGCGTTTGAGCGTTTTTCGTTTTTTTCTGCCGAAAAACGGCACTTTGAACGCAAATTTCTTGCGTTCAGAAAAAAGCCCATTAACTCCACTGCTCATTAAAGCTAAAAAACGTTATGTGTACATGAACACATAGGCTAACATAGAGTGCAGTTAATGGGCTTTTTAAAAAAACGGCAAAACGCCCATTAACTGCAGTTTATCAGCTTCTGTGTACATGGAGCCTTAAAGTGTCATTCATGCAGCGGCAGTGAAGGCGCAGAATGACCTCACTAAGGCCGAGCTTATTTTGCTCCTGCGCAACCTTAGCTGCTTATACGTTGTTGATGGGGAAATTTCATATTTTATTATTATTGGTTTTCCAATACACAAGAATGCAATCTAAGCCTGGTTTCTTTAGATGACTTCATACTATAGTAATGTGTTAATGAACGGATCCAATGACCAAGCCCCTTCAGGAATGTGCGCTATCATCCTTCTCGAAGCCCTGGTTAACACTGGTGCGTTTTGACATGCGATTTGGCATGTCAAAACGGCGATATTTGACGCAAATTGCCGGCAATGGCACCGTCCTAATTGGTGCGACGCCACATCTGCGGCGCTGCACCGATTTCAAAAAGTCGTTTCTGTACTACTTTTTGCGATTTCGGCCGTGATTTACATTGACATCTGTGTCAGATGTCTTTGTAATCGCGGCTGAAATCGGGACTGCCAGCGAGAGTGAAATCGTGCAAGTTCAGCTGAACTCACACGGCTTCACTCCCGCAGCCCAGTGTGAACCTGGGCTAAGACTTATACTTGGTTACTACTGTCCATTAGTCCTGCATATACTACAGCCAAAACGTGTAATAGTTAGCCCCATACCAGAGCTGCATTATTACCATGTGTCTGGCTTGATCATCATGCCAAGCCATAAAGTTGGGGGACTTCTTGGTGAAAGGCATCTATAGCAAAGTAGTTACATTTTCCAATATTATTACATTTGTTATATACAGTTTGATTTTTCCAACAAACATTTGTGTGATCTCTCTTTGTAAATTTCGAAAAATCCCTAAAATGTAATCATGATAAAACATTGACACCAATTTCAACAAGTACATACAGCCCTACGTTCACACTTCTTCTGCAGGTTGCCAATCATTTCAAGTCCCGGCCCTTTTTTTTTAAATTGGCCACACTAAATCGCATGGTGCTCCTACACCATGCAGTTTTGTGAGCGTTTTGCCATTCATGGGGGTGCCATTAAGAATTAAAGGCATTCCCATGCATCTGCTAAAGAGCAACGCGTTTTGTCTGGGGTTTGGGAATGAGTGCGATTTTGCAAATATTCCTGATCTGTGAACCAAGGCTTACGGTGTAAACATGTACACAGTCGCACAAACATTTACATGCACACAGTGTAAAACACGGTCAAAAATCAGACCATAGATTTTGGTTTACAGAGATAAACACTATGGCCCAAAATGCAGCGGTGTGACCGGGCCCATAGCATGCAATACTGCTGTACTCAAACCTGTTTAAAGGGAGGTCGATCATCCGCAATTCCGCTGCCTCCCAAATTTGTGTTTTGTTTTTTTTCCTTCAATCCCAAAGTGGATTGTGTTTGGAAATACTGCGCCACAACCATGAGCCAAGCGTCTATCTCATGGTTGCGGTACAGTCCCACTGACCAGAATGGGCAGGTTTGACGGGCAGTGCAACCTATCAGACTTGGTACGCTGAGTAGATGTGCTGCTTTCATGAAGCAAAGCATCATGGCATGTGCACAGTTTAGCTGCCATGTCTCTTGTAGGTGGGCAGTAAAGGGGGTAAAAACGTGGTATTAAAAAAAAAAAAAAAAAAAAAATCACCTCCTGTATTTACCAGCTACGTGATAAAGGTCTTAGGCCAGCCATATGTGGTTTGACTCTCAGCCAGTTCCAGAAGCGGCCGAGATTCGAACCGTGCATGGGCAGGCAGAATGTACCAAGTTGATCGATTGGCAGGAACGGCTCCCTGCGCTGGGAAAAGACAACGGCCTTGCTGGAGGGATTCTCACATCAACACTGTCTGTTGATGGGGGGAATCAAGCGAATTTCGCCTCCATGTATGGCCGGCCTTAGGCTCTACTCACATATGCGCCAGCAAGTCGCAGGTACAGCGGCCCATTCATCTCAATGGAATGCCCTACCTGCGGAGAAAGGAGTCCATTTGTAGAAATCGCGCTGCGCTGAATCACATGGTGCTGCAGCAAAATCGCACAACTGCTGTTGATGCGTGGGGGGGGGCGCATTGTTAGATTGTAAGCTCACAGGAACAGGGCCCTCCTAACCCTCTTGTATTGAATTGTATTGTCTCCCTTTATATTGTAAGGCGCTGCGCAAACTGTTGGTGCTATATAAATCCTGTATAATAAGATTTATCCCCCCCCATCTACAGACACACACCTGTATGGCTCAGAAAACAATCATTTCCAAGCCCTCTGGGTCTGTCCCCTGAAATGAGGGAAGTTCTCCCCTCAGAGCCCCCAGAATGGTAGAAATAATGGCTCCTGTGTGTCCCCAGTGAGGAGCCCAGTCCAGCCATGCTGTGCCCTCCCTTTCTCCTTCCCTCCCTCTCTCCCCCATTGCCCTCACCTGGTGGCCCCCCTCCCAGTACGGGGGGGACTGGCTGTGGCTCAGCATGTTCATGTACAGGGATCTACTCAGGTGACTCCTCAGGTACCGGCTGCTCCACATCTTCCTCACCGCGGCCAGGCAGACCACATAGGTGAGCACCCAGCACACGAACACTTTCATCTGAGCAGCGGCCACTCAGGCTCCGGCCCGTCCATGGCACACATCACCAGCCTGAGGAACACAGACAAGGTGGGAGGAGAGCAAAAGGTGGCAAGAATGAAGAGTGGGGGCGACCAGAGAAAGAGCGGAACGATTATTCATCGGCAGTGTTTCCACACGGAAAGTTTTCAACGTTATACAGGCAAACGCCAAAGAGGGCGCTGTGATCACAGAGAGGCATTTAGGAGGCCGATCTGGGCCAGGTTTTTGCTCTACTCGTTGGTGGTCGGCCGAGATTTCAAAATTATACACGGAAGGCGCCAGAGAGGGCGCTGTGAAAGGAGTTCAGGAGGCCTATCTAAGCCAGCTTCTGCACTACTCGCTGGTGGTTGGCGGATAGTCTGGGTTGTACACAGTAGGAATTGGAATTTCAGAATAGGAAGGAGAATGAACGATGTGGAAGGACAATTCTAAAAATAAATAAAAGTGTATCTAAACCACAGAACAAGAATATGTGATATCAGTCTACCAATTTTATATATGATAAATTACTTTTAAGAGGATTATTTATTTTATTTGAGTAAGATGCTGAAAGAGAAGCTTTTATCTTCTATGCGCGTTTTTAACACATTTTTGGCGGGTTCTGGTGCGTTTTTAATGCGTTTTCCGGATGCATTCCAGGTGTCTTTTTTCTTTTTTTTTTTTCTCCTGTTTTTTTTTCACTGTACTTGGCTCCGATGCGTTCCAGTGCATTCTGGTGTGTTTTTGATGCGTTTACCACGTTCCAGTGCATGTTCTACGTTTTTGTCTGGAACTGGAAAGCCCTGGAACTGACTGTACTTGTGTGAAACCATGAGTGCCGGCTCACACTAGTGCGAAGCGAGAACCCTGCGATCCCGCATCGCACCTGAATCGCACAGTGGTTCACACTGAGATCTGCGAACCGCTGCGGGTGTCAATGTAAAATGAATGACACCCCCAGATTGGTCAACAGATCGCAGTACGAACTGTGAAATGGGGCAGGAATCAGATTGCATAAGTGTGAACACCCATGCGATCCGATTCCAGTCCTGACCAAAAAAGGGTCCTGCACCATTTTTGTGTGAACGTGATGCGATTTTAGCCATACAGTTTGTATGGCTGAAATCGCATCGCACAGACATTGCATGTGATCTGAACAGCAATGCGGTGCGAATCACATGCGATGTCTGGAATCGCACTAGTGTGAAACGGGCCTATAATCTACTTTCAATGCGTTTTTGATGCAGAAAAAAACGCACTGGACTGCATGTGGTGTGAACTGGCCCTCAGAGTGTGTATGAATGGTTGTCTTTAACCACTTCAGCCCCAGAAGAATTTACCCCCTTTCCTGACCTGGCCAATTTTTTGCGATACGGCACTTCGTCGCTTTAACTGACACTCTTTTTTCCCCCACAAATAGAGCTTTCTTTTGGTGGTATTTGATCACCTCTGCGGTTTTTATTTTTTGCGCTATAAACAAAAATAGAGCGACAATTTAAAAAATATATTTTTTTTTTTAACTTTTTGCTATAATAAATATCATTTAAAAGAAATATATATATATATCTTCATCAGTTTAGGCCGATATGTATTCTTCTACATATTTCTGGTAAAAAAAAAAATGTTTTGTTTGGGCAAAATTTATAGCGTCTACAAAATAGGGAATAGATTTATGGCATTTTTATTATTATTATTTTTACTAGTAATGGCGGCGATCTGCGATTTTTATCAGGACTGCGACATTGCAGCGAATAGATCGGACACTTTTGACACTTTTTTGGGACCAGTGACATTTATACAGCGATCAGTGCTATATAAATGCACTGATTACTCTGTAAGTGTCACTGGCAAGGAAGGGGTTAACACTAGGGGGCGATCAAGGGGTTAAATGTGTTCCCTGGGAGGTGTTTCTAACTGTGATGGGATGTGACTGACTAGAGGAGGAGCCAAATCATTGTTCCTACTAAGGCCCCTTTCGCACTGGGGCGGGAGGTGCGCTGGTGGTAGCCGTTGGAATTGTGGCGGTATTCGGCCGTTAGCGGTGCAGTTTTACCCCCCGCTAGCAGCCGAAAAAGGGTTAATAGTATAGCCGTGGTGTCCCGTTGATTTCAATGGGCAGAAGCGGTGAAGGAGCGGTATACACACCACTCCTTCACCGCTCCAAAGATGCAGCTAGAAGGACTTTTGGAGCGGTCCTGCTAGCACACCGCTCCAGTGTGAAAGCCCTCGGACTTTCACACTGGAGAAACAGCAGCCGCTGTTTCAAGTCGGTTTACAGGCGCTTAGTAGGGACAGATGATCTGTCTCTCCTCCCTTGTCAGGCCCGATTCACACCTCTGTATGTTGCTTTTGAGCATTTCTGCAGTGCTTTTTGCTGTGCTTGCCATGTTTTTCGACACACGATTTTGCCGCGATTTGCGTTTCGGGTTTTTTTTTTTACACTGTATATAGCTGGTTGCTAAGGAGGGGGCCGGGAAGCCGGCCGCCACGTCCTTAACAACCGATGAGTCATCCATCAGTTGTCAGCGGGCTTCCCGCTGAATGTAAAACAAAAAAAAAATTGCAGGCTAAAAAAAAAATTTAAGAAAAAAAACAGCGTGGGGTCCCCCCCAGGCCCTTGGGTCTAGTATAGATTCTAGACCCAAGCGGAGAAGAAGATTTTTAATAAAAAACTTGTCAAAAACTGTTTACTGTGTTTCTTAACACTACACTACTTTTTTTTAGTGAATGGGTAGGGGTACAATGTACCCCATACTCATTCACATGGGGGAGCGGGATCTGGGGGCCCCCTTGTTAAAGGGGGCTTCCAGATTCCGATAAGCCCCCCACCCGCAGACCCCGACAACCACCGGGCAAGGGAAGAGGCCTTTGTCCCCATCAACATGGGGGCAAGTTGCTTTGGGGTGGGGGGGCGCAGAGCCCCCCTGCCCCAAAGCACCCATCCCCCCATGTTGAGGGCATGCGGCCTGGTATGGTTCAGTGGGGGGGGGGCGCTCGCTCGTCCTCTCCCTTTCCTGACCTGCCGGGTTGCATGCTCGGACAAGGGTCTGGTATGGATTTTGGGGGGACCCCCACGCCATTTTTTTTACATTTTGGTGTGGGGGGGGTCCCCTCCGAATCCATACTAGACCCAAGGGCCTGGTATGGACCTGGGGGGGGGGCCCAAGCTGTTTTTATTTTCTCGCTTTTTTTTTTTCCCGGCATTTTTTTTTTCCATTGAGCGGGAAGCCAGCTGACAGCTGATGACTCATCGGTTGTTAAGGACATGGCAGCTGGCTTCCCGGCCCCCTCCTTAGTAACCAGCTATATACAGTATAAAAAAAGAAATAAAAAAGATGCAAATCGCGGCAAAAACACGGTACTTGCGTTTTGGATGCGGGTCCATTGAATTCTATTACATGCAAAACGCTGCATTTTGCGAGGAAAAAAGTCCCCGACCCTTTCCAAAAACGCAGAGGCACAAAAATGCATTGATGTGAACATATTCCGTAGGAACCCATGTTAAAAAATTTCCCTGCAATTTTGAAAAATGCATCAAAAAAACGCATTAGTGTGAATAGAGCCTAATGCCCCATACACACGATCATTTTTCATGCCGTTAAAAATGCCATTAAAAAAAATGGCCATTAAAAATGATCGTGTGTATGCTCCAGAGCATTTTTAACGACGTGAAAAACGGGCATTAAAAATTTCAAACATGCTCTCTTTTTTCACGTCGTTTTTCATGTCGTTTTTTTTAACGACGTGAAAAACGATAGTGTGTATGCTTTAACGACGTGAAAAAAAATGCGCATGCTCAGAATCAAGTATGAGACGGGAGCGCTCGTTCTGGTAAAACTAGCGTTCGTAATGGAGATAGCACATTCGTCATGCTGTAACGGACTGAAAAGCACTAGACTGAAAAGAGCGAATCGTCTCTCAACAAACTTTACTAACATGAAGGGTGGCACCATTCGAACGGAACTTCCCCTTTATAGTGCCGTCGTACGTGGTGTACGTCACTGCGCTTTTCTTGAACATTTTTTAAAATGATGGTGTGTACGCAAGACAGGCTTGAGAGGAAACAAGAAAAAAAATGACAAGAAAAACGTCAGTTTTAAAAATGACATTAAAAATGATCGTGTGTATGGGGCATTAGAACCAGGATTTGTGTGTTTTACACACACAAATTCCCGTTCTGGCTCTGGTGCCCGCGATCGTGGGTGGCCGGCGGCGATCGCGCCCACCCACCACGTGCAGCGGGTCCCTGGCAGTGCAGCAGGAACGTGAGCGCGTATATTGGCGTGAGCCGGGCGGCAAGTCGTTAACCACTGGTCTACTGGGCACTTTCACCCCCTTCCTGCCAGGCCAATTTTCAGCTTTCAGCACTGTCACACTTTGAATGACAATTTTTTACACAAATAGAGCTTTTTTTGGTAGTATTTAATCACCACTGTGTGTTTTTATTTATTTTTTCTAAAAAAAACGAAAATAAATTAAGGTAATTTTACTCCTTCACTGATGTGCGCTCTTAATGTTGCACTGATGGGCACTGATGAGATGGCACTGATGATGCACTGATTGGCAGCAATGATGAGCACTGATTGACAGCACTGGTGGGCACTGTTGGGACTGCACTGATAATCAGTGCCCTGATTATCGGTTCCTTTAACACAAGTCGATTATCGGCTCTCTTCTTCTCTCCTCACGCTGTCAGCATGAGATAAGAAAAGCCGATAACCGGCTTGTGTTTACATCTGTGATCAGCTGTCATTGGACACAGCTGATCACGTGGTAAAGGGCCGCTGTGATTGGACCTTTACCCTGATCTGTGATCAGCTGTATCCGAAGGAGGTGCTGCAGGGGGCACATCAATAGACGCCCTCCCGGCAAAGTAAGCCTGCGCTGTAGCCATCATTCGGCTATAGCACGGGCGGGAAGGGGTTAAACAGGAGCAACTGAAAAATGGATCACTTCAATACTTTTCCCCCTCTCCTGCCCAGGCCAATTTTCAGCTTTCAGAGCTGTCGTACTTTGAATGACAATTGCGCGGTCATGCAACACAGTACCCAAATACATTTTTATCATTTTTTTTTCACACAAATAGAGCTTTCGTTTAGTGCTATTTTATCACCCCTGGGTTTTTTCTATTTTTTTGCTAAATAAATCAGATAAGGCCAAAAAAATAAAAAATATTTTCCTTTATTTTAGTTATAACATTTTGCAAATAGATAATTCTTCATAAATTTAGGCCAAAATGTATTCTGCTGCATTTCTTTTCTGAAAATAACCCAAATCAGTGTATGTAGTCTGTAGGAAAGTTAGAGTCCACAATATGGTATACAGTATATCTGAAAATCAATCAATCCTGATGCACTGATGGCTCATTTCGCCCAGGACAATACAAATACCCCCAAATTACTACTCTTGGAAAGTAGACAGTCTGAGGTATTTACTAAAAGGCATGACAAGTTTTTTTAAGTTATTTTTTTGGAAAATGAAAAACAATTTTTTTCACATTTAATTTTTTACGTTTCACTACTATAAGCAATTATTTTTACCGACAGTGTGTAGATACAGTGGGGTTGATTTACTAAAGGCAAATTGAATTTGCACTACAAGTGCACTTGGAAGTGCAGTCGCTGTAGATCTGAAATGAGGGGAAGCTCTGCTGATTTCTATCATCCAATCATGTACAAACAAAAATTCAGTTTTTTTATTTTCCTTGCATGTCCCCCTCAGATCTACAGCGACTGCACTTCTAAGTGCACTTGCAGTGCACTTGTAGTGCAAAGTCAATTTGCCTTTAGTAAATCAACCCCAGTGTATTGTTGTGATTAGCCACAGCTAATCACATGGTATAAATGGGCTGTAATTGGCCCTGTCTGAATCATTTGATTACTGTGACCAATCACAGCTAGCAACACAATTGTATACAATGAATGACATAAAAGGAAGCCATTCATCATTTACAACTGTCATGTGGTCTGCTGTGATTGGTCAACGTGATCACATGGTACCAGCATCGGTTCGGTACACTGATCAGTCTTCCGATGTATCCGGTGGACACAGCGGGTGACAGTATGCAACGGAGCATTTTAAGGAGGACATCCTCCAAGAACATTAGGGTTCCTGCCCTTCTGTAATTTTACAATGACGCAGGTGGGAAGCAGTAAAAGTGGAACTAAAGACAAAAAGATAAAAATTGCCAACAGGCAGGCTTTTTATAACAGATGAGATACGCAATCTTTCTTCTGCAATAAAAGACACCTACCTGCCTGTTTGCAATCCCCTGTAAAGTGTAGACTGTACACTGAGCTCTGCCTACTCAGCTCACTTCACATTCTGACATACTCGTTGTGTGCTGGGATGACTGCGCTCCCAAGTCAAGGAGTGATACCAGCGAGGGACCTCATGGGCGTCGGCCTTCTAGATCAGAGGTAAGCATCTTTGCCTTTAGTTCTGCACTAAAGCAGAATTCTGGTTCAAACCTAACTAGTCTTAAAAGTATCCCCTCCCCCACCTAACCTCTGTGAAAAAGATGTATATACTTACCTGTTTTCAGCCCGGTCTGGTCACATGGTCCGGCTTCCCAGTCTCATCCAGCAGCGGCTGCAGGGGAGAGAAAGGAGCACCGACAACAGCTGGTACATGGGAACCTATGGGTGACATCACCACTCCCAGTCATTGTTGAGCACCCATTCCTCTACAGGCACCACTGACTGACACAGAGGATCGTGTGATTGGACCAGGCTGAAAATAGGTACAGCGCTTCACTTTTTCCACATTTTGTTCTGTTACAGCCTTACTTCAAAATGGATTAAATTTGTTATTTTCCCCAAAATTCTACAAACAATACCCCATTAATGACTACGTGAAAGAAGTTTGTTTGAGATCTTTGCAAATTTATTAAAAATAAAAAATGAAAAAATCACATAAGTATTCACAGCCTTTGCCATGACACTCAAAAGTGTTACTAATCCCACAACAGTAAAATCAGTCTGTATATGCAGTAAAG
This sequence comes from Rana muscosa, assembly GCA_029206835.1. NCBI lineage: Eukaryota > Metazoa > Chordata > Amphibia > Anura > Ranidae > Rana > Rana muscosa. The sequence continues at coordinate 61,922,035 of CM055127.1, read as the reverse complement.
CATGCTTGTTATACTCACTTTGGAACCTAATGCCGCGTACACACAACCATTTTTCAAGACGAGAAAAATGCCATTTTTTAATTTGGTCATTAAAAACGATCGTGTGTAGGCTCCAGAGCATTTTTCGCGACGTGAAAAATGGGCATTAAAAATTTGGAACATGCTCTATTTTTTCTCGTCGTTTTTCGTGAAAAAAACGCACATGCTCAGAAGCAAGTGATGAGACGGGAGCGCTCGTTCTGGTAAAACTAGCGTTCGGACTGAAGAGCACGAGGCTGAAAAGCGCGAATCGGCTCTCACCAAACTTTACTAACACGAGGATCAGCAAAAGCAGCCCAAAGGGTGGCGCCATCCGAATGGAACTTCCCCTTTGCTCGAGCATTTTTTTTCACGATAGTGTGTAGGCAAGGCAGGCTTGAGAAGAATCACGTCGAGAAAAACTTTGTTTTTTTCAATGACATTAAAAACGGTGGTGTGTACGCGGCATTAGAGTTTAATCCTCTGCATTGTGTAAAAAGACTGTTTTATCTTGTATGCACAGATTCTTCCCTCCCTGGACAAGTCTGGATAAGACAGAGCCTTTGGAGTCAGGCTGCACATGCTCAGTTTGGTGTGTATTGCTGAAGAGGTTTTTCTTTCTTGCGAGAGTGCATGTGATCAGTACAGGGCCAATCAGCACTCTCCAGACAGAGGTTCAGAAGCCCTGCAGCCTCATAGGACAGCTTAGTGCAGTATGAAAACTCCTCCTATATACTGCTGATGAGAAAAGGTATTTAGCTGTTTATATTTACTAAAATAATTGCATTTCCTTGTTCTGTGTACTGTGGGAGACCAGATATAGTGAATGCAGGGTCCTGGGTTTAGTAACACTTTAAACTCAGGTGCATCCTGTTTCCACTGATCATTCTTGAGATGTTTCTGCAACTTGATTGGAGTCCACCTGTGGTAAATTCAGTTGATTGGACATGATTTGGAAAGGCACACGCCAGTCTATTTAAGGTCCCATAATTAACAGTGCATGTCAAAGCACAAACCAAGCCATGAAGTCCAAGGAATTGTCTGTAGACTGCTGAGACAGGAATGTATTAAGGCACAAATCTGGGGAAGGGTACAGAAACATTTCTGCAGTATTGAAGGTCCCAATGAGCACAGTGGCCCCCATCATCCATAAATGGTAGAAGTTTGGGACCACCAGGACTCTTCCTAGAGCGGGCCCCCTGGCCAAACTGAGTGATCGGGGGAGAAGGGCCTTAGCCAGGGAGCTGACCAAGAACCCGATGTCACTGACAGAGCTCCAGCATTTCTCTGTGGAGAGCGGATTTCTCTGTGCAGCGCTCCACTAATCAGGCCTGTATGGTAGAGTGGCCAGATGGAAGCAATTCCTTAGTAAAAGGCACATGACAGCCCATCTGTTCCTTAGCAAAAGGCACCTGAAGAACTCTCAGACCATGAGAAACAAAATTCTCTGTTCTGCTAAAACAAATATTGACCTATTTGGCCTGAATAGCAAGCATCATGTCTGGAGAAAACCAGGCAATGCTCATCACCTGACCAATACCATCCCTACAGTGAAGCATGGTGGTGGCAACATCATGCTGTGGGGATGTTTTTCAGCAGCAGGAACTAGGAGACTTGTCAGGATCGAGGGAAATATGAATGCAGTAATGTACAGAGACATCTTTGATAAAACCAGCAGCACTCTGGACTGGCGCCAAGGTTCATCTTCCAACAGGACAACGACCCTAAGCACACAGCCAAGATAACAAAGGAGTGGCTACAGTACAACTCTGTGAATGTCCTTGAGTGGCCCAGCCAGAGACCAGACTTGAACCCGATTGAACATCTCTGGAGAAATCTGAAATTGGCTGTGCACTGACACTCCCCATCTAATCTGATGGAGCTTGAGAGGTCCTGCAAAGAAGAATGTGAGAAACTGCCCAAGAATAGGTGCGCCAAGTTTGTAGCATCATACTCAAAAAGACGTGAGGCTGTAATTGGTGATAAGGTGCTTCAACAAAGTATTGAGCAAAGGCTGTGAATACTTATTTCGTTTTTTATTTTTAATAAATTTGCGAAGATTTCAAACAAACATCTTTCATGTTGTCATTATGGGGTATTGTTTGTAGAATTTTGAAGAAAATAATGAATTTAATCCATTTTGGAATAAGGCTGTAACATAACAAAATGTGGAAGTCCAGACACCCCCATGTCAGACCATATGGGGAACCACTGACACCTCTTATCCCTTCTAGGTAAAGAAGACATCGGAAACCTGTCATATTTATATTTATTTTGAAGCAAATTTCACGCTGGACAATAATCTGAAGGTTAGCAAACTGTAAACTGTAGATATTAAGAGATATGAATACCTATTGAAAACTGCAATTGAGACATGATCATAAACATAGTGACCTCCTAGCAACCACCCCTTAGACCAGATAATTGGTCAGATGGTCTCTATCAACACCCTTTTGATCCCAAAGAAAAGGGAGATGCCAGGGCAGTTGACAGTTCTCATGTACCATCAAACCAGTAAAATATGTCAAGTCTCTGGGAACCAATAACACTTGGCTCATCGACTGAACTCTGATAAAACCAAGGACACTGCAAGTATTCTTCTGTCTCAACTCTGTTTTATTTCTCTGTGCCGTATTATTTCTTTAAAGTGGTTGTAAACCCTTTTAAATTTTTTTTTTTTTTTTTAACTACCTGTAAGAGAAAGGCATAATGAGCTAATATGACTAGCATAATAGCTCATTATGCATCACTTACCTTAGATCGGGGCCCCCGAAGCCGTCCTCGTCTCCCTCTTCAGCCGCAGCCATCTCTGCGGCGATAGCCGGAAGGTTACTTCCGGCTATCGCCGCTCCAGCCAATCACAGCACCGCTCCGGCGCTGTGATTGGCCGGAGCGGCGGAGACGTCACTCTGCGCATGCGCGCAGGAGCCTTCACATTCGGCTACGCCCAGCGATTGCTGGGAAGTAGCCAAATTTGTGAATGGGATTAACCCCATGAATGCGCCGTTGTCTACGGCGCGCATGCGCGCCGTAGACAGTGGCGCCTGTCATTTAACTAAATATCTCTGTAGCGGCCTCACTCTCTCTCCATCTTCAGCGGTTGCACACCAACTCATGTCTAGGGGTTCCTGCTTTGTGAGAGTGAGATGCGCCACGGCCCATGTCCTCCCCCTTGTAGTAGGGAGGTGAAGGCCACTTACTGATGTTTCCTCGGGCCGGTGTGTTCTGTGAATGCACTGAGTCTGTAATTGCAAGCTCACCAGCCTCCCCTTTGCTTCCAGTAACTGGAGTTCACACACCGGAGAAAGGTCCAACACTTGTTTATTCGACACTCCAATAAGCAAAGCACAATAAACAGTTCTTTTGCAGCAAACTGGTTGGGACCTATAACCTTGCCAACGGTGAGGCGAGCAGATTGAGGCACTTCCTAAAGTCTAAGTTCTATGCCACTGTACTATGACCAGCGGCGCCTAAGCCAATCCGGCTGTTACAGAACAGGAAAGATGGGGTCTCTTCCAGCAACCCCTATGAACAGCAATGGAGCCCTCTTCGATACGCTGTGGCCCCTATCAGGGGGATGTGTCCTCCCAAGAGAGTTCCCAGAGGCCCACTGTCACCGGGTTGGTGCTGCTCCGGGTCTCCAGTGGGTAACCTCTCTGGCCTCCTCACCTCAGATACGAGCCCCTCCGCTCAGGGACCCTCGGACAGTCCACTCTAGCGGGACACAGTCGAAGGTACTGGGCCCCAGGCCTCCTTGATAGTACCTCACCCCAGGCTAAAGGTGCCTGGGATGGACGCCAACATGACTCCGGACCAGGCCATGGGCACCTGGACCAGACTCCTGGATCTCCAGCACCCAGGCCCGAGGGCCCTGGGTGCGGACCGCAACCCTCCTCCTCCGAGGACCTCCTTCTCCGCAAGACCTCGTGGTAAGGGCGTCTCCCCTTTTATCTCCTCCCATCAACGGCCCGGCGGGTTCCCCGCCCCAGCCATACCATCTCCGGGAAGGGACAAAACAGGGAGCACTGCAGGAGATGATTCTACCTGAAGCCTGTGGGTACCCCGCCACCCACAGGCAAAGGAGAATACTACATCCTCCAATCCTCCACGAAACAAAAAGGGGTCTGAACCCTAACACAATTATACACCTGGTCACACTATTCCCCAGGTGTATCCCATCAATTTGAGGACCCCGCTACACATTCCCCCCTGTGATTTGACGCTGGTCCCCAGCGTCAGGTGCACACCCATGCCTCCCATAAAGTGGTGACATGGGGTGAAACCCCTGAGGCAGTCCCTCTAAATTTTTCCCAAGTGCCACGACCTGCTCAGGGAATAGGGAGCATATAAAACAACTTATGTAATAAAACACTTTAAACATCTGCATAATCACAACCCCTCTCCCACACTGTCTAAGAGCCACCCACTAACTTTGGTCTTGATTGACGATTCTCCTGCAGGGGAAAGAAAAAACAACATCCTAACATAATTTCTTGTCATTTGGCATGAGTGGGCCCGTCAGCCGAGAGACCCACTCACTCCAACAAGCAAGGTGATGTGTGTGTGAAACATTTTCAAACATTTGTTGCGCAACACTGCCACCTGGTGACAACGCCGCGGTCATGACACTCAACGAGTCTTCGTTCTTCCAGCTTTTCCCTACTCTGCCACTATTCCCAAATGTCCTTGCCTTTGGCACATGAAGAAAAGGGGAACACACAAAAAAAAAAAACACAACAGCCCCAAGTCTCCGATGAGAAATAGAAAAGCCCAAATAAAAACAAAAGCAGGGCGCAGTCCTGGGTGTCTGGGAATGGCTCTTCCAGAAAGTTCAAGTGCACAAAGGAAATAAACAGGAGTTCTTTTCTCCTATAAGTAAAACTTTGGATCCGGCAGATACAGGGGTTTCAGGTGTTTGTCAAATGCTTCTATCGAATACTCGACATCTTCTCCTTCTCTTCTGCAAATGACTACCTTGTCAGCATGGATATGGCGCCCCAATTTCCATTCAGCTCTGCAGTCCTCAAACCTCTTAGACACTGCCGGCACACATTCCAGGTACCTGCGAGCATGAGGCACCTTCAACTTGTCCCACACAAACTCGTCATACCATCTTGCTCTCCAGACTTCCACCTCAAACAGCAAGTCCCGGGGCAGATACGGGTACTCCCACCCATATTCCCGAGCTACTTTGTGGCAAAACAGTCTCTGCAAGCGGGCCAAAGGTGGCATAGTGGCTTTCTCTCCAGTTCCAGGCAGCACAATAGCTTCCGGATGCCGAGGTGCCTTTACCAGCTCCCTGAAACTGACTTTCGGTGCTCTCAGAGAAGCGCGGGGTGTCCCCACAACCAAAGCAGGTGAGGTAACAGTAGGTGAGGACACCGGTGGAGGGGTAGGTTCCCTCGTAAGCTGCGGGTCTCCCACCCGAAGTGTGCTGTCTCCTGTGTACATAGGTGAATCCCGTACCGCACGGGAAGCAAGAAGTGGCATTCTATCCCAGCCCTTGCGGCTGAACAGTTCGTCTATCTCGCCATCATCTCCGCAGTCAGACAGCGACTCTAGGTCGGAGGTGTCATACATCTCCGCAGGCAGATATCTTCCGGTGGACACAGAACCATCCTCCCTGGGGGGCTCCACCTCCAATGGGCCCCCGACACCTCCAACCACCACCACAGTCCCAGCCCCTGGCTCACCTGACCCTTGTAGAGGACTGGGATGTCCGGGACTTCCTTCTCGACCGGCGCTATCCAGGCCAGGCAAGCAGCGGGGTGAAGCTCGACCACGTCCATAGGATGCCTGTACTAGGCCAACTTTCCTCTTCGGGGGTGGGAGCAGAGAACTTGTGGCGACCGAGGCAGCATCCTCGGATTTTTCTCTGTTGGGCAGTCCATCGCCCTGGTCAGCGCGCACGGGAACCTCGACAAAGGCCTTGATCTCCCCTTCCGGAGTAGCGGTACCCGTGAGGTGGTTGAGGCGAAGGGCCCGGGGCCTTGCTGTGGACGACTCGACCTCAAAAAGGAATTCTCTGCACTCCTCACATCGCCCGAATGGCTTCAGGGTGACCACCAGTCCCGAGCAGCCGGGACAGATCACACCGAGGGCCTCCGTGTCTCTGCAAGTGTACAAAGCCAACCGCCCTCGGGGCCTAAGTCTTATCCCCGTGTCTGTGATGGGGGCAGCAAAGGAAGTCATTCTCGTGGGGTGAGGAACCATAATCCACGGGGCACTTGAGGTCATCCCGACTATCTGCTGCTCCATCATGCACTGACCCCGCGCCGGAGTCTCCACGTGTATCCCCACACTTGGCCAGACTCCTCCCATGAGCTGTACATTTTCGCGGGCTTCCTCTTGACTCCGCCCACGAACAATGTCGCCATGGGGTGCCTCGTGGCGCAGTGCGTTAACAGTCCCCACGTGCAGTATGTCACACGGCTGGACCTCTCCCTTTTTCCGCTCCTCCGCATGGGCCTTTCCCGTGTTAGGGTCATTTCCACAACTCCGAGCAGGGACGCACTTTGGCCAGTAATATGGCCGATCTGCTCGGAACTCCTCTGGGCAGCAAAGTTCAAATGTAGACATTCTCAAGTCCATCTTTAGAACACACTCTATCCCGGACTCACGAGCCCCCACGTGTAGCGGCCCCACTCTCTCTCCATCTTCAGCGGTTGCACACCAACTCATGTCTAGGGGTTCCTGCTTTGTGAGAGTGAGATGCGCCACGGCCCATGTCCTCCCCATTGTAGTAGGGAGGTGAAGGCCACTTACTGATGTTTCCTCGGGCCGGTGTGTTCTGTGAATGCACTGAGTCTGTAATTGCAAGCTCACCAGCCTCCCCTTTGCTTCCAGTAACTGGAGTTCACACACCGGAGAAAGGTCCAACACTTGTTTATTCGACACTCCAATAAGCAAAGCACAATAAACAGTTCTTTTGCAGCAAACTGGTTGGGACCTATAACCTTGCCAACGGTGAGGCGAGCAGATTGAGGCACTTCCTAAAGTCTAAGTTCTATGCCACTGTACTATGACCAGCGGCGCCTAAGCCAATCTGGCTGTTACAGAACAGGAAAGATGGGGTCTCTTCCAGCAACCCCTATGAACAGCAATGGAGCCCTCTTCGATACGCTGTGGCCCCTATCAGGGGGATGTGTCCTCCCAAGAGAGTTCCCAGAGGCCCACTGTCACCGGGTTGGTGCTGCTCCGGGTCTCCAGTGGGTAACCTCTCTGGCCTCCTCACCTCAGATACGAGCCCCTCCGCTCAGGGACCCTCGGACAGTCCACCCTAGCGGGACCCAGTCGAAGGTACTGGGCCCCAGGCCTCCTTGATAGTACCTCACCCCAGGCTAAAGGTGCCTGGGATGGACGCCAACATGACTCCGGACCAGGCCATGGGCACCTGGACCAGACTCCTGGATCTCCAGCACCCAGGCCCGAGGGCCCTGGGTGCGGACCGCAACCCTCCTCCTCCGAGGACCTCCTTCTCCGCAAGACCTCGTGGTAAGGGCGTCTCCCCCTTTTATCTCCTCCCATCAACGGCCCGGCGGGTTCCCCGCCCCAGCCATACCATCTCCGGGAAGGGACAAAACAGGGAGCACTGCAGGAGATGATTCTACCTGAAGCCTGTGGGTACCCCGCCACCCACAGGCAAAGGAGAATACTACATCCTCCAATCCTCCACGAAACAAAAAGGGGTCTGAACCCTAACACAATTATACACCTGGGTCACACTATTCCCCAGGTGTATCCCATCAATTTGAGGACCCCGCTACATCTCCTAAACCGTGTAGGTTTAGGAGATATTCCTTGCACCTACAGGTAAGCCTTAATCTAGGCTTACCTGTAGGTGCAAGTTGAAAAAGTTGGTTTACAACCACTTTAAAACACACTTTTTTCTGTCAATATTTATTTGCACCAATTGACCTTTTAATTATTAAACCTTATTTTGAAAAGTGTTACCCCTGTCCCTAAGAATTTAATGCAAGTCTAAATTAATCCCTGTCTCTTGAAGAGCGCTACGATATACAATAAATCACTTAACATACGGTGCCTTGAAAAAATATTCATACCCCTTGAAATTTTCCACATTTTGTCATGTTACAACCAAAATGTAAATATATTTTATTGGGATTTTATCATATAGACTAACACAAAGTGGCACATAATTGTGAAGTGGAAGGAAAATTATAAATTATTTTTTTACAAATAAATATCTGAAAAGTGTGGTGTGAATTTGTATTCAGCCCCCCTGAGTCAATATTTTGTAGAACCACTTTTCTCTGAATTTACAGCTGCAAGTCTTTTTGGGGATGTCTCTACCAGCTTTGCACATCTAGAGAGTGACGTTTTTGCCCATTCTTCTTTGCAAAATAGCTCAAGCTGTGTCAGATTGGATGAAAAGCGTCTGTAAACAGCAATTTTCAAGTCTTACCACAGATTCTCAGTTGGATTTAGGTCTGGACATTGACTGGGTCATTATAACACATGAATATGCTTTGATCTAAAGCATCCTATTGTATCTCTGGCTGTATGTTTAGGGTCGTTGTCCTGCTGGAAGGTGAACATCCTCCTCAGTCTCTAGTCTTTTGCAGACTAACAGGTTTTCTTCTAAGATTTCCCTGTATTTGGCTCCATCCATCTTACCATCAATCCTGACCAGCTTTCCTGTCCCTGCTGAAGAAAAGCATCCCCACAACATCATGCAGCCACCACCATGTTTCACAGTAGACATGTGCACACTGAAATATTTCGTTTCGGAATTTCGTTTTCGTTAGAAAAATAAATTTATTTAGTTACTCCCGAAATTCGTTTTTATTTATTTCGTTTTTCGTTAGAAATTGCATTCGTCCGAAAATCTGAATTAATTAAGGTCGAATCTGTCATTGAAGGCTTATGGTGTCTGTCGAATGTTCAAAGAAGATTCGACGGAGCAGCGAAACTGTACGACGCTGCAATCGTACATTTCCGGTCGAATGTTCCGCCTACAAGCTATAGATGAATTCTATTGTATGACTAGTAATAATTATATTTTTTAATTACTATTACTAGTCAACAGGGATGAGCCGAACACCCCCCTGTTCGGTTCGCACCAGAACCTGCGAACAGACAAAATGTTAGTGTGAACTTTAGAACCCTATTAAATACAATGGACTCGAACGTTCGAAATCTAAAGTGTTAATTATAAAGGCTAATATGCAAGTTATTGTCCTAAAAAGTGTTTGGGGACCTGGGTCCTGCCCCAGGGGACATGTATCAATGCAAAAAAAAGTTTTAAAAACGGCCGTTTTTTCGGGAGCAGTGATTTTAATAATGCTTAAAATGAAAAAGTAAAAGTGAAATATTCCTTTAAATTTCGTACCTGGGGGGTGTGTATGATATGCATGTAAAGTGGCGCATGTTTCCCGTGCTTAGAACTGTCCCTGCAAAAAATGTCATTTTTGAAAGAAAAAAAGTCATTTAAAACTGACTCGCGGCTATTAATGAATTGTCGGCTCCCGGCAATACATACAAAAGTCATTGATAAAAAAAAAAAAAAAAAGCGTGGGGGTTCCCCAGAATTCAATTACCAGGCCCTTCAGGTCTGGAATGGATATTAAGGGGAACCCAGCCGCAAATTTAAAAAAAAATTGACGTGGGGTTCCCCCAAATATCCATTCCAGGCCCTTCAGATCTGGCATGGATTTTAAGGGGAACTCCACCCCAAATGTAAAAAAAAATGGCGTGGAGTCCCCCTAAAAATCCATACCAGACCCCTTATCCGAGCACGCAACCTGGCCGGCCGCAGGGGAAAAGGGGGGGACGAGAGAGCGGCCCCCCTCCCTCCTGAACCGTACCAGGCCACATGCCCTCAACATGGGGAGGATGTCCCCATGTTGATGGGGACAAGGGCCTCATCCCCACAACCCTTGCCCGGTGGTTGTGGGGGTCTGCGGGCGGTGGGTTAATCGGAATCTGGAAGACCCCTTTAACAAAGGGGACCCCCAGATCCCGGCCCCCCCTATGTGAATTGGTAAGGGGTACATTGTACCCCTACCATTTCACGAAGAAAGCGTAAAAAAATGTTTAAATAAACACACAAACACCTTGAAAAAGTCCTTTATTAAAAAAAAAAAAAAAACATTCCAGCGATGAAATCCAGTGTCCCGCGGCGATCCCGATGTCCAGCGCTGTCCTTCATTGGTTGTGCCTGAGCGGACCTGATGGGGAACTCTGTGTGAAGGAAGTTCCCCGCTCAAGCCAATGACGTAGGCGGGTCCGACATACCGAGGGGGCGGACCTGATGGGGAACTGCTCTCACTTTGGTAATACATGTATAGACCCGCCCCTTCTCATGTTCCGCATCTGGTCCGCTGAGCGGACCTGATGGGGAACTTTAGAAGGGGCGGGTCTATACATTTAAAATACTGAGAGGGAGTTCCCCATCAGGTCCGCTCAGGCACAACCAATGAAGGACAGCGCTGGACATCGGGATCGCCGCGGGACACTGGATTTCACCGCTGGAATGTTTTTTTGTTTTTTTTTAAATAAAGGACTTTTTCAAGGTGTTTGTGTGTTTTTTTTTAAAAAAAATTACGCTTTCTTCGTGAAATGGTAGGGGTACAATGTACCCCTTACCAATTCACATAGGGGGGGGCCGGGATCTGGGGGTCCCCTTTGTTAAAGGGGTCTTCCAGATTCCGATAAGCCCCCCGCCCGCAGACCCCCACAACCACCGGGCAAGGGTTGTGGGGATGAGGCCCTTGTCCCCATCAACATGGGGACATCCTCCCCATGTTGAGGGCATGTGGCCTGGTACGGTTCAGGAGGGAGGGGGGCCGCTCTCTCGTCCCCCCCTTTTCCCCTGCGGCCGGCCAGGTTGCGTGCTCGGATAAGGGGTCTGGTATGGATTTTTAGGGGGACTCCACGCCATTTTTTTTTACATTTGGGGTGGAGTTCCCCTTAAAATCCATGCCAGATCTGAAGGGCCTGGAATGGATATTTGGGGGAACCCCACGTCAATTTTTTTTTAAATTTGCGGCTGGGTTCCCCTTAATATCCATTCCAGACCTGAAGGGCCTGGTAATTGAATTCTGGGGAACCCCCACGCTTTTTTTTTATTTTTTATCAATGACTTTTGTATGTATTGCCGGGAGCCGACAATTCATTAATAGCCGCGAATGAGTTTTAAATGACTTTTTTTCTTTCAAAAATGACATTATTTGCAGGGACAGTTCTAAGCACGAGAAACATGCGCCACTTCACATGCATATCATACACACCCCCCAGGTACAAAATTTAAAGGAATATTTCACTTTTATTTTTTCATTTTAAGCATTATTAAAATCACTGCTCCCGAAAAAACGGCCGTTTTTAAAACTTCTTTTTGCATTGATACATGTCCCCTGGGGCAGGACCCGGGTCCCCAAACACTTTTTAGGACAATAACTTGCATATTAGCCTTTATAATTAGCACTTTAGATTTCTCCCATAGATTTTTCGAATTTGCCGCGAACACCCCAATTTGTTCGCTGTTCGGCGAACGGGCGAACAGGCAATGTTCGAGTCGAACATGAGTTCGACTTGAACTCGAAGCTCATCCCTACTAGTCAACCAACATTAGAATTCTTCTATAGCCTATGAGCCGAGCATTTGACCGGAAATGTACAATTGCAGCGTCGTACAGTTTATCTGCTCCGTAGAATCTTCTTAGAACTTTCAACAGACACCATAAGCCTTCAATGACAGATTTGACGTTTGTATGTTTTTCGATGCTTCGTTGAATCTTCGTCGTTCATGTCGAATTGTCAAGTTAGTTCTAGCTATTTTACTGCTCCTCCTCTTTGGTTACAATCAGCCAATAACATTCATCATCATCATTTTTTTATTTTACTTCCCCCACCCAATTCCAGCAGTGATCTTTTCTCTCTATGTCGAATCTTTTCTCTCTATAATGTCGAATCTTTTCTCTCTATGTAGAATAATCTTGGACTAATAGAGTTAAGGTTAAGCACATTCTACCACAGGTTCGATGGACACAGATTGTTATTGTCAGCCTCATGTCGAATCTCCTATCTATATCGAACTGTTGTTGCAACGAAAACGAAAATTAAGCATTTGTTTATGTCGGATCTTTCGGTTTTCGGATTCTGCATTTTCGTTTTCGTTTGTTAAAACGATAACGAAAATACCTGAAATTCGGACGAAAATGCATTCGGACGAAAACGAATGCACATGTCTATTTCACGGTGGGGTTGGTGTGTTCAGGGTGATGTGCAGTGTTCGTTTTCCGGGTCGGCGATTTTGCCAAGTTTTGACCACACACAAATTGGCTGCAGGTAAAAGGCCAGTTTGAATGCGACCATAGCACAGTGCTGCTGCATCCAGAGGTGCGGCCATTTCTGAATGCAGTAAACTATCTGCTGCTAAAATGCTATTTGAATGTAGCCTAAAGCCCCGTACACACGGTCGGACTTTTGCCCAACAAACTTCGTTTTGAGCAAGTTGGACCAACAATCCGACCGTGTGTACGCTCCATCGGACAAACTTTTTTCGTTTGGTTTTGGATTTCATCGGACAAAAGTTGGGTCTGCAAACGGACAAACTTTTGCCCAACAAAAGTCCGATGGAGCAAAGTCCGACCGTGTGTACAGATAACCATAGGACTTTAGTCCGATGGACAAAACAACTAATGTTAAAATCAACCAACAATAGCAGAAGTTGACCAAAGGGTGGCAGTAAAGAGCAGAAAAAACATGTGATGCTGTAAGAAGTTTTAAGAAAGTTTGCAGAAAAGTCCGAGCGTGTGTATGCTATGGGTGTTCCCAACCAACTCCATTCGGTCAAAAAACCACGGAAAAGTCCGATGGAAGTCCGACCGTGTGTACGAGGCTTAAGGGTAAAGCAGTCATGTTACAGGACAGGACCAAGAATTAGATACGCAGTTAAGGCCTATACACACAGATTTTGATGGGAATTGTGTGATAGCAGGCTGTTGTCAGGAAAAAAAATCTGACCGTTTGTATGCTCCATCGGACAATTGTTGTCAGATTTTCCGCCAACAAATGTTGGATAGCATGCTTTAAAATTTTCCGCCAACAAATGTGTGTTGTCGGATTATTCAATCATATGTACACAATTCCTTCGGACAAAACTCCAAAGTACAAACACGCATGCTCAGAAGCAATGCTAACCATAACACAACATTAGCAGAAGTTGCCCAAAGGGTGGCCGACAATTATTTGCCGTTTGTAAGCAATACAAGTTCATGACCAACGCCCTTCGGACAAAAGTCCTAGGCTTTGTCCGCAGAAAATCCGTTCGTGTGTACCAGGCTTAAGGCTTCATACACGCTGGACGTATTTCTGATGCTCCTAGGGACGTCTGGCATTTTTTTTTCTGTCTCTAAACACCCTTGCATGTTAATCTATGTGTTCATGCCTACATAAGCATTTAGAGGTAGAGAAAAACCCCACAGCCAATGTGTCCAGGAGCAGCAGAGTTTTGACAGAAAAAAATGCTTCACGTGTCTAAATGCAACTAAACGCGCCTAAGCATTTTTTCTGCCAAAACGCTGCTGCCAGGAGGAAAGGAGTCTAGGAGAGTTAGCAAAACATTCTGTGTTCATGAGACCTAAAGTAAAATACTCAGTATATACACAGTGAATAGGCTTTACAATGGTTTAGATATAACATCACAACATTTAAAGTTTTATAACTTTTATTTCACCAAAACAGCAAATGTAAAAGTAAATAGATTTCTTTTTGCACACGTCACAAAATAAGGTCACAATGTTTTTTACATTTCCAAATACATAACAAATAGACACATCAATGTTCTAAAGAATGTCAGTGACTACTGCAATATAGTGTATCTGTGCCACCCTCCATTTGTGTGTGATACAGTTAATGGACAAAAAAATAAATATAATGCCCACTATAATCCCCATTATTTACATTAGCAGTTTTGCTGTATTTGTGCAATATAAAATGAAAGTACTGATATGCAACCACCTCTCTTAGTCTGGGGCCACGGGTTTCCCGCATCCAATTTGCAATAGCAGGAGCCGGTTCACATATCTCTGCAGCGGGTCCAGTGCGTCTTTAGGACCGTTTCAGGTTAAAATTCGGCCAAAAATTCAGGCTGAAATCGGACCTGGAACAGTGAACCAGGATGCACCGGACCCCTGCTGTAAGCCACATACGGCTCATATGTTAACCCAGCCTTAAAAAAAAAATAAATGCATATATTTTTGGAGGTTAAAAATAAATAAATGTGCATTTATATATTTTTTTCCAGGAGCCTGCAGAGTATTGCAGCTGCGATCAGTGGATCGCAGGAATGATGTCAGGCTCCTGCATTCTCTTTATACAGCTATGTGCCTGTATCTCCATACAGGCGGTTAGTTTCAGAGCTGCAGGAAGAGTAAATAGACTGTGAGGCTGCTCATCAGCACCCTCGTAGTCCATTTAAATCTACAAGCCGTCTGCCACTGTGGCAGACAGCACTTGTAGTTCATTCATTCACAGATCTCTGTGAAATGACACAGCTGTGTGGGTGGAGCCCTGCACATCCATGTCAATTTTAAGGCCTCATGCACATAGGATGTTGTTTTTCCTTCCCTGGACACCTTTGCTCCTGGCAGAAAAAAAAAGCAGCTTATAAAATGTGCCTAAAGCCTCGTTTTTCCCACATGTTTAGATGCTTTTAATTTATTCTGACCATTGGAATGAACGTTTAAATGCTAAATGTGCCTAGTTTAGGCATGCTTACATGCGTTTGCCTAGGTTCACACTGCTGCGGGATTGAAATCGGGCGAGTTCAACAGAACTCACACAATTTCATACCCGCAAGTCAGTCCGATTTCGGGGGCGATTTCAGAGACATCTGTCCAGATGTCTATTGAAATCGCACCCGAAGTTGCCAAATGTAGTACAAAAATTACTTTTGGGAATCAGTGCGGTGCCGCAGAGTCAGCGTCGCACCAATTTGGTCAGTGCCATTGCCGGCAATAGCCACTGATTTGGCATGCGATTTGCCAAATCGCATCAATGTGAACCTAGGTTTAGGCACATTCAGTGTTTTTTCTGCCCAAAAAACTCCTCTCCTGTGCTGCTGCAGGGGAGAGGAACCCCTATCTGCTGTTACAGGGGGGCTGCTGCACAGTAACATGTTACACCCTTAATACAGCTGTAACATGTTACTATCCTTTAACTAATCAGAAATCAGATGATGGCTAACTTTTTACTTCTAGAAGTCGGCTTTTCATTGGCTGCTTTGACACCACTGCTCGTTGCAAAAATATTATATTCATCTGCATATAGCTACAGTATATACTGTAGTCCATAATGTAAAATTGTACCTTTGAGCCCTGGTTCACACTGGTGCAATTTGGAATGCGATTTGACATGTCAAATTGGCGGTATTTGCACCGTCCTAATCGGTGCGGCGCTGCACAGATTTCAAAAAGTAGTTTCTGTACTACTTTTTCGATTTCGGGCCGCAATTTACATTGACATGCAAAGATGTCTCTGTCATCGTGGCCGAAATCAGGACGGACAAGCGGGAGTGAAATCGTGCAGCTGAACTCGCACGGCTTCATTCCTGCAGCCCAGTGTGAACCTGGGCTTACACTTACATGAAACACTTCAGATCAGTGTTACTGCACAGACTACGAATTACAGATTCATTTTAAAGTGGACCCGCCACTAACAGTTACATTTTAAAAGCTTGTCCCTTTGTATAGAAGTTACACCTAGTACACTGGCACTTTGTCAGAGTTGCACTGTTAACAGTTTTCCCCGGTAGTTGGCATTACAGACAGTAGTAAGCACACACAGTAGATAAAAGGTCTCATCCACATGGGCACAGAGGCCCTTTCAGTGTGAATCAGGCTTTTGTTTATGCACATGGAGCTGTGTGCAGTCAGCTTTTGCCCTGGTTCACACTGGGCTGCGAGAGTGAAGCCGTGCGAGTTCAGCTGAACTCGCACAATTTCACTCCCGCTGATCAGTCCCGATTTCGGCCGCGATTACAGGGACATCTGTGCAGGTTTCTGCACAGATGTCAATGTAAATCGCGGGCCAAAATCGCAAAAAGTAGTACAGCAACTACTTTTTGAAATCGGTGCAGCGACGCAGATGCGGCGTCGCACCAATTAGGACGGTGCCATTGCTGGCAATTTGCGGCAAATACCGTCGTTTTGACATGCCAAATCGCATGTCAAAACGCACCAGTGTGAACCAGGGCTTTGTTACTGAATGGAGATGCAGTGGCTGCACAGCCAAGTTTGACGGGAGTGCAGGGGCAGTGTGTGCCCCATAATCTGCAGAAGATTCCTCCATCCACACTAAAATCTGCCATATTTCTGTTTTTCATCCCATAGGCTAAACACAAAATATCTGTATGTGTATGGCCAGCTTTAGACTTACAGCACTGTGCAAAGCAATACAGCCTTTTGTTCAGAGTGCTGACAATCCCATGCCAGTCCAAGTGCTGATGTACAAGTAATTACAGGAGAATGACAATGAGACAGATTCATGTACTTATGCTGGTTGTATGTATCTAACATATATTGTATGATTGATAATGCATACATTGTTAGATGATGTGGTGTTTTATTATACCTGCTTGGAGATCACCTTTAAGCCCAGGTTCACACTGGGCTGCGGCAATGAAGCCGCGCGAGTTCAGCTGAACTCGCATGATTTCACTCCCGCTTGTCAGTCGCGATTTCAGAGATATCTGTGCAGGTTTCTGCACAGATGTCAATGTACATCGCAGCCCGAAATCGCAAAAAGTAGTACAGAAACTTTTTGAAATCGGTGCAGCGGCGCAAATGCGGCGTCTCACAGATTAGGACGGTGCCATTGACGGCAATTGCCGCTGATTTGACATGTCAAATAGCATGTCAAAACACTCCAGTGTGAACCAGGGCTAAGTGCCGGTTTACACCTAACTGCATACTGAATTGCACAGGAACGCATTTTGTGTTCCTGTGTGATTCATTGTGGTGCAACTTTCAGCCCATTTATTTGAATGGGCTGAAATTGCACTGGACCACACCAAAAGTAGTGCATGATCTACTTTTAAAAACGTACTGCACCTGGATCGCATGGGACTGTGGTACCATGTGATCCAGTGCAAGTAATCGCAATGCATTTGTGATCTGCATTTGGGGTGTCCTTAGGAATACACTGACACCCGCAGCAGATCGCATACTCAGTGTATTTTGAATGTGGTGTGGGAAACGCATGTGGGTTTCCTGTACTGCGATCTGGTGTAAACGAGCCCTTTGCCCTCGTTCACACTAAACACGGCTTTGAAATTGAGCGAGTTCACCTGAACTCGCACGATTTCAAAGCCGCAATTCAGTCCGACTTCGGGGCGACTTGAAAGACATCTGTACGTGTTCATGCACAGATGTCTATTGAAATCGCCCCAGAAGTCGCCAAAAGTAGTGTAGGAACTTCTTTTGGAAATCGGTGCGGTGCCGCAAGTAGGCTATAGGAGCTGGCAAAAGGCTCCGATTTGACCTGTCAAATTGCGTCGATGTGAACTTAAAGGGGTTGTAAAGGTTTGTTTTTTATTTTCTAAATAGGTTCCTTTAAGCTCGTGCATTGTTGGTTCACTTACCTTTTTCCTTTGATTTACCTTCTAAATGTTTTTTTTTCTTTGTCTGAATTTCTCACTTCCTGTTTCTCCTCACTAAACTTCACACCATCATCCGAGTGGTGTTTAGTCAGCCAGAACAGCTTACTGAACAGCTTACTGAGGAGGAACAGGAAGTGAGAAATTCAGACAAAGAAAACAAAGAAAAAAAATATTTAGAAGGGAAATCCAAGGAAAAGGTAAGTGAACCAACAATGCACTAGCTTAAGGCCCCTTTCACACGGAGGTCCGTTCAGGTCCGCCTGTCAGTTTTTTAGGCGGACCTGAAACGGATCCTCCATGTACCCCTATGGAGGCACGGATGTCAGCGGAGACATGTCCGCTGACATCCGACCCGCTCCGCTCCGCCAAAGTGTGACGGAGGAAAACCCTATTTTTCCTTCCGTCGGCGGAGCGGATCGGATGACGACGGACTC
Source organism: Rana muscosa (assembly GCA_029206835.1). Lineage (NCBI taxonomy): Eukaryota > Metazoa > Chordata > Amphibia > Anura > Ranidae > Rana > Rana muscosa. Next base: position 61,903,961 of record CM055127.1, on the reverse strand, counting down.
TACGGTCCGTCGTCATCCGATTCCTCATAGGGGAGAGCAGCGCTCTGACAGGGCGGTCCCTGCACAGTGTGCGGGGAACGCCCAGTCATCCGTCGGCTCAGCGGGGATCAACGGAGCGATCCCCGCTGAGCAAGCGGAGCTTCACGGGGCGGATCTGCACGGATCCGCCCCGTGTGAAAGGACCCTAAAGGAACCTATTTAGAAAATATAAAACGAACCTTTACAACCCCTTTAATGTGACTTAATCAAGTCAGCAATGTCTGCAAATTGTGCATGTTTACTAAACCATACTAAATGTCTTCCATTATAACATACTAATAAAATTCATATACAAACAACATATAACGCTATTGTAATAAGGCAGTGTAAAAAGCAATGGTGATGGGCAGCAGATATTAACCCACAGCAACCAGTCAGATTTGTTCATTTAGACTGGATCTGTAAAAATATTTTGGCGCTTCAGGTTAAAGTACTTGACACATTGCCCTTTGCCTTAAATAAAACCAGCAATGCACAGATAATAGACCCCAAAACAGAATAAACTAGAATAAATATTTGGAACAATTTTAAATTAGTGCGTCCATCAATAACACAAAGAAACAGAGAGGGTTATTTACTAAAATGGGAGAGTGCAATATCTGGTGCAGCTCTTCATAGAAACCAATCAGCTTCCAGGTTTTATAGTAAAAAGGTAATTGAACAAGTCAAACTTAGATGCTGATTGGCTACCATACACAGTTGCACTATATTCTGAGTGCACCAAGTTTAGTAAATCTACCCCATAGTATCATATTGGAGTGTGTCTGGACTCACTGATGTAAAGTGGACCTTCACTCTAAAGGGCTTGTTGTGCTGTCCAGCCTCCTTCCCCTCCCTCTCTACCAAATATATTTTTTTTTAAAGTAGTTTATTTGTGCTGCAAAGCAGTACTTCTGCAATTCTCGCCTAGGTGAGAGTTTCTCCCGCTCATGCGCATATGTGCTGTAAGGCTCTGGTACCGTGAGAGCTCTGTAGTACATCTGCGCACATGCCGGGTCCCGTGGGCTTCTGTGCATGCACAGGGTTTCCACACGCACGCGCAAAGACTGCTACCAGGGAAGTCAGAAAACATCCCTCTCTTTGTGTGTGCATGGCAAATAACCAATGCACATGTGCCAAAAGGCTCTACCAGGACCCAAAGGCAGGGCAGAACGCATGGGTACATCTGCACATGAATAAAAAAGAACAAGTGCGCTAATGTGAATTGACTAATCAAAAATTATGAATCCACACATATATTGAATAAATAAAGTCCAACAGTGATAACAATGAATGTGTCCTGTAAAAATTAATATATCCTAAATAAGTCCCATCAAAAATCAGCAATGAAGGGAAGCCGTGAAGAGGTGAACCGCAAAAAGTTTGAAATTCGGTGCATGCACACCCGTGTCCACCACCAACAATCAAGCTGCTTACCAGAGGTAAGAAACAAATAAGCCCATCAGCAATCCCAGGGGGAGATCCAGAGAAATCCAGATAAACTTCGCAGAGTTCCAACGCACTTGATAGGCAGTGGATACAGCAAAGATTTCCCAAGGAGAGAGAGGAGGCTCAATAGTGCATTACCCAATGTAAAATTTATTTTTAAAACGGGTTTAAAAACAGTTACACAATGTACAATTTAAAGAACATAACAACCGGCCGGTCCGCCGTACCTGTCCCGTAGTGATGACGTCAGCACGCACACCAGGTGTTTTTAAACCCGTTTTAAAAATACATTTTACATTGGGTAATGCACTATTGAGCCTCCTCTCTCTCCTTGGGAAATCTTTGCTGTATCCACTGCCTATCAAGTGACGTTGGAACTCTGCGAAGTTTATCTGGATTTCTCTGGATCTCCCCCTGGGATTGCGGATGGGCTTATTTGTTTCTTACCTCTGGTAAGCAGCTTGATTGTTGGTGGTGGACACGGGTGTGCATGCACCGAATTTCAAACTTTTTGCGGTTCACCTCTTCACGGCTTCCCTTCATTGCTGATTTTTGATGGGACTTATTTAGGATATATTCATTTTTACAGGACACATTCATTGTTATCACTGTTGGACTTTATTTATTCAATATATGTGTGGATTCATAATTTTTGATTATTAGTCAATTCACATTAGCGCACTTGTTCTTTTTTATTCTTTTGTATACTTTATATCAGGGATATGCAATTAGTGGACCTCCAGCTGTTGCCAAACTACAAGTCCCATGAGGCATAGCAAGACTCTGACAGCAGCAAGCATGACACCCAGAGGCAGAGGCATGATGGGACTTGTAGTTTTGCAACAGCTGGAGGTCCGCTAATTGCATATCCCTGCTTTATATGTTATCACATATCACAGGTGCTGCTGTATATTTATTTATGTTACTGGCTAGCGCGGTTTATTGCTTTAATTTTTTACATCTGCACATGCACCATAAGAGTGACACCTGTGGAGGAGGCGGACTTTTCTTCTTGCGAAGTTGCGCTTTGAAGCAAGCTGAACTCCAGGCAAACAACGAAATATGTAAATGTAATACAAATAAGAAAGCCGTTTTATCTGCCAGATCATTTTCATTTCTGCCACCATCCCTGAGATTTACAAATCTTTGCCACACAGCTCTGTCTGGCAGAGGTAAGGGGGGCAGGGGAGACCGGATTTTTCTCTGCTGCAGTTCGGTAACACCTACAGGTCTTCTCCCCACCTTAGGAGTAACGAGTGAAAGGAGACACTGGGGTTGATTTACTAAAACTGGAGAATGAAAAATCTGGTGCAGCTGTGCATGGTAGCCAATCAGGTTCTAACTTCAGCTTGTTCAATTACACTTTGACAAAATAAACTGGAAGCTGATTGGTTTCTATGCAGAGCTGCACGAGATTTTGCACTCTCCAGTTTTAGTAAATCAACCCCACGGAATACATTTTTTGCCTGTAGTTTAGCTTTAAAGCTTATATTTACTGTGTGCATTTATAACATTTACTGCATATATGTGTGTTAGGACCCTATGAAAGCAATCACTATACTTACTCTAGTAGTGTATGGTAATGGTATATTTTAGAACAAAATTAATTCATGTTGTGGATTGACCTGGTGGTGGGGACAAATAACAACACTGCTCTTTCCTTGTTGTCTGGAATTAGAAAGAGATTCCCATAAATGGCAGCAGTTCCCAGAATCCTCTAGGCCAGTGTTTCTCAACTCCAGTCCTCAAGGCGCCCCAACAGGTCATGTTTTCAGGATTTCCCTCAGCTGAAACAGCTGTGGTAATTACTAAGGCAGTAAAACTGATCAAATCACCTGTGCAAAATAATGGAAAGCCTGAAAACATGACCTGTTGGGGCGACTTGAAGACTGGAGTTCAGAAACACTGGTCTAGGCTAGGTTCGCACTGATGCGGTGTAAATCTGTTGCGATTTCTGTTGTGACAGGTGCGAATCTAATGGAATTTTTTTGCGATTTCTAAAATGAATTTGGCATAGCTCGAGATAAAATTTGCATCAAACCTGCACTAAATTCGCACAGAACCAGAATCGCACCGCATAGGGGTAAACGACTTTTATAGCAAACAGTGTTTTTTCAGATGACATGCAAATCTATGCCTTTTGGATTGGGTCTAATCAGCATAGCATTCACATCAGTGTGAACCGGGGACTCAAAGCAGAACTAAACGGAGTGATATACAGTATGCACCTTTCCTCTAATGGTGATAGATATAAATACTAATGCGCAAACTAAAATGTATAAATCGCTGAGTGGCTGCCGACATGAAATGGTGTTCCCACACAATAGAAAATAAAGATAATAAATAAATGTGGCGCTTATTCAGTATAAAAAATTTAAGTGCAAGAGCTTCAAAAGTGACAAAGCAATACAATATTGAATAATAAATTAGCAAAATATATAGATGATGATGATAGATCCAAAAATGCGATCGACCTCAAAATAAAGTGCTAGTACAAAAACGTGATCAGTCCAAAAATGGATAATAAAGTGCTTGTGCAAAAATATATATATTCAAAAGTGACATTGGTGCAAAAATAAGTTAAAATAGTGATCAGCGTCCACCATCCATCCATGCACCAATGATGAGCCCCAGCCTCTCACCTCAAATTAAGACGCCTACAGGTCTAGTAGCGCTTCTGTTGTTGAATATCTCAAATATCCAAAGCAGCAGGCTCTTTTTCTTGGAGCATCCAGCCAGATCGGGTATATTCTGGAAAGGAAAATCCACTCTAAATATTATCCTCCTTAATATCCTCCACTCTCCTCCATTAGAAGCTCTCCGGTCAGCAGGTAGATGATCTCTAGGGTGAGATTTAGTATCTTCTCAGTCAAGTGATTCCGGTCCTCCTCCATCATAATTGGTGTGGTCATGTGATCTATGCGGGTTTCTCTCCTCTGCTACCACTTCCAAAAATGTCTCCTCTCTACTTCCTCCCGACCTTTTTGGCTGCGGTGTGGGAAACGTCCACTTCCAAAAAGGAAAGGAGGAAGTAGAGAGGAGACATTTTTGGAAGTGACAGCAGAGGAGAGAAACCCGTATAGATCACACATGACCACACCAATGAGGACCGGAGTCACATGACTGAGAAGATACTAAACCTCACCCTAGAGATCATCTACCTGCTGACCGGAGAGATTCTTATGGAGGAGAGTGGATGATATTAAGGAGGATAACATTTAGAGTGGAGTTTCCTTTTCAAAATATACCCGATCTGGCACATTGCTCCTTGTGGAGGTGGTCATGTGGATTATACTCAGCACTTGTTACCTATTTACATAATCATCTGGTCTACTGTGTTCATACACCTTAATTACCGCACTTGAGGTCTTGTTCTTGTTTCCCTCTTGCTGCTTTCCCCATTGGCCATTTTATGGGTGGTTTATCCTGCCTCAACCCCGTGGGAGACTACATGTCTCTGTGTTTCCCTCTCCTCCCCGTTGCTGGGCCCATGGATTGAGTTGATATATGAATTTCTGCATCAAACTCCTGATGTGTGGACCCTAGTGAGATAAACAAAACGCGTAGAGATCCATAGCTGCTACAATACATTTATTCATTCACGGATCAATTGTGCATTTTGTTGTGATATCTTCATGACTATTATATACGTATATTGTTTTATTTTATTATATATGGATCTTCTTACTGCTAATGTTTATATGACTTTCTGCATAGAAATATTACATATTTTTGGACGTATTTTTGTATATCATGAATTTATAATAAATTATCAATTGTATCCTTGTTGTGCCTAGTCTGTGACCCACCTCATTCAAAGTCCCATGACCCCTTTTTTTGTCTTTATATGCTCCAAGGAAAAGAGCCTGCTGCTTTGGATATTTGAGATCTTCAACAACAGAAGCGCTACTAGACCTGTAGGGGTCTGATTTTGAGGTGAGAGGCTGGGGCTCATCATTGGTGCACGGATGGTGGAAGCTGATCACTGTATGAACTGATTTTTTGCACTGATGTCACTTTTGAATATATATATTTTTGCACAATCACTTTATTATCCATTTTTGGACTGATCACATTTTTGTACTAGCACTTTATTTTGAGATTGATCAAGTTTTTTGGATCTATCAGCATTTATATATTTTGCACATTTATTATTCAATATTGTATTGCATTGTCACTTTGGAAGCTGTTGCACTTTAATTGCTTATACTGAGTAGGCGCCACATTTATTTATTATCTTTATTTCCTCTAATGGTCCTGTCCCTCGCCAGCATCTTCTCTTGTGAGACGGTTTTCGTCCATTTTCACTGGCGGGTGTGGGATGCATCACTCCTGAGCATGCACAGGAGGCCATCATTCATGCACACAGAAACCAGCAGCTCAGTTTACAGTGCCAAAGAAGACATGACCAGGCAGGTAGGAGCATTTTATTGCAGAATAGACATTGGGGAGATTTACTAAAAAACTGGAATGGTAGCCAATCAGCTTCTAACTTCAGCTTGTTGAATTAAGCTTTGAGAATAAAACCTGAAAGCTGATTGGTTTCTATGCAGGACTCCACCAGATTTTGAATGCTCCAGCTTTAGTTAATCTTCCCTATTGCCTTTTTCATCTGCCTGCTCACTGTTCATCTTTTTCAATTTATTATATGTTTATCTGAACACAGTTTTTTCTCAATTTTCCAATACATTTTTTAAGTGTTTATGTATTGCATGATTTTTATTGGTTTCACTTATGGAGTGATATCTGTGTGGTATCATCAGAATATTTCTATATTTCCACTATATATGCACTTCAGTGTGTTTAGATTGTTTTAGCGCTGCAAAGTTGATTGTTTAATGACATGTTAAAGTGTGAGCTTCTGTACTTGGTTTGATTGAATGCTTTCACATGACTGCTAGAGGAATGCTCAACTCATAACCAGTAAGGGTTTATGCCATGAAGCTAGTTTCAATGTAGATAGTGCTTAGCAGATTTACCCTAAGACTTGGCAGGCAGAGGAAAATATAGAATAAACAATCCAAAAACTGCTTACCAGGCAGTTATTAGAAATAAACATTATAAAAAGGCACCAAGCTATTCCCATCACATTGTACTTAGTGTTCACAAACTATTGCTTCAATCGCTCAGTATGAATCTGTAACATGACTGCTCCGGATGGAGTACGGGGTCCATATGAAGATCTGAACAGCAGCTATACAGAGAGGGATCAAACACGTCAGGTAGAACATGGCATCATGGAGACCTAAAAACAGACTAAATACAAGAAAAGTTAATAAGACTTGTGTGTAAACAGATAATCATGTATTTTATTACTATCTCAAACAGATCAATGCAACATAATATGAAATGCAAAATGTACCTGTTACCGGTGCTTGTATTATATAGTAGGAGTGGACAGGCCATGGCTTAAAAAAGGAGGACACACATACATTGTACCATATTAGGTATTTTAAAGCATTAGGCCTCTTTCACACGGGTAGTCCAATCAGGTCCATCTGTCTGTTTTTCAGGCGGACCTGATCAGAAGCTCCATATTAGTCTTTGAGCAGCTGAATGTAAATAAATTTGCATCTGTTTATCTCTACTTAAAGGGGCTGTAAGGGTTAAAAAATAAAAAACATGTCATACTTATGTAGCACCCTCCTACTTTTGAACAGGCGCTATTCTGTAAATTTAGGGGTATCTGCGCTGTCAATAGGTCAGAGTGATTATGTAAATTGTTGGTTTATGTTCCAGCTTTGGCTGTTTGTGTGCATTTCCCACTGTTGCCAGTAGGTGTCACTGTTGTCACTTTTTTGGAGTGCGGCTGTCCAAGCGTTATCCTCAGATTTTTTGCATTTACAAAATTAATTAGCCTATAAAAAAGCCTTGGTTTTGCTGATCACTAATGCGGTTCTTGAATCCAGATGACAACATCTTTCTGTCTCTGGTTCTTGCGACAACCGGATAGGCCTCTCACACCAACCTAGCAGCCGGTATGAAGCACGGACAAAGTCTCTGCCACAGACTTGAGTGAAAAAATGGAAACTCCTGGATAATCCCCTGCCACAGGATTGTTTAGCCAGTAGTCAGTTAGGTTATCTGCACAGTACCTGAACCTTTAAGCGATCTGGCAGTACTGTGAGGTAGGTTACTTGGGTGCATCCTCCAAACGAGTCACGAGGCCCGTCCTGAGATACCAGCCATCAGCTCGGTCCTCTCCAGTAAGGTCCTCCCCTGGAATATTCTCCGCTTGAGTGGCTTCTTCCCGCAGGACAGACAGCACAGGACCACCTTCAGTTAAGTAGACCCCAGACAGGCTTCTGGGCCTACTTGTAGCAGCACAGCCTCGAGCCAGCAGCGTGGCCTCAGGCCTGAAGGGCCATGAGGCAGGAACGAACAACCCCGAACGCCCCTTAAATATCCCCAAAACACACAAAAAATAACAAACAAATAGACCTCCACACACCTAAATGAGTTAAACTACAAAATTAATTAGCCTATAAAAAAGCAAGGTACATGAAAAAGCACAATCCCCTATATCCTAAAGATATCTCCCTATTAATACAACCTATTCCAAAGCTAAAAGGTAAAATGACTGTGTAATCACTGTGGAATTCTCCACCACGGAGAGAGCACAGTGATCACACAGCTGGCAGATCTACTCCCTCCCCTAGTATAAAGAACACCCCCTAAATATACCTAATAAACCACATGAGCCACCCATATGGCAATAAACTCACACAATTGATTCCTAATGCAGGGCAGTGTATACCTAAAAGCAGGTTTAAAGTCACTATCCTGCAATGGAAAGCACAGCCTGAAGTACTGGATATAAACCTCTCAAGGGACTCCCCGTCATCAGTCAATCTGTCAGAGAAGGTAGTAGGATGTATGACACATCCAGTGTACAATTATTTTAAAGTCCAGAAGAATAGTGAATACCCTGGTCTATAGGTGTAAAAGTCTACAATATATATTCCTAATTAGTCTCTTCTTGACAGTGGATGTATAAGGCCCCTTTCACACTGAGGCGTATTTCAGGCGTTTTTGCGCTAAAAATAGCGCATAAATAACGCCTGAAATACTCCTGCCCCAGCATTCTCAATGTGAAAGCCCGAGGGCTTTCACACTGAGGCGGTGCGCTGGCAGGAGACAAAAAAATCTCCTGCAAGCCGCATCTTTGGAGCGGTGAAGGTGCGGTGTGTATACCGCTCCTTTACCGCTCCTTGTCATTGAAATCAATGGGACACCGCGGTAATACCGCCCGCAAACCGCGGCTGTAGCCGCGGTTTGTGGGCGGTATTAACCCTTTTTCGGCCGCTAGCGGGGGTTAAAACCGCACCGCTAGCGGCCGAATATCGCGGTAAACACGACGGTATAGCGGCGCTGAAAATCGCGCCGCTATACCGTCACCGCATATGCCCACCCCAGTGTGAAAGGGGCCTAAGAAAAGAGGATTCCAGACACTGCAAAGGATAAATAAATCACTGTGTGAACAGTGGCAGATAGTACGTGTGTCTCAAAATAGGATCAGATACAATGTTGCAACTTCATGGAGTGTGTATATATGTAGCAAATCCCCAGTCTGTGGGTAACCTTCTAGGGCTACTCATAAATAATACACATAGCAGTGTTACTTGCTTCTCCAATGAGTTGGTTTATATATAGAAATCTTCACAAAACAAATCAGGATGGGTCTGTCTGTGTATGTCCTGTAAGCACAGATTGCCAGCCAGTGATTTTAATCCTCGATATTTCAATGTATATCTGTTTGTATGAGACACTTCTCCAGCAGTCCTCACATTCACAGACCGACTTATATAACAACCGTGCATATCATCTCAGACTCCACAGGGTATGGAACAATAATCAGATTCCTCCAGTGTAACCAAAAAAGGGATTCCTGCAGCCTGCAGGTAAATCCTATAATAGATATTGAGCAATGCAATTAATGATGTAGGGTTAAGCCTCGTACACACGACCGAGTTTCTCGGCAAGAACCAGCAAGAAACTTGCTGGCAGAGCTTTCTTGCCGAGAAAACCATGTGTGTGTACGCGGCTTTCAGTTTTCTCGTCAAGAAAACCGACAAGAATCTCGACGAGAAAAATAGAGAACCTGCTCTCTATTTTCTCGTCGGGTTTCTCGACGAGAAACCCGAGTGTGTGTACACTTACCTGTCGCCGTGGAAACCCGCACATGCTCGAAATGACTTTGACGCATGGGCGGTAGCTTCCTAGGCATAGGTAGGGTGTAGCAAGATGGCGGCGACGGCATCGAATGTGACGAGCGCACGCTTGTCGTAGTCGATGATGTCACCGCGTTCGCTCCATTCAAAGAACCGCAGGTTCTTTGAATGGAGCGTCTGTACACTCGGCCTGGACAAGTTTCTTGTCCAAGAATCTAGTCAAGAAAAACGACGTGTTTTTTCTTGACGAGATTCTCGGCCGTGTGTACGAGGCCTTACTCACTGGTCTGCAGAGATCACCAGATTTTGGTCGGGATCAATCTGTACATCTGTGATGTGAGTTACTCACTCGTCTACTGTTTGTGCAGAGATCACCACAAAACGTTTAGTCGGGATCAATCTGTACATGTATGTCCTCAGCAGATTGTTCCTTTTCCGTTGTGGTTCTCCTCCTTTTATCCCTTTTTGTAGGTACAGTGTCTGTAGTCTGAACAGGGACTTGTGGTTCTCCTACAGGAATATAAAGACCAATATTCAGTGTCTTTTTAAGAATCCTCTTTCCAGGATCCTTCAACGGGATGATGGAAACTTCAATCCTGACAATGATCTTCCAGGCAGTGCATTGCGGGTGTAATTGAGAATCCTATTCAAGTTGGGGTTGGCTCAGGTAGGTATGGAAGGGGGTGCTCGTCCCAGCGTCAAAAAGGTTCTCTCAAATAGGACTCTCAATTACACCCGCAATGCACTGCCTGGAAGATCATTGTCTGGATTGAAGTTTCCATCATCCCGTTGAAGGATCCTGGAAAGAGGATTCTTAAAAAGACACTGTGAATATTGGTCTTTATATTCCTGTAGGAGAACCACAAGTCCCTGTTCAGACTACAGACACCGTACCTACAAAAAGGGATAAAAGGAGGAGAACTACAACGGAAAAGGAACAATCTGCTGAGGACATACATGTACAGATTGATCCCGACTAAAAGTCTTGTGGTGATCTCTGCACAAACAGCAGACGAGTGAGTAACTCACATCACAGATGTACAGATTGATCCCGACCAAAATCTGGTGATCTCTGCAGACCAGTGAGTAACCCTACATCATTAATTGCATTGCTCAATATCTATTATAGGATTTACCTGCAGGCTGCAGGAATCCCTTTTTTGGTTACACTGGAGGAATCTGATTATTGTTCCATACCCTGTGGAGTCTGAGATGATATGCACGGTTGTTATATAAGTCGGTCTGTGAATGTGAGGACTGCTGGAGAAGTGTCTCATACAAACAGATATACATTGAAATATCGAGGATTAAAATCACTGGCTGGCAATCTTTGCTTACAGGACATACACAGACAGACCCATCCTGATTTGTTTTGTGAAGATTTCTATATATAAACCAACTCATTGGAGAAGCAAGTAACACTGCTATGTGTATTATTTATGAGTAGCCCTAGAAGGTTACCCACAGACTGGGGATTTGCTACATATATACACACTCCATGAAGTTGCAACATTGTATCTGATCCTGTTTTGACACCTGCTACTGTTCACACAGTGATTTATTTATCCTTGCAGTGTCTGGAATCCTCTGGAATCTTCTCTTAAACATCCACTGTCAAGAAGAGACTAAGGCCCCTTTCACACAGAGGTCCTTCCAGGTACGCCTGTCAGTTTTTTAGGCGGACCTGAAACGGATCCTCCATGTACCCCTATGGAGCCACGGATGTCAGCGGAGACATGTCCGCTGACATCCGCTCCGCTCCGCCAAAGTGTGACGGAGGAAAACCCTATTTTTCCTTCCGTCGGCGGAGCGGATCGGATGACAACGGACTCTACGGTCCGTCATCATCCGATTCCCCATAGGGGAGAGCGGCGCTCTGACAGGGCGGTCCCTGCACAGTGTGCGGGGACCGCCCAGTCATCCGTCGGCTCAGCGGGGATCAACGGAGCGATCCCCGCTGAGCAAGCGGAGCTTCACGGGGCGGATCTGCACGAATCCGCCCCGTGTGAAAGAGGCCTTATTAGGAATATATATTGTAGACTTTTACACCTATAGACCAGGGTATTCAGTATTCTTCTGGACTTTAAAATAATTGTACACTGGATGTGTCATACATCCTACTACCTTCTCTGACAGATTGACTGATGACGGGGAGTCCCTTGAGAGGTTTATATCCAGTACTTCAGGCTGTGCTTTCCATTGCAGGATAGTGACTTTAAACCTGCTTTTAGGTATACACTGCCGTGCATTAGGAATCACTTGCGGGAGTTTATTGCCATATGGGTGGCTCATGTGGTTTATTAGGTATATTTAGGGGGTGTTCTTTATACTAGGGGAGGGAGTAGATCTGCCAGCTGTGTGATCACTGTGCTCTCTCCGTGGTGGAGAATTCCATAGTGATTTTACCTTTTAGCTTTGGAATAGGTTGTATTAATAGGGAGATATCTTTAGGATATAGGGGATTGTGCTTTTTCATGTACCTTGCTTTTTTATAGGCTAATTAATTTTGTAGTTTAACTCATTTAGGTGTGTGGAGGTCTATTTGTTTGTTATTTGTTTGTATTTTGAGGATATTTAAGGGGCAGTGCCATGTGCTTCGGGGTTGTTCGTTCCTGCCTCATGGCCCTTCAGGCCTGAGGCCACGCTGCTGGCTCGAGGCTGTGCTGCTACAAGTAGGCCCAGAAGCCTGTCTGGGGTCTACTTAACTGAAGGTGGTCCTGTGCTGTCTGTCCTGCGGGAAGAAGCCACTCAAGCGGAGAATATTCCAGGGGAGGACCTTACTGGAGAGGACCGAGCTGATGGCTGGTATCTCAGGAAGGTCCTGGTGACTTGTTTGAAGGATGCACCCAAGTAACCTACCTCACAGTACTGCCAGATGGCTTAAAGGTTCAGGTACTGTGCAGCTAACCTAACTAACTGACTACTGGCTAAACAATCCTGTGGCAGGGGATTATCCAGGAGTTTGCATTTTTTCACTCAAGTCTGTGGCAGAGACTTTGTCCGTGCTTCATACCGGCTGCTAGGTTGGTGTGAGAGGCCTATCCGGTTGTCGCAAGAACCAGAGACAGAAAGCTGTTGTCATCTGGATTCAAGAACCGCATTAGTGATGAGCAAAACCAAGATATTTGAACTTCCCCTAACCCTCTATCCCCTACCTGAAGTTGTTTAATAAAGAAATTGAGAAAAGGACTGACGTGACTGGCAATCACCTCTATTCTAATTACTTAACATAGACTCTTAGGTTCTGGGACGGTGAAATGTGGGGAAACGGCAGGACCCAAAATGAATCCAGCAGCCCCTTCGGGGGTATCGCTACATGTGGGGGCTCGTAGTCCGGGATTGCCGTTGCCCCTAGCAACCTAAGGAAAGCCATTCACAGAGAGTCTATGCTAAAGAGGGCCTTGGACTTTGTTACTTTTCCGGGACAATAGGGGTTAATTTCAGATCACTTTCTAACTGTGTAAGCGGGGGGGGGGGGCGGAGCCAAGAAAGCCCGGGAACTACGTGAATAAAAGAACAAGGGGGAGGAGTTCCTGCCTGTTGCTGCGTGAGATGCTGTGTGTTTGTCTGGCGCTGAAGAGAGAGAGCTGCGTTGCTGTACTGAGAGGATTACAGTTCAGCCATGTCTGCATTTTCGTTTATGCAATCTGCGATGGGGCCTAAGATGCTATCTACTAGCCCAGCTGCAAGTGCCATGCTGTCCGGAACCCTGCTGACGGATACCGGCATCCGCCTGAAGCCGCATGGGCGGTTTGTGTTATACACGATTGGAGACCTGGAAGCGCTGGGTATGATATGCCCCAAGTGTGAGGGACTGGCCATACATCCCCGTCCATTTGTCCGGTGCCTGCATTGTGGGGAGTACCTGTTCGCAGTGGAGCAACCTACCATGTCATCCCGTGCCTACCGAGTAGACTGGGCCATGGGTATTGCTACAGTAGAATACAGTAGAAGCTGCTGCCCTTGCTCCTGCGGTGAAACCTACACTCACCACGCCTGCTACGGTGAGTGTTCCTGTTACAGAAGATGTCGCTGCTATTGCTACCAAAGAGGCATCAGCGGACATCACCCCTGTTACTGTCCCCGCTGCACCTGTCCAGAGGAAGGTGGGATATGTGAAGGCATCCCGTGGCCGCGGTAGAGGCCTACCCCACAGACTACCAGAACCGGAGCCAGAGGAAGGCCTGACCCCTGGAAAATCCACGACAGGAACTGGTGAGAGATCTGGGGAAAACATGTCTGGGACTGTATGTAAACATTTGCCTGCGGAGGAATTAAGGAATTCGGAGTTAGACTCCCTGTCGGATGTTTCTGGAGACGATGAACTGTTTGAGACTATGTCACAGGAACTGTTGTGGCCAATAGTGAGGATGTTGACTTTGCCTTCACTTTTTCAGATTGGGCAGCCATAGATTCGGGGAACCCCCCAGTATTATTAGAGAGACTTTGTCAAACACTAACAGCCCAATTGCACCTGAGAAATTGTCTGCCAGATCCATGGTGCAGAAGTCGTCAAATCCATGTGTGCTTCCGGGATTGGGAAACACTATAGCTTTGCCAAAACTTGCCCGTTTGCAGAGAGTGCTCATCAAGAGCATTGCCACAGAGTATGGTCTGGAATTTCCTTATGTCCCCAAAGAGCTCATGCAGGAAATCGAGTCCAAATGAGAACAATGGTACAGTGAAGCTATTTGGGACCATTTGTCTGTGCCAAAACCCTTCAGAAAAGTTGAATATTCTCTTGCTATGGATGAGCGTTTCAACGGATGCTTGCTGCAGTGGAACTATGGCCGGCACATCTATGCTGATAAGGTGGTCATCCGCAGACCAGGAAAAGACAATGTGCAACGCAGTTTGGTCTTCGCAACATATCCATTCAACTCTCCCCACTGGAACATATGTTGACCGACTCCTCTCACACCAAGCTAGTTTCTACATATTATAGGTCCCTTCTGCATTCCACGACTCAAAGGCTGAGCAAGACGGCTGCCAGCTGGAGAGCTGATATTCCTGAGCTGACGGAGGAAATCTGGCCGGAGCTTTTGCCCCTCCAGGTTCCCTCTGTCATCTCTTCTCGTGATAAAGTAATACAAACAAAATTGTTATACAGATCCTACTTTACTCCATGCTTACTATTTAAACTGAATAGATTGCCCTCTGCATTGTGCTCTCGTTGCGGCATGGCTGATGGCACATTCTTTCATTTAATGTGGGAGTGTGCTCCGATCAGGCAGTTCTGGTCGGAGGTCACGGCCTTAATTAGTTCATTGACACAATTACCTAATGTATGTAATCCTCTAAGGTGTTTACTGGGCTATATTGATGATGATAGTATATCCGAGAATACACGAACATTTCTGAGAATAGTATTGTTTTATGCTAAGAAAGCAATAACCTTCCATTGGAAGTCTCCATCCTTACCCACTATTGCCTTCTGGCTCACAAATATTAACCATGCTGTATCATTATACAAACTGACATATGAGGCTAGAGGGTGTCCGAAAAAATTCAGGAAGGTCTGGGGCTACTGGGTTGATTCTGAGAGCACTGTCTCTCCTGCTCCTTAAAAATGTGACTGAATATTGTCTTCCTGATATATGCCAATTGTTTACCAGCTTTCTAAAAGAAATTTTTTGCACTGTACTGGATTGGGCGATGTTCGCTCCACGAGTGTCTGTTTGTTGTCTATTGTATGTCTTGTTTTGAAAAAAAAACTTACGGTAATAAAAATGTACCTTTAAAAAAAAAAAAAGGAAAAGACAATGTTGTCTACTTTGTTACCACCGTGGATAGCCAAGGAAAACCAGTGACCTTGCCGGATCCCCGGTTCTATTGGTGATCATTTAAAAGAAAAATTACTGTTCTAACTTTAGTTCTGCAAAGAGACTGAAAAAAAAAAATTCTCTTGCTAAAAATGGACTATGGGATACATAGCTAGATAGTGTCAGGTTAGAGAACTTTGTGGTCAAGATTTCTTTACCAGCTCCAGTACGTTGCTATTAAGGACTTTCTTTTGCGTCATATTGATTTTCTGCCACTAGGTGGTGGAAGTTGCTCATAGCAAGGGCTGGACTTTCCAGTTTACAGTTTAGTCTTATTTTACATTTAAAGCTGGAGGAAAGTTTAATTCCCCCAGGGGAGTAAGGCTTTGCTCCTATGTTAATCAGGTGTGCTGTGTTATTTTTGTGTGTGCATAATTTTGTTTTTCAGGTGACTGGATCTCCTATCAAGCTGCTGGAGAGAGTGAGGGTTGGTAACATATGTGATGTAATTTTACCGTGTGTTCATGTTAAATCTGTAACTATTCTTCTTACTACCTCACCCTTCCCCATTCAAGTTTTTGTGGTTCAGATACCGACTCTCAGCATTGAGAGTCATTTTTTTTCAGACGATGGGGACATCGTCTATTGTAGTGGGGAGAGTGTGTAGCACCCTGCTACTTTTGAACAGGCGCTATTCTGTAAATTTAGGGGTATCTGAGCTGTAAATAGCTCAGAGTGATTATGTAAATTGTTGGTTTCTGTTCCAGCTTTGGCTGTTTGTGCTCATTTCCCACTGTTGCCAGTAGGTGTCACTGTTGTCTCAGGCCAGTGTGAGAAATACAGCCAGCTGAAGTGTATTGGATATTCTTTCTCCAGAAAACAGCCCAATCAGGAGCTTCTTTGTAGCTGGGCATGCTGGGGAAGGATAATTAAGGGGCAATGCCATGTGCTTCAGGGTTGTTTGTTCCTGCCTGATGGCCCTCCAGGCCTGAGGCCACGCTGCTGGCTCTTCTACCTCGGGCCCTGCTGGCTCGAGGCTGTGCTGCTACAAGTAGGCCCAGAAGCCTGTCTGGGGCCTACTTAACTGAAGGTGGTCCTGTGCTGTCTGTCCTGCGGGAAGAAGCCACTCAAGCAGGGAATATTCCAGGGGAGAACCTTACTGGAGAGGACTGAGCTGATTGCTGGTATCTCAGGAAGGGCCTGGTGACTCGTTTGGAGGATGCACCTGAGTAACCTAGCTCACAGTACTGCCGGATGGCTTAAAGGTTCAGGTACTGTGCAGCTAACCTAACTAACTGACTACTGGCTAAACAATCCTGTGGCAGGGGATTATCCAGGAGTTTCCATTTTTTCACTCAAGTCTGTGGCAGAGACTTTGTCCGTGCTTCATACCGGCTGCTAGGTAGGTGTAAGAGGCCTATCCGGACCAGAGATAGAAAGCTGTTGTCATCTGTATTCAAGAACCGCATTAGTGATTAGCAAAACCAAGGTATTTGAACTTCCCCTAACCCTCTATCCCCTACCTGAAGTTGTTTATTAAAGAAATTGAGAAAAGGACTGACGTAACTGGCAATCACCTCTATTCTAATTACTTAACATAGACTCTTAAGTTCTTGGATGGTGAAATGTGGGGTAACGGCAGGACCCAAAATTAATCCAGCAGCCCCTTCGGGGGTATTGCTACACTTACCTCTACGGTAGGGTGACCAGACATCCCCGGTTTCTGGGGACAGTCCCCGGATTGAGGACACTGTCCCCGGACCAAGTCTGTCCCCGGTTTTGTCCCCGGATTGGATTTTAGACAGGGGCTGGGGCAATTTCAAAGACAGTCAGTGCAGAATAATAAAAAAAAAATCTGAATTACACCCCCACGCTCTGTCGCTCCTACTAGCTTAGAGGGGTGTATTTTTTTCATTATCTGTGCCCCTTTCTGATGATCATGTGCTGGTCAGAGTGGAGGGACTATTTCTTCAGTTTCGAGTGCATGCCCATTCAGCTCCTCTCCCATATTCTTCTGCCTTTGGCTCAAGTCCCGGCAAACCGCCTGCCTATCTCCTTGCCTTCCCTGGCAGAGTGATCTTCCTCCGCTCCCCTCCCAGTAGTAGCCGGGGCCAAGAGAGTGAGACTTGACAGGCTGTGAGGCGGGCGATGGGCAGAGAGTCGCTGATTGCCGCCATTACTAGTAAAAATAGATAAAAATATATGTCCCTGGTTTTCATTTTAAAAATCTGGTCACCTTACTCTACGGTGCAGTTAGTTTTGCACAGAGTGGCCCCGATCCTCGTCTTCTGGGCTCCCTCGTGGCTGTCTCGGCTCCTCCCCGCAAGAGCTAACCCCCTATTGGGAAGCACTCTCCCAAGGGGGTTAGTATCAATCTCCAATGAAGAGCCGCCTCAAGCTGGGGGAAAGCATCGCGCCCACGGAGTTCCGTGGCTCAGGTAAGTAAAACGGGGGGCTCGAGAGTGCAAGTTGTTTTTTCACCTTAATGCATAAGATGCATTAAGGTGAAAAAACACAAAGCTTTACAACCCCTTTAATTCCAGACTCCATCCAGGTCTGAAAAAAGATGGAAAAATTCTGAATTTTTTCAATTTTTTTTAACCTAAATATGATAGACCTAAACTGGTTTTATGTAAAGAGGTCCATTTACATCCATCCACCCATAGATCTATTATGGGACTGGAAAGCTATGTTTTTTCAATGCAGCAGAATGAATGGACACGGATGTCACAAAAGTGTTATCTGTTCAGTTTTGATCAGTGGCGGCCTGTTCATACAGGGTGCAGGGGCGCCGCCCCCCTAATCCATGCACCCAGCCCCAAATCTACATGCAGGGTGCCGTACGCATGGATTCCAATTTTTTTTTTTATAGAAGTACAGGATTAGAGCCTGAGGCTCTAATTGGCTTAAAAAAAGGTTGGCAATAGCGAATGAATATTCGCTATTGTCTTCCTGATTCTCCTCCTGGTCAATCAGGAAGCGGGTCCTGAGACACGTTACCCAATTGACCGAGAGGAGAAGTGATTCTATTGTCGGCTAGGAGGAGGAGGGAGGAGACGCACGGCGGAAGGCGCCGTGATGCCACGGAGGAGAAGCAGGGGAAGCCACCGCCCAGAGGAAGCCTGTGCCTGCGACCTAAATGGGGTAAATGCGGGGCTGGTGACCGACCGACCGGGGGAGGGGTGCAGTTGACCCGACCAACGGGGGGGTTTGCGGGTGACCCGACCAGGGGTGGGTGCATTGTTTGCCGCACCCCCCCATAAAAAATATATACCACCAGCCGCCACTGTTTTGATCCTGTTTAGTAGATGATCGGTTAAGAAATCCTATGCTGATCAGACTACAAATGTCCGGTGTGAAAGGGGCCTTAGTGCAAGCGTTTAAGACAAGTTAGGTGCAATAAGACCTTACTTTAGCATTCTTGAAACCCTTCGTTTTAGTTTTTTTCAGTTATCTTATAAAAGTCAAAATGTTCTTTTCCAATTTCCTACTTCTGTATGTAGCTATAGTGGTGTAATGCTTGGCTATTATAATTTTTACCACCTTTAACAAGAATGGACGTTTGAGGTTGGAGCTGTTTTACTGGGAAAAGTCAAGCTCCTTTGAGTCACATGGTAGATACATCTGAGTTTATAACTGAGACATCATCAGGTATACTGGCTTATGAAGAAACATAACACATTTAAAAAGCTTGCATGTTTAATATATAGTGGGCTAATAAAGGGTATCACCTAAAATCCAAAGTTACTGCACTGGATAATGGCCAATGCCCTGCTATCACTATCGCTCTTCCTACAGTACAATTTATTTCCACTAGATGGAACCAACCAAACATTTATATGAGATAACAGTTACTACAGAACAGCCATTTCCAACCAGGGTTCCTCCAGAGGTTGCTATGGGTTCCTTAAGCTGTGGCCGATTGACCTTCCATTTGATGGTGGCTGCATAATATCAGGACCGATGCCACTTGGCAGAGCCAGCACCATGATGCCAATGAACTTTGTAGCTCTCTGTATGGGTGGCATTCTGACCACTGAGGTTGCGTTATTTCTACTGACCACCAATGAAAAGGCATTTTTGCCATTGACCCGGATGAATTGGTTTTAGTAAGGGTTCTCTAATGCCCTGTACACACGATCGGATTTCCGATGGAATTTTCCGTCAGAATTCCGATGAACCTGACTTCCATCAGTCTTGCATACACACTGTCAGACTAAATTCCGACGTCCAAAACGCCGTGACGTAAAGCACATTGAGACGAGAAAAATTAAGTTCAATGCTTCCGAGCATGCGTCGACTTGATTCTGAGCATGCGTGGATTTTTCTCACAGACAATCGGAATTTCTTCATCGGAAAATCCGATCGTGTGTACAGGGCATTAGAATTGAAATTATTTCTCGAGGTTCCTTTGGGTTAAAAAGTTTGAAAAAGGCTGCAATAGAAAGACCAACAGACAAATGCATGCATCTTAGGGTCCTTGCACAAGGTACTGATGTATGAATGCCAGTTATTTTTGGCAGAAGTTCTTAAGCAAAACAACATGAGTATGGTCCACATTGTGTGCTCATTTACACAAAATGTACTATTCAATGGGAAGTGGGATTTGCAGGTGCCTGTGAAAAACTGACCATTGATACTGATTTGTATATACTGTGTGACAGCAGGAAGGTAAAGTCACCTGGTTGCATCCAGGGGGGTAGATATATTTCGCCCAGATTCAGGCTTTACGCCGACTTATACAACTAGGCGGAGAGTTGTATAAGCCCAGCTGGGGCTAGTGGGCTCATGGATGACTCATACCTCTAGGGAGAGGGCTGGGCGTCGTGCAGGCAGGGAGTTGATGAGACCAGCTGAAGCCTGTCAGTTCGTTTAAGGCCTCTATAAAAACTCCCAGATTCATTAGGTGTTTGCTCATGCCTGGAACCAGACCTGTGTGGACTGTCTAGGGAGAGTGAACCCCTGTGCGGTGAGACAAAGCCTGTGTGGCTATTTGCTTGGACATTTAAAACCAGGGACTTAGGGACTAGGACAGCACTAGGCTGATCCCAGTTGTTAGTTAGGAAACCTGTATGTTTAGTTAGAGGTCAAGTTGACCAGGATTTATTTTGTTTATGTTTCTTTTGCTTTGCTGTGTTTTGTCACTGTAAATAGAAAATAAACCGCACCTTTTTGATTTTGAAAACCACAACCTCCGTTTGCTGGGCCTGTTTTTGTGTGGGGAGCCCATCCCGGGGGTCACCCACACCCGCTGCCGAGCTAACCCCCTCACAGTTGGTGGAGAATGCGGGCAGTTTTTTTTTAAGCCAGCATGGAGGAGATACTGAAACAGCTGGCTCTAGCAAATGCCAATCAACAGCAGACAAATGCAGGTTTGCAAAAGAGCCTTGCAGCTCATCAACAGAGCCTTGCAGCTCATCAACAGAGCCTTGCAGCCCAGCAGCAAGCTCATCAACAGAGCCTTGCAGCCCAGCAGCAGACAAACGCAACTTTGCAACAGAGTCTGGAGGCTCAGCAACAAGCCCAGCAGCAATCTGAGGCCTGCTTCATAGACCTGTTGCAGAAGCAAGAGCAGAGACTACAACAACAGATGGAAGCAGTAATGCAGCAACGTCCGCAGACCAGTGAGGAAAGCCGTCCCACTAATACCGCGTCCTTTGGGGTCAGTCGTTTATTGACAAAAATGACTGGAGAGGATGATCCAGAGGTATTTTTGACCACATTTGAAAGGACCGCTGAAAGAGAAAAGTGGCCTGAGGAGCAGTGGGCTGGACTGGTGGCTCCTCTGTTAACTGGTGAATCGCAGAAAGCTTACTATGACCTAGAGCCTAACCAAGCAAAAGACTATGTGATGCTAAAAGCTGAAATATTGGCAAGGCTGGGTGTCACCCTGGCTGTCCGGGCTCAGCGTGTGCATAACTGGACTTTCCAGCTTGGAAAACCCCCCAGGTCTCAAATGTATGATCTCATTCACCTGAGCAGAAAGTGGCTACAGCCAGAGACTTTGTCCGCACCAAAGATTGTGGAACGTGTTGTAATGGATCGGTTTTTGAGAGCTCTTCCTACTGCCATCCAAAAGTGGGTAAGCCATGGAGACCCAGAGACGGCCGATGGTCTTGTGGATCGTGTGGAGAAATACTTGGCTACAGAGAACCTGACGGCCTCTTCCAGAGACACTCGGACTTTCCACCCTAAGACCAGACCATCCCCAGGGGCGGATAAGAGGATTCCAAGGGGTGAGGGTGGAGAGAGTGAGAGGGTGGGAGCTCTACCCCAAGTTTGGCGAGAACAGCCTGGGAAATCAGCGGCTCAAGAGGCGGCAAGAAGGATCGTTTGCTACCGCTGCCGGCAAGCGGGACATATTGCAGCCAATTGCCCGGTTGTGGAGGAACCCATGCAGTGTGACTTTCTGACGGGCAGACGTCAGTCGCTGTGTGCGACAGTCGCATGCACTGCCATTCGAGGAACTGAGAAACATTTATGCAAAATGTGTGTTAATGGTAGAAATGTTGTGGTATTGCTGGATTCAGGTAGCCTTGTGACCCTGATAAAGGCTGAGTTAGTTAAAACAGAGGTCTCTGGGAATAGCAAGGTAGCTGTTATTTGTGTGCATGGGGACAACCGAGAGTATCCAGTGACTACAGTGTGTTTCGAGACCCCCAAAGGTACCCTCTTTCATCCAGTGGGCTTAGTATCTCAGTTACCGCATGACGCCATTGTGGGAAGGGATTTTCCGAAGTTCTGGGAACTGTGGGATGATCCTGAGCCCCCCACTGGTGCCCCTATGTACCAGGAATGTGATAGCCAGAACTCCCCTGAGAGTGGTGAGGACTCTCCGGAATTTCCCTTATCAGTATTGGCAGGGGAGACTCAAGAAACTGGAGAGGAGCCCACCTCCTCAGACGAAAACCTACCGTCTGTGGAGTTTTCTGATCTTGAGGTTCACATTGAAAACTTTGCCACAGAACAGTTGAAAGACCCCGCCCTAATAAAGGCACGGGAAAACGTAGTGAAAATAGATGGCGAGTTAGTGAACCCAGATAATACCTGCACTTACCCATACTTCAGCGTAGAGAAGGACCTACTGTATCGGGTGGCAAAAAGGGCAGAAGAAACCGTTGAGCAGCTTGTGGTGCCCAAACCTTACAGGAAGTTGGTGTTGGAGTTGGCTCATGGGCACATTCTTGGAGGTCATCTGGGGACAGAGAAAACCCGAGAGAGGGTATTACAGAGATTCTATTGGCCGGGGGTGATGAAGGACATAGAAAATTATTGTTCCTCCTGCCCTGTGTGTCAGAGGTCGGCCCCGATGCCACATTTCCGTAGCCCGCTGGTCCCTCTACCCATCATTGAGGTCCCGTTTGAGAGGATCGCCATGGATTTGGTAGGTCCTATAATCAAGTCCGCTAGGGGGCACCAGTACATATTAGTTATAATGGACTATGCCACCCGTTATCCAGAAGCGATCCCTCTCCGAAATACCTCGGCCAAAACCATAGCCAAAGAGCTATCTCTTGTGTTTAGCCGGGTGGGTATTTGTAAAGAACTGCTTACGGACCAAGGTACACCCTTTATGTCCCGGGTTATGAAGGAGCTGTGTAAATTGTTCAAAGTGACGCAATTACGTACATCTGTGTATCACCCCCAAACCGATGGGCTGGTTGAAAGATTCAACAAAACCCTAAAACAAATGTTGAAGAAAGTGGTGGATAGAGATGGAAAGGATTGGGACTGTCTACTTCCTTATCTGATGTTTGCTATTAGGGAGGTGCCCCAATCCTCTACGGGATTCTCCCCCTTTGAGTTACTGTATGGGAGACACCCAAGAGGGCTGTTGGATATTGCCAAGGAAACTTGGGAAAGTGAGAGTTCTCCCCACAGGAGTGTGATTGAGCATGTCGCCCTGATGCAAGACCGAATTGCACAGGTAATGCCCATCGTGAAGGAACATTTGGCCCAAGCGCAGTTAGCACAGCAGAGAGTGTACAACCGTGGAGCCAAGACCCGTACCTTTTCCCCGGGGGATAGGATACTGGTACTTGTCCCTACGGTTGAAAGTAAATTCCTTGCCAAATGGCAAGGCCCCTACGAGATAATGGAAAAAGTGAGCGAAGTGAATTACAAGGTCAGACAACCAGGAAGGCGAAAGCCCGAACAGATCTATCACGTTAATCTGTTGAAAGCCTGGAGGGATAGAGAGTCCCTAGTCGCAGACACTTGGTCACCAGCTCAAACTGGTTGCGTGATTCCTGAGGTTGGAATAGCAGCCACCTTGTCACAACCCCAACAACAGGAGGTTAAGGAGTTTGTGCTTCGCAACAAGGAGGTATTCTCTGAGCTGCCGGGACAAACATCTGGGGTAGAGCATGACATCATTACCCCGCCCGGTGAAAGGGTGAAGTTAAAACCCTATCGGATCCCAGAGGCCCGACGGGAGGCAATACGGGAGGAAGTACAGAAAATGCTGAACTTAGGGGTGATAGAGGAGTCCCAAAGTGATTGGTCTAGTCCCATTGTGTTGGTGCCTAAACCGGATGGGAGCTGGCGATTTTGTAACGATTTTCGTCAGTTGAACAAAGTTACAAAATTTGACACCTACCCCATGCCACGTATAGATGAGTTGATCGACCGGCTGGGAACAGCCCGATACATGACGACTCTTGACCTCACAAAAGGGTATTGGCAAATCCCCCTGGCCAAGTCGGCCAAAGAGAAAACCGCATTTGTAACCCCAGACGGGGCGTTCCAATATAAAAGAATGCCGTTCGGGTTACAGAATGCGCCGGCCACATTCCAGCGGAAAATGGACCAGATGCTGAGGCCCCATCGGAAGTATGCTGCGGCTTACCTGGATGACGTAATTGTCCATAGCACAGATTGGGCCTCACATCTGCCAAAAGTGCAAGCAGTCCTGGACTCTGTTCGGGAAGCGGGGTTTACGGCTAACCCCAAGAAGTGTACCATTGGGCAGGAAGAGGCCAAATATCTTGGGTACACCATTGGGAGGGGAGTAATAAAACCCCAACTCAACAAAGTCGAGGCCATCCAGAGTTGGCCACGTCCCAACAGCAAGAAGCAGGTACGAGCCTTTCTGGGAATCGCTGGGTATTATCGGCGATTCATTCCCCACTTTGCTTCTAAGGCTGTGCCCCTAACCAACCTGACGAAGGGGAAAGGGTCGGTCATGATTAAATGGACCCCCGAGGCTGAGGCAGCATTCCAATTCTTGAAACAAGCCTTATGTAGCCAGCCAGTGTTGTACTCACCCGACTTCTCTAAAGACTTTGTCGTACAAAGTGATGCGTCAGATGTGGGGTTAGGAGCAGTATTGTCCCAGGTCTGGAACGGGGAAGAGCACCCAGTCATTTACCTCAGCAGGAAGTTGAAGTCCCATGAGGTAAATTACGCCACCGTTGAAAAGGAGTGTTTAGCGGTGAAGTGGGCTCTAGATTCCCTTCGGTACTACCTGCTAGGTAGGCACTTTGACTTGGTTACGGATCACGCTCCGTTAAAGTGGATGGCTCAAAACAAGGAAACAAATAGAAGAGTGAATAGGTGGTTCCTGGCCCTCCAGGAATTCAACTTCACAGTAAAGCATCGCCCTGGCGTTCAAATGGGGAATGTGGATGCTTTGTCTCGAGTACATGAATGCCTGATTGCTGGTGTTCCAACCCCGAGGTTAAAACAAGAGGGGGGGGTATGTGACAGCAGGAAGGTAAAGTCACCTGGTTGCATCCAGGGGGGTAGATATATTTCGCCCAGATTCAGGCTTTACGCCGACTTATACAACTAGGCGGAGAGTTGTATAAGCCCAGCTGGGGCTAGTGGGCTCATGGATGACTCATACCTCTAGGGAGAGGGCTGGGCGTCGTGCAGGCAGGGAGTTGATGAGACCAGCTGAAGCCTGTCAGTTCGTTTAAGGCCTCTATAAAAACTCCCAGATTCATTAGGTGTTTGCTCATGCCTGGAACCAGACCTGTGTGGACTGTCTAGGGAGAGTGAACCCCTGTGCGGTGAGACAAAGCCTGTGTGGCTATTTGCTTGGACATTTAAAACCAGGGACTTAGGGACTAGGACAGCACTAGGCTGATCCCAGTTGTTAGTTAGGAAACCTGTATGTTTAGTTAGAGGTCAAGTTGACCAGGATTTATTTTGTTTATGTTTCTTTTGCTTTGCTGTGTTTTGTCACTGTAAATAGAAAATAAACCGCACCTTTTTGATTTTGAAAACCACAACCTCCGTTTGCTGGGCCTGTTTTTGTGTGGGGAGCCCATCCCGGGGGTCACCCACACCCGCTGCCGAGCTAACCCCCTCACAACTGTAATATATATATATATATATTTATTATAAAACAGTTTTTTTAATGCAGCACTAGTCTGTGCGTACTGGCGCACCAATAAGTAGGCCCTGTTGCTGAATTATTCGTTTGAACAAGAATATTCTGTACAGGATGCCAGGAATGGGTCCTGGCTGGCAAGTACAGTATATTTCCCCACTATTTGGGTTGTTGTCCCTTTAAGGGCATTGTTGAGTACCCATGGGTTCTTCGCATGCAGGGTGAGGGGTTCCAAGGTAATCCAGTTAGAGACGAGTGGACTGATT
This sequence comes from Rana muscosa, assembly GCA_029206835.1. Lineage (NCBI taxonomy): Eukaryota > Metazoa > Chordata > Amphibia > Anura > Ranidae > Rana > Rana muscosa. Next base: position 61,877,959 of record CM055127.1, on the reverse strand, counting down.
TTCAGTACTCTCTGGATTGGTAAGTCCTCATTAGGGATCCAGAATTTGGAGGTTTGGAGAGATGTTCAGGTGGTAAATAACCTCCAAACCCTGACTACAAGGATGTTGGTACTTAAGGGGTTAACCTGTCTGCATGTTAATTAGTGGCAGTGCATCCATAAGGGCGCACGGGCACCGCCCCCTCTCTCCAGCCAACCCCTCTATGACTAATGGATAGATTCATGCATAGCGGCGGCCATCTATTTAGGAGCCTGGCCCCTTTTCGGGCGCCGGGCACCAGGCGCCTGAAATACAGCGGCGGGGGCTGTTTTTGAAGCACCTGATTAGAGCCATAGGCTCTAATAGGGGTCAAAAAAGGTGACCTGCGGGTGCCATGCTTGGCGCTCGCAGTCCACCCAGGTGTGTTAGAAAAGCGAATGAATATTCGCTTTCCTAACACTGAACCGGCTCTCTGCCAATCAGGTGCTCAGATCTGTTACCCGTCACCTGATTGGCTGAAACGACAGGTGCTGTAATGGGAGGCCTGACGGGAGGAGACGCATGGAGGACACCTCTCGCAGCGTCCCCCGCTGCCCAACCGAGACAGGGTAAGTGCCAAGCAGACGGCGAGGGGGTGGGGGGTCACAGTGGCGGCATTTGATGGGCACAGTGGCAGCATTTGAAGGGCACAGTGGCTGCATTTGATGGGCACAGTGGCTGCGTTTGATGGGCACAGTGGCTGCGTTTGATGGGCACAGTGAGGCTGCAATTGATGTTTTTTTTCTGAATTTTTTCGTTTGTTTGCGCCCCCCAAAAAAATTTGAGCACCAGCCACCTGCTGTGAATCCAAACAAAGAACAGGAAACACTCAGCACCTGCCTATGAGGGGGTGTAGAGCAGGAGTGGTTGACTGCTTGTGAATGAGATGGCTAAGCTGTTGGTGGCCTGGCCTTTGGGACTATAACCCTGCATGGGGCATAGTTTATGTGGGCGGTGAGCCATATCTTTACGTTGTGCCAAAAGTGTATGGACTATTTGCTTTCTTGCCTGTGCTGAAATCAGCTATTTTGAGTTACCTGTTTTTGAAGTATTAAAGACCAACTGATTTTACCAACCAGATAACATAATAACTAAAAGCCCTGAGATTGTAGCTGGACACCGCCATCTTAAATGTGATGTCAGCAGCCCCAGCAGACTCTGAGCTGTCACTTAGGTGGCACTCCCTAATATTCTCCTTCACTCCTACCCTGACAGCTACATAAAAGGTTATGTAGGGAGGTGAAGGGAGGGGAGGAGATGCTGGTCCAGCGCAGACAGTAATTAGACACTTTGAGAAGAGGAGAGAGCTATGACTTGTGTAGCGGGTACTTACTTTCCCGGGGTAATTTTTGAATTTTTCAGTGACACCGGTGGTGTGTTCCCGGCGGCCCACCGGGTGGCGCTGTCACCATGGGCTGACGGACGGATACCGCTGTGTGCTGAGCCTCCTTTTTGTCCTCTCTCGGCAGCGGTATGGTGGGGCGGGGAACCCGCCGTGCTTGCTGGGAGGGGGTATAAAGGGGCCGGCCATCTTGGTCACGGGGTCCGGAGTCCTAGGCACCTTCAGCCTGCGGACGGTGGTTCGTGTCCGTCCTCTAGGCGGCCTAGGCCTAAAGGACCACCAGAGATCGTGTTCCATCTCAGGCACCTTTAGTCCTGGGGTGAGGTACTCGGATGGAGGTCCGGAGCTCAGTGCCCAACACTGAGTTCCGCGAGGGAAGGATCCTAAGGCACTCCGGGGATGGATGCCTGAATCCAAGGTGGGCGTAATGGACCGGGAAGAGCTCCTCATCTGAAGGCCCGGTGCAGCATACTGCCGGTGACGGGTGAGTCTCTTGTCGGAGACCGTCCGGAAGGAGAATTTCCCTCGTGCGGAGACCATAGCCCACTCTCAGGGAGGAGAGTGGAGGATCGAATTTGTGTCTGGGCCTATTCGCACCCACCACTCCTTTTTTTTCTGTTCTATAGCCAAGGGAGTCCATGTTATGTTCTACAATAAAAGTGTGTTGGACGTTAATGGTGTGGGGCTCAATTTCTGGCAGACGAGGTTCGTGGAGACTCTCGGAGGGAGGATCCAGATGCACAGCACAGACCCGAAGGTAAAAACAACAGAGACATTGCTGATACCACATCACACCTGTGGTAGAAGCCTGGCGTAGCTCACCCTCTCCCTCCCCTATCATACCCCTAGACCAGAGACAGTGCGAGTTGAACTTTAATAGAGGGGACTGGGGAGAGGGTGTCCGCTACACGTGGGGGCTCGGGTCCGGCATTGTGTTGTGCATCACTGTATGGAACGTGTCTGCTGGAAGAGTTAAACGAATAGGCCAAAGTGCAGCCCTGCTCGAAGTCGTGGACATGACCCCAAGAAGGGAAAGGCCCACGCAGGAAGAGCGGTGAACGGGGGGAAACTCAGCCGTGTGAAGCAGTACACGTGGGGGCTTCTAATTGCACTGTGCCACCAGACACAACCCCCGCCGATTAGTTTGTGGGCGTGGCTCAACCAAGGAAAGTGAAGAAAGCCCGCGAACTGGAGCAAAGGGGAGGAGTCCAATACGTGTGAAGGGACTACACGTGGGACATTGGCGCGAAAACTCTGCAGTGTGCGATGGATCAGCAACAGGTCGCCATGTTTGGACATACCTCGTGGATTCCGGTTCATCCTTCCACCAAGACATTGACTGCTGCTGCTCCGATAACGGATACGGGGATCCGACTGAAGCCAAGGGGTCGATTCGCCCTATACTCGTGTATGGACGTTGAGGCCCTGGGTATGATTTGTCCCGGGTGTTCGGGACTGGTGTGCCTGTTAAAGCCATTCGGACGCTGTGAGGCCTGTGGGGAGTTCACGTTTGAGGTGGATCCGGCAGTTGAGAGGCCGAGAACCATCTACCCAGGCCGGGCTTCAGGTACCACCACTCAGAGAGGAGAAATCACTGCTGTGAGAGTCACCCCTGCGCACACTGCAGCGACCGCGGAGGAGGTCGTTAAAACTCTACGGGAGAAATCCGAGGATGCTGACTCGGTTGCCACTGTCTCGCAGCGTCCGCCACCGAAGAAAAGAACCAGCGTGGTAGCCCCGACCAGCGGTGGTGGTGGACCGCCTCGCACGCTTACGACAGGCCCGGATGGATCCGTTGACGAGGGTTCCGGACGTCCCGCTTCAAGTAAAGGCCGAGGTAAGCCAGGCGAAGAGACTTGGTGTGTGAGAGGAGGTGTCGGGAAGGCATGGCCTAGCAAGTCCACGGAGTGTGGAGGCTCCGGTTCCACAAAGGGCTACATACCCGCGGAGGAGTGTGACACCTCCGACCTGGAATCGCTCTCGGATCTGGGAGATGATGCCATCATAGATGATCTGTTTGCCAAGAAAGGCTGGGACAAGGTACCGCTTGCTTCATTCCGCAGACCTCGGAATTCACCCATGTCAACAGGGGAAAGTACACCCCGGGTGGAGGCGTCAGTGCCTGAAGAAGGGTCCCGTCCCCAGCTTGTCCCTGGATCCCCGGCGCAACCTGCATCTGATGCTGGGGTACAGAGACTGTTGCTGCGGGCACTGATGCCCAGATTGGAGGTGGTCAGGGCGCCTCGTCATCCAGAATCAATAGTTTTGCCTGGTGAAGGAGACAGAGCTACCATGCCTCCTTTGGCGAGACTACAATGCTTATTTGGCCAAAAGGTTGCAGAGGAGTACAGATGAGAGTATCCCTACTTATCGAAGGACTTGCTTTATGAGGTGGAGGTGTACAGGGAGCGCTGGTACAATGACTTTGTGTGGACCCATATTAAGGTTCCGCACACCCGCAGGTACCTGGCATGCTCTTCCACTGCTTCACAACGTTTCAAAGATTGCAAGGCCGAATGGATGTTAGGACGACACATCCATGCAGATAAAGTGTTGATCCGACGCAAAGAAGGCGAAGATGTGGAGTATCATCTGGAGACCGTGGATCAGCACTTGAAGCCACTGATTCTGCCGCATCCCCGCTTTTACCTATGGGAGAGAAAGACTCCGCTCTTATCATGTTGCTGAACTTTTTGGGGCAGTTGTTTTGTGTGTGCCCAAAGGAATGAGGAACTATTCCTGTTGTTTATTTTTCCTTCCTGCAAAGAGATCACAGACTCTGGGGTAGATAGGGCCAAAGAGAAGAAGCTCCACGAGTGCAGTACCGCGAGGTTGTCACCAGGTGGCAGTCTTGCGCAACGTTTTTTTTTTACACTTTTCATGCACTCACTCTTTGGAGGAAAGGAATTTCTTTTCGGAGAAGTTTCTTTCCTTCATTACACGAATACATGTGTCAGGGTTTGTGTGTTGGTTTTATTTTTTTTCCCTCTGCAGGAGAGCATCCCGGCAAGATTATGGAACGGTTCTTAGTCAGGATGGGAGGGAAAAGTATAATGTTGAATGTGTTGTTCTTCACTCCTCTTTTGTTACAGGGGCTCAGACACAACTTCTTTGTTAGGATAGTTTTCCTAAATTTTTTTTGTTTTTCCAATTTGTTAGTTGGTTTCTGGACTGGATTATGTCAGCTGGAGAGGGCATGATTCACTCCAGACACTGGGGACCAGTGTCAAATGACAGGGGGGAGAATGTAGCGGGTACTTACTTTCCCGGGGTAATTTTTCAGTGACACCGGTGGTGTGTTCCCGGCGGCCCACCGGGTGGCGCTGTCACCATGGGCTGACGGACGGATACCGCTGTGTGCTGAGCCTCCTTTTTGTCCTCTCTCGGCAGCGGTATGGTGGGGTGGGGAACCCGCCGTCCTTGCTGGGAGGGGGTATAAAGGGGCCGGCCATCTTGGTCACGGGGTTCGGAGTCCCAGGCACCTTCAGCCTGCGGACGGTGGTTCGTGTCCGTCCTCTAGGCGGCCTAGATCTAGAGGACCACCAGAGATCGTGTTCCACCTCAGGCACCTTTAGTCCTGGGGTGAGGTACTTGAATGGAGGTCCGGAGCTCAGTGCCCAACACTGAGTTCCGCGAGGGAAGGATCCTAAGGCACTCCGGGGATGGATGCCTGAATCTGAGGTGGGCGTAATGGACCGGGAAGAGCTCCTCATCTGAAGACCCGGTGCAGCATACTGCCGGTGACGGGTGAGTCTCTTGTTGGAGACCGTCCGGAAGGAGAATTTCCCTCTTGCGGAGACCATAGCCCACTCTCAGGGAGGAGAGTGGAGGATCGAATTTGTGTCTGGGCCTATTCGCACCCACACCTCCTTTTTTTTCTGTTCTATAGCCAAGGGAGTCCATGTTATGTTCTACAATAAAAGTGTGTTGGACGTTAATGGTGTGGGGCTCAATTTCTGGCAGACGAGGTTCACGGAGACTCTCGGAGGGAGGATCCAGATGCACAGCACAGACCCGAAGGTAAAAACAACAGAGACATTGCTGATACCACATCACACCTGTGGTAGAAGCCTGGCATAGCTCCCTCCCCTATCATACCCTTAGACCAGAGACAGTGCGAGTTGAACTTTAATAGAGGGGACTGGGGAGAGGGTGTCCACTACACTTGTAAGCAGAGAGGGGGCAGTGCTAGGAAAGGAACTGAAAGGGTTAAAAAAGTGGTTCTCTGCTTTCCATTCTCCTGGTATGTAGGTAGCCCTTCCTGTCCTCATGTACAATGCAGGACTGCTTACGTGATGACATCAGAAAGCCTGCAGCTGGAGGATCGGCAAAAAGAAGCGGGGCTGTGTACGCTGACTACATTTCATGTTACACTCTAAATAAAGGTGTAACATAAAATGCTGTCTGGACAAGGTTAGTTTTCAAAACAAAAAAAGGTGATAATAGTAGCTCCAGGCATCAACATCTATTAATAGTGTACCACAGTTTCACAAGAATTCGATCAGATTGCCATAATATGAGTCTTGCAGCCTTTTTAACCACTTCCGGACCACCCCACGTACATTTACTGCGGCAGAGCGACCTGTACGCGATTTTGCGCACGCATGCATGCGTGCAACCCGCCGATCGTTCACAGGAGAGACGGATCAGCCGTCTGCCTGTGTAAACAAGGCAAACGGCTGATCTATCAGGAAGGGAAAGCGAGATCTTGTGATTCAGCTAAGCTGAATCACGGATCTCTCTTTTTCTTCAGTGTGACACTGCCCCACACAGTTAGTAAGCACCTCCCTAGGGAACATTTAACCCTTTGCTCGCCCCTGGTGTTAACCCCTTCCCTGCCAGTGTCATTTATGCAATAATCAGTGCATTTTTATAGCACTAATCACTGTATTGGTGTCACTGGTCCCCAAAAAGTGTCACTCAGTTTTAGATTTGTCCGCCGCAATGTCGCAGTCCCGCTAAAAATCGCAGATCGCCGCCATTACTAGTAAAAACAATAATAAAAAAAAAGTCCCTAAATCTATCCCCTATTTTGTAGACGCTATAATTTTTGCGCAAACCAATCAATATACACTTATTGGGATTTTTTTTTACAAAAAAGATGTAGCATGTATTGGCCTAAACTTATGAAGAAATTTGATTTTCTAAATTTTTTTATTGGGAATGTTTTATAGCAGTTTTTATAGCAGAAAGTAAAAAAATAGGATTTTTTACTCACCGTAAAATCCTTTTCTCTGAGTCCATGGACCGACACAGCTTCCCTATTGACATAGTGGGTATTATCCGTTAATTAGGAGTGATTAGGCAGAAAACTTGTAAAAAGTGTTGCATCACACCTTCTACAGAACCGCCCAGGGGGCGGACCCTCTGGGTATATCCCCTCAGTCTGCATCTCGCAGATCAGTTCGTCAAAAAGCAGTACAAAAACTTAAAAGGAGGGGTGGGTGCTGTGTCGGTCCATGGACTCAGAGAAAAGGATTTTACGGTGAGTAAAAAATCCTATTTACTCTTTCGTCCATGGACCGACACAGCTTCTCTATTGACATAGTGGGACGCCCCAAAGCAGTGTCAGAGAAAAAATGAGGGGTGGTAACAATATAAAAATAAACTTCACCCCCAAACACAAAACAGCACTCCTCCACGGAGGAGTTGCAACTCTAAACAGCCGCCTGCAAAACTTTGCGGCCAAAAGAGGCATCCGAAGATGCACCTACATCAACCTTGTAGAATTTTGTGAAAGTGTGAGCGGACGACCAAGTCGCCGCTTTACATAATTGGGAAACAAACGCTTGATGTCGGAAAGCCCAAGAGGCACCTATTGCCCTGGTCCAATGCGCCGTGACCGGGAAGGGGGACACTTGACCTTTTTAAGGTGTAAGCCTGGATTACTATCTGTCGGATCCACCTAGAGATGGTGGCCGACGAGACTGCTTGGCCCTTCTTGGGTCTGACTTCCGGAACAGGGAAGTAGCAGATAGGTATACTCTCAAAGCTCGGACAACGTCCAAGGAATGCAACGTCGACTCCTTAGGATTCAACGGATGAGGACACAAGGATGGAAGTACAATGTCTTCATTGAGATGAAAAGCCGAAACGACTTTCGGAAGAAAGGAAGGCTGTGGCCGCAGCACCACCTTATCCTTGTGGAAAATCAAATAGGGAGCCTTGCAGGACAAGGCTGCCAGCTCAGAAACTCGTCTGACGTAACAGCCACCAAAAAGACCACCTTCTGAGAAAGTGTCAACAGGGGAATATCTCTAATATTCTCAAACGGTGCCTTCTGAAGCACCGAGAGGACCAGGTTCAAGTCCCACGGAGGTAGCGGGGGATGGACCGGAGGGGCCACATGTCGAATTCCCTGCACAAATGTACTCACGAGAGAGAGTGAGTCGCCAGGGTTCGCTGAAAAAAGACAGCCAGAGCAGATATCTGTCCTTTAATCGTACTTAGGGCAAGCCTTTGGTCCACCCTATGCTGTAAAAACAGCAGGATTCTGGAAACCAAATAAGTACGCGGATGCCATTTCATTTCCTCACACATGGAGATGTAGGCCTTCCAAGTGCGGTGATAAACCTTCCTAGAGGACGGTTTCAGAGCACTTCTCATAGTAGAGATTACTGAATCTGACAGGCCCCGGTCTCTCAGTACCTGGTTCTCAACAGCCATGCCGTTAAAGCCAGTGACCGTAAAGCAGGATGGAGTATGGGACCTTGCGATAGCAGGTCCTTCAGTAGTGGTAGGCGCCAGGGGACGTCTGCTACCAGACGTACTAGATTGGCGAACCAAGGAACGCTGAGGCCAATCTGGAGCGATTAAGATCATTGGAATTCCCTCTGCCTCCACTCTGCGGAGCAGAAGAGGAAGAAGCCTTAAGGGAGGGAAGGCATAGATTAGCCGATACTGACCCCACGATGCCACCAACGCGTCCGTTGCGTCTGCCCATGACGGGCCACAAACCTCAATACCTTCCGATTGAGTCAGGAAGCCAGAAGATCTACGTCTGGTGTGCCCCATCTTTGGCAGAGGAGTTGGAACACCTACGGGTGTAAGGACCATTCTCCCTGGTCCAGCATCTGGCGGCTCAGGTAGTCTGCCTGCCAGTTTTCCACACCCGGAATGTACACGGCCGACAGTGTCGGTACGCTCCTCTCTGCCCACTTCAGGATGCGAGCGACCTCCGATGCTGCAGCTGAGTTTCTTGTTCCTCCTTGATGATTGACATATGCCACTGCTGTGGCGTTGTCTGACTGGATCCTGACTGGACGCCCTTGCAGCCTCTGAGACCATTTGAAGAGGCACAGCCTGATCGCCCGGATTTCCAGGACATTGATCGGCAGGAGGGCTTCCTCTGGGGTCCAGCAACCTTGTGCCGACTGAACACCCCAGACTCCCCCCCCCAACCTGTAAGGCTGGCCTCTGTCATGATCACTATCCAGTAAACCGGAAGAAATTACTTCCCGTCCATTAGAGCCGGTGCTGTCAGCCACCATACCAGGGATCTCCTGACTAGGTGGCTCACTCAGATTTGATAATCCAGAGATGATGGACATCTGTTCCATCTGGACAGAACTTCCTTCTGTAACACTCAAGTGTGGTATTGAGCATATGGGACCGCCTCGAAGGAGGCTACCATGAGGCCTAACACTCGCATGCAAAAACGGAGTGACGACCAATTCCTGGAAGTCAGCTGCCGTACTGCAGCCCGGAGGGTCTGCAACTTCTCCACAGGGAGGAATACCTGTGCCTCTGAGGAATCCAGAATCAACCCCAGGTACACTAGGCGTTGAGTGGGCACCAATACTGACTTTTGCGTGTTTAGTATCCAACCACAGTCTCGAAGAGTCTGACAGGTAATGGACACGCTTACCTCTAATTCTGAGCTTGAAGGGGCCTTCAGAAGAAAGTCGTCCAAGTAGCCCATGATAGCGATACCCCGCTGTAATAGAAGTGCCAGAATCAGAGCGAGCACCTTGGTGAACGTCCGGGGTGCTGAGGCAAGGCCAAACGGGAGGGCCACAAACTGGTAGTGGTTCTTCCCGATAGCAAATCGCAGGAACCTCTGGTGTCTGGAGTATATGGGGACATGCAGGTATGCATCCTTGATGTCCAAGGAGGCCAGAAAGTCCCCCGGATGGAGCGCCGTGACTACAGATCGAACCGACTCCATCCGAAATCTTTGTACCTTCACAAAGCAATTGAGGGCTCTGAGATCCAAGATTGGACGAACCCCCTCCTTCTTCGGCACAATGAACAGATTTGAGTAAAAACCCTGACCCTGTTCCTGTTCTGGAACTGGAATAACTACCCCGCGTTCCAGTAGACCCTGGACCGCCCCATACAGGGCCTCCCGACGGGTCGGTAGTAGCTGGAGATTGGAGGTGACGAATCTGTCCGGTGGACAAGAGAGAAATTCTATCTTGTAGCCTGAGGAGATTACTTTGCAAACCCACCTGTCGGAGACTAGAGCTGTCCACTGAGTCGCAAATTTGCGAAGACGTCCCCCCACCCGAGAGCTGGGTGGGGGCGGACCTTCATGCGGATGCAGATTTGTCCGCAGGCTTGTTGGGTCTGCGGGACCAAGGACGCTTTTGTCCTTGGGCAGGCGCCTTGGCGGACTGGGGTCTTTTCCCTGTCGCCCTAGGGGGCCAAAAAAAAGGCTTGCATGCAGTAAAGGAGGGCCCTTGCCCTTGGCGTGGCCCCTTACCCTTGCTAGTTTGGGGAAGCAAAATGCTTTTACCTCCTGTGGCATCCTTGATGATGTCATCCAGAGAAGCCCCAAAAAGTCTGTCGCCCTTAAAAGGCAGATCCAACAGGGCTTTCTTGGAAGTCTGGTCCGCAGACCAGCCCTTTAGCCAGATCAGGCGGTGTATTGCTACTGCATAAACCGAAGCTTTTGACAGCAGGGGAATAGTATCCATGTCTGACTCGCAGACAAACTTAAGGCCCTGGACCAACTGGTCGGCCAAAGTTATCTCATTAGGAGGAGCATCTCGCTCCTTTAACCCCTGGAGTAGCAATTTTGCCCATTCAGTAAGTGTCTGAGACACTAGGGCGCCCGCCAATGCCGGGCGTACTGCCGAGCCTACCACTGAGTATAGGTAGCGAGTGAGTGCTTCAGCCTTCTTATCCACAGCGTCCTTGAAAACAGGAACCACTTCTACTGGAATAGTGGTAGCTCTATTAAGTCTGGACACCGGAGGGTCCACTATAGGGTGAGAGGTCCATTTCTTCAGAAAACTCTTCTCAAAGGGGTACCGTACCGCAAACCTCTTTGGGGCTGTAAAGACCCTCAGTGGGTTCTCCCATTCCTTGTATAAGAGTTTATCAAAATAAGACACACAAGGGAACACCTTAGCAGTGCGGGCATGTTTACGAAACCCAAAGGGGACCGGAGTCTCTGCTGCTTCTGCAGTATCTTCCAATTTTAGCGTATCCCGCACTGCAGTAATAAGGTCAGATACCAAAGCCATCTCGCGTACTGACCTGGACTTGGAGTCATCCTCACTGTCCGATCGGTCACGGTCTGCAGTCTCTGATGCGTCAGAATCTGGGCCATGAGCCATAGCTGGACCTGGTTCTGTCTCAGAAATATCCCCAGAAGATTGCAGGGGACGGGGGCGTTCACTACCCCCTGTATTCCGTGTGCTGCTTCCACCCTGGCAGCAAACGCCTCTAGGATTGCCGACATAGCGTCCATAGACACCTCAGGGGCACCAGCTGCTAAATCCGGTGTTTCAGGGGAGAAGACATCTGGCTCAGATGCCATGCTGACCACACGCTGACACCCACAGGGCTCCAGGCAAGATATCAATAGGCCACCCCCCTGCGCTGCAGAGATGCTGGGTCACCCAGAGGACTCACCACCCTGGACCGGTACCGCTATGCTGCCGTGTGCTGCGCCTGTGATTCTGTCCCACCACTGCTGTGTCAGTCTGCTTCTTTTATCAGCGCTTCCTGTGTGAATTTTTCGCGCCAGTGTAATGCACCCTAGAGGCCGGAGACTCTTGCAAAATGGCCGCCAAAACGTCTGTATGGAAGATAATGTGGGCTTTAAGAAAATGGCCGCCGAGCCGAAGATAGAGGCCAAAGCAGCCGTAGACCACAAAAAGATGGCCGCCGAACGGCAATATATACATACAGCGTGGATCATTACAAACATGGACGCCGATCAGTCGATAGAGGCCAGTGGGTGTGGAACTACAAGAAAATGGCGCCGAAACCACAAGAAGATGGCCGCCGGGCAGTCACTAGAGGCCGAACCCGGCATGGACCACCGCAAAATGGCCACCGACAGCATGGAGGAGGAAGCACATACAGGTAAGCAGAAATGACATTTCTTTTAAATGTTAGTTACAGCCAGCCCCGCTCCAGTGGAACCCCTTAGGTGACCCCCAGCACCCATCAACCTTTAGCTAGAAGCCCAGGGACGAGGGAAAGGCAGGGAGAGAGGGAAGAAAGGGGCCACAACCACTTACTTGGTCTTTCCAGGAATGTCCAGCCAAATCACCCAGCCGAGGCAGGGGAGTTTACTTACCTATCCTGCATGTATCATGCTGGAAGACATTCCAAACAGATCATCGCCCGCGCTTGGAAGGTGACTGTTGGCCAGGCATGCTGTGATTGAACCCAAGGGGACGATCATATGTATGCCCTGGAGCGCGACGCACACCAGACAGGCTGCTGCGACTCGGCCATAAGGTCAGCTGAAGCTGAGTGGTCCGATGCAAGCCTTGGAGCATAAGCTCACCGGCCAGGCTGCTGCGACTCGGCCGCAAGGTCAGCCGAAGCTGAGCTGTCCGATGCAGGCCCTGGAGCGTAGGCTCACCGGCCACCCGTGGAGCGACGGGCATGTTGTGGAAAACCCAGCGCGTAGCCAGGGTCGGCACACGCTCGATGGCCGAAACTGGGGAGACTACAAGGACCGAGGATCCAGCCTGTCACCCAGTCGGCAATTGATCGAAGATCGCAGGAAAGAAAAAAAAAATGTAGCAATAAAATATCTTTTTCCCCCGGACGAATGGGCCCGAAGGGAGCCATGTCCTACGCCTTGCTAGACAGAAAAAAACTGATCTGCGAGATGCAGACTGAGGGGATATACCCAGAGGGTCCGCCCCCTGGGCGGTACTGTAGAAGGTGTGATGCAACACTTTTTACAAGTTTTCTGCCTAGTCACTCCTTCCGGAGCTGAAGTGGTTAATTGGATTTTATGTACCTACATTACACTATCTGACTTCTGTACTATGTTGACATACATAACTTATCAATACGCAGAGCATGTTTACAGGCCTGTGTGTAAAGGGACATAAAAAACAATGGGCTGCATTAAGATCAGTAAGCAAAAACCCACCTATTTGCCTGAAAACTGAGCATTTTCAGGCAGTAGTGTGCAAGAGGCCTTGGATGGAATAATCAATAAAACAATATGTTATCACATTTCCAGTACCAGAAAGCATCAATTTTTACCAGAAGAAAAATGACTGCCCTTTAAAGAACAATTATAACAAAGATTTTACACTACTAAGCACTGTGCTTCGCCTGTGGAGGAAAGAAAGAAGGAGCTTTAAATTTTCCAACCACACTCTGCTGTCAATTGCCCATTTTGGGTCACCAGACACCTTCTAAGGCTTGGTTCACACCCTATGCAGTCTGCCTTTTCTCCGTTTCTGCAGTGCTTTTTGTGCTTTTGCACATGCTTTTTTGCCATTTTTTTTTGCCAATTTGTTCTTGGGTGGATTAACCACTTCAATACCATGCACTTATACAGCTTCCTGCCCAAGCCAATTTTGAGCTTTCAGCACTGTCGCAATTTAAATGACAATTGCGCGGTCATGCTACACTGTACCCAAACAAATTTTTTATCATTTTGTTCCCACAAATAGAGCTTTCTTTCGGTGGTATTTGATCGCCTCTGCGATTTTTATTTTTTGCACAACAAATAAAAAAAGAGCGAAAATTTTAAAAAAAACTAAGTTTTTCTTTGTTTCTGTAAATTTTTTTTGTAAATAAAGTACCTTTTCTACTTCAATGACAGGCACTGATAAGGCGGCACTGAAGGGCACTGATAAGGCGACACTGATGGGCACCGATGAGGTGGCACCAATGAGGTGGCACTGATGAGGTGGCACTGATGGGCACTGATAGGCGGCACTGATGGGCACTGATATGTGGCACTGATGGGCACTCATAGGTGGCACTGATGGGCACTTATGGGTGGCACTGATGGGCACTTATGGGTGGCACTGATAGGTGGCACGGACGGGCACTGATAGGTGGGCACAAATGGGCACGGATGGGCACTGATGGGTGGCACTGATGGACACTAGTAGGTGGCACTGGTGCCCAGCAATGCCAGCCACCACACATTGTGAAAGTGCCAGTCAGTGCCCATTTGTGGGCACTGATTGGCATATTTTTTTTTATGTTTTTATTTTATTTACTACATGTGGATGGCCATGGGGGCCATCCACATGATTGGGGCTTCCCTGGTGGTCCTGGGGGGCTTCCCTGGTGGTCTAGTGCGGGTATCCGAGGGGGGGCTGCGCTGATAAACAATCAGCGCGAACCCCCCCTGTCAGGAGAGCCACCGATCGGCTCTCCTCTACTCGCGTCTGTCAGACGCGAGTGAGGAAGAGCCGATCAACGGCTCTTCCTGTTTACATTGTGATCAGCCGTGATTGGACACGGCTGATCACGTGGTAAAAAGCCTCCGACGGAGGCTTTTTACCGAGATCAGTGTAGCGGTGGGTCAGACTGACCCACCTCTCCACCGATCGCCGCGATGTGCGCCCCCCCGGCGCGCGGCGGCTGTTATCCCGCAGGACGTCATATGACGTCCAGTGTGGATAACTGAACCACTTCCCGGACGTCAATCTGCTATTGACGGGGCGGGAAGTGGTTAAAAATCGCAAAACGCAAATCCCAGCGAAATTGCTGCAATATGGCACTACATGCTTTTCTGCAGTTTCTCCATTGAAGTCTAATGAACCAAAAACGCACCGTTTTGCTTTTAAAATAATCCCTGACCCTTTACAAAAAAGCAGCGGCTGAAAAAAGCATAGAAGTTAACGTGTCCCATAGGAAACCATGTTAATTGGACTGTAGTGTGTTTCTGCAAAAAGCATTAAAAAACGCTTAGGTGTGAACCGAGCTAAAAAAAAACACCCCATTCTTCTTTTAGGCCTGGCTCACACCTATGCATTTTTTAGTGCATTTTCAGTTTTGCAGAAACACACTACCGTCCATTTAACATGGTTTCCTATGGGTCACGTTCTCATCTGTGCATTTTATGGAAAGGGCCAGAGACTTGTTTCTTGTTTTTGGTTCCATAGACTTCAATGGATCACCTTTTTTTGTTTTGAATGGATCAAAAACGTGTATTGAAAAACGCAAAATGCACCTGGAATATGCAAACTGTAACCTGCATAGGTGTGAATCAAGCCTTGGCACACAAAAAACTTGACAACATGTAATTATATCTTACCAGATGCAATTTTTTAGGTGAATATGGGTTTGAATAGCTAAAACCTTGGAAGGTAATACAATACACTAATGAAGAAGTCTTATGACCTATGACACAAGGTTTAATACGGACTTACTTGGGATCTGGCTGGTCAGCTTTGCTGGTTAGATGTTCATATCCATACTGATTAAGTATACTAACAACAAACATGGGTGCCAGAGACTGAGCAGGCTTTGTGAATAGAGCATTTGTTCCAAAGACCATTGAAGACAAAGGAGACCTACACAGTGTAACAGAAAAAAAAAAGGGTAAAAGCGACACAATTCCAAATAATTCATCTTGAAACAGTGTCTGAATTGTATTTCTTCTAGCGTCAATCAATGGTACTCCCATATGTGAGAAATGACTTGTTCAAATATTATTTAAGAACTTCATGGACGTTTTCTCAGAGTCACAGGCCACTTTTACGTCACTACTATGTTCAGATAATTCTTACTTGTTTTGGTGAGAAGCCATGATAGTAATAATTTATACTGCTAAAGACAGATGTCTGATAGAAAATAATCAAAGATATGATTAAACTTAAAATATATGACGTACAATGACCTACATTTTCGTGTAATAAAAATTAAAATATGTAATTTTTATTTGGGAAATCAGCAACTGTTGTTTTTCCCTTTAAAGCGGAGGTCCACCCTAAAAAAAAAAAACATTTTTTACTTACAAGAAATGGCAGTTGCTAGGCAGATTTACCTAAACTGCCACTTCCTATTCCGCGGTGGTCTTCCTTCTTGTCCTCCTCACGTTGTCTTCTGGGAAAAGGGGTGCGCTGTTTTCTGGGACCTGTGTGTGTCCCAGAAGACAGCTTCCCATTCACAAAGCGCTGCGCGACTTGCGCATGCGCAGTAGGAAACGGACAGTGAAGCCGCAAGGTTCCACTGCTTGTTTCCCTTAGTGAGGATGACGGCGCCGGGACACGATCCGAAGGACGGATTGGCCTCAGGGGGGCCGACATCGCGGGCGCCCAGGACAGGTAAGTGTCATTGAAAGTCAGCAGCTACAGTGTTTGTAGCTGCTGACTTTAAAAAAAAAAAAAATTGCGGCTAGAACACCGCTTTAATAATGATGCTGCTATAATGGTAACCAATGACATATCACTAAGCCCAAGAAAGCTCTAACCTGCTTTTCCAGGACTGGTTGAGGTAAGTCCCTGATTTCTCTTTTCCTTGTAAAGTCAGAGTTTTAATACACCTCACCCTCGTTTGTTACATAAGGTAACAAACTTGCTCCAAGCTTATGGCACATTGCTTTGGGCTTGCCATTAACCCAGTCTCTTTTGCCTCGCATTTAAGGGCCATTTCAAATGGGCAGCAAAGGAGCAGTAAATACAGGCAGTTGATCCTAAATCCTAACATTGCAGCCGAATAGGGTGGTAAACATGCCATGGCTACGATGCTATGCGGCCAATTAAACTCTGGTTGTGGAGTTTGACAAACAGGACTTGTTATCAATGGGATTGCATTGTAATTGCAAGCTAAACACTTGCAATGCGGCATGGTATTTCAATACAGAATCCCCCATTGAATAAAAAAAAAAGCCACAAAAAATGCAGCAGGATCGCCTTCTGAATGCACAGCAGTCACTGCTCTACTGCCCTCTGAAAAGAAATTTACTACAGATCACTTTTCACAGGGCAGTAGAGACTGCCTCCTTAGTGAAAAAGCCCTAAAAGGAACCCTACAATCCTGTGGTGATATCAAGCATGGGTACATATCACAGAAGGCACAATCAGTACATCTGCCCTTGGAATGGGGTACGTGTCACACTTTGATGCTTTGTGTAATTTTCAGAATCCGAATGTACCGTCTATCAAGGGAAGCAAAACTATGGTGTTATACCAGCCTTTTTCAACTGGGGTGCTGTGGCAAGATACATAAAAATTGCCCAAAATTGTCCAAAAATTCTCCACGAGCCTACAGGTGGATCAATCCTGTCTTTTTTGTTACACAAAGCCGTAGGTTTTTATTGTGCAGCTTTACTACCTTGGGCTCCGAGTGAAAGAAACTGATGGAGAAGAGAAACACTGGAATACTAGTCAGTACGTACTCATGTAAGTAGTCAAACATACATTTGCTGTGCGCGGATGATGCTGTGTTATATAAAACTATTAGTTTATTTTTTTACTGGGGTGAATGGGGTGCTCAAAATTGTGCATACTTTTAAAGGGTGCCTTGACTAAAAAAAAAGGTTGAGAAAACAGAGCTACACTTCACACTTTTGGACTCTAGGATCACCTCTAGGGTCAAGCATTCCTTTGACTTTCTCTGCAACAATCTGTCTATGGGTTTTAAGAATCTGATAGTGCTTAAAGCGGGATTCCACCCGCAATTTTTATTTTTTTTTAAAGTCAGCAGCTACTAACACTGTAGCTGCTAACTTTTAATAAGGACTCTTACCTGTCCTACTCGCCCACGATGTCGGGCCCCCGACGGCGATCGCTTGGTCCTGGCAGGTCCCAAACTCCTCCATCATGACTAAGGGAAACAGGCAGTGAAGCCTTACTGCTTCACTGCCCGTTTCCTACTGCGCATGCGCAACTCGCACGGTGCTTTGTGAATGGGCGGCTGCCTCCTGGGATTACACACAGTTCCCAGAAGGCAGCGCGCCCCATTCACAAGAAGAGGAAGCGGAAGGAGAACCACTGAGGCAAAGGCAGATTAGGGGACTTCCGCATAGCAACGGGCATTTTAGGTGAGCATAAAAAAAAAAAAAATTCTATAATTTTTTTTTCTCTTTTTTAGGAATTTTAGTGTTAAAAAAATTTCTAGCTGGACCCCCGCTTTAAAGGGGTTGTAAAGGTTTATTTTATTTTATTTTTTAAATAAAAAACATGTCATACTTACCTCCACTGTGCAGCTCGTTTTGCACAGAGTGGCCCCGATCCTCGTCTTCTGGGTTCCCCCTGTGGCTGTCTTGGCTCCTCCTCGCAAGAGCTAACCCCCCTCTGGGAAGCGCTCTCCCAAGGGGGTTAGATTGCGGGCGCGCTTTCATGATACAGTCGGCGGCCATAGCCGCCGACTGTATCACTCGGTCCCGCCCCAGCGCGTTGCGTGATTGATTAGATTGACAGCAGCCGGAGCCAATGGCTGCGCTGCTATCAATCATCCAATGAAGAGCTGAGAACAGCCAAGAAGCCCGGGCCGAGAAGCCAGCGCGTTCACAACGCAGAACTTTCGAGGGCTCAGGTAAGTAAATGGGGGGCTGGGGGGGCCTGTAAACATCGGATGTTTTTTCATCTTAATGCATAGGATGCATTAAGGTGAAAAAACGCAAAGGTTTACAACCCCTTTAAGACAAACACAAACTGGAGGCTCATAACAACTTCATGTCTAATGGAACTCCAGGGGAAAAAAAAGCTTCACCCTTGCAGTGAGTCCCCTTCCCCACTGCAAGCATTACCTGCTCGTATTGCCTACGAGCTGATAAAAGGTGCTATACTTGCTCTCTTGGCAGCCACCACTCTCCTCCACTGTTTGATACCCTGGATTGTGGGCATGCCTTCTGTATCTTCCTGTACAATGCGGGACTCGATGGCCCTACATTGTACAGGAATAAGTCAGAGAGCTGTAACTCGGGGACCAGGGAAACTGGTCACATGAAGAGGAAGATTCCAGGAGCAAGGAATTAAGCAAGTATATCACCTTATTCACCATCCCCTAGCCAAAACAAGCGGGTAACCCTTGCAGCAGGGGCCAACTGCAAAGGTAAATCTTTTGTCCCCCCACCCAAAGTTCAGCTTTATTTCAAATTGTTGAACCCTTGCAAGTTTAAAAGTACTATACATCTATGTGTTGTAGCACAAACCTTTTCACCTCCGGCTGTTGGGCTACTGACTGGGTCTCTGTTAACGTTACCTACTCTAATCTCCCTTATGGGTTGGCAAGTATATCTACCAATGCTAAGAGGCCTTTCTGTCTTTTCAGTGCTTAAGTTTACATGAGAAAATGTGCTATTTTTATAATTATCAGGCTGGCATACCTTGGCATACCTGGTAATTTACTTCTCTTACTTGATTAACTGATTTTTTTCGCCTCATTTACGACCTCGGGATAGCAAATGGCATAATCCATGACCACAAGGATATACTGGTGCCCTCTAGCCAGCCTTTTAAGTCCATTCTTAATTTTTCTAAAGGAAATTTGATCAGAGGCAATGGAACCAATCAACTGAAACAGTGAGACTTAGGGGACAAAATCTGGCATTCCAGCTAAGACGCACAATCCTATTTTACATGTATTAAACACCGGCCAAAAAAAAAAACTAAATGGTTTTTGGGTCATGCCTACTTTTTAGATGTCATAGCCAATGTTAAGAAAAGCCTCCGTATCACCTTTGGAGATCAGACCCAGTGCTGACAGAGAATGGTACCCATATCCCAGTATTGGCAGCTGAGCATCCATAGATTGATTCCCTGAGACCCATTTGCCTCGGCATCCAGGGATTTCCTTGGGGTTCTCACATGGGTGGCCAGTAGTCTGATCGCTTTGCAACGTAGGTTCCCTGCTAGATATCATTAGTCAGTTTGGACTGTAATATACTTTTTTCCTGAAGGCACAGATTCTTACAGGACGCAATAAATAGCATACAGTCTCTTTAAATGCCACTGCCTTTAAGACTTTTGTATGCCCACATCCTCCACCATATATGAAATAGAAAGGGCAAAAATGTTTTCAGCAAACAGTCCCCACAGTTTATCTGTGGGTTGCCTAATCCAGATTTATTCTTTGGAAAAAAGTGATATCGTACATTTCCTTACTAGGGTACAACAAAGACAACATAAAACAGATTCAGCTTGCTGACTACCAGCAGCTGCTTAGCCTCACCATGGCACACAGTTTTATTTTATTTTTCTCGGGGCTCTATTCAGCACAGTCATACACACACTATACAATAAATCTTCCAGGGTTATACTCTGTGCAAGTTTGCTACAGTATATTAACGGCTAATAAACGCAGTTTAAATATTTCTCTGCTGCACCTCCTGAAAATTTGCCTGGTTGTCATGCTGATCCAATGGCTTTAAGACTTTCTGAGAGATGCAGCCAGAACAAGTAGATCAGGAGATCTACTAGAACAGGAGTATGACATCACTATGACTTCATACGCATTCCATGTCAGTAACTCAAAAGTATTAAAGCCAGCCAAATAGCATTTTCAGAAAAAGGTAAGCAATGTAAGCCTTCATATTTATCTCAGTAAAGATATGCAAATGCAGTGTATGTAAGGGCTAAACTTTTTTTTTTTTTAAGTTTGGGCAGAATGGAAAAGGTCTTCTGTCAGGGCAGGTGTTTCCCCACTGGGGTGATTCGCTTCTCTAATTGTTTCATAAAGGAAGTAGAAATCCAACATTTTATGCCCTGTACACACGATCGGATTTCCGATGGAACAAAATCCGATGGAATTTTCCGTCGGAATTCCGATGAAGCTGACTTTCATCAGTCTTGCCTACACACCATCAGACAAAACTCAGACCGTCCAAAACGCGGTGACGTAAAACACTCGGACGAGCCGAGAAAAATTAAGTTCAATGCTTCTGAGCATGTGTCGACTTGATTCTGAGCATGCGTGGGTTTTTTCTCCGTTGGAGTTCCACACAGACGATCGGAAATTCTTATGGTTTTTTTTTCCATCGGAAAAATTTAAAACATGTTCTATTTTTTAACACCGATAGAAAAAAAAAGTCAGATGGGGCCCACACACGATCGTTTTTTCTGATGAAAAAAGTCCATTAGAAAAACCGATCGTGTGTACAGGGACTCTAATGAGTTGTCTTGAGAGGTGAGCAAAATTTCCAACTGGGTACCCATGTTCAGGTGACAACTGTTTTAGGCCCCTTTCACACATGCTGTCCGTTTGTCTGTTTTTCATCCATCCATTGACGGATAAAAAACAGACATCAATGCATCTCTATGGAAAAACTGATTTAAGTGGATGATCATCCATTTATATCAGTTTACATCCGCATCCATTTTTTAAAACTGATCAAAGTTCTATTTTTCTTCCGTTAAAAAAACGGATCAAACGAAAAATGGATGTAAACAAATGGTCAGTTTTTCATCCGTTTTTGCATTGGTAGTGGATGTAAAAAAAAAAAAAGATGAAAAACTGATGAGCACTGAGGAGTACTTCATCCGTTTTGATGTGACTGAACTGATAAAATGAACGGTCCGCATGTGTGAAAGGGAAGATAGTAAGAGATTTTGGCTATACATACACAAGTTGATTATTTAGTTTTGCATTCCTTAAATTTTTGACTTTTAATATTCAGTTTTATTCTGTAGATTTGGTATTTATTTTGTTCTTGTGTGTGCAAATAATAGGATTTTTTACTCACCGTAAAATCCTTTTCTCTGAGTCCATGGACCGACACAGCTTCTCTATTGACAAAGTGGGTATTATCCGTTAATTAGGAGTGACTAGGCAGAAAAACTTGTAAAAAGTGTTGCATCACACCTTCTACAGTACCGCCCAGGGGGCGGACCCTCTGGGTATACCCTCTCAGTCTGCACATCGCAGATCAGTTCGTCAAAAAGCAGTACAAACTTAAAAGGAGGGGTGGGTGCTGTGTCGGTCCATGGACTCAGAGAAAAGGATTTTACGGTGAGTAAAAAATCCTATTTACTCTTTCGTCCATGGACCGACACAGCTTCTCTATTGACAAAGTGGGACGTCCCAAAGCAGTGTCAGAGAAAAAAACGAGGGGTGGTAACAGCATAAAAACAAACTTCACCCCAAAACACAAAACAGCACTCCTCCAACGGAGGAGTTGCAACTCTAAACAGCCGCCTGCAAAACCTTGCGGCCGAAAGAGGCATCCGAAGATGCACCTACATCAACTTTGTAGAATTTTGTGAAAGTGTGAGCGGACGACCAAGTCGCCGCTTTACATAGTTGGGAAACAGACGCTTGATGTCGGAAAGCCCAAGAGGCACCTATTGCCCTGGTCGAATGCGCCGTGACAGGAAAGGGGGGCGCCTGACCCTTTAAGGCGTAAGCCTGGATTACTATCTGTCGGATCCACCTAGAGATGGTGGCCGATGAGACTGCTTGGCCCTTCTTGGGACCAGCCACCGAAACAAACAGTGAGTCTGACTTCCGGAACAGGGAAGTAGCAGATATGTATACTCTCAAAGCTCGGACAACGTCCAAGGAATGCAACGCCGACTCCTTAGGATTCGACGGCTGAGGACACAAGGATGGAAGTACAATGTCTTCGTTGAGATGAAAAGCCGAAACGACCTTCGGAAGAAAGGAAGGCTGCGGCCGCAGCACCACCTTATCCTTGTGGAAAATCAAATAGGGAGCCTTGCAGGACAAGGCTGCCAGCTCAGAGACTCGTCTAACTGACGTAACAGCCACCAAAAAGACCACCTTCTGAGAAAGTGTCAACAGGGGAATATCTCTAATATTCTCAAACGGTGCCTTCTGAAGCACCGAGAGGACCAGGTTCAAGTCCCACGGAGGTAACGGGGGGCGGACCGGAGGGGCCACATGTCGAACCCCCTGCACAAATGTACTCACGAGAGAGTGAGTCGCCAGGGGTCGCTGAAAAAAGACAGCCAGGGCAGATATCTGTCCCTTAATCGTACTTAGGGCAAGCCTTTGGTCTACCCCATGCTGTAAAAACAGCAGGATTCTGGAAACCAAATAGGTACGCGGATGCCATTTCATTTCCTCACACATGGAGATGTAGGCCCTCCAAGTGCGGTGATAGACCTTCCTAGAGGACGGTTTCCGAGCACTTCTCATAGTAGAAATTACTGAGTCTGACAGGCCCCGGTCTCTCAGTACCTGGTTCTCAACAGCCATGCCGTTAAAGCCAATGACTGTAAAGCAGGATGGAATATGGGACCTTGCGACAGCAGGTCCTTCCGTAGTGGTAGGCGCCAGGGGACGTCTGCTACCAGACGTACTAGATCGGCGTACCAAGGACACTGAGGCCAATCTGGAGCGATTAGGATCATTGGAATTCCCTCTGCCTCCACTCTGCGGAGCAGAAGAGGAAGAAGCCTTAAGGGAGGGAAGGCATAGATTAGCCGATACTGGCCCCACGATGCTACCAACGCGTCCGTTGCGTCTGCCCATGGGTCTCTTGACCCGGCCACAAACCTCAATACCTTCCGATTGAGTCGGGAAGCCAGAAGATCTACGTCTGGTGTGCCCCATCTTTGGCAGAGGAGTTGGAACACCTCCGGGTGTAAGGACCATTCTCCCTGGTCCAGCATCTGGCGGCTCAGGTAGTCCGCCTGCCAGTTTTCCACACCCGGAATGTACACGGCCGACAGTGCCGGTACGCTCCTCTCTGCCCACTTCAGGATGCGAGCGATCTCCGATGCTGCAGCTGAGCTTCTTGTTCCTCCTTGATGATTGACATATGCCACTGCTGTGGCGTTGTCTGACTGGATCCTGACTGGACGCCCTTGCAGTCTCTGAGACCATTTGAAGAGGCACAGCTTGATCGCCCGGATCTCCAGGACATTGATCGGCAGGAGGGCTTCCTCTGGGGTCCAGCGACCTTGCGCCGACTGGACACCCCAGACTCCCCCCCAACCTGTAAGGCTGGCGTCCGTCGTGATCACTATCCAGTAAACCGGAAGAAATGACTTCCCGGCCATTAGAGCCGGTGCTGTCAGCCACCATACCAGGGATCTCCTGACTAGGTGGCTCACTCGGATTTGATAATCCAGAGATGAAGGGCATCTGTTCCATCTGGACAGAACTTCCCTCTGTAACACTCGAGTGTGGTATTGAGCATATGGGACCGCCTCGAAGGAGGCTACCATGAGGCCCAACACTCGCATGCAAAAACGGAGTGACGACCAATTCCTGGAAGTCAGCTGCCGTACTGCAGCCCGGAGGGTCTGCAACTTCTCCACAGGGAGGAATACCTTTGCCTCTGAGGAATCCAGAATCAACCCCAGGTACACTAGGCGTTGAGTGGGCACCAATACTGACTTTTGCGTGTTTAGTATCCAACCACAGTCTCGAAGAGTCTGACAGGTAATGGACACGCTTACCTCTAATTCTGAGCTTGAAGGGCCCTTCAGCAGAAGGTCGTCCAAGTAACCTGTGATAGCGATACCCCGCTGTCTTAGAAGTGCCAGAATCGGAGCGAGCACCTTGGTGAACGTCCTGGGTGCTGAGGCAAGGCCAAACGGGAGGGCCACAAACTGGTAGTGGTTCTTCCCGATAGCAAATCGCAGAAACCTCTGGTGTCTGGAGTATATGGGGACATGCAGGTATGCGTCCTTGATGTCCAAGGAGGCCAGAAAGTCCCCCGGATGGAGAGCCGTGACTACAGATCGAACCGACTCCATCCGAAAACTTTGTACCTTCACAAAGCAATTGAGGGCTCTGAGATCCAAGCTTGGACGAACCCCCTCCTTCTTCGGCACAATGAACAGATTTGAGTAAAAACCCCGTTCCAGTTCTGGAACTGGAATAACTACCCCGCGTTCCAGTAGACCCTGGACCGCCCCATACAGGGCCTCCCGACGGGTCGGTAGTAGCTGGAGATTGGAGGTGTTGAATCTGTCCGGTGGACAAGAGAGAAACTATCTTGTAGCCTGAGGAGATTACTTCGCAAACACACCTGTCGGAGATTAGTGCTGTCCACTGAGTCGCGAATTTGCGAAGACGTCTCCCCACCCGAGAGCTGGGTGGGGGTGGACCTTCATGCGGACGCAAATTTGTCCGCAGGCTTATTGGGTATGCGGGACCAGGGACGCTTTTGTCCTTGGGCAGGCGCTTTATCGGCCTGGGGTCTTTTCCCTGTCGCCCTAGGGGGACGAAAAAACCACTTGTGTGCAGTAAAGGAGGGCCCTTGCCCTTGGCGTGGCCCCTTACCCTTGCTAATTTGGGGAAGCAAAGTGCTTTTACTTCCTGTGGCATCCTTGATGATGTCATCCAGAGAAGCCCCAAAAAGTCTGTCGCCCTTAAAAGGCAGATCCAACAGGGCTTTCTTGGAAGTCTGGTCCGCAGACCAGCCTTTTAGCCAGATCAGGTGGCGTATTGCTACTGCATAAACCGAAGTTTTAGACAGCAGGGGAATAGTATTCATGTCTGACTCGCAGACAAACCTAAGGCCCTGGACCAACAGGTCGGCCAATGTTATCTCATCAGGAGGAGCATCTCGCTCCTTAACCCCTGGAGTAGCAATCTTGCCCATTCAGTAAGTGTGTGAGACACTAGGGCCCCCGCCAATGCCGGGCGTACTGCCGAGCCTACCACTGAGTATAGGTAGCAAGCGAGTGCTTCAGCCTTCTTATCCACAGGGTCCTAGAAAACAGGAGCCCCTTCTACAGGAATTGTGGTGGCTCTATTAAGTCTGGACACCGGAGGGTCCACTATAGGGGGGAGAGGTCCATTTCTTCAGAAAACTCTCCTCAAAAGGGGTACCGTACCGCAAACCTCTTTGGGGCTGTAAAGACCCTCAGTGGGTTCTCCCATTCCTTGTATAAGAGTTTATCAAAAGACACACAAGGGAACACCTTAGCAGTGCGGGCAGGTCTATGAAACCCAAGTGGACCGGAGTCTCTGCTGCTTCTGCAGTATTTTCCAATTTTAGCATATCCCGCACTGCAGTAATAAGGTCAGATACCAAAGCCGTCTCGCGTACTGACCTGGACTTTGAGTCATTCTCACTGTCCGGTCACGGTCTGCAGTCTCTGGTGCGTCAGAATCTGGGCCCCGAGCCGTAGCTGGACCTGGTTCTGCACCAGAATTATCCCCAGAAGCTTGCAGGGGATGGGGCGTTTACTACCCCCTGTATTCCCGTGTGCTGCTTCCACCCTGGCAGCAAACGCCTCTAGGATTGCCGACATAGCGTCCATAGACACCTCAGGGACACCAGCTGCTAAATCTGGTGTTTCAGGGGAGAAGACATCTGGCTCAGATGCCATGCTGACCACACGCTGACACTCACAGGGCTCCAGGCAAGATATCAATAGGCCACCCTCCTGCGCTGCAGAGATGCTGGGTCACCCAGAGGACTCACCACCCTGGATAGGTACTGCTATGCTGCGCCTATGATGCTGTCCCCTTGCTGCTGTGTCAGTCTGCTTCTTTTATCAGCACTTCCTGTGTGAATTTTCGCGCCAGTGTAATGCACCCTAGAGGCCGGAGGCTCTCGCAAAATGGTTGCCAAAACCGTCTGTATGGAAGATAATGTGGGCTCTAAGAAAATGGCCGCCGACAGAAGATAGAGGTCAGGCAGCCATAGCCCACAAAAAAGATGGCCGCCGAACGGCAATATCTGCATACAGGGTGGACAAACATGGCCGCCGATCACCTGATAGGGGCCAGTGGGTGTGGCCGAACTACAGGAAGATGGCCGCCAGGCAGTTACAAGAGGCCAAACTTGGCATGGACCACCTCAAAATGGCCGCCGACAGCATGGAGACACAGAAACACAGGTAAGCAAAAATGACATTTCTTTTAAATGTTAGTTACAGCCAGCCCCGCTCCAGTGGGACCCCCTAGGTGACCCCCAGCACCCAGCAACCTTTAGCTAGAAGCCCAGGGAGGAGGGAAAGGCAGGGAGAGAGGGAAGAAAGGGGCCACAACCACTTACTTGATCTCTCCAGGAATGTCCAGCTAAATCACCCAGCCGAGGCAGGGGAGTTTTACTTACCTATCCTGCATGTATTCTGCTGGAAGACATTCCAAACAGATCATCGTCCGCGCACGGAAGGTGACTGTTGGCCAGGCATGCTGTGATTGGACCCAGAAGGGACGATCATATGTATGCCCTGGAGCATGACGCTCACCGGACAGGCTGCTGCGACTCGGCCGTAAGGTCAGCCGAAGCTGAGCGGTCCGATGCAAGCCTTGGAGCGTAAGCTCACCGGCCAGGCTGCTGCGACTCGGCCGTAAGGTCAGCCGAAGCTGAGCGGTCCGATGCAGGCCCTGGAGCGTAGGCTCACCGGCCACCCGTGGAGCGACGGGCATGTCGTGGAAAACCCAGCGCGTAGCTAGGGTCGGCACACGCTCGATGGCCGAAACTGGGGAGACTACAAGGATCGAGGATCCAGCCTGTCACCCAGTCGGCAGTTGATCGAAGATCGCAGGAAACAACAAATGTAGCAAAAAAAATAAAAATATATATATCTTTTTTCCCCGGACCAATGAGCCCGAAGGGAGCCATGTCCTACTCCTTGCTAGACAGAAAAAAAATGATCTGCGATGTGCAGACTGAGAGGGTATACCCAGAGGGTCCGCCCCCTGGGCGGTACTGTAGAAGGTGTGATGCAACACTTTTTACAAGTTTTTCTGCCTAGTCACTCCTAATTAACGGATAATACCCACTTTGTCAATAGAGAAGCTGTGTCGGTCCATGGACGAAAGAGTAAAGGATTTTAGTATGTCTATACCAAATACAGTTTGGGGGGCATCTTTTACTAACTTCCAAAGCTGTATGTTAAAAAATAATAAAAAAAATGCAAAAAAGTGAAACATTGCCCAAAGTTACAGCCACTTAAAGTGGAGGTCTGGCGGTAAAAATTCTTTTTTTTAAAGTCAGCAGCTACAAACACTGTAGCTTCTGACTTTTAAGAAGCACACTTACCTGTCCAGGTTGCCCGCGATGTCGGTCACCCGAGGCAGATCTGTCCCTCGGATCGGGTCCCGGCGCCTCCATCCTCACTAAGGGAAACAGGCAGTGGCTTCACTGCCTGTTTCCCACTGCGCATGCACGAGTCGCGTGGCTCTTTGTGAATGGGCACACCATCCTGTGTGTCCCAGAAGGCAGCGCGCCTCCATTTCCCAGGAGGCAACGCGAGGAGGAGAACACAGAACCTCACCGCGGAAGAGGCAGATTAGGACAATCTGCCTAGTAACAGCCATTTCTGGTAAGTATAAATTATTATTATTATTTTTTTTTTTAAATTGAGCCTTTTTGGCCATTTTTTTTTTTTTTTAGGGTGGACCTCCACTTTGTGTAACAAATGGGAGGCTGGGTCAGACAGCGAGATTAAATCAGTCAACAGTATGAAATAAGCGATTACAAATAAGAGACTAAACTGTTCAGTCATAAGATCATAAATAATCCAATAAATTTACCTTTAAAGGCTTAACATATACCCCTAATAATGACTGAATGTTGGACAGATAACACCACGTAGAAGCTCCTGCAAGCAGCTTTCACACATTCTATTTGTAGAAGTGGTTTTTACGCTTGCCTCACCTTGATGGGCAGAGCTCTCTCGTCTCTGCGCGGTTTGTGTTTATATGAACGTGATAGAGACAATTGAGTACTGTCCATGATACTTTTTTTTATTTGCACTAACATACAATTTTTCAGGACAAGCTTTTGGGGTATGTCCCCTTCTTTAAGGTCCAAGGAGAACCTTGAAGAAGGGGACATTCCCCCGAAAGCTTGTCCTGAAAAATTGTATGTTAGTGCAAATAAAAAAAAATATCACAGACAGTACTGAATTGTTTCTATTGCAAATGCACTAAATATGGCTGCAATCACCTTACGTATAAACGTGTTAAGTTCTTTTAGGGAGAAGGCCTGATATAAATGGGTCAGCATCCTTTGTAAAGTATTGTAGAATATGATGATGCAATGTGAATGAGAAAAATTATTAATATACAGTAAATACTTCTTGTATAAGGCACCCTCTATTATAATCCCTAATGCTGACCTTCCCTACATCATTTTTTTCAACCACTTAATGTAGTAATTTCTTTGTTTGGATATTGAAAATGATAGTTCAGGCCCATCAGCAGAAAAGTTGACAGCATTAGGCTAATCGTTTTAAAGGAAAAGCCAATTAAAGGCAACTGATTGGTGCTGTGATCATTTTCTGCCTTGATCAACAGGTTTATTTAGCCAGAAGTTCACAAATAGCTCTTTCTCTGAGTGAGTATCAATTGAAATGTTACCGAGACATCGACACAATGATACCATTCACCACAACAGTTGGAATTTTCCAAAGCTTCCAATCGTTTCTATCCTTGACTCATTGCAGATAAATTGGCTTAAAGGGTTTGTTAAGGCAGTGCACACAGCCACTGCCAGCCCCTCTGCTAGGATTACATGAAGTATATACTACATGCCATTTTCTGAGATTCTTCTTATAAATAATGTTTTTCTTATCCCCGATCATCAGTCATGTGACCGCCCAGCGCTGACTTTCTCAGCTGTATGTATTCCAGAGGGAGGGGCTGAGCTCTCCCTCTGACGTCTGCCGGGCGGTCACGTGACCTCCCTCTGTAATACAAACATCAGAGGAAGACAGCGCCGGGTGGTCACGTGACCTCCCTCTGTAATACAAACATCAGAGGAAGACAGCGCCGGGTGGTCACGTGACCTCCCTCTGTAATACAAACATCGAAGGAAGACAGCGCAGGTCCGTCACGTGACCACCCAGCAGCTGTCAGAGGGAGAGTTCAGCCCCTCCCTCTGTAATACATACAGCGGAGAAAGAGAGCACCGGGAAATCACATGACCGCTGATTGGGGATAAGAAAAGGTATTTATAAGAAGAATTTTAGAAAATGGCATATAGTATATACACCATGTAATCCTAGCAGAGGGGCTGGCAGTGATTGGGAGCAGTAATGTGTGCACTGCTCGAACAGTGATAGAAGGGGAGGGGAGGGGAGGGGTGGTTCACACGCAGAGCTGACAGGCAGAGAGGGGAGGGGGAGGAGGACACAGGAGCAGAGAAGAGAACTGCAGATAGCAGGCTGCAGATGATGGAGGGCTCAGCAGCCATAATACACCGTGGTCAGTTTACATAGGAGAGGGCAGAAACTGACAGGATCAACCAGGTATTACAGGTGGTCAAATCACACAGCACAAGCACTGTGCTGTATAACATGCTTTAAAGAAACAGGATCAATATTTATTTATTTTTGGGTTAACAAACGCTTTAGAGCCGGTTCACACAGGGGCAACACAACTTCCAGCGCGAC
The DNA here is from genome assembly GCA_029206835.1 of Rana muscosa. NCBI lineage: Eukaryota > Metazoa > Chordata > Amphibia > Anura > Ranidae > Rana > Rana muscosa. The sequence goes on along the minus strand of CM055127.1, from coordinate 61,848,160 downwards.
TTTGGGAGGCAACTTTGACACGACTTGAGCATGAATCACAGCGCGACTCCAGGCAACTTACAAGGCAACTTCAAGTTGCCTCCAGGACAGGCGACTTTCCAGTGGCCAATCAAACAATAATCAGCTCTGTGGGAGGGAGGGGTTTGCCTGGAAAACTATTTTTACTTCCTGGAAAGTTGCTTCAGTTAAGACAGGGGATCCGACTTGGAGACAACTTAGAGCGACTGCAGTAGTGTACATTAAGACTTGACACTTGACACAAGAGTTAACACTTCCATTACTTTTCTAAACCGTGCGACTTGAAGTTGGATCCCAGGACGCCCCTGTGTGAACCGGCTCTTAAGTAAAAGGTAGAATCATTATTTACCAGATTTGAAATTAGCAGATCATAGGTGTGCATCCAACATAGAAGTCATGGCACACGGGTGTCTGCACTAAATGCATTTTTCAGTTTAGTATTTTTCTTCAGTTTAGCAAGTTCTCTCTTTGAGAAGCTAAGTTAAAGCTATTCAACGGCTGGTTGTTCACTGAAACCCAAGAATAAGTGAATAAGCCCTAATACCTTGTTATAAATGATTCACTCCATTCTAATTCTAACAAAAAGTCAGCTGGGTGGAGAGAGGGGGAGTGTATCTACAAGACGTCTCTGCATAGTTTAAATAGTTCTACTCATATTATTCAGTGGAGGAGTCTACGCCTGGTCACATTCTAAACAGTGAATAGAAAATACTACTAGAAAAGTGTGATGTAATTACAAGAGAAAAGAAACCAAGATGTAATTACAGCTTTCAATAATGTAACTTTAAAAAGGGAACTCATGTTGAAGATTGCTATTCCCCGCTCATTTGGTGCAACTCTTTTCTGCTAGCATTTGTATTTTCTGACATAAATGTACTGTTAAAGCAGAGCAATAGTAAGATGAGTGAAGTGTTTACATTTCAGTAACTCATAGCAAGTAAGAAGATTTTTACTTACAGCCAGGAGGGCTTTTTTCAGCGGGAAAGTGGGGGAACCCAGTTCCTTCACCAGCAGTGCTGAATGTATGTAATGGCAAGTTGTTCAGGGTCTATTGTTGCTGGAGGGGATCTATTTTTGCAGGGCGGGGGTGTCTATTGTTGCAAAGGATGTCTAATGTTGTATTTAAGAAATAGGCACGAATCCAATAGTGAATAAAAGCAAAAGTAATGAAGAATTGTGAATTCTAAATCCTCCAGTCCCAGTCGATGCCTTGTATGTGGAAACGCGTCGGATGGAGCAGCAATCCTTGACATAACCACGTATCAACCTGCTGGTTGGAGCCGCAGCTGTGTGATATTATACTCTCTACTGTTTTTTTGGATGTAAGTTATACTATTTTTAAATAAATATATCCTTGGAATACCACACCATGAAGCCTCTTTCTTTTATCCTATAATCTCAGAGATAACGTGGAGAAAGTTCATTCGGGTCTCTGAGACTTCCATTTAACTGAACAGCCCGCTGCACTGGAGAGGAATTTTCCCCTGGAGGAGTGAGAGGAGGAGACTATCTGTGTCGGCTGACATTTGTGTGAGCGTGTATGATCTCTATAACTTGAGATCCAACTGTTCCTGTAAGCGTCACTGATTGATTTCTTTGTGAGAAGGAGCACCAGGTGAACATATTGGGGGTTATTTATTACTAAAGGCAAATCCAATTTGCACTACAAGTGCACTTGGAGGTGCAGTCGCTGTAGATCTGAGGGGGACATGCAAGGAAAATAAAAAACAGCATTTTAGCTTGCACATCATTGGATGATAAAATCAGCAGAGCTTCCCCTCAGATCTATAGCGACTGCACTTGTATTGCAGAGTGGATTTGCCTTTAGTAAGGCCCCTTTCACACTGAGGCGTTGAAAAAACGCAAAAAAATTATACGTTTTTTTTACCGTGATTTTACCGTGTTACCGTGTTCGTTTTTACAACGGTACTCATTCATTTCAATGGGGATAGGCGTTTATACAGCGCTATTTTATGCTCCCCAAAAAAGCTGTTTGCAGGATTTTTTCCAACGCACAGCCAGCAAAACGCCTCAGTGTGAAAGCCCTCAGGGCTTTCACATTGAGAATGCTGGGGCAGGATTATTTCAGGCATTTTTACAGCGCTGTTTTTACCGCGAAAACGCAGTAAAAACGCCTCAGTGTGAAAGGGGCCTAAATCAACCCGTGTGTCCATATATCACTGTTCACTCTCTGGAGCACTTCATGGACTCTTATTTGTTACTCCTTTATATGATTTTTAATCAGTTTTTTTTATGACAACACATTGAATTTGGAATTCACACTTCTTCATCACTAAGTTTGCTTATACTCACTATTGGATGCGTGCTTATTTCTTATAAACATCTATCACTAGCTGAGTATTCAGGCTATTTTTAAGTAGCAGCACCTCCTTATAAATTTGTTTTGGGTTAGCTCAGATATATTATTTATACACAGGGATCTACTGTTGCTGATAGGGGCCAGTTGTTGCTGGGAGGGATCTAGTGATGCTGGCTGCAAGGAAATCTGTTGTTGCTGCTGGGGGGCATTTTGTTGCGGGTGATCCATTGTTGCTAGGGGGGGTCTATTGTTGCTGACTGCTGGAGAGTCTATTGGTGCTGGCTGCAGGGAGATCTGTTATTTCTGCTGGGGATCTTTTGTTGCTGGGGGAGGGGGTATTTTGTTGTAGGTGGTCCATTGTTGCTGGGGGGGGGGGTCTACTGTTGCTGGCTGCATGGGATCTATTTTACTGCTTTTCTTGTTCTCATTAAATTTCATACATATTGCTTAGTACAACAATTGTTACTTGGTTCTGCATTCTCTAAAAGGGTCAGTACTGGAAGGAGGGTAGGGGGTAAACCCAAGTGCAAGGGGTGGGTAGGGGGTGCAAAAAAAAAGGCGACTCAGAAAGGGGGAGTTCCTGCACCCATTGTCTGAGAAAAAAGCCCTGCTTACAGCAGATAAATAAATATCACCTGATCTATTTGCTACTGCATTTTCCTGGCAAGTTTATCGAAACAGGCTTGCAAAGTGGAAGATTCTTTAAAACTATATATCTAAAGCGTCATCAAACGGAGGAGCATGTACTTGTCTGAATATTTTATTAAGCCACTTTAGATGGTTTTGACCCGTGAAAACTGTTTCACTTTTAGTATCTTCTAAAAACAGCATTTCTATTTTACAGACTGTTAAAGAGGAACTGCAGTCTGCTCACATAATTTGTAATATAAACATCTTTGATATTCTGAAGCTTCCCTCCAACCACTTTGCATATTATTTTATATATACTGTGATTCTGTACTTGCCAAATATGCTGCAGAAATCTCCCTCCACTGGGTCTGGCTGCATCCATTTTAACCGCTTGCCGACCAGCCGCCATCATTACTGCGGCAGGTTGGCACAGTTGCACCAATCGCTGTAGGTGTACGTCGGCCGCTTTAAGAGCGATAGGAGGCACATGCCTGCGGCGCAATGCCGGAGCCGATTAGCATGGCCAGCGACCGCGATGTCCGCCAGCCATCCGCGATCGATCCACATAGAGCCAGAATGGGGATCTATGTATGTGAACAAAAAGTTCCCGGTTCTGACAGGGGAGTAGAGAGAGATCTGCTGTTTTTAGTGATCAGGAACAGCGATCTCTCTCCTCCTCCAGTCACTACACTCCCCCCACAGTTAGAAACACCTCCCACTTAACCCCTCTAGTGTTAACCCCTTCCCTGCCAGTGACATTTATACAGAAATCAGTGGCTATTTTTAGCTCTGATCGCTGTATAAATGTCACTGGTCTCAAAAAAGTGTCAAAAGTGTCCGATCTGTCTGCCGCAATGTCGCAGTCCCGCTAAAAAAAAATCGCAGATCGCCGCCATTAGTAGTAAAAAAAATAATAAAAATGCCATACATTTATCCCCTCTTTTGTAGACACTATACAGTAACTTTTGTGCAAACCAATCAATATACGCTTATTGCGATTTTTTAAACTAAAATATATAGAATACATATTAGCCTAAACTAATGAAGAAATTTGTTTTTTTGGGATATTTATTATAGCAAAAACTAAAAAAAAAATGATTTTTTTTCCAAAATTGTAGCTTTTTTTTTGTTTATAGCGCAAAAAGTAAAAACCAAAGAGGTGATCAAATACCACCAAAAGAAAGCTCTATTTGTGGGAAAAAAAGGTCATAAATTTTGTCTGGGTACAACGTCGCACGACTGCGCATTGTGACAGCTAAAGCGGAGCTCCACCCTAAAGTGGAACTTCCGCTCATCGGATTCCTCCCCCCCTCCGGTGCCACAATTGGCACCTTTCGGGGGGGGAGGGGGGTGCAGATACCTGTCTAAGACAGGTATTTGCACGCACTTCCGTGTATGCACTCTGCGGGTAGACTGTGGGTAGTGCGTCACTTCCCGGTCCCCCCCGTTGTGTTCTGGGAAACACACGGCTCCCAGAACACAGCGGGGACCAGTGAAAGACGCGCAGCGCTACTCGTGCATGCGCAGTAGGGAACCGGGAAGTGAAGCCGCAATGCTTCACTTCCTGATTCCCTCACCCATGATGGCGATGGGGGCAACCGAGAGACGAGCAATCGCTCGTCTTCTGCTGCCGACGTCGCTGGACTCCAGGACAGGTAAGTGTCCTAATATTAAAAGTCAGCAGCTGCAGTATGTGTAGCTGCTGGCTTTTAATATTTTTTTTACGGCGGAGCTCCGCTTTAAAGCGACACAGTGCCGTATCGCAAAAAATGGCCTGGTCATTAAGGGGGCAACTCCTTTCCGGTCCACAGTGGTTAACTGTGGGCAGCTGAAGCTGCTGCCTGTTCACTTCCTGGATTTACACAGACACACACCTCCAGCTCTGCAGCTCTCTCTGGCCCTCTTATGACTCATCCCCTAGGCTAATGACCAGACAGGAAACGGGAAGTGGCCTGTATAAGGTATTTACTGGCAGAAAAAAAATGTTTTACTATCCAAAGTTAAAACAACAAGGGCAGAAGATTTAATAGATTGAAAGATGAAAAAATTACTAAAGTTCCGCTTTAAGTTCTGCAATATATGTAATAAATAGTATACTGATAATCTTTTCCCTTTTTACTTACTGGAGGAAAAAAATATTTACACAAGAAACATCTGTTAAGAGGAACTGGAGATAACAAAATGGAAGGACTTTGGACCAATAATGACCAAGCTGGCAATTTTTACAGTACAATGCGGAGCTGAAAGCTGAGATGAAAGTTTATTGCATTAATCAGAATGGTGACAAATGTCAATTTAGATATGAACATGCATATTTATTAGAGATTTATAAAGAAGTTGATTGCTCAACTCCTGATACCCTACATCCTATGTCCTGCTCTGCTACCGGTGTTTAATACGTTGCTAAGGTCAATTTTGTTGTACGTATGAAAAGAAAGCTATGCTTTACTTTTACCATTAGGGGACACACAGAACATTCAATTTAATCTCATACAAAATATCTAAATGCAATCTCATGCAAAATATATAAAAATAAGACTTACCGTATATACTCGAGTATAAGCCGAGTTTTTCAGCACATTTTTTTGTGCTGAAAATGCCCCCCTCGGCTTATACTCGAGTCACCTTTTTTGCGCCTGATCTCCCGGACTTTGTGGACCTGGTACTGGCCGGCCGTAGGTCCCCTGGCCCCTAAACTTGGCACACATATAGCCCCACTTTTCCTCTACAAGTGTGCACAGTTTGTTGTCCGGGGAGCATCGATTTTTCAAATCTGGGCACCCCTTCCATAGACTCCAATGTTAAACGGTCATTTCTCTGGTGACTTTGGGGACCCGGTACTGGCCGGTCGTAAGTCCCCTGGAAACTTGGCACACATGTAGCCTCCTCTATAAGTGTGCAAAGTTTTTTGTCTGGAGGACCTACGGCCGGGGAGCACTGATTTTTTAAATCTGGGCACCCCTTCCATAGACTCCCATGTTAAACGTCAGTCTAGTCATGGACACAGTGAGGCATGGGCACAGTGAGGCATGCAGATGGACACCCTAGGCTTATACTCAAGTCAATACGTTTTCCCAGTTTTTTGTGGTAAAATTAGGTGACTCGGCTTATATTCGGGTTGGCTTATACTCGAGTATATACGGTAATCCCTATTGCAGCCAAACACTGTCATTTGGTACTTCAGATGGCTGAACAAACTGTTGCCTTTTTCCACATTACATACTCAAAATTGTTCAAAGACCTCCCATCTCCCTAGCATATATTTTTCTGGAATTGTATGACCTGTAGAATTGGAAGATTTGTATAATAGGATTTTTATAACAGCTTACCTGTAAAATCCTTTTCTTGGAGTACATCACGGGACACAGAGCGACATAGTCATTACTAATGGGTTATATAGTTACCGTCAGGTGCTGGCACTGGCAACTTCCAAAACCGGAAGTACCCTCCCCTATATAAGCCCCTCCCATCCGGGAGCACCTCAGTTTTGTAGCAAAGCAATAAGTGTCCCCAAAAGAGGGGTGGGAGCTCTGTGTCCCGTGATGTACTCCAAGAAAAGGATTTTACAGGTAAGCTGTTATAAAAATCCTATTTTCTTTTTCGTACATCACGGGACACAGAGCGACATAGTCATTACTAATGGGATGTCCTAAAGCAATGCCAAATGAGGGGGGGGATACACCATATATAAGCTGAGCGCTATCAGACATTAGGATCTTTTGCGGCCTGCAACACACTGCGCCCAAAGGCGACATCCTCCTGACTTCTAACGTCCACCTGGTAGAACCTAGTAAACGTGTGAACTGAAGACCACGTTGCGGCCTTACAGATTTGAGCCAGGGAGGCCTGGTGATGCACTGCCCATGAAGTTCCAACTGCTCTCGTGGAGTGCGCCCTAACTTTGAACGGAGGCGGTCTACTTCTCAAGCTATAGGCTTGTATTATGACCTGTCGAATCCACTTGGCTAAAGTAGATTTTGACGCTGCCTGACCCTTTCTGGGGCCTTCCGGCAGAATAAACAAAGTATCCGTTCTGCGAATCTGAGCAGTGGCTTTTAGATAAGCTTTAACTGCTCTTACTACATCCAAAGAATGCAATAACTTTTCCTCTACCGAAGTAGGTTTGGGGAAAAAAGAAGGAAGAACCACATCTTGGTTCAAATGAAACCTCGATACCACCTTAGGAAGAAAGGCTGGATGAGGACGTAACACTACTCTGTCCTTATGGATAACCAGATATGGCTCCTTACAGGACATAGCTGCTAATTCCGATACTCTTCTTAGCCGAACAAATGGCTACTAGAAAAATCAATTTCCTGGTAAGAAGCACCAAGGAAATATGCTGTAATGGTTCAAATGGTTGTTTCTGTAGAACCGCCAGAACCAAGTTTAGATCCCATGGACATATGGGAATATTAACCGGAGGCCTAATACGCATCACTCCTTGTATAAAGGCTTTGACTAGTGAATGCGAAGCCAAGGGCCTTTGAAAAAATATTGACAAGGCCGAAATCTGACCCTTGATAGTACTCAAGGCAAGCTTCCTATCTACAGCCCACTGTAGGAAGTCCAGAATCCTACCTATTACGTACTTATGTGGATGCCATTTCTTGGCCTCACACCACGCGATGTACGCCCTCCAGATTCTATAGTAGATCTGCCTGGATACCGGCTTCCTGGCATTGATCATGGTAGATACCACAGCATTAGAGAGCCCTCTCTTTTTTAGAATGTGGGCTTCAATAGCCAGGCCGTCAAACCTAGGGCTGGTAAGGAAGGGTGGTATATCGGTCCTTGCGAAAGCCGGACGACGTGGGAGAGTCCAAGGACTCCCCACTGAAATTTTACAATCTCCGCGTACCACGCTCTTCGGGGCCACGCTGGAGCCACCGGAATCACTGGTTTCTTTTCTACCCTGATTCTGCGGAGTAATCGAGGTAACCATTGTGGCGGTGTGAATGCATATATCAGCTTGAACTGATCCCCAGGGAACACTAGGGCATCCGAGCCGCAAGCTAGGGGATCCCTTGTCCGAGAGACAAACCTATCCCCCTTTGCGTTGAATCTGGATGCTAGAAGATCTACATCCGATGTTCCCCACCGCTGACATATTGTCCAGAAAACCTCGGGGTGAAGGGACCCTTCCTCTGGGCCTAATTGCTGGCGACTTAGAAAGTCCGCCTTCCAATTCTCCACTCCTGGAATGAATACCGCAGATATGGCTGGGACATATTTTTCTGCCCATCTCAGGATGTAATTTACTTCCCTTTGGGCTGCACGACTCCTGGTGCCCCCCCGATTGATATATGCCACTGCTGTGGCATTGTCTGATTGAATTCTGACAGGGGACCCTTGGAGTTTGGATGTCCATGCTACTAGGGCATACCGGGCTGCTCGTATCTCTAAGAGATTGATGGGCAGGGCCTTTTCTGCATCCGACCATCTGCCCTGGAGAGACTATTGCTCCAGTACTGCTCCCCAGCCTATAAGGCTGGCATCTGTAGTGACCACCTTCCAAGAAATCGGACTGAAGGATTTCCTTTTTTCCAGATTCTGGGGAACCAACCACCAACGGAGGCTCTTGCGAACGGAAGGGGACAAGGACATTGTAAGTCTAGGGCCTGAACTTTTTTTGTTCCAGGCTGACAGTATGGCCCCTTGCAAATTCCTTGAATGGAATTGACCGTAGGGTACTGCTTCGAATGATGCCACCATTTTTCCCAGCAGCCTCATATACAGGCGTATGGACGGCTGTCTTTTTTGTACCCACTAAGTGGATCAAATCTTTCAAAGACAACACCTTTCCTTGAGGCAAGAATATTTTTCTCTGGCCTGAATCCAACCTTAGCCCCAAGTATTCCAGACTTTTGACTGGTTTTTAGGGCTGACTTGTCTCGGTTGATAATCCAACCGTGAGATTCCAGATACTTGATCGTCTTGTGAACGACCACGTCTAGTTTTTTCACTGAGTGGTCTATCAGCAACAAGTCATCCAGATATGCCATTATCATTACACCTTGTGTTCTTAGATTGGCCAATAAAGGGCCAGAATTTTTGTGAACACTCTTGGTGCTGTGGCCAAACCGAAGGGTAAGGCTCTGAACTGAAAATGGCGCCCTTCTACTGCAAAGCGTAGAAATTTTTGGTGGACTGGAAAGATGGGAATGTGCAAATAAGCATTTTTGATGTCGATCGTGGCTAACCAATCCTCCCCTTGTAGGGCAGTGGCCACCGATCGGATCGACTCCATCGGAAAGTCCTGATATACAGGAATTTGTATAGCCCTTTTCAGAATTAATATGGGCCTCCCGTCCGCGTTTGCTTCGGGACTGTAAAGAGGTTTGAGTAAAACCCGAACCCTCATTCTTCCAGGGGAACCTCCATAATTACTCCTTGGAGTAATAGTTGTTCTAGTGCCAACAGGAGGGACTCTCTCTTCCGGGGATCCCTTGGCACGTTTGACCTCAAAATGGGAAGGAGGGGAGTCTTTTAACTCCAAACTGTATCCCAAACCTACTGCGGAGAGCACCTATCTGTCTTGATCGTGTCCCGCCAGGTCTCTTTGCGAACAACTGGAGTCCTCCCCCCACCCGACTGAGTGGGGGCTTCAATGAATTTAACTTTGGGGGAGGTTTTGTACCTCCCCTGACCCAGGGTTTCTTATTACCCTGCTACTGTCCCTGTTTTTTACCCCCGGGATTTAACCGAGGAGGCCGTCGGAACTGTTACACAGCCGATGCCCCAGGGACTGGAGAAGCAGGCCTCTTAAAGAGGGACCTCTAACTCTGCTTTTAACCGGCAAGAGCGTATTTTTACCGCTGGAAATTTTCTGGATATATTTGTCCAGGTTTTCCCTGAATAAGCGTTCACCATGAAATGGGACGCTAACCAGCCATTCTTTACAGGGAGCTTCAGCAGACCAGTTTCTGAACCATAGGAGCCTACGCATATGTACTATAGACAGCGTAAGGCGGGAGGCCTGATGGACTGAATCCTCTATGGCGTCAACCGCAAAGCCTAAGGCTCTAGGTAGATCAGCTAGGGCAAAGCCTGCTGATCTGTCAAGTCCCTCAAGACCTGTTTCAACTGATCCTTCACTGCTTAGCAGACCCCAATAGCTGCTACTGCTGGTTGTATCACCAAGCAGATTTTCATAAGGACTCCAATCTTTTATCTATTGGGTTCTTGAACATTTGGACATTATCCACTGGACATGTCAGTGATTTATACATACAAGAGATGGCTGCGTCCACTGTAGGGACCTTCCATTTTTTTTTTTTTTTTTTTTGATGAACTTATCCTCCATGGGATAGACCACCGGAAATCTCTTGGGGGAATAAATATTTTCTCAGGACGTTCCCAATCCTGGTAAATGAGCCCTTTCAGTAAAGGGTGAAGTGGAAAAGAACAAACAGTCTGGGGGCTTCTAGCGACCCCAACGAGGATACAGTAGTGGTTGATGGTTCCGCAAGGTGCATTTTTAAATGCTGATCGGACCATGTTAGTCAGAGACTGAACCCATAATCTTTCAGCTTGAGATGCTGAGAAAAGGTTCCCCCACTGTTGATTCCTCTATAACAGAATCAACCTTATCCTGATCCCCTTCAGGCAGGTCGATCCCTGTATGGGACTGTTGCTCTGCTAACAGGCACTCTGAAGGAGGAGACGGAGATCGGGCGTGCTTTCCCTGACAGGGAGGCAGCGATAAATGTTGACAATCTCTCTCTAATCCTCCCAGAGCTGAGGAAAAAACCTCATCTGTTACATACACAGGAGCAGGTGACTGAGGACAGCCACAGTACCAAGTACCCCTGCGGGGTCTCTACGGTCACTTACCTCTGAACTTCAGGGGAGACTGGTGCAGCAGGAGTATGCCCAAGATCCTCAGAGCCCGATGAGACCCCCTTCGCTTCCTGGAAGATTCAGTTCCGGAGCTACTGGACGGCATATTCCTAAGCCTAAAGCTGAGGTATTCCAGCCGTAATACACCACTTTTACTGAGAATAGTCTAGCACAATTGCTGCTATATAACAGTTGGTGTCTACTAATGTGCCTTTCTAGGGGATGCCTGTATCAACCGCTTGCTGTATGCCTTTAAATGTTGCCAGCTCTGTCTCTGTACTTCATAGCCAGCTTACTGCAATAATGTGGCTTTTTAAAAACCTGCTGGGACGCCCGCACATGCGCAGAAGCGCTGCGGCGCGCACAGAGCGTCATCCCCCAGGCCCCGCCCCTTTTTCCGGCCACCTCTATATAGAGAGGCGCGTGCACGCGCACGCGCGCGGCCACGTGCGCCTCGGCGCCAATTTTCAAACATGGAAACCAGGGACAGGAGCCAGGGCCCCCTTTGCCGCAGGCCGGGGGATAGACGAACACTGCAACAGGGCAGAGGAAACAGTTTCCTGTAGGAGAACTCACCAGCTGCCTGGACTTTGTTCTCTGAGAAGAAACTAGTCCATATGACAAGAAAAACATTCCACAGCGGCCTCTAGTGGACAAACACAGGTACCGCAGTTTAATATACTAAACATATATAAAAAAACATTCCTTTTTTTTTTTTTTTTTTCTTGACCACCATTAAAAATTATTACATTTTTTTAGTAGTTACAGGCATGCACAGATATTAGCGGGAATACCGTTAGGTAACAGACAGAAAGACAAATTAGGCTTGGGGGTCCCCCAATAGAACCAAGTTCCTGGGGGCCCCCACTTACCTGTTCCCCGCCGCAGGACTTTGTTTGGTCCACAAAAGCCCAAACTTCACCTATCACGGCAGGCATTGTAATCAAACCTTCAGGGACCGGGTTCCCAAGGATTCCACTCCCCTGGACCTGTATAGCACCCTGCACAGAAAACATCTTGGTCGTGGGTATGACCAGAGCTCTGGATCCCAGGGTCCAGCTCTCCTAAGAGAAGCATTACAGGCAGAACCTTGCTCTTCTCTGCAAGGCCCGGGTACCGACCGTTTAGCTATGAAGCTTTTTTGGTCGGATCCGGAATAGCTTACTGAGGCCCAAAAGAACCTGTACGCAAGCTCAGTGAAAAACACATGTTTCTTCTTGGCCAACACCTTAGACACTGGCAAAAAAACTGAGGTGCTCCCGGATGGGAGGGGCTTATATAGGGGAGGGTACTTCCGGTTTTGGAAGTTGCCAGTGCCAGCACCTGACGGTAACTATATAACCCATTAGTAATGACTATGTCGCTCTGTGTCCCGTGATGTACGAAAAAGAAAACTAATTTGTATAGCCCATGACAGCTGTGCAAATGTTTACCAAGATTATATTTCCATAGAATTAAACTAACACGTATTAGCGCACACAAACAACATATTTTTACTCAATGAAAAAAAATATAGCTTTATTAAACTAACAAATGGTAAATTTTTAAATTATGCAAAAACAGGGAAATAAGAAAAAGGTACACAAAACTGTAAATTGGCATCTTACATTATTTTTTTACCTCTAAGTGTAAAGTGATGACTAATATGAGCAGTCTTACATACACATGTGTGTTTTAAATATGTATATTCTTATATTAAGGGGTTGATTTACTAGAATTTGCTAGGAGTAGAAGAGGATGTCCACTTAGCAAAGTGAATGTTGAATTTGGAAGTGAATGATATAGTAGCTATTGTTCACTTTGGATGTAGAAAGTGAGGGGGGGGGGAATGTTTTTTGCTAGCAAGTAATTGGTTGATTACAGTGAACACAGCTTTATCTTATTTATGAAGCTCGGCAAATGTTAATTTTGCTAAGTACTACCAGTGTCTGTTCGTTTAGTAAATCGGCCCCAAAGTATCCCATCACGCAGCAAGCATAGTTCCCTTTATTACTAATGCATGTGTACCGTCAGATATGGCAACCTGTCAGAATTGGTAACAGAAGTGACATTCCGTCGCCGCCATCTTGCTACACCCCGCACTCCTCCATAGTAATGATACACGAGAAGGGGGCAAGCGGACATCTTGTTACACCCACCGGAGTTTTGCATTTCACAGTTATTTTTAACAGGAAACGGAGCATATTTGCTTAAATACAGTATTTGGAAATCCAAAAGACTGTTTAGATGTTACATTTTAAAAGCAGCAGCAAACCTGCTGACCTCACAGGTTTGGTAATGTGACAGAACACCTCTGATTTTAAAATTCAACATGCAAACAGTCCGTTAGATTTCCAAATACTGTATTTAAGCATATAAGCTCTGTTTTGTGTTAAAAATAACTGTGAGGAGAGTGGGCGGGGACTCCTGTGATGGAGGCTTAGGACCGGAGCTCTGCTCAGCACCAGCTAAACAGCGCTAATAGCGGCGGAAAAAGAAGCCACATTGTGGTTAAAAACTACAGGGAAAGGCAGCGAATAGTGCCAGGCACCTACCTATGCCAGGTAAGGCATATAAAAAAGCGCAGAAACAGAACTACAAGCTCTCTGAAAAACGGGAGAAATCCAAAATGGCTGCCGCACCTCAGAATAAGATACAGACTGCTAATGATGTCTCCTCAACTAGCAGGCAAGTTATTCAGCCTGCAACTCTCCCATTTAGCTCACAGTCATTGAGCTTAGACTCCTCTGCTACCTTACAACCTTCTGAGCTTAAATTGAACCTAAAGGAGAACTATGTGGGATCTGAGGGTCATCCACCTCATGAAGTGAATTTACCTCACATAGGCTCTCTCAATACACATCCTGAACAGGCTCCTGATATGTCTTTTAATATGACTGAACTTTTTAACAGGATTTCTGATATGCTGGACAAAAGGTTAGCTTTAAATGCTGACAGGATCACAGGAGAAATTAAAGCAGATTTTCAGAACCTGGGAAGCAGAATAGAGCATATTGAACATAAGTTGGATTTTACTATAACTAAGACAAACCAAAATTCTGAGCACTTGCAGTTCTTGCAGGATCAGCTTGATACCGCTCAAGCCAGAATAGACGACCTCGAGAATCATCCAAGAAGGGAAAACTTTCGCATTAGAGGACTGCCTGAATCAATCACTGATGTTCATACAACTGTGAAAGATTTTATTAAAAATTTACTCCCTTCGATTCCAGCTAATAAACTGGAATTGGATAGAGCGCATAGATCCTTGGGACCCCTCAGGAAAGATGGCTCTCCACGGGACATTATAGTAAAACCCCACTTTTTTTCTGTCAAGGAAGAAGTGATGAAAATATCCCGCCAACAAGATCAGATACAGTTCCAAGGTGCTTCTATTCAAATCTTTTCTGACATATCCCCATACACCATCCAAAAGAGGAGATCTTTGAAACCCCTCCTTGCAGCCCTGACCAAAAAGGATATTAAATACCGGTGGGTATTCCCTTTTGCCCTGAAATTTACGTACAATGGGAAGCAACATGTTTTTCACAATTTCCCAGAAGGAGAACGCCTGTTACTTGACTTGAGACTCATTACGCTGGATTCAAATATGGATACCTCTCCCTCTATGCAGGGGTTATCTAAACGCCAATCGCCTCCGAGCCCGACTGCGCCACTTTGGGAGATGTCCAAAATTAAGAGAGTAAAGGATAACATCCCCCCATGAAGAGGATTTACATGACTTTACTGTATTTAATCTTTTTCTTCCCCCCTGTAGGTTCCTTGGGAGGAAACACAATTCATTACATTGACTCTTGGATTTCCTGTGCAACTCTTTTTGACACATAGTTCTGTTGCTAAACTGTCAATAGACAATGGGGGTTAATTTTTTTATTTTATTTATTTATTTATTTTTTCCACACATAGTTCTGTTTCTAAATTTTCAATAGATAATGTTTTTTTTTTTTTTTGGTTTTTTTCCCACACATAGTTTTGTTGCTAAATTTTCAATAGATAATGGGTTTTTTTTTTTTTTTTTATTATTTCTTTTTTTTTTTTTCCCCACACATAGTTCTGTTGCTAAATTTTCAATAGATAATGGGTTTTTTTTTGTTTTTTTTTCACACACATAGTTCTGTTGCTAAATTTTCAATAGATAATGTTTTTTTTTTTTCTTCTTCTTCTCTCTTGTTTAGAAAAAATCTAATAGTTAAACTATTCTTAATTGCTACTATATTGGAAATCCAGGGATGTTTGGTTCCGTTCATTTAATATTACATCGTTAGTTTGAGTGCTGTCACTGGCTGGTGCTGCTGCATTGTGCCTCCACCTACCGCTCAGTTTGGTTGTAAACCATGCTGAGGGGTAGGTATATAGCCCTACATCTGGGCTATACTACTTATTTTTTTCTGAATGAGGGGAGGGAGCCATACCCCTCCTCCCATTCTGGGCCGCATATAGGCCTTTCGTTACACTGCGTTTTACAACTGATATTATTTTTATTTGAATATTTTTTTTACTCTTCTTCTTTCATTCTAACTTTTTTTTCTTTTTCAGCCTACATGTCATTGAGATTTACCTGTGAAGTGATGCTATGTATATCCTCCCCTAACATAGTGAAAGACCTTTCATTATATGCCCTTGGTTCTTCCTGGAGGAAGGTAGGTGGCTGTGGGTTATTTGGAGTTCTCCCCCTTTTGCTCCATGGCCGGCACTAACACTAACTCTTTACCCCTTCGTGTTGTGTCTCACAACACCCAGGGATTAAATTTCCCAGTCAAAAGAAGGAAAGCCCTCCAAGCCTATAGATCCCGTCATATTGATGTAGTACTCTTACAAGAGACCCATTTCCCTCAGCGGTACACCCCATTGTTTCTTCATGCCCATTTTCCAGTTTTTTACTTGTCTAAGGCTGAAGATAAGACCAAGGGAGTGGCAATATTGTTTTCTAAGAATTGCAAATTCAATCTTGAGTTGGAACTCAGAGACCAGGAGGGAAGGTTCCTATTGGTCAAGGGAACTATCGATAATAAGCTATATACCTTTATATCTTACTACGCCCCTAACAGAGGACAAAAACAGTTTTTTAAACAATTGTTCCAGTCACTTGGACCGTCTATGGAGGGGATCATAGTTATGGGGGGGGACTCTAACACAGCTTCTGATTCTAGTCTGGACAAATCCAAACCCTTAAGATCACAAGTTGTTAGGCCCAATAAAACAAGTGTTCAAATTGCTTGATTAATCTTTCAATCTAGATTGACGGATATATGGAGGGAACTCCATCCAAAAAAACGAGATTTTACACACTACTCTAATCCGCACCAGTCCTATTCCTGTATTGACCACATTTGGATCTCTACTCACCATATTCCACTAGCTCTTTCTTCTTCTATAGTGGAAGCTGCTTGGTCAGACCATTCAATGATTCTATTGGCTATTAGAAGGGATATCCCTAGTACACAGACCTCACATTGGACTCTCAATCAGTCTTTATTGAAGGATCCCGCAGTAGTGGCGGAAATTCAGGGAGCTTTGAAGGATTATTTTTACTTTAATGATGGAGGGGAGGTCTCTCCAGAAACTTTATGGGCAGCTCATAAGGTTACTATTAGAGGCAAGTTGATCCAAATAGCGGCCAGAAAGAAGAGAGAGAGGGTGGTCGAGATTGAGAGATTGGAGAAAGAGTTCGCTGAGTTGTGCAAAAAACATAAGAGAAGTCCTTCTAGTGTATCTATATCCACACTGGATGCAGCACGAGTAGCTCTTAACTTGGCTCTAACAGCGAAGGCTGAAAAATCCATTAAATGGTCTGGGGCAAAATTTTACCAGATGAGAGACAAGTTGGGTCCTATGTTGGCACGTAAACTTTCACCCAGATTCCGTTCACAAGCTCTCCCAAAGATTAAACAGGCAGATGGCTCTTTTACCATGAATTCTCAACATATTATTAAGGCATTCCAGGATTTTTATTCTAAGTTATATATGGCTGAAAATCTCTCTGTCTCTACCGAGTTAGAGGAATTCTTGGATAAATTACATATTCCGAAATTAACAGAAACTC
Source organism: Rana muscosa (assembly GCA_029206835.1). Taxonomy (NCBI): domain Eukaryota; kingdom Metazoa; phylum Chordata; class Amphibia; order Anura; family Ranidae; genus Rana; species Rana muscosa. Next base: position 61,831,307 of record CM055127.1, on the reverse strand, counting down.
ATAAAGAGGAATTGGATGCTCCTATTTCAAATGAAGAGGTCATAAAAGCTTTAAAGGGGGGAACAGCTCCTGGACCTGATGGTTTTTCCACACCATATTACAAAACATTTTCAGAGATCCTAACTCCTTACCTAACTAGACTTTTTAATTTTATGTCTAAAGGTTCCCCGATAGATAATCAACTAAATATGGCTTATATTTCTGTGATCCCAAAACCGGATAAAGATACTAGTCAAATAGAAAACTACAGACCAATCTCCTTAATCAATAATGATCTTAAAATATTAACCAAGATATTAGCGAACAGACTTGCTTCTTTTATAGGATCTTATATTCACAAAGACCAGGTCGGTTTTATACCCGGTAGGCAAGGTCCTGATCAGTTGCGAAGAGCGGTTGACCTAGTATCAATCCTACAATCTAATTGGGAGGGAGGTCATAAACAGGAGGGTATGTTACTGTCACTGGACCTCCAGAAGGCATTCGATTCGGTGTCGTGGACATATCTATTCGCTGTACTTAAACGCTGGGGATTTGGACAGAATATGTTAGGAATTTTAGAAGCCCTTTATTCTAATCCTAAGGCCAGAATCAGAATGCAAGGAATTTTTTCCGACCCTATTCAGATTGGAAGAGGTACACGTCAGGGTTGCCCCCTATCCCCCCTGATATTCGCTATTATGATCGAATCTTTAGCCATTGCCATTCGTAGTAATCCGAATATCAGGGGGGTGCAATGTGGTCAAGATACCCATAAATGTGCCTTATTCGCAGATGACCTTTTACTTTTTGTCACTTCTCCACGGTCTTCTTTACCGGAGGTTTGCTCATTGCTTAATAAGTTTTCGACTCTTTCAGGTCTCAGAATTAATATGTCTAAATCTCAAGCTCTTAACGTGTCTCTCCCAGATTCTATAGTGTCCGATTTACAGATAACTTACCAATTCAAGTGGAGCAGCTCATTCATTAAGTACTTAGGAATTAATGTTACATCTAAATTTGAAAATCTATACCAAGCTAACTACCCTCCTATGTACAAGAAACTCGAACTCGATCTCAAAGACTGGGAGTCGCACAGTATTTCTTGGATTGGCAGGATTAACTCAGTCAAGATGACCCTTTTGCCCAGGCTTTTATATTTATTTCGTTCACTTCCTATTCCAATCAAAAGAGATCATTTGAAATCTTTTCAAAGTAAGCTCACTAAATTCATTTGGAACGATAAAGGTCCACGACTCTCAAACAGATGCTTATTCAACCTTCCCAAACAGGGTGGGTTAGGTCTTCCGAATCTCTTATGGTACTACCAAGCAGCACGATTGGCACAACTATCTGCTTTATATTTTAACACAGAACTTCCTGATTGGATATCAATTGAAAATCAAGCTGTCCAATCCTCATCACTAATACACCTGTTGTGGTGCCCTCCCAGAAATAGACCTCCCATCTTATCACCATCACTCTCACAATCCTTATCTTTATGGGATTCACTTCGGAAACTTCCCTCGCTGGTCTCTAAAGCTCAACCTTTGACCCCGGTGTTCAAAAACCCCTTTTTTCATCAAGGTTTGGACCTTCAAACCTTTAAATGGTGGTACGACAAGGGGTTGTACCGCATTGGTCAATTTTTTTCCTCTATAGGCCCTTTACCTATTGAATATTTTATGAACAAATTAGATCTCCCTTTATCCGAAAAACCGAGATTTCATCAAATCGCTAATTTAATTCATTCTAGGTGTAAAACTGGATATTCATCCCGAGACTTTACAGATTATGAAAATTGGTGTGGACAGACAGTGGAGCGAAGGGGGGGGATCTCTGTGATCTACAAGTCACTGGCATCCAATTTAGTGAAACTACCATACATGTTGGCCTGGGAGAAGGAACTCCTAATTGATAGAAATATTGTAGACTGGCATGCAAGCTACTCTCGCTCGACTTCAGGCCTCTGCAATACTTCGCTCATAGAGGCCAATATAAAACTTTTTACAAGATGGTATCTAGTTCCCACGAGATTGACTGTTATGTACCCCTCTGTTTCACCTCTTTGTTATAGGGGATGTCAGGGACTGGGTACTATGATCCACATATGGTGGGAGTGCCCAAGAATTCGTGGATTTTGGAATAAGGTAGTTCACATTTTACGCAATATTACAGGTTGCCCGATACATCAATCTCCCACAATTGCTTTACTCAATGGACATTTACCTCATATTCCTAAAGCCACTCGTAAACTAATTTTGTTTATTTTAACGGGAGCAAAACTAACTATTGCAAGGGCATGGAAGAAACCTTCGGTATCTATATTATCCATGAAACGAAAAGTTTCCTGGATTATGGAACAAGAAAAACTGGTTAGCTTCTTGTTAGACGAGACCTCAAATTTTGAAGCCATATGGGAACCTTGGGCGCGATTTATGGGAATCTCTTTGTCACATAACTTGGTCATCAACACCAATCACTGATCTTTAGAATGTATATTTGGTTTGTAGGCATTCTATAATCTTTTCACTTCATATCTTTGAGAATTTTTTTTTTTTCTCTCTTTCTTTCTCCTCTTTTTCTTTCTCTTCTTTATTTTTATCCTATACTTTATTCTCTCGGTTTTGGCTTTTATTATTTCATAGTATGTTTATTGTTTTATTACATCAGATAAAATATAATAGTTTCAGGCTCAGATTCCTTTTTTTATTGTTTGAGGCTTGGACTGTTGAACTTAGCTCTAACAAGTCTGAGAACAACTCTTAATTTTCATACTTAGGTCGAGTATTGTGTTTTTTTTTGCATGTACAAATGAAATTTTTTCTATTATATCTCTCCAGTTGTCTCTACCGACGATTGTTGGTGGTGACAGGAAGGCCGGGCAGGGGACGTTCTCTCCTTCCCAGTCACAGTGTGTTCCCGTTAGGGGTGGCTGGGGAGGGGAGTAGGAGCCCTTCATATTTTCGGTTTATTTTTGTGGGAACTAGATTTTCTTAATATAAGTTATTATCAGTTTATAAGATTACTTGATTATATACTTGACCAAGATGAGGATAGATATTATTACTTTTTGTTTAAACATTGTCAGTATTGGTTTTTACGATAATAATTTGTCTAAGTTTCTATGGTAATAATACCTGAGATTTTTGTTGAAGTCAATTGTAATCATCTTTAATATTTATGATTCTGTAATGATTTTTTTCTGATGAAAAATAAAAAACTTAAATGACAAAAAAAAAATAACTGTGAAATGCAAAACACCGATGGGTGTAACAAGATGTCCGCTTGCCCCCTTCTCGGTGTATCATTACTGTGGAGGAGTGCGGGGTGTATCAAGATGGCGGCGACGGAACGTCACTTCCATTACCAATTCTGACGGGTCGCCAAATCTGACGGAACACATGCTTTAGGCTGGGTTCACACTAGTGTGAATTGGATGAGGGTGTCCCCGCATCCAATTCACAGAGCAGCAGATTGTGACCGGCTCTCTATGAAGCCGGTTCAGATATCTTCATAGCGGCTCTGGTGCGATTTGCACAGGAGTCTTGTGCGTCTTTTGGTCAGTTTCAGGTCCCGAATTCAGCCCAAAATTCGGTCTGAAAGCGGACCTTAAAACGATGAACCAGAACGCACCGGACTCCTGCTGCGAGCTGCTGCATGCTCATATGTGAACCCAGCCTTACAGGCCCTGGAAGTAAGGGCATGGTACTGCATTGTTGTGATTTTATACATAAATATCTTGATTTTGGTTCTTGGTAAATTTAAAGCGGAGTTCCACCTGCAATAAAGAAAAAAACTGCTACAAATACTGCAGCTGCTGACTTCTAAAATAAGGACACTTACCTGTCCAGGGCACCCGCGATGTCCTCACCTGAAGCTGACTCGTACTTCGGCTCCGGGTCAGGCATCTTAAGTAAGGGAATCAGGAAGTGAAGCCTTGTGGCTTTACAGCCTGTTTCCCTACTGCGCATGCGCGAGTTGCACTGCGTGTTCTGACTGGTCCCTGCTGTCCTCTGAGACCTGTATGTCTCCCAGAAGACAGCGGTGGGGGACAGAGGAGGGGCCAGACATGGCGTAGTTAGCGGCAGATTCTGTAGCGCTCTTTTGCCGGAAGTGGGAGCAAATACCTGGATTAGACAGGTATCTGCTCCCCCCTGAAAGGTGCCAAATGTGACAATGGAGAGGGGGGGGGGGGGGGAGGAACCGGATAAGTTGAAAATCCATTTCTGGGTGGAACTCTGCTTTACCACTTCTCCACCGCCGTATATTCATATGACGACCGCAGGAACCCTTCGTCCCTCTGGGCGGCCGTCATATGATGTCCTGGGATTCCCTGCAGTGTGGAGAGCACGCGCTGGGGACCTAATGCGCATGCCTGGCGGCTGCGATGTCCGCCGGGCACCCGTGATTGCTCGTCACAAAGCAGGGACGTGGATCTGTGTGTGCGCGTGTAAACACACAGATCCACGTCCTGTCAGGTGAGAGGAGACCGATCCGTGTGTTCCCATTACAGAGGAACACCGATCGGTCTCCTCCCCTTGTGAGTCCCCTCCCCTACAGTTAGAATCACTCCCTAGGACATACAATTAACCCCTTGATCGCCCCCTAGTGTTAACCCCCTTCCCTGCCAGTCACATGTATACAGTAATCAATGCATTTTTATAGCACGGATCGCTGTATAAATGTGAATGGTCCCAAAATAGTGTCAAAAGTGTCCAATATGTCCGCCGCAATGTCACAGTCATGATAAAAATCGCAGATCGCCGCCATTACTAGTAAAAAATATAAAAATAATAAAAATGCCATAATTCTATCCCCTATTTTGTAGACGCTATAACTTTTGCGCAATCCAATCAATATACGCTTATTGCGATTTTTTTTACCAAAAATATGTAGAAGAATACACATCAACCCAAACTGAGGAAAAAAATTGGGATATTTTTTATAGCAAAAAGTAATAAATATTGTGTTTTTTTTCAATCGCTCTTTTTTTGTTTATAGCGCAAAAAATAAAAACCGCATAGGTGATCAAATACCACCAAAAGAAAGCTCTATGTGTGGGGAAAAAAAATCTAAATTTATTTGGGTACAACGTCGCATGACCGCACAATTCTCATTCAAAGTGTGACAGCGCTGAAAGCTGAAAATTGGCCTGGGCCGGAAGGAGGTCAAAATGCCCTGTATGGAAGTGGTTAAAGTAGACTCTTAGGCCTCGTACACACGACCGATTTTCTCGTCCAAAACAGTCAAGAAAAGTGCCGCGAGAGTTTTTTTGTCTAGAAAAACGTTCGTGTGTATGGTTTTACGACGAGAAACTTGACGAGAATCTCGACGAGAAAATAGAGAACCTGCTCTCTATTTTCTCGTCAGGATTCCAGATTTCCTCGTCGTGTTTCTCGTCGGCCTGTTTTGTGACGAGAAAATGGTTCGTGTGTATGCTTTTACGACTCTTCCAAAAGCGCGCATGCTCACAAGCAACTATGAGACGGGAGCGCATCTTCTGGTAAAACAAGCCTTCATAATGGAGAGAGCACATTCGTCACGCTCATAAATATTTCATCGTTTAAATGTTCTGCATTGAATTCTTCGTTAGAATGTTACATTAATCAAAACGAGTGACCTTCTTTTGCTGCTGATATTCACACAGAGTTCTGCCTTATTTTTAACCTTTTTCATGCTGCTCTTTATAAGATTTATGTGTATTATATCGTGCAAGTTTTTAGGAATAATTTAAATGGTTAGATTTTTCAAAATGATGTTAATTATAATTTCTCAATGTTTTGATAGCGATCTCCCATTTAATTTTCGAATCTATATTTTTAAAATTTCACACCATGTTTTTGAGCTAATCAGATTTAGTTATTCTTTTGGGGGGTAGATATCTGTGCCTTTTATTGTCAGTCAAATGTATCTGCTTACTCCAAAGCTTGTTTTTTTTTATTTAAAAATACACATAGTCAAGTATGAACTTAAACAAAAAACACATTTATTCATGTTTATAAATTAAATAAAGAGAAGGCAGCGCTGGAGAAGCTGCTGCCATTTGTGCATCCCAGGGACCCCAGAGCACACATCAACCCTGTGTGGACACTAAAATTGGGAGCTTGAGAAGGCCAACATTTCTGAACACAATCTGATGCTGGCCTCCCAGAGGTCAGGAACAGCAGCAGGTGAGATATATGTCCCAAGTGTGTGGTACTACAACAGGCTGCCTTCTGTCCGACCACAATGAAGCAAGGCCATCACTTCCTCTTCTTCCTGGCAACCTTCCCTGCAGCCTTTCCTGAAGCCTTTCCTGAAGCCTTTCCTGCAGCCTTCCTTCTTCGTTTGGCTGGAGGCTGGCCCACTGGAGGGGTACTCCTGTCAGGAGGAGGAGGTGGAGGTGTAGCAGAAGGGGGTGGGGCAGAAGGTGGAGGTGTAGCAGAAGGGGTGGGGCAGAAGAAGAAGGTGGAGGTGTAGCAGAAGGGGGTGGGGCAGAAGGTGGAGGTGTAGCAGAAGAGGGTGGGGCAGAAGGTGGAGGTGTAGCAGAAGAGGGTGGGGCAGAAGGTGGAGGTATAGCAGAAGGGGGTGGGGCAGAAGGTGGAGGTGTAGCAGAAGAGGGTGGGGCAGAAGGTGGAGGTGTAGCAGAAGGGGGTGGGGCAGAAGGTGGAGGTGTAGCAGAAGGGGGTGGGGCAGAAGGTGGAGGTGTAGCAGAAGAGGGTGGGGCAGAAGGTGGAGGTGTAGCAGAAGGGGGTGGGGCAGAAGGTGGAGGTGTAGCAGAAGGGGGTGGGGCAGAAGAGGAAGGTGGAGGTGGAGGTTGAGGTTGGGTCAGTTGGGCCACCTCACATATGGCGGTATTGGGGGTAATTTGCTCCATCACCCCCTTGTTGAGCAAGGTGATGAGCAGGGGCTCGCATAGGAGGCGTTGCTCCATGCTCATCACCTTGAACTTAGCCTCCACTAGGCCAGCAATGGCCTCTTCAGGGGATGTGGGCTCCTTGAGGGTGGCATGGGCCTCTTTAATAAGGGCCATTGCTGCCTCACTGGTGGTCCTGTCCCTCCTGCCTCTTTTGTGAAGCCGGATGGGAGGCACCTGGGATCTGGTGCTTCTTCTTTGCCCTGCCACCTCCTGTCTGCCACTGGGCCCTGCCACCTCCTGTCTGCCACTGGGCCCTGCCACCTCCTGGCTGCCACTGGGCCCTTCCTCCTCCTGCCTGACAGTTTCCAGACCCTCCTCCTGGCTGATTTCATCCTGTGTATGAAAAAGGAACATAGTTTAATATGTTGGTTTAATCTTTGCATCAAACTTTGTAATCCTGATGGAAGCAATTAGAATGTAAATGCATAAATCCTTGCTTTAAATTTACCACTACATCAGCTTGACTATTTACCACACAATTAAGTGCAGAATAATGTCTACAGATCATGATTTCACTTGTGGAATACAAAATAATGTATGTTTCTCATCCTGACATATTTGGGAAACATTAATTTTATCCCACTACATTTTCAGTTAATACTATACCTGGCTCCAGATGGACAAATCAGGATCATCCAGGATGGCTGCCTCCTCTTGCTCCAGAGAAGGCTCAGGTTGGCTGCAGGGAAGTCTGGGGGGAAGAGTGGAGAGTGATGGCCTTGGCTCAATGTGGTCATCCAGGAAGGACATACTGCTGTAGTACCACAAAATCGGGACATAAACATCATCTGCTGCTGCTCCTGACCTCTGAGAAGCCAGCACCTTAGAGCGTTCAGTCCTGTAGGTACCTCTCAAGCTCCCAATTTTAGTGTCCACTTGTTTTGCTGTGGCTGTGGGCACCTTGGTATGCACAAATGGGAGCAGCTTCTCCAGCGCTGCTTTTCTCACCCCTTTTTTTTTTATGGATGGGGTTTTTGGTCTCCCACAGAGCCGGCAGCTCCCTTACCCGGTCAATAAATTCCGCCAGGAACTCTTTGTCGCTAATAAAGACATTCATATTGTATCTGCAAGTAAAACAAATTATATTTAAATAATGTGAGGCAAACAGTCTAACCTCCTTCACATCCTAGTCACCATATATATCCTCCACCAATCTCAAGACAGTATAGGCCAACAATTTTTACAAGTCTCACAAAATCACATACCTTCGTTCGCACGTCCGTCACTTGAACTCCTCTCTCCGCACACCGAACGTACTATAGTCACATGTGTGTTTGCTATATACACACCACGCATGCGTCCAAATTCAAACACGTCGCTCCGCACACGTCGCCCGCCCATGACGTTCTAACTAACATCTTTTCCCCGCCCCTTCTCTTTCGGCGCGCAGACAGATATGGCGGAGTTACAGCAGGTGTCTGATAATTCCGCAACTAGCGAGGAGACAAGCCCGGAGACCGAGGACACGTCACGATCAAGGAGGAGATTCAAGGCATCGAATATGTCTTTGGCGGAGATGGCGGAGATGGTGGACATCTTGGTCAAGGCTGATTATGATGCCAAGCATGGGCCGTATAGCAAACCAAATAGAAGGAAGGCCAAAATCCTCACTAAAGTTGTGAAGAGTCTGAGGGCGAAGTTCGGGGTGAAACGCTCAAATGAGCGGCTCAGAAAGAGGTGGTCAGACCTCAAACTGAGGGAGCCAGACCAGTTGAGGATCATAAAGAGGATGCTCGCTAAAAGTAAGTAAAATGACGACCTTTCTGCTATTAATCTTTTTAGAAACTGACATTTTTTTTTTTTTATCATATTGGACTCCCTTCCAAAATGTAATATTTTGAACTAGGTTGGGCACAGTAATCGTTCGTTACGTTACCGACACTTCGTTCGGCCACTATCCGCGGTTTTGGCTTATTTAAGAGCCACAAAAGTAATTAGACATCTGCCATTTTTGATCAAGTATTGTGGATAATTTTTAAGTCTAGATGATGTGTTTGTAAGGAGAATGAAATGCAAACTTTAATCAGTGTAAAGGAGAGGACACTCAGCAGCTGCTTCCACATCTGTACTTTGGAGCACTATAGTGTGGGCCACCAGACCCGCCTTTTTTGGGTGTCCCACACAGGTGCATCAGAGTTTATTTGTGGCGCCTCCATGTCCAAAAAATTACATCCAAATGTGAATACTAAACATATTTGGGGTCATAAATAATGCATTTTTCTTTAAATTCCGCACAAACACACACTTGTACCCCACTTCCAAACAATTTAGCCTGTTTTTAGTTTAACAATGAGATTTTTACAGTGTGATAAATAGACCTTTGGTTTTATTCTCATAGGGGAGAGAAGACTGGGAGGAGGACACTCCAGGGAGCACATGCACCCCACAACTTCCAAGCAACCCCAAACTCCCAAAGATCCACAACCGAAAGATGTGCAGGAAGTTGAGGTGGAGGAAGGAGAAGTGCAGGAAGGAGAGGTGGATGACGTTGTGGATCTGGTCACCACAACAGGTCAGTATCTGACACCACAGCTTAAGGTAAGCGAGGTAGGCCTGCAGAGTTTTATTATTTATTTTTTTTATGGTTTTTAGGGGATGGAAATGTTGTGAAGGATAGCACACGGTTCTCTGCTGACAGTGCCCTCCGCCTCATCCAGCAAGTGATGGAATGTAGCACGGAACTGGACCTAATTAAACAAAGAATCCATGTGATGGAACAAACATTTAAAGACATTCTCGATGTTTTGGGGAGAATTCAATAAGCCATCCAAACACATTTGTTTTTACATGTTTGTTTTTATATTTTTTCTAATTTTTTGAGTAACAAAGCAGCCAAAAATTGAATATGCACACAGTGTGTGAACATGTGCTATCTGCCATCAGGGGATATCCATGTACGTCTTTTGTGGGTGCAACCCCTTCCTCGTATCAAAAGTCGGTGAACTGAGGAAGGGGATGCACCCCCAAAACACGTCCATTGATCACCCCTGATGGCAGATAGCACATGTTGACAATAGGGATCAGGATTGTAAACTTCCTATTTGCAAAAAAGTAAAAATGTGTGCATATTGAATTTTTGGCTGGGCAAGGGGTGGCAGGACCCCATATTAGGACGGGCACATAGAGACATAGTTTGTGTAACTGAATGTCTCAGATTTCTCAGAGGTATCCAATGTTGTCATTTTAGAAATGCAAGTGGTATTTTTGTATTTTCATAAGCCAAAATTTGCCGGGTTGTGGCCAGGCCAACCCCAAAGTAAAACAAAAAAAAATGTGCAGAGAGTAAAATATTTGACCACAAACAACGTGTAGCTTCTTTTTATAATACTCTCTAAGCTTATTTGGTTCTTTTGTAAGGTAACATAGTGAAATTGGTTGTTATTTACTAAAGTAAAATACACTTGCCACTACAAATGCACAAAGACAAACTAGGAGACAGGAAAGAACAAATAATTAAAGGTTTAAACAAGATTTTTATTGGGATACTTAGACATAGGCTGGCATAGGAATTGCCCCCCTACCCGTGAAATACTCCATGTATTTGTCCCGAACCACACGGGCATTTTGGGGGGGCAAGCCAAGACGGGCAGATTCCAGGCCCGGAAGGGGATTTGCAGGGGAAAGTCCAGCCTCTGGCAAAACTGAGGCCATATAGGAATTAGATTTTTGGCTCAGAAAGTTGTGTAGCACACAGCAGCATAACACTACATAGTTTATTTTGTAGTCCGCCAAGTGGATGGAAGTCATAAAAAGGCGGAACCGGCTGGCCATTATGCCGAAGGCATTTTCAACGACTCTTCGGGCCCTGGCCAGCCGGTAATTGAACACACTCTTCTCTGGGGTCAGGGTCCGTCCGAGTCCGAAGGCTTCATCAGCCAAGAAAACGAAGGGGAGTCCTTCAATATTCCCTGCATCCGGTGGCAATGCAAGGTCGTCACTCTGGAGACGGAGGGCAAACTCCGTCTGGATGAAGGATCCCCCATCGGACATCCGGCCATTCTTCCCTACATCAACATAGAGGAATTCATACCGTGCTGACACCACCGCCATCAGCACAATGCTATGAAACCCCTTGTAATTGTAGTAGTAGGACCCAGAACGGGGTGGCGGCACGATGCGGACGTGCTTCCCGTCTATGGCACCACCGCAGTTGGGGAAGTCCCACCGCGTGGCAAACTCCGATGCCACAGTCTGCCATTCCTGTGGCGTGGAAGGAAGCTGTGGAGTGAAACAAGATGAAATAATATTAGAAAAACAAAGGCATACATTACAAGGAAATTCTATCCCAAAAAATTAGAGACCAACATCAATCTAATTATACGTTTATTAAGGTGTGTAAAAAAAGTATAATGGAAGGCTAATTTTTCATATTCATCACCCCCTCTGATGGGCCATTACTAAATTATTTTGGGGGGGGGGAGATGTGTTTGGCCACAGGATAGCATTGCAGTGGCGGTGCGTCCAGAGTGGGCGCTGGAGCACTGTCCCCTCTCTCCTGTGCCCATCACTCAGAACAATACATAGGTTCATGCGTTGCATGAACCTATGTATTGTCTATGCCGCACACTATTCAGGTGGATGGCCTCTTGTAAAGCGACCGACATATGAATAATTGCGGCATTTAGGGGGTTAAAATTGCAGAGCAGAAACAGGTATTAAAATAGTCTTGCAAATTACAACCTGAGGGATGTAATTGGCTTCCTCAAAGAAAAATCGGGGACGCAAGGAGGGGGGCATTCCTTGTGTAAACACTGACAGGCTGCTCTGCCAATCATGTTCACCAAGTCTGTTTAATGGTAACATGATTGGCTGATGCAACATGAAGGGAAGGAGAAGACATCAAGGACAGAAGAAGGATGGCGCTGACCACAAGAAGGTAAGTGCAGGGCTGGGGGGAAACTGGCTGCATTAGAGGGGACTAAATGGCTGCATTGGAGGGGACAACTGGGGGCGTTTATTAGGCAACAGAGCAAAAAAGGAGAAAGTTTATTTCCGAAATTGAGGTTGGAACCCCCCAACATTTGGAGCAACAGGCGCCCCTGCTGGAAAAGTTAGTGAGGGGAAATATTTAGGGAGGATAAAAAAGGGGCAATCTAAAGCTTCCAACATGCATGGGGACAAAGGGGACATTCTCAGCATATTACAATCATGGTAATTAGGGAAGGATGAAAGAAATACAATACATTAGCATACATGTAATACATAAAATGTGATGTTAAGGGAGAAAACTTACCCTAATATAGTCCTCCTGCAGGACTTGTATAATAGCAGAACAGGTGTCTGGGATTATGAGGCCCAGAGCCTGGGGGGAGATGCCTGTGGTGAACTTCAAGTCCTGAAGACTTCTCCCTGTCGCCAGGTAACGCAACGTGGCGATGAGCCTCTGCTCAGCACTAATGGCTTCCCGCATAACGGTGTCCTTCCTGGTAATATAGGGGGACACCAAAGCCAACAGTTCCTGAAAAACGGGGTCAGACATCCTCAGAAAATTCCTGTAGTCCTCAGGATTATTCTCGACGATCTCCCGCAGCAGAGGCATGTGGCAGAATTGGTCCCGCTGGAGCAACCAATTCTTGGTCCATGAACTCCTCCTCACACCATTCATGGACTGGTCTTGGTCCAAAACAAGCAGACCAACACCAAGCGCACGCACAGCACGAACTCGACGACGAGAACGTCCAGGCGACATGGCTAGGAAATGGTCGTCTAATCAGAACGTACAGAACAGAACGCACTTTAGAACAGCAAGGCCTATGAATAACGAACTGAAATTCAGAAATGAACAGGCAAGAACGCACTGTAAAACAGATACGACCTGCCTAGACGCCCTGAAAGTCAAGATACGAACCCACAAGCACAAACTGAACGGCAGAAAACAATCTGAAAAGTACGAAGACTGAAAAGCGCGAATCGTCTCTTCCCAAACTTTTACTTCACACGCAGTAACACGAGATCAGCAAAAGCAGCCCAAGGGGTGGCGCCAAGAAAAAAGATCTTCCCCTTTATAGTGCCGTCGTACGTGCTGGACGTGAGCGCAGAGAACCACGAGGAAATTGGAAAATGACAGTGTGTATGCATAGAAAGCTTGATGAGAAAATCGACAAGCTTAACAAGAATCTCGTCGAAAAAAACGACATGTTTTTTACGACGAGAAAATCGGTCGTGTGTACGAGGCCTTACTTTTGACTGACACAAGTATTTTAACCCAAAACACGATACCCAAACAAACATAATTATGCCACATTCATACATGCAACATCAACACATGCTCCCTGAGGATGTCTATGCTGACAAAACGGGTAGGGTTGGAGTTTTGGTGCTGACATCATTGCACACGCACTCAGTTGGGCAGCATGCTTGTACTATATGCTGTAACCCTGTGAATCCTCTGTGAGTACATTTTTTATTTTAAAAAAGTACATATTAAAGTGTTAATGCACTATACGGTAGTTTTTTCTATCCTTCCTCATGATGGTTGGAATTTTTTTGGAGCCACTATGAAAATGAATTTGATGCTGCTGTGAGGCATTCATTATTCGGGGCCACCATTACTGGGCTTGAGGCTGAAAGCTGAAGATTTGATGGTTCGCATCCTAAAAGATATAATATAGTAAGAGTAGCACGAGTCCGCACACCAATCTCTAATGTCCTCAGTGTTAATGTGCAAATATACAGTGACTCATAAAAGTGAGTACTGCCCTCACATTTTTGGAAATATTTTATTATATCTTTTCATGTGACAACACTGAAGAAATGACACTTTGCTACAATGTAAAGTAGTCAGTGTACAGCTTGTATAACAGTGTAAATTTGCTGTCCCCTCAAAATAACTCAACACACAGCCATTAATGTCTAAGCCGCTGGCAACAAAAGTGAGTACTGTACACCCCTAAGTGAAAATTTTCAAATTGGGCCCAATTAGCCATTTTCCCTCCCCGGTGTCATGGGACTCGTTAGTGTTACAGGTCTCAGGTGTGAATGGAGAGCAGGTGTGTTAAATTTGGTGTTATCGCTCTCACTCTCTCATACTGGTCACTGGAAGTTCAACTTGGCACCTCATGGCAAAGAGCTCTCTGAGGATCTGAAAAAAAGAATTGTTGCTCTACATAAAGATGGCCTGGGCTATAAGAAGATTGCCAAGACCCTGAAACTGAGCTGCAGCATGGTGGCCAAGACCATACAGCGGTTTAACAGGACAGGTTTCACTCAGAACAGGCCTCTCCATGGTTGACCAAAGAAGTTGAGTGCACGTGCTCAGCATCATAGCCAGAGGTTGTCTTTGGGAAATAGACGTATGAGTGCTGCCAGCATTATTGCAGAGGTTGAAGGAGTGGGGGGGTCAGCCTGTCAGTGCTCAGACCATACGCCGCACACTGCATCAAATTGGTCTGCATGGCTGTCGTCCCAGGAGGAAGCCTCTTCTAAAGATGATGCACAAGAAAGCCTGCAAACAGTTTGCTGAAGACAAGCAGACTAAGGACATGAATTACTGGAACCATGTCCTGTGGTCTGAGGAGACCAAGATAAACTTATTTGGTTCAGATGGTATCAAGCGTGTGTGGCGGCAACCAGGTGATGAGTACAAAGACAAGTGTGTCTTTCCTAGTCAAACATGGTGTTGGGAGTGTCATGGTCTGGGGCTGCATGAGTGCTTCCGGCACTGGGGAGCTACAGTTCATTAAGGTAACCATGAATGCCAACATGTACTGTGACATACTGAAGCAGAGCATGATCTCCTCCCTTCAGAGACTGGGCCGCAGGGAGTGGAAGAGGACTCAAGTGTAATTTCTTCAGTGTTGTCACATGAAAAGATATAATAAAATATTTACAAAAATGTGAGGGGTGTACTCACTTTTGTGAGATACTGTATATGCATATAAAAAATAAATATAACAATACATTCACAAATCTACTTATTAAACTATGTGCAAAAATATAAAGTATGAATTAAGTGCCAATGCATGAATAGTGCAAATCAAACAATAGCGCAAAAATACATCATTAAAGTGCTTATGTGACAATCCATAAAATATTTCCAAAAATTATAAGCAATATCAAAAAGATATAAAAAATAGAAAACTATTATAAAAAAGTTCTATAATTTTACCAGCATATCTATCTAGTGATTGAATTTTAGTGAGAGTGGTGAAGGATTCACACTGTGGTGGAGCACTTGGGAACTTTGATGCAGAGCAGTTTGGACTTCATATCACAAATTTCAAAGACATTTTTTGAATAATCTTCTATTTTTTATATCTTTTTGCTATTGCTTATACTTCAAGTTTTTTGGAAATATTTTATGGATTGTCACATAAGCACTTTAATGATGCATTTTTGCACTATTGTTTGATTTGCACTATTCATGCATTGCCACTTTATTCACACTTTATTTATATTTTTGCACATAATCTAATACGTAGATTTGTGAATGTATTGTTTATATTTATTTTTTATATGAGAATATATTATTCGCACATTAACACTGAGAATATTAGAGATTAGTAGCGGGTCCGCTACTATATAACATTGTTGGTTTTTTAAATTTACAATAGTCAGAGCAGCAGCTGTCCATTAGTTTCTGTGCACACACATCTGTGGCGCTGTTATTTTTGACACATCGTATCCTAAAAAAAACAGCTAGTGACAAGTTTTGTCCTGCACTCAGGCGCTGTTGATCTCCTAAAGCGGAACTAAACCCTCCTGTCGTTTTCAGCCAAGGAAGCTGCCATCTTGGCCTCTGTTTGATCTGCAATTGCCATGGTGCTACACATGTGATCAGTATTGGCACCTGCCATTGGATGGTTTGGCTGTTTGATTGAGAGCACAAGCAGATGTGACAATTACATTCCTGGCACACTGTTAAAAATCGATGAATTTAGTTCCACTTTAAGTTGCAGTGGAGCTCCGGACCTGTATCATGAATTGCTGGACTTGTAATTCACCTATTACTGTATATGAACTTTTTATAATATTGCTGGCACTTGTGGTTTACCCATCGTATGGATTATTCACAATATTCGTTTGTATTTTGATTTTCACTATCACGTTTGTGTTTGAGCACTTCTATTACTGATTGGTGTTAATTTATTTGTGGTTAACTGATTTTGATATGATTTAAAGGGACAACGCATCTATTTTGCTTTCAGGTGTATTTGTGTTCTGGTATCCTGACATTAGTTAGTGTCATAGGCGTGCGCACAGGGTGTGCCGGATGTGCCTGGGCACACCCTAATCACCCTATGTGAATAAGCATTATCCAGGGGCGGCACCAGGTGGGTGGTTGGGGGATGCCAGTGGCCAGTGTAAATGCCCCCATTATATTAAAGGCTAGGTTCAACCTTAGGAACACATTAAACTCGTATTTAATATGCTCCCAATCAATGGTCTTCCACCACTAGAGCCTCCTCCCTGTGAAAGGGGGTGGCATTCATGTGTGTTTGAGCTTTGGGGTGCACACCCTAATGCAATGGGATGCGCACACCTATGGTTAGTGTGCAGAATCCCTTAGTTCATCATTTGAGTTTAACCTTTCACTGATTTACTTTACAACAAGGTGATTTGCTTGTAAATAAATAATTTATAGACAAACCGTGTGCAGTTTATAGGCAAGTCTTTCCAGGGAACTCTCATTTTATTAAAATTCACTTCTAAACCTTTACTGGATTAAATCATGTTGCAGCAGGATAATTCTGTATTTATTAGCTTTAGGCTTAAATCATTTTATTACTTTGAAATAACGAAACCTGTATTATGTACAAGACTTCTTTGATTTAAAGTGGAACTTCACTCTACCAATCAACATTGATTATTTTTACTCTGCATACTGCTAGCATTAGTAAACAGATAGGAAAGTATATAAATGTACCTGTTTTAAACTTTTTTATTTTACATTTCTTCAGTTATTTCCTGGTTTCTTGCCTAGGCAAATGATGTCATACATCCCATGAGTCTTCAGGAGGGGAGGAGGGGTTTTCTCAACTAAGCACACAACTAAGCACACCCTCCTGCATGCATGCCTGAGCTAAGGGTAAAGGGATTCCAGCAAGTAAATGCTACATGAATTATTTGAACTTACTCAAGTTGGCCACAGTCAGAAATGCTGTGGGGTGTTTTTCAATGTGATTTCTCAACACAATAAAGCATGGAGACTTGGATGGATAGGGGAGTTTGCTTTGAATATTTGGGCTTCTGGTGCTCAGATGCAGTGAAGATCCGCTTTAAGCAGAACTCCAGAAACCACTACTTATAGAGCAAACTGTCCCTTATCAAAATCCCACTACAACATCCCCAGTAACCATTCCCCATTATATTTAAAAAAAATTTTTTTGCCTTTATACAGTATATATAAGACAACTTTGGCATTCATAATATCTATGGGATTGATTTACTGAAGACGATTAGGATGATTAGGATGTTCACTTTGGAAGCTAATTTTTCCTAGAGCTTAAAATGAGGTAAAGCTCTGCTGACTTCCATCATCCAATCACGTGCACATCCTTGCATGTGATTGGGTATTCTTTGCAAAGTGAAACTCACATTCACTTTACTCCCGGGCAAATCCCTTTGCAAAGTGCAACTTTACTTGCAAAGTAAACAGCTTATTTGCCTTTAGTATATCAACCCCTCTGTTTGGAGGCCATCTGCTATTGGTGCTGCATTTTTTTAATTGTCTATACGTACAGGGTTCAACTGCAGCAAGTCCTATACTGACAACTAAATATTGTATGAGTTGGGTTTGCTAGGGAACTCATTAACATTTCTTTCTCGTACATCACGGGACACAGAGCGACATAGTCATTACTAATGGGTTATATAGATACCGTCAGGTGCTGGCACTGGCAACTTCCAAAACCGGAAGTACCCTCCCCTATATAAGCCCCTCCCATCCGGGAGCACCTCAGTTTTTTGCCAGTGTCTAAGGTGTTGGCCAAGAAGAAACGTGTTTTTCACTGAGCTTGCGTACAGGTTCTTTTGGGCCTCAGTAAGCTATTCCGGATCCGACCAAAAAAGCTTCATAGCTAAACGGTCGGTACCCGGGCCTTGCAGAGAAGAGCAAGGTTTTGCCTGTAATGCTTCTCTTAGGAGAGCTGGACCCTGGGATCCAGAGCTCTGGTCATACCCACGACCAAGATGTTTTCTGTGCAGGGTGCTATACAGGTCCAGGGGAGTGGAATCCTTGGGAACCCGGTCCCTGAAGGTTTGATTACAATGCCTGCCGTGATAGGTGAAGTTTGGGCTTTTGTGGACCAAACAAAGTCCTGCGGCGGGGAACAGGTAAGTGGGGGCCCCCAGGAACTTGGTTCTATTGGGGGACCCCCAAGCCTAATTTGTCTTTCTGTCTGTTACCTAATGGTATTCCCGCAAAATTCTGTGCATGCCTGTAACTACTAAAAAAAAATGTAATAATTTTTAATGGTGGTCAAGAAAAAAAAAAAAAAAAAAAAATTTTTTTTATATATATATTTAATATATTAGACTGCGGTACCTGTGTTTGTCCACTAGAGGCCGCTGTGGAATGTTTTCTTGTCATGTGGACTAGCTTCTTCTCAGCAGAGCAAAGTCCAGGCAGATGGTGAGTTCTCTTATAGGAAACTGCTTCCTCTGCCATGTTGCAGTGCTCGTCCATCCTCCGGCCTGCGGCAAAGAGGGGCCCTGGCTCCTGTCCCTTGTTACCATATTTGAAATTAGCGCCGAAGGCGCACGTGCCCGCGCGCGTGCGCGTGCACGCGCCTCTATATATAGAGGTGAGCCGGGAAAGGGGGCGGAGCCTGGGGGATGACGCTCTGTGCGCGCCGCAGCGCTTCTGCGCATGTGCGGGCGTCCCAGCAGTTTTAAAAAAAAACACAATATTGTAGTGAGCTGGCTATGAAGTACAGAGACAGAGCTGGCAACATTTAAAGGCATACAGCAAGCGGTTGATACAGGCATCCCCTAGAAAGGCACATTAGTAGACACCAACTGTGATATAGCAGCAATTGTGCTAGACTATTCTCAGTAAAAGTGGTGTATTACGGCTGGAATACCTCAGCTTTAGGCTTAGGAATATGCCGTCCAGAAGCTCTGGAACTGAATCTTCCAGGAAGCGAAGGGGGTCTCATCGGGCTCGGAGGATCTTGGGCATACTCCTGCTGCACCAGTCTCCCCTGAAGTTCAGAGGTAAGTGACCGTAGAGACCCCGCAGGGGTACTTGGTACTGTGGCTGTCCTCAGTCACCTGCTCCTGTGTATGTAACAGAGGAGGTTTTTTCCTCAGCTCTGGGAGGATTAGACAGAGATTGTCAACATTTATCGCTGCCTCCCTGTCAGGGAAAGCACGCCCGATCTCCGTCTCCTCCTTCAGAATGCCTGTTAGCAGAGCAACAGTCCCATACAGGGATCGACCTGCCTGAAGGGGATCAGGATAAGGTTGATTCTGTTATAGAGGAATCAACAGTGGGGGAACCTTTTCTCAGCATCTCAAGCTGAAAGATTATGGGTTCAGTCTCTGACTAACATGGTCCGATCAGCATTTAAAAATGCACCTTGCGGAACCATCAACCACTACTGTATCCTCGTTGGGGTCGCTAGAAGCCCCCAGACTGTTTGTTCTTTTCCACTTCACCCTTTACTGAAAGGGCTCATTTACCAGGATTGGGAACGTCCTGAGAAAATATTTATTCCCCCAAGAGATTTCCGGTGGTCTATCCCATGGAGGATAAGTTCATCAAAAAAAAAAATGGAAGGTCCCTACAATGGACGCAGCCATCTCTTGTATGTATAAATCACTGACATGTCCAGTGGATAATGTCCAAATGTTCAAGAACCCAATAGATAAAAGATTGGAGTCCTTATGAAAATCTGCTTGGTGATACAACCAGCAGTAGCAGCTATTGGGGTCTGCTAAGCAGTGAACGATCAGTTGAAACAGGTCTTGAGGGACTTGACAGATCAGCAGGCTTTGCCCTAGCTGATCTACCTAGAGCCTTAGGCTTTGCGGTTGACGCCATAGAGGATTCAGTCCATCAGGCCTCCCGCCTTACGCTGTCTATAGTACATATGCGTAGGCTCCTATGGCTCAAAAACTGGTCTGCTGAAGCTCCCTGTAAAGAATGGCTGGTTAGCGTCCCATTTCATGGTGAACGCTTATTCAGGGAAAACCTGGACAAATATATCCAGAAAATTTCCAGCGGTAAAAATACGCTCTTGCCGGTTAAAATCAGAGTTAGAGGTCCCTCTTTAAGAGGCCTGCTTCTCCAGTCCCTGGGGCATCGGCTGTGTAACAGTTCCGACAGCCTCCTCGGTCAAATCCCGGGGGTAAAAAACAGGGACAGTAGCAGGGTAATGAGAAACCCTGGGTCAGGGGAGGTACAAAACCTCCCCCAAAGTTAAATTCATGAAGCCCCCACTCAGTCGGGTGGGGGGAGGACTCCAGTTGTTCGCAAGAGACCTGGCGGGACACGATCAAGACAGATAGGTGCTCTCCGCAGTAGGTTTGGGATACAGTTTGGAGTTAAAAGACTCTCCTCCTTCCCATTTTTGAGGTCAAACGTGCCAAGGGATCCCCGGAAGAGAGAGTCCCTCCTGTTGGCACTAGAACAACTATTGCTCCAAGGAGTAATTATGGAGGTTCCCCTGGAAGAATGAGGGTTCGGGTTTTACTCAAACCTCTTTACAGTCCCGAAGCAAACGCGGACGGGAGGCCCATATTAATTCTAAAAGGGCTATACAAATTCCTGTATATCAGGACTTTCCGATGGAGTCGATCCGATCGGTGGCCACTGCCCTACAAGGGGAGGATTGGTTAGCCACGATCGACATCAAAGATGCTTATTTGCACATTCCCATCTTTCCAGTCCACCAAAAATTTCTACGCTTTGCAGTAGAAGGGCGCCATTTTCAGTTCAGAGCCTTACCCTTCGGTTTGGCCACAGCACCACGAGTGTTTACAAAAATTCTGGCCCTTTATTGGCCAATCTAAGAACACAAGGTGTAATGATAATGGCATATCTGGATGACTTGTTGCTGATAGACCACTCAGTGAAAAAACTAGACGTGGTCGTTCACAAGACGATCAAGTATCTGGAATCTCACGGTTGGATTATCAACCGAGACAAGTCAGCCCTAAAAACCAGTCAAAAGTCTGGAATACTTGGGGCTAAGGTTGGATTCAGGCCAGAGAAAAATATTCTTGCCTCGAGGAAAGGTGTTGTCTTTGAAAGATTTGATCCACTTAGTGGGTACAAAAAAGACAGCCGTCCATACGCCTGTATATGAGGCTGCTGGGAAAAATGGTGGCATCATTCGAAGCAGTACCCTACGGTCAATTCCATTCAAGGAATTTGCAAGGGGCCATACTGTCAGCCTGGAACAAAAAAGTTCAGGCCCTAGACTTACAATGTCCTTGTCCCCTTCCGTTCACAAGAGCCTCCGTTGGTGGTTGGTTCCCCAGAATCTGGAAAAAAGGAAATCCTTCAGTCCGATTTCTTGGAAGGTGGTCACTACAGATGTCAGCCTTATAGGCTGGGGAGCAGTACTGGAGCAATAGTCTCTCCAGGGCAGATGGTCGGATGCAGAAAAGGCCCTGCCCATCAATCTCTTAGAGATACGAGCAGCCCGGTATGCCCTAGTAGCATGGACATCCAAACTCCAAGGGTCCCCTGTCAGAATGCAATCAGACAATGCCACAGCAGTGGCATATATCAATCATCAGGGGGGCACCAGGAGTCGTGCAGCCCAGAGGGAAGTAAATTACATCCTGAAATGGGCAGAAAAATATGTCCCAGCCATATCTGCGGTATTCATTCCAGGAGTGGAGAATTGGAAGGCGGACTTCTAAGTCGCCAGCAATTAGGCCCAGAGGAAGGGTCCCTTCACCCCGAGGTTTTCTGGACAATATGTCAGCGGTGGGGAACATCGGATGTAGATCTTCTAGCATCCAGATTCAATGCAAAGGGGGACAGGTTTGTCTCTCGGACAAGGGATCCCCTAGCTTGCAGCTCGGATGCCCTAGTGTTCCCTTGGGATCAGTTCAAGCTGATATATGCATTCACACCGCCACAATGGTTACCTCGATTACTCCGCAGAATCAGGGTAGAAAAGAAACCAGTGATTCCGGTGGCTCCAGCGTGGCCCCGAAGAGCGTGGTACGCGGAGATTGTAAAATTTCAGTGGGGAGTCCTTGGACTCTCCCACGTCGTCCGGCTTTCGCAAGGACCGATATACCATCCTTCCTTACCAGCCCTAGGTTTGACGGCCTGGCTATTGAAGCCCACATTCTAAAAAAGAGAGGGCTCTCTAATGCTGTGGTATCTACCATGATCAATGCCAGGAAGCCGGTATCCAGGCAGATCTACTATAGAATCTGGAAGGCGTACATCGCGTGGTGTGAGGCCAAGAAATGGCATCCACATAAGTACGTAATAGGTAGGATTCTGGACTTCCTACAGTGGGCTGTAGATAGGAAGCTTGCCTTGAGTACTATCAAGGGTCAGATTTCGGCCTTGTCAATATTTTTTCAAAGGCCCTTGGCTTCGCATTCACTAGTCAAAGCCTTTATACAAGGAGTGATGCGTATTAGTCCTCCGGTTAATATTCCCATATGTCCATGGGATCTAAACTTGGTTCTGTCGGTTCTACAGAAACAACCATTTGAACCATTACAGCATATTTCCTTGGTGCTTCTCACCAGGAAATTGATTTTTCTAGTAGCCATTTGTTCGGCTAAAAGAGTATCGGAATTAGCAGCTATGTCCTGTAAGGAGCCATATCTGGTTATCCATAAGGACAGAGTAGTGTTACGTCCTCATCCAGCCTTTCTTCCTAAGGTGGTATCGAGGTTTCATTTGAACCAAGATGTGGTTCTTCCTTCTTTTTTCCCCAAACCTACTTCGGTAGAGGAAAAGTTATTGCATTCTTTGGATGTAGTAAGAGCAGTTAAAGCTTATCTAAAAGCCACTGCTCAGATTCGCAGAACGGATACTTTGTTTATTCTGCCGGAAGGCCCCAGAAAGGGTCAGGCAGCGTCAAAATCTACTTTAGCCAAGTGGATTCGACAGGTCATTATGCAAGCTTATGGCTTGAGAAGGAGACCGCCTCCGTTCAAAGTTAGAGCGCACTCCACGAGAGCAGTTGGAACTTCATGGGCAGTGCATCACCAGGCCTCCCTGGCTCAAATCTGTAAGGCCGCAACGTGGTCTTCAGTTCACACGTTTACTAGGTTCTACCAGGTGGACGTTAGAAGTCAGGAGGATGTCGCCTTTGGGCGCAGTGTGTTGCAGGCCGCAAAAGATCCTCATGTCTGATAGCGCTCAGCTTATATATGGTGTATCCCCCCCCTCATTGGGCATTGCTTTAGGACATCCCATTAGTAATGACTATGTCGCTCTGTGTCCCGTGATGTACGAGAAAGAAAATAGGATTTTTATAACAGCTTACCTGTAAAATCCTTTTCTTAGGAGTACATCACGGGACACAGAGCTCCCGCCCCTCTTTGGGGACACTTATTGCTTTGCTACAAAACTGAGGTGCTCCCGGATGGGAGGGGCTTATATAGGGGAGGGTACTTCCGGTTTTGGAAGTTGCCAGTGCCAGCACCTGACGGTATCTATATAACCCATTAGTAATGACTATGTCGCTCTGTGTCCCGTGATGTACTCCTAAGAAAAGGATTTTACAGGTAAGCTGTTATAAAAATCCTATTATTCGGGGTTCAGGCAAATGTCAGCAGATACTAAAATTACTTTGGAGTCTTGGCTTCATGTACACGGGACGTTTTTACAACCTCTCCTGAACTATTTAACTTGACAGATAGTAACCCACGTTTAAAACGTCCGTTTTGCCGCGTTTACATGCCGCGTTTTGCGTTTAGAAGCGTTTAAAAAATAAAAATAAAAATTTTAATGGGCAAAAACAAAAAACGCCTATAAACGAAGCGCTGCTAAACGCGGGTTACCGCGTTTAGCTGCGTTTAGAAGCGCTTGGCGTCTGAAACGTTGGAAACTTCGGTGTCTGAACTAATTTTTTTGCCTTCAAAAAAAGGCCTATAAAACACAACTGCCTAAAAACTGCAGTAAACGAACCTGTGTACATGTACACATAGGATAAAATTGAATGAGTTCAGGGGCAGTTGAAAAAAGTGTCCAACTGCCTCTGAACATCCGTTTAGCAACAGCAGTGTACATGGGGCCTTAAGTCAACCACACATGGACCGAAATGTATCCAGTTCAGCAGTGACCGACTGAACTTTGATCCATGTATGGGCAGGCTGATTGTACCCAAGCCGATCCATCGATCAACTTGGTACAACCAGCCTGATAAATTTTTCTGCATTGCGATTAGTGCTTGTGGCTATAGCCGCTAGCAGTAGTTATTGTATTGTGCCGCCCAGAAGGGCTCCCCACATCCCGCCCTTACCGACAGAATACAATAGTGGTACGGGAGGGATTCCCCCATCAACACTAACTGTGTTGATTGGGGAATCAAGCGATTTTCTTTTCTTCCACCCGAGAAAATGGCACAATCTATGGGCCTCTTAACTTTACCTTTAACTGACAGAAGAACAAATACTTGGTTACTAAAAAATGATAGGAAACGAATGATCAAAATAACATTTCTTTTTTTTTTTGCGTACACAAGAGCGCTCCCTAGCTGAACATATCTTTGCATTGGTTGAATAAGAAATCCAGTTCCGACTGTGGTTCTCAGAGCTGAAGGCCTTCTTCGTCTATTCAAGGCACATCAGGCTGGTCCATTATTTCTACAATACACTTATCTGTACGCTTATACAAGAGATACAAATGGGTTTTTATAAAAAGGATCTGTGTTTCATACCATGTCCTGTGTTTATTTGCTCCTTTACTGCTGCTGCCCATTAAAATACCGTCCGCAAACCGCACCACTAGCGGCCGAATACCGCCGCAATTCCGCAGCAAAAACTACGGTATAGCGCCGCAAAAAATAGCGCCACTATACCGCCAGCGCACCTCCCGCCCCAGTGTGAAAGGGGCCTTACTAGTCTGTGAACATTTCAGCTTGTCTCTAAAAAAATACTTCATTAAAAAAATAATGGGGCAGCTGATCTATTATTATGAAATAGGTCAACATGAATATGTTACAGATCCCAAGATAAAAGTAATGAATCATGCAGCAACATTTGGAAACAGCACTACTAATCACATATTTATTAAGGCAGGTGATTATTAATAGGCTGTATAATAGTTTAATAGTACAATAGTTTTGCGGGATTGAGCATGCCCTGCAAATATGAATAAGCAAAAGAAGGACAGTCCTAATTAAACAATAAAAAAAATAATAATAATTCTATGTGCGGATTCGATTTTGCACATTATTACACACGTATTCATTACTCTGCCCTCTTACAGTAGTGACAGGTCAGGATTACAATTGCCGCGCCATCCGACGCCGACACCATCTCCGCAGAGATTCTTCCAGGTCCCATGATGACCCCTCCCAGCGTTAAGATGGTCACAGATGATGTAACTTGTGCATTACATTGCCCCTAGCACACGGAAAGCGTATTCGTTCAACAACCTCTGTCTTTGGTAAATCTTTTGTACTAAACCGTTTTAGACTACATACAGTGCATCCACAAAGTATTCACAACGCTTCACTTTTTCCACATTTTGTTATGTTACAGCCTTATTACAAATGGATTCAATTATTTTCCTTAAAATTCTTCATACAATACCCCATAATGACAATGTGAAATACATTTGCGAAGATTTCAAACAAACTTATTAAAAATAAAAAAAATCACATGTACAAGTATTCACAGCCTTTCCTCAATACTTTGTTGAAGCACCATTGGCACCAATTACAGACTCAAGTCTTTTTGAGTATGATGCTACAAGCTTGGCAGACCTATTTTTGGGCAGTTTCTCACATTCTTCTTTGCAGGAATTCTCAAGCTCCATCAGGTTGAATGGGGAGTGTCGGCAGAGGCGGCTCTCTAATTAGGCAAATTAGGCGGTCGCCTTAGGCCCCGCACTCCCAGGGGCCTCGCGGCCGCCTAATATGCCTGACGCGTGCGGGAGTTGGAGGGAATGTTTCCCAGTCGGTGTCCCCAGGGCTGTCTCTCTGTCCGCTAATACTTTTACCCCTGCCAGGAGCGGACTGTTCACTTTAGCACAGCACTGCCGGAGGTGACGTCCCGGATTCAGTGGGTGGCTGACAGTCGCTCTATGTACTCCCCTCCCCCGACTCCTCCTCTTATGCCGGGCTCTGCGGATCTCCTGCCATGTGCAGAGCCCGGATAATGCCAGCAGCGGCCGAGCAGCTTTCACAGGATAGACATCTGTAATGGAGGACGGGACCTCACCTGCCACTGCCAGACCAGGCTCCTGGCGATCATCGGGGAGACTATCTGCTGCTGAAGTTCAAGGTACAGCATGCCCGACGCCGCGGTCCTGCCCGATACTGACACATCCTGTGACCGTGCGACGTCACCCCGGACCGAAGGCGCTTCAATAATCACTGCTGCCAGCCGACCCAAACACAGCCCTGATGATATGTATGCCATCTGGCAAATGATGGCACCTACAGACCCCCTGTCATCACCAGTATCCTCCTAATCATCTCCCTGTGCCTGACATCCCACCACCCCATCCCTGTCATCTTCATCCCCCTGCATCCATCTGCCAGCTTTCCACGACCCCATCCCTGTCATCTTCATCCCCCTGCACCCATCTGCCAGCTTTCCACGACCCCATCCCTGTCATCTTCATCCCCCTGCACCCATCTGCCAGCTTTCCACGACCCCATCCCTGTCATCTTCATCCCCCTGCACCCGTCTGCCAGCTTCCCACCACCCCACCCCTGTCATCTTCATCGCCCTGCACCCGTCTGCCAGCTTCCCACCACCCCACCCCTGTCATCTTCATCCCCCTGCACCCGTCTGCCAGCTTACCACCACCCCACCCCCTGTCATCCTTATCCCTCCTGCACCCATCTGCCAGCTTCCCACCCCCTGTCATCTTCATCCCCCTGCACCTGTCTGCCAACTTCCCACCACCCCATCCCTGTCATCTTCATCCCCCCTGCACCCATCTGCCAACTTCCCACCACCCCATCCCTGTCATCTTCATCCCCCTGCCAGCTTGCCACCACCCCACCCCCTGTCATCTTCATCCCTCCTGCACCCATCTGCCAGCTTCCCACCCCCTGTCATCTTCATCCCCCTGCACCCGTCTGCCAGCTTCCCACCACCCCACCCCCTGTCATCTTCATCCCTCCTGCACCCGTCTGCCAGCTTCCCAACACCCCACCCCCTGTCATCTGCACCTATCTGCCAACCTCCCACCACCCCATCCCTGTCATCTTCATCCCTCCTGCACCTATCTGCCAGCTTCCCACCCCCTGTCATCTTCATCCCCCCTGCACCCGTCTGCCAGATTCCCACCACCCCACCCCCCCTGCACCCGTAATTATCCACTTGTCCCCCGCCCACCATCAAGGACCCGATGCGCGTGCCCGGCGGCCGCGATTGCCGCCGGGCACCCGCGATTGCCCGGGAACCGAGCAGGAAAGTGGATCTGTGTGTGTAAACACACAGATCCACGTCCTGTGAGGGAGAGGGGACCGATGGTGTGTCCCTTGTACATAGGGACAACCATCGGTCACCTCCCCCAGTCAGTCACCTCCCCCCACAGTTAGAACACATTGAGGGAACATATTTAACCCCTTCCCGCCCCCTAGTGGTTAACCCCTTCCCTGCCAGTCACATTTATACAGTAATCAATGCATTTTTATAGCACGGATCGCTGTATAAATGTGAATGGTCCCAAAAATGTGTCAAAAGTGTCCGATATGTCCGCCGCAATATCGCAGTCACAATAAAAATCGCAGATCGCCGCCATTACTAATAAAAAAAATAAAAAATGCTATAAATCTATCCCCTATGTTGTAGACGCTCTAACTTTTGCGCAAACCAATCAATACGCGCTTATTGCGATTTTTTTTTTTACCAAAAATATGTAGAAGAATACTTATTGGCCTAAACTGAGGAAAATTTTAATTGAAAAAAAAAAATGGGTATTTATTATAGCAAAAAGTAAAAAAATAGTGTTTTTTTTCCAAACTGGACGCTCTTCTTTTGTTTATAGAGCAAAAAAAAAAAAAACCGCAGAGGTGATCAAATACCACCAAAAGAAAGCTCTATTTGTGGGAAAAAAAGGACGCAAATTTCGTTTGGGAGCCACATCGCACAACTGCGCAATTGTCATTCAAAGTGTGACAGCGCTGAAAGCTGAAAAATGGCTTGGGCAGGAAGGGGGTTTTCGTGCACGGTAGGGAAGTGGTTAAAATTGGTAATTGTAAGAGTAGTTGGTTAGAGAAAATTCTAGAAACTGTGAATTTATAGTTCATAGGATTTAAGGCTTTTAATTTATGCAATTTATATAGTTATTTTTTTTATCGCTTGATTTATTTTTCCCATTTTGGGTGTAAATGGGGCCTCATGTCTAAGATTTGCCTAAGGCCTCACAAAGTCTAGAGCCGCCTCTGAGTGTCAGTGCTCAGCCTTTTACAGATCTCTCTATAGATATTCAATCAGGTTCAAATCTGGGCTCTGGCTGGGCCACTCAAGGACATTCACAGAGTTGTCCCGTAGCCACTCCTTTGTTATCTTGGCTGTGTGCTTAGGGTCGTTGTCCTGTTGGAAGATGAACCTTCGCCCCAGTCTGAGGCCCAGAGCGCTCTGGAGCAGGTTTTCATCAAGGATGTCCCTGTACATTGCTGCATTTATCTTTCCCTGGATCTTGACTAGTCTCCCAGTTCCTGCCGCTAAAAAACATCCCCACAGCATGATGCTGCCACCACCATGCTTCACTGTAGGGATGGTATTGGCCAGGTGATAAGAGGTGCCTTGTTTCCTC
The DNA here is from genome assembly GCA_029206835.1 of Rana muscosa. NCBI lineage: Eukaryota > Metazoa > Chordata > Amphibia > Anura > Ranidae > Rana > Rana muscosa. The sequence continues at coordinate 61,802,559 of CM055127.1, read as the reverse complement.
CACACATGATGCTTGCCATTCAGGCCAAAGAGTTTAAATCTTTGTTTCATCAGACCAGAGAATTTTGTTTTTCATGGTCTGAGAGTCCTTCAGGTGCCTTTTGGCAAACTCCAGGCAGGCTGTCATGTGCCTTTTACTGAGAAGTGGCTTCTGTCTGGCCATTCTACCATACACGCCTGATTGGTGGAGTACTGCAGAGATGGTTGTTCTACTGGAAGGTTCTCCTCTCTCCACAGAGAAACGCTGTCTGAGTAACAATCAGGTTCTTGGGCACCTCCGTGGCTAAGGCCCTTCTCCCCCGATCGCTCAGTTTGGCCAGACGGCCAGCTCTAGGAAGAATCCTGGTGGTTTCAAACTTCTTCCTTTTATGGATGATGGAGGCCACTGTGCTCATTGGGACCTTCAATGCTGCAGAATTTTTTCTGTACCCTTCCCCAAATCAGATTGTCTACAGACAATTCCTTGGACTTGCTCTGACATGCACTGTTAACTGTGGGACCTTACATAGACAGGTGTGTGCGTCTTTCTAAATCATGTCCAATCAACTGAATTTACCACAGGTGGACACCAATCAAGTTGTAGAAACATCTCAAGGATGATCAGTGGAAACAGGATGCACCTGAGCTCAATTTTGAGTGTCATGGCAAAGGCTGTGAATGCTTATGTACATGTGATTTTTTTTTATAAAATTTGAAACTTTGTAATTATGGGACATTGTTTGTATAATTTTGAGGAAAATAATGAATTTAATCCATTTTGGAACAAGGCTGTAAAAAAAGTGAAGTGCTGTGAATACTTTCTGGATGCACTGTAAATAAAATGGCTACAATTCTGTTGAGCACTCCATAAACACTAGTGGGAGGTCAGACATCCGCGTTTGTTGTAGGGTAGACGGATGCACTGCAGACCCCTCTGTCACCAGCTAATTTACTTGAAAACAGTGCTGACTGGACAAAATTTCACACCTATTTAATCACCACTCCTTCCAATGAGTCCAGACAGGCAGGGTTTAGGAATCGTCAAAGGATTTTCACCAGATCCAGACGAATAAGACGAGTGGATGGTCAGAAGCTTGTCTAAAGCTGGCCATAAACATATAGATTTTTTTCAATTCAGCTTGCAGGGCTGCACAGCGCTAAAGGACGAGTCCCCCGCTGTAGCTATTGTATTTTGACAGCTTGCGCTGCCACATCAATTGAGGGGAGGTTGGGCCAGAGGGGGTCGACAGGGCCATCCACTGAGAAAATCTGGGCCAATTCACTGTGAATTGGATAAAATTTGCTCTGTGTATGGCCAGCTTTACGGTGAACACCCGTGGCCAGGTTCTGCACCTAATCAATTTTCTTTTGCAGTGATGGACAGGAATTGGGCCTCGTAGAGCTTACCTAAGGGGTAGAAAAAGAATTGACAACCACAAGAAATATTTGTTGAAAAACTTTTGTGCAGCAGGCACGCATCTTTCCCGTTTTGCACTGAGAAAAGGGAAGGAAGTATTTGTCTATTGCTGAACATTTAGCTGAAGTCTTTGTTTAGAGACAAAATGTCGCTGAACTATACACTGGGGAAATTTAGTAAAAAGTGTCTGTGACAAATTTCTCAACTGGAGCGCAGCCAATCAGCTTTTAAATTAAATTTTCCAAGCTGTGTGGAAAAAATGAAACATAGAAGCCGATTGGTCTTTCTGGGCAATGGCACCGGTTGGGACATAATTTGTCTCAGACACTTTCATTCATCCCTCCTCTGTGTGCATTTTAATGAACAAGGTCCCACTTTAATCAGCCTCAATTTGATTTCATATACAGTATCCCACAAAAGTGAGTACACCCCTCACATTTTTATAAATATTTTATTATATCTTTTCATGTGACAACACTGGAAAAGAAAATACACTTTGCTACAATGTAAAGTAGTGAGTGTACAGCTTGTATAACAGTGTAAATTTACTGTCCCCTCAAACTAACTCAACACACAGCCATTAATGTCTAAACCGCTGGCAACAAAAGTGAGTATACCCCTAAGTAAAAATGTCCAAATTGGGCCCTATTAGACATTTTCCCTCCCCGATGTCACGTTACTCGTTAGTGTTCCAAGGGCTTAGGTATGAATGGGATCAGGTGTGTTAAATTTGGTGTTATCACTCTCACTCTCTCATACTGGTCACTGGAAGTTCAACATGGCACCTCATAGCAAAGAACTTTCTGAGGATCTGAAAAAAATAATTGTTGCTCTACATAAAGATGGCCTGGGCTATAAGAAGATTGGCAAGACCCTGAAACTGAGCTGCAGCACGGTGGCCAAGACCATACATCGGTTTAACAGGACAGGTTCCACTCAGAACAGGCCTCGCCATGGTCAACCAAAGAAGATGAGTGCACGTGCTCAGCGTCATATCCAGAGGATGTCTTTGAGAAATAGCCGTATGAGTGCTGCCAGCCCTGCTGCAGAGGTTGAAGGGGTGGGGGGGTCAGCCTGTCAGTGCTCAGACCATACGCTGCATTAAATTGGTCTGCATGGCTGTCATTCCAGAAGGAAGCCTCTTCTAAAGATGATGCACAAGAAAGCCCGCAAACAGTTTGCTGAAGACAAGCAGACTAAGAACATGGATTACTGGAACCTTGTCCTGTGGTCTGAAGAGACCAAGATAAACTTATTTGGTTCAAATGGTGTCAAGCGTGTGTGGCTGCAACCAGGTGAGGAGTACAAAGACAAGTGTGTCTTGCTTACAGTCAAGCATGGTGGTGGGAGTGTCATGGTCTAGGGCTGCATGAGTGCTGCCGCCACTTGGGAGCTACAGTTCATTGAGGAGAACCATGAATGCCAACATGTACTGTGACATACTAAAGCAGAGATTGATCCCCTCCCTTCAGAGACTTTGCCGCAGGGCAGTATTCCAACATGATAACTACCCCAAACACACCTCCAGGATGACCACTGCCTTGCTAAAGAAGCTGAGGGTAAAGGTGATGGACTGGCCAAGTATGTCTCCAGACCTAAACCCTATTGAGCATCTGTGGGGCACCCTCAAATGGAAGGGGGAGGAGCGCAAGGTCTCTAACATTCACCAGCTCCGTGATGTCATCATGGAGGAGTGGAAGAGGACTCCAGTGGCAACCTGTGAAGCTCTGGGGAACTCCATGCCCAAGATGGTTAAGGCAGTGCTGGAAAATAATGGTGGCCACACAAAATATTGACACTTTGGGCCCAATTTGGACATTTTCACTTAGAGGTGTACTCACTTTTGTTGCCAGCGGTTTAGACATTAATTGCTGTGTGTTGAGATATTTTGAGGGGACAGTAAATTTACACTGTTATACAATCTGTACCCTCACCACTTTACATTGTAGCAAAGTGTCATTTCTTTAGTGTTGTCACATGAAAAGATATAATGAAATATTTACAAAAATGTGAGATACTGTATGAAAGTCAATTAAGTAAAATGGATTTGTCCATGATTTTATATAATGAATAAAAGGTACAACAATTTGAGTAGACGTCTACATTAGCAACTATCATATCGTTTTCATACATTATTAGTTTATGGTCCCCAGGGCTTATTTTAGTCCTTATGATTTATTACACACATTTTAGGACTAGCCTAATACTTTGAATAGGTCCTCAACATTAATTATTCAAGTGTTATCTACATAGGCTGCACTTTAGTAATCAAGACAGACATAAGTAACCACTTTAATCATAAATATAGAGCAGGTAATGAAAGTAAATGAGTTTTTTATGCCCTTGTTTACTTCATTACTGATAAATGACTCCAGCTTCATATAATGCAGTTTATGTATGACATTTTATCCTAGCTGTGTTACTTACTTGCGCTTGTAGTTAGCAAAATCAGCATCCACAATATCAGCTAGAGGCAGATTGAATAAACTAAATGAGGCATACACTAACACCCTAGAAGAGAAAGGAAAGAAAACTTAATTTAATATTAGACAAAAATTTACAAACAAAATGAAATAGCTAAACCCTAGTCAAAAGTTTCGTTTTTGTTTTTTTGTTTTTTACATTTTAGAGGAAGGGTTGGAAGCTCTGTCAGCTTTTTGTTGAACTTTGTGTAACCACAAAAAAAGATTTCCCATGAAATAGTAATGCACTAGGTGCCAGTGCATTTTGAGGATCATGTGTTCCCTAAAGCCCTGTACACACGATCGGATTTCCTATGGATTCTAATCCGATGGATTTTTCCATCTGAAATCCGATGAAGCTGACTTCCATCAGTCTTGCCTACACACCATCAGTCAAAAATCCGACCGTCCCAAACGCGGTGACGTAAAACACTCCGACAAGCCGAGAAAAATGAAGTTCAATGCTTCTGAGCATGCGTCGACTTGATTCTGAGCATGCGTGGGTTTTTTCTCCGAAGGAGTTCCACACAGACGATCGGAATTTGCTATCGTTTTTTTTTCCCGTCGGATAAATTTAAAACATGTTCTATTTTTTCTCACCGATGGAAAAAAGACAGATGGGGCCCACACACGATCGGTTTGTCCAATGAGAAAAGTCCATCGGACTGTTTTCATCGGTAAAACCGATCGTGTGTACACGGCATTACTCTTTTCATCAGGGTCTGTATTCTGGCGTAAAATAGGGATTCCACAAAAACAGTGATCTATATAAACTGTCAAATAGCAATTTCCAGAAGCAGTCCTTAGTCTTTGTAGCTAAATGTGGTAAATAAAAGGTTACAGTTTAAAAGTAATCACCTAAAATTAAAATAGAACTAAAGGCAAAACTTTTATTTTATTTTGAATAGGGTACTGGAGGGTTATAACCACTGACGTTTTTTTTACAATCTGTGTCCATTGGAGAGGTTTCCCTTCACTTCCTGTCCCATAGCCAAAACTGGAAGTGCGAAGAAATCCCTCCAAAGAGGGAATTCTTGGTTGTCACCAGAACTAGTACTGACAGAGGATTTCCCCTCTATTCTTGTTCTCAAGAAAACACAAAATGTGGGATTTAGCCCAGGTTCACACTGAGCTGCGGGAATGAAGCCGCGCGAGTTCAGCTGAACTTGCACGATTTTACTCCTGCGTATCAGTCCTGATTTCGGCCGTGATTTCAGAGACATCTGTGCAGAAACTTTCTGCACAGATGTCAATGTAAATCGCAGCCCGAAATTGCAAAAAGTAGTACAGAAACTACTTTTTGAAATTGGTACGGTGTCACAACGATTAGGAAGGTGCCATTTTCGGCACATATGTCAGATTGCATGTCAAATCATACCAATGTGAACCAGGGCTAAAGCCCTGTACACACGATCAGATTTCCTATGGATTCTAGTCCGATGGATTTGTCCATCGGATATCCGATGAAACTGTTTTCCATCAGTCTTGCCCACACACCATCAGTCAAAAAACCGACCGTTCCAAACGCGGTGACGTAAAACACTCCGATGAGCCGAGAAAAATTAAGTTTAATGCTTCTGAGCATGCGTCGACTTGATTCTGAGCATGCGTGGGTTTTTGATCCGATGGACTTGCCCATAGACGATCAGAGTTTTCAATCGGTTTTTTATCCATCGGAAAAATTTAACACATGTTCTATTTTTTAAAACCGATGGAAAAAAGACCGATGGGTCCCATACACGATCGGTTTGTCTGATGAAAAGAATCCATCGGATGAAAATCCATAGGATATCCGATCGTGTGTACAGGGCTTAACTCTCACTTTCACTCTTGGCGATAATGATAAACAGAACAAATAGAGAGGGTGAATCTCCCTAATGGGGGCATAGGCAGCAATACAAACTGACAGGTGTTCTAATCCCACTTCACTCTATCTATAACTAAAAAATGTTTTGCCTTTAGTTACACTTTAAACTCTGATTCGTTCTGTGTGTGATTTCTTTCATTGAACACATATGTACTATTATAAAGGAGCTGCAGATGGTGCTACCAGTACTTCTACCTCTAAAAGGTGCAAGGCCTTAATAATAAATAGATTTCCTGCAGAAACTTGTCAGATGCACTGAGGAAATTACTTAGCTCTACCATTGTTATAACCCAGAAGTATACATACTGCAGGCACTGTTCTTTAGGTTTGTTGTAGAGCACATGAATCAAACACAAGGCTGCGGGCCAAATCTGGCCCTCCAGGCCATTTCATGTGGCCCTCGCACCCAGGGGGAGGGGGTGGAAGTGAGATGTGAACAGCCTGTGAAAGAGCCAATTCCTGCACACTGTACATAGCAAAACCTAAACCAAGGGTAGGCAACTTCGGCCCTCCAGCTGTGGTAAAACTACAAATCCCATCATGCCTCTGCCTCTAGGAGTCATGCATGTGATTGTTAAGGGCTTGCAATGTCTCATGGAATTTGTAGTTTCAAAACAGCTGGAGGACTGAGGTTGCCTACCTCTGCCCCAAACCTTGCACTCTGTATGTAACGCATGCCTTAACACTACACTACACTACACACCCCTGAACTCTACACGTAGCACACCTCTGAACCCTGCACTCTGTTAGTAGCGCACGCCTTAACACTACACTACACTACACACCCCTGAACTCTACACGTAGCACACCTCTGAACCCTGCACTCTGTATGTAGCACACCCCTGGAAGCTGCACTTTAAGATCCTCCCACTGTTAGTGCAATTTGGCCACACCCATAGTTCGATGCGGTTCAGTGGGGGTCGTGGTTAGGTTCTTGCACCTATTCTCTGACAAAAAAAAGCCCTGCATAAATTTATATAGTCTTACAGATACAACCGTCCCTTTGAGGACAACCATAATGCTAATGCGGCCCACAATGAAATTGAGTTTGACACCCCTGATGCAGGGAGTCAGTGAAGGAATAGGTTCACTTTGAACTATTATGGAGCATAAATGAACAGCAGTTCATGGACGGTCAAGCAGCCACACTGTTGAGAATGATTTAAATTTATAAAATGGCAACTATTGTTTATGTAGTCAGCAGTGTCAGCCGGACTACCAGCTGCCTCTCCACCTGCGAGCCAACCACCTTCCCATAATGAGTGAACAAAGGAATAAGCCTGGACAGCAGCACTCCGATACAACACCTTTATTAGGTTAAAATCCAGTGTACAGCAGTCGATCCATACAGTACAAAAGGGGGGGGATGCAAAAAGCTTACATGTTTCACACCTGAATCTGGTGCTTAGTCATAGCTAGTGTAGTGACAAAACTGATGTGAATATATGTATGGTGGTGGCCAATGGAAAACCAATGGAAAATAAGGTGTCCCAAGGGCCACATCCACATGCATAATTAGTTAATCAAAGAATATGGAACAGCTGTGACTGGAGAGCCCTCCAGTCCACAGCTCTCACATAGACAGGTAAAAAATAAATAAATAAATACTCACAATCACATTGACACAAACACAAACCAATTACAAATAACATATTAAAATTAAATCACCACATTAACATGTAACATTGGGTGTAACCCATAATGAGTGGATGAACCTCCAATGCGCTGACAAAGCTATGATCTTGTAAGTTACCAATTGTCTACTTTGAAATAAATGTTTCTACATTGCTGCACTTAGATTGGCGCTGCTCTCCTTTGTGGCAGCAGTCCTCAGCCAGCACACCTGAGACCACCATTACATTCTTGTGCTGCACATGAACTATCCTACATGGACTCCCTGATTAACCGCTTGCCGACAGCCGCACACAGATATACGTCTGCAGCATGGCATGGGCAGGCAAAAGGACACATATATATATATATATATATATATATATATATACACGTCCCCTTTAAGAAGCGGCATTGTGGACGTGCGCATGCGCCTCCCGCAAGCTCCGTGACTCCGACCGAGGGTCCCGCGGACTCGATGTCCGTGGGCATACCCACGATCGTGTCACGTTGAGGAAGAATGGGGAAATGCCGATGTAAACAAGCATTTCCCCAGTCTTCCTAGTGACAGGACAGTGATCACAGCTTCCTGTAATCGGAAGCGGTGATCACTGTCGTGTCACACACAGCCCTACAGTTAGAAGCACTCCCTAAGGAACACTTAACCCCTTTAGCGCCACCTAGTGGTTAACCCCTTCACTGCCAGTGTAATTTTCACAGTTATCAGTGCATTTTTATAGCACTGATCGCTGTAAAAATGACAATGGTCCCAAAAATGTGTCAAAAGTGTCCGATGTGTCCGCCATAAAGTTGCAGTCATGATAAAAATCGCAGATCGAAGCCATTACTAGTAAAAAAAATATATAATAATAAAAATGCCATAATTCTATCCCCTATTTTGTAGACGCTATAACTTTTGCACAAACCAATCGATATACGCTTACTGCGATTTTTTTTAACCAAAATATGTAAAAGAATTTGTATCGGCGTAAACTGAGGAAAAAAAAAAATTTTATACATTTTTTGGGGATATTTATTATAGCAAAAAGAAAAAATATTGCATTTTTTTTCAAAATTGTCACTCTATTTTTGTTTATAGCGCAAAAAATAAAAACCACAGAGCTGATCAAATACCACCAAAAGAAAGCTCTATTTGTGGGGAAAAAAGGACGTAAATTTTGTTTGGGAGCCACGTCGCACGACCGCGCAATTGTCAGTTAAAGCGACGCAGTGCCGAATCGCAAAAAGTGGCCTGGTCTTTGGCCAGCAAAATGGTCCGGGGCTTAAAGGAGTTGTAAAGGTACATTTTTTATTTTCTAAATAGGTTCCTTTAAGCTAGTGCATTGTTGCTTCACTTACCTTTTCCTTTGATTTACCTTCTAAAGGTTTGTTTTCTTTGTCAGAATTTCTCACTTCCTGTTTCTCCTCACTGAACTCCACACCATCATCCGAGTGGTGTGGAGTCATCCAGAACAGCTTACTGAACAGCTTACTGAGGATAAACAGGAAGTGAGAAATTCAGACAAAGAAAACAAAGAAAAAAAATATTTAGAAGGGAAATCTAAGGAAAAGGTAAGTGAAGCAACAATGCACTAGCTTAAAGGAACCTATTTAGAAAATAAAAAAATTACCTTTTCAACTCCTTTAAGTGGTTAAAGAGAGTATTTAATTATCCACACTCTCTGACCAGCTGACAGAGCGCACATGAGTTTGCAATTTTTCGTAATTTTAACAAGTTGGAATACAGGGCTTGTGTGTTTCTGCAGTCCAAACTCCAGCCACGTTTCAGATTCTTTATTTTGGACAAGGGTAAAAAACATTAATACCTTCCAGCTGGATCAACAAGTAATAAATTATTGACCAAAACCATGCCACCATGGCTTGAGTGAGTGCACAGAATCAGAGAAATGTTGACTTTTTTTATATGAGATACAATAACAATTTAAAGCTGAACTCCAGGAATTATCTGTATTGCATCCAGCTTGGCACAATGTACGGTAAGTATGCAAAAAAAAAAACTGCATATCTTGTGGGCTGCTGGGAAAGCTGTAAATTTGTGTAGTAATTGGCACCACTACAGGGATCGCCCCAATCTTCCAGGTCCTGCAGGGGTTCTGTGTAAGCAATTGCCCCACTGCACATTGACCACAGGGGGTTGCTCATTTAGAACCACCACCATACATAGAATGCCTTGCATTTTGTTTAATGAATACAAGTCATTCTCTAATTAGACAAAGAGGAGGAGGGGGGCAGTGACATCATAATCTCCAGCTTGTCTAATCAGAGAACACCTTATGTTAATTGAAAAAAAAATGCAAGGCATTCTATAAATAGTGGTGGTAATGAGCTAGTGGTCCACTGGGGGAGATTTACTAAAACTGGTGCACACAGAATCTGGTGTAGCTGTGGACAGTAACCAATCAGCTTGTTCAATTAAGCATCGACAAAAAAATTAAAATTATGTGTGCACCAGTTTTAGTAAATCTCCCCCACTATGTTCCTTGTGTAGAGGAGAAGCAGTTTGCACAGAACCCGAGTAAGATTTGGAAGATTGTGGCCATCACTGTAGTAGCACCAACTACTACAGTTATTTTTTAGCTGCCCCAGTGCTCAGGTTTAATTGTGCCAAGCTGGACCAATGTAAGTATGCAATACAGATCATTTCTGGAATTTAGCACTTTTGGCACTGTGTGCATCAGATATTCTGATTCAATCTGAGTATCTGCCTGCACTTTTAAAGGGAAAATAGTACTGGTGGCTCAGATTCTTTCTCGTGGTGCACTATTGAGATTCAGTGGGAACCATAGAGTGTCAGGTCCTGACCCCTCTATTACATTATCATAGGAGTTTTAAATCGTTTGTTCACTTTTTCCGAAAATAATTAAAGGGTGAACTAACATTGTACACCTGGCCCCACCTGCTATTTGCATAAAACTCCAGGTTTTAGGGATTCTGAGGCATTCTGCATGCCAAACACTGGGACATATGGGCACTTTTGGAATCTGATGTTAATGTATGCTCACAATCTGAGCACTGTGCAGAATGTACAGGTTTACTCTGAGCTCATAACATCCACATGTGTGTCTAGGGAAAAAACATGATGTACAGTAAAACATTGGATTGCGAGCATAATTCGTTCCGGAAGCATGCTTGTAATCCAAAGCACTCTTATATCAAAGCAAATTTTCCCATAAGAAATAATGGAAACTCAAATGATTCGTTCTACAACCATTTATTCATAAGTCCTTCAGTTTATAGTCCATATAAAAAGATTATAGCAATGTGATAAGTGTAAGTGATTTTGTATAACCATAAAATGTAGTCAGTCAATAAATAGTACACGAACCGGAAATAGCGGATCCGCCATTTTCTTGAATACCAATATGAGCAGTATGGGCGCCGCCATTTTTTCATAGTCTGTGGGTGGCGGTTTGCTAATATAGACCTATCACTTCACCTGGCGTGACAGGTCTAAATAGCTCATCCCACAAGTAGAATCTCTATACTGCTCTAATATGGATAACAGATCCTAAAGCCTGCTAAAAAATAGCATTAATTCACCAAAAACCCTACAGTCTAACTAAGCAGACTATGTTAGTGGAGAACTGGATAGGCATATATCTATCCAATCTATTCACTTTAATAAAAGTTGTGAATAAGAGTAAATCCCTGAATAAAATGAGGATGTTATGACATGATGTTGGATATATTAGGATATAAGTCAACAACTATTATATCCTCTACTATAAACACCATATGAACCTTATAAACAGAGTATTAAATTAATATATATAAAATCCCCAATGTATGTCTAACTGAATGGTGGAATCACATGATCCCAAACAGCAGGACAACTCCCAACATACATTAAATGTAGTATATCATACAAAAAACTGCAAACTATTCGGTTTAATATTGAATAAAATATATACTGAAATAAATAAAAATAGAAACGAAAAAATTAAAAGTTGCTAAGAAAGCAATTAAGGTCGAACTCTACATTCATTCCCCTGGGTGTCAATGTTCTTAGTGTATGTATCCACCGAGATTCTTTTTGACTTATACTTCTAACTAGGTGGTTGCCTCTCCAGGAGCTTTTATATTTGTCAATACCCCAGAACTGTAGTTGTGAGGGGTCTTGGTTATGTACCAGCGCAAAATGTCGTGAGACATTATGCTTTGGAAATCCATTGGTTAAGTTTTGGACATGCTCTTTTATTCTAATCTTCAAAGCTCTTTTAGTTCTTCCTACATATTGTAGGTTACAACTACATTGTAATACGTAAATGACTCCTTCTGAATGGCATCCTATGAATTCATTAATTGGGTATATCTCCCCTGTATTTGTCCCCTTAAATTCTGTCCTTTTGCCTTGGAACTTTTTTTGCCCGTTTGCAGGCATAGCAGTTCCTACAGGGAAAAAAACCTTTCCCATCAAAAAAGGTAAAGGTCGGTTTTGGAGGAGACACTACCACTGACTTTGCTATCATATCCTTCAGGATAGGTGCCCGTTTATATATAATTTTGGGACGTTCCGGTAATATATGTTTTAGGTCCTTATCTTTTTTGAGGATATGCCAGTGACGTTCCACCAATCTAGCCACATCTTTGTGTTGTATGTTGAAGTCCAAGATAAGGCTTGGAGCATCTTGATGTTGTTGATTTTTTACTCTGTTGAGCATCATTGTATCTCTATCCATATCTTTGACATTTTTTATCTGTTTTTCCAGCCAGGAATGGTCATACCCTTTTTCCTCAAATCTACTTCCTATTAGTTGAGCTTGTTGGTTAAAGTCTTCTTCTTTACTGCAGTTTCTTTTCACTCTTATTAGTTGGCCTTTAGGAATGTTATAGAGCCACGATTTATGGTGGCAGCTTTCTAGAGACAAGTAGCTGTTCGCGTCTACCGATTTAAAAAAAGTTTTAGTAATAATTTTGTCTCCCTCCAACTTAAGGGTCAGGTCAAGGAAGTCTATAGTTTTAGCATCTATTTTCCAAACTAATTTGATGTGGTTATCATTTTCGTTTAGACTGGTAAGGACATTTTCCAGTTTCTCTTTGCTACCGTTCCAAACTATTATCAGGTCGTCGATGTATCTTTTTTATAGCGTTAGTTCCGGAGGAGTATTAGCATAAACTGCTCCTTCCTCCCACTCGGCCATAAAAGCATTAGCAACGCTCGGGGCAAATTTGGTACCCATTGCTATACCGACGTTTTGTTTATAATAAGACTGATCATGCCAGAAGTAATTAGACTTGAGGCAGAAGTCTAAACATCTGATAAGGAATTTTCTTTGTTTACACATAAGATTGGTGTATGTTCTTAACAGCCATTTCGTAGCATGGCAGGCATTGTGATGTTGCACAATCGTATATAACGATGTAACATCTGCAGTAGCTAGATATGTCCTTCCTTCTAATACTGGTGTTGTTTCTAGTAGTTGCAATATATGCTTAGTATCCCTAAGGTATGCACGAGTGCTTTGAACTGCCAGTTGGATATAATGGTCAATATATTGACCTAGCCTTGATGTCAGTGAATTAATGCCATTCACTATTGGCCTGCCCGGTGGATTCTCTCTGTCTTTGTGTATTTTAGGGACCGTATAAATAATAGGGATCCTACATACTTCTGGTACTAGATAGCGCGACTCTTTTTTGTTCAGGATTTCTTTTTTGATGCCTAGATCAATATGGATCTGTTATCCATATTAGAGCAGTATAGAGATTCTACTTGTGGGATGAGCTATTTAGACCTGTCACGCCAGGTGAAGTGATAGGTCTATATTAGCAAACCGCCACCCACAGACTATGAAAAAATGGCGGCGCCCATACTGTTCATATTGGTATTCAAGAAAATGGCGGATCCGCTATTTGCGGTTCGCGTACTATTTATTGACTGCCTTAACAACCAATCAGGCTCCCCTGAAGAAGTCACGAGGTACGTGACGTAACGGTGTAGGGAAAGGATTGCGGCATCACATCCAGGATCACAAACAGCAGAACTACAGTAAGACGGCGCTTTGCACGCCGTGATTCTCTGTATTTGCCTTTATCTTTTTGTTGTGATGTAAGAGTCCACCCTCTTATTCTTAATAAACCCTATACTTTTTTACTACATTACTACACCATTGGAGGTTTCTTGTCTGACCCTGATCCTTATTAAGGACTACACTTATTTGTTCACCTTTATTATCTATCTATGGACTTTATGAGCTCATACAATATTTCACCATTGCATTATTGAACCATCACGTTCAGTGTGTTCATTTGTTCAGGTTCACTGATTTGCATGTTATTGCACTGGTGTTTATACTAATTTTATTTATTGGGGGCGTGGCTTAGCGTATGGAGGAGTAAGAAGCTTCCTCCAGGAGCTCCCGCACACACCGGGTTCATCGCGGCCACCAGCGCCTTCCAGACCAGCTAAACAGGTCGGTGATGGGGAGGAAAGGTGGGGGAGAAAGTCGTCATACCCCCGATCCGAGCAAAGAGGGGGATATAGACAGATTTTTTTTTAAAAAGCTGTCGCCGGAGCAGCGCGGCCCCCCCTCATCCAAGATGGCGTCGACCCGCTCCTCGGGGACACATGCGGCCTCTCATGGACAGGCTTCCCAGCACCATGCACCTCACACCAGATCTAGGGTGCGAGCCAGCTCTCCCCCTGACTCAGACAACGGCTCCACACGTTCAGCCTGCCATTCTCCTGCCTCGCACCGCTCCTATGAAGCTTGGGACATGGAGGCCTATATCAAAGCCCTCCCCACTAGACATGATTTTGAGGCCTGTGTACAGAGGCTTGAGCGTTCATACAAGCAGGAAATTGCTGAGCTGCGCAGGGATGTCACTAGCAGACTGGAGGAGGTGGAACACACCGTCGAAGAGACTGTAGCTGCCATACAATCACATGACGCCATCCTGGATGAGCACACCCTGCAAATTCAGCACCTTATGTACCATCAGGACGACCAGGAGAACAGGGCCAGACGCAATAACATCCGCATCCGTGGCCTACCTGAGTCTGTGGACACTAAAGATCTAGCCCCGGCTGTCATCGCTATGTTTAATGACCTGCTCCAGAGAGAGAAAGACGCGCCTCTGGAACTTGATCGTGTCCATAGAGCCCTAGGCCCTAAGAATCCTAATCTGGAACACCCCAGAGATGTTATCTGCAGGGTCCACTTCTATGCGATTAAAGACGCCATCATGCAGGCGGCGCGAAAGCGAGAGAACATTTGTTTCAACGAACCCCAGATTTCCTTACTACCGGACGTCTCCAAGCTGACCCTTGACATGCGCCGGGCATTGAAGCCCCTCACTGGGGCCTTACAAGCTAAACAAATCAAATATCGTTGGGGCTTTCCCTTCCACCTTTTTGCCTCGCATGAAGGGAAATCGGCAGTGTTTCGTACACTTGGCGATCTCCCCAAATTTCTAGGGACCTTTGAACTGCCTCAAATATCTCTACCTGACTGGCCCCTTCGCGCAGCCACCCCCGGATTCCCGGTCGCCTCCGGATGGCAGAAGCGATCCAAGAAACCCAGGCGTTCCAGATCAGAAACCTCCAAGTCAAACGCTGGATGATTTAATGCTATCAACCCTTCGTGTAGCAGGGCTTTAGACCTGCAAAGTCGCCCCTGTTCTCAGGTTACAGTTTTGTTGGGGCGCTCCCCTACTAACTTCTGTCTTACTTCCTGCTCACAAGGGACATTCCGCCATATTGTGTGTTCTCCTTCCCCCATAAGTAATGTCTGTCCTCCATTACCACATTGAATCCCCCCCAGCCCCCCCCCCCCCAATAACTAAAGAGATTTATTATGATTTTGTTTGGAAGCCTGGTGTAGGACCCCTGCGGCTGTCAGGTGTTCTCGCAGGTTGTCCGGGTCTTATACTCCCGGACTTAAGTACATGAATGTATAACTAACTGCAGCCGTCGGGGGCCCTGTACCGCTTTACTTATGGATATGTTTACATGTTTATTTTTGCAGCCCGGTGTGTGCGGGCACCTCTGTGCACTGTCTACGACCCCCCTCCTAGGTTTACAGCGTCCTATTAGGACTCCGCTGACATGTTGCTTGCAACGTTACTAGTTTGGCCGTTTAGGCCCTATTTTCTACTTCTCCTCTCTTTCTCTCTTTCCCCTCTGTTTCTGGACCTCTCATTTCCTGTGCTTCTTTGTAGTCAATCCTACACCCCTCCCTTTTCCCTCCCTACCCCTTTCCCAGCGACAGCGAGCTCGGAACTAATTAAGATCTATTCCCACCCCATAGTACTACCCTCATGGCAACGCCCGCCTCCCTAAAAATCTGTTCCCTGAATTGTAGGGGCCTTAACGCCCCGGAGAAGAGGAGACATATCCTCTACCATTTCCACAAATTACGAACCCAAATCCTTCTCCTCCAGGAAACTCATTTCCGTTCCGACACCATCCCACAGGTTTTCCATAAAAGGTACCCTACCTGGTTTCACAGCACCAACCCTGCCGCAAAATCTAAAGGAGTATCTATTGCCTTTCATGCCTCTTTCATTCCTGACGTGCTTGACACGCTCATAGACCCTGCAGGGAGATATGTTTTTCTTAAATTGTCGTATTTGAATGTGATTTACACTGTAATTAACGTATACTCTCCTAATCAGGACCAACCGCAATTCATCTCTAAGGTGGTCGCACGTCTGAAAAGATTTAGTATTACTAACATGATCATGGGAGGTGACCTCAACGCGGCTCTGATACCTCGCCTTGATTCCTCGACGGGTAAGTCCTCACTCTCCCCTGCTTCTTTGACCAAAATTAAAACAGCTCTATCTGACCTATCTCTGGTGGATGTCTGGAGGGTGTTACACCCTTCCACAAAGGACTATACATATTTCTCCCCAGCACACTCCTCTTACAGCAGACTAGACTACCTATTCATCTCCCAAACCCTATTGGACTGTTCTCCTGACGCCTCGATTGGCCTTACTCTTTGGTCAGACCACGCACCCATTCACTTGAGCTTGGGTAGGGCTCCTTCCCCCAAGACCAGGTCTTCCTGGCGGCTCAACGACAACTTACTCTTAGATACAGTATGTGCTCAAGACATCATCCGGACCACACAGCACTTTATTGCAGACCACGCACACGACGACACTAACCCTCTTACGAAATGGGAGGCCCTCAAATGTGTCCTTAGGGGCAAGTTTATTCAGCACGGTTCTAGGCTTAAACATGCACGCACGGCAGAGATAACCAGACTGTTAGCTTTAATAGCTTCACTGGAAGAGTCCCACAAACAATCCCCTGTGGCCGGGATTCATCTTGAGCTGCTTAATGCCAGGCGGGACCTTCTGCAAATCTTTTCAGAACGTTCCCTGGTGGCTAGGGATAAGGGGCGATTCACCCATTACTCCCAAGCCAACAAGTGTGGTAGACATTTGGCCCATACCCTACAACCTCAGCAAGCCCGAAAACATATCCCCTTTATTCACTCCCCCTCTGATGGGAAATTGAGTTCTAACTTAGCCATAGCCGATGAATTTTGTAAATATTATTCCAATTTATATAATCTATCCTCCCAAAACCCCTCTCCTAGGTCCCCCCTGTCTGGCTCCGAACAGGACATGTCTTCCTATATTCAAGAAACCTCCCTGCCCCCCATACCATCCTCGGATGTTGAGGAATTGGAGTCCCCACTTTCTGAGGCAGAATTTCTATTAGCCATCAAAGAACTCAAAAATGGTAAAAGCCCAGGACCTGATGGGTTCTCTTCGCGCTTTTACAAGAAGTTTGCTCCTCAGCTTACCCCCTTCCTTGCAAATGCCTTTAACGCCATTAATGATAATATCTCCCCCTCTTCGTCCTTGCTTCATGCCCAGATTGTGGTGATTCCGAAACCCGGTAAAGACCCCTCCTTATGCGCCAATTATAGGCCGATTTCCTTACTCAATATAGACTTGAAATTGTTCGCCAAGATCCTGTCGAAGCGTCTATCCCCATTACTACCTGACATCATACATAGGGACCAGGTGGGTTTTGTCCCTGGCCGAGAGGCGCGGGACAACACCACTAAAACTGTTCATCTTATAGCATACGCTCACCGTAATCGGGTGCCGGCCTGCCTCCTCTCCTGTGATGCGGAGAAGGCCTTCGACAGGGTCAGCTGGCCGTTTCTCCGAGCCACCCTCACCCAAATAGGACTAGGACCTAAGACGCTCTCGCGCATTATGGCCCTGTATGCTACGCCCTCCGCCTCTATCTTAGTAAATGGTACTCACTCGCGTACATTCACGATAGCTAATGGTACCAGGCAAGGATGTCCCCTTTCTCCTCTCCTTTTCGCTCTTGTTATAGAACACTTGGCCCAGGCCATCAGAGCAAACCCGAGCATAAGTGGTATTCAGACCCCCTCCTCACATTGCAAACTCTCCCTATATGCTGACGACCTCTTGCTTTATGTGACACAACCCCACATTAGTATCCCATCCATCCTAGCAGAGATCAACCGCTTCGGACGGCACAGTAATTATAAGCTTAACATCTCCAAAACAGAAGCCCTTAACCTATCACTTCCACATCATACCCTTTCCTCCCTCAAGACTAATTTCTCCTTCCAATGGCAAGCGACATCCATTTCGTATTTAGGTACGTCCATCCCAACACGCGCGGCGGATATCTATACTCTGAATTTTGGCCCTCTGCTCACTAAGATCAGACGTCTAACCGAGAACCGGATGGACAGACCGCTCTCTTGGTTTGGTCGCATGAACACCCTAAAAATGGACATACTCCCCAAATTATTGTACTTATTCCAAGCCCTCCCCATTTCCCTCCCGTCCGCATTTTTCCGCACCTTGCGCTCTTTGGCTATACGCTTCGTATGGCAGGGGAAGCACCCCAGATTGAATCATAATCTTTTATGCACCGCCATCTCTAAAGGTGGAATGGGTCTGCCGGATTTTGAGCTTTATCATTCCTCAGCTGTGTTATCACGGATCCTGGAGTGGTTCCCCCGCCCCTTTGTCAAAGCCGCTACCCTGGTGGAACAAGACTTGTCCCCGTTGGATCTTCGGGCCCTCCTATGGGGTTTTGAACATACTTCGGGGTCTTTCGCTGCATTATCTCCCCTCACCAGGGATGCTCTGGTGCTTTGGTACCGCAGGAGAGAGGCCTATGCTTTATCCACTGAACCAAGCCCACTCACCCCATTATTTGACAATCCAGCCCTTCCGGAGGGCAGGTCCATCCACACACTTGACGGCTACGACAGAGCTTCCTGGCCCACGGCACGACAATTCGTTGACTCCGCGCAGGGTACCTTTAAGCCAAACCATAACTCTACGTCTTCCCACTTGACTTGGCTCACCCGACTACACCTGACTTCCTATTGCAAAGGACTTCACGAATCCGCACAGATCCATAGACCCCTGACCAGTTTTGAACAAATATGTACACTTCCTGACACCCCCCGCCATACCCTTTCCTTGACCTACAAACTGATTCTAGACCACACTCATGACTCCTTACCTAAATTTACAAAAATAGGATTTTTATAACAGCTTACCTGTAAAATCCTTTTCTTGGAGTACATCACGGGACACAGAGCGGCATAGTCATTACTATGTGGGTTATATAGATACCTTCAGGTGCTGGCACTGGCAACTTCCAAAACCGGAAGTACCCTCCCCTATATAAGCCCCTCCCATCCGGGAGCACCTCAGTTTTGTAGCAAAGCAATAAGTGTCCCGTGATGTACTCCAAGAAAAGGATTTTACAGGTAAGTTGTTATAAAAATCCTATTTTCTTTCTCGTACATCACGGGACACAGAGCGGCATAGTCATTACTATGTGGGATGTCCTAAAGCAATGCCCAATGAGGGGGGGGATACACCATACATAAGCTGAGCGCTATCAGACATGAGGATCTTTTGCGGCCTGCAACACACTGCGCCCAAAGGCGACATCCTCCTGACTTCTAACGTCCACCTGGTAGAACCTAGTAAAACGTGTGTACTGAAGACCACGTTGCGGCCTTACAGATTTGAGCCAGGGAGGCCTGGTGATGCACTGCCCATGAAGTTCCAACTGCTCTCGTGGAATGCGCCCTAACTTTGAACGGAGGCGGTCTCCTTCTCAAGCCATAGGCTTGCATTATGACCTGTCGAATCCACTTGGCTAAAGTAGATTTTGACGCTGCCTGACCCTTTCTGGGGCCTTCCGGCAGAATAAACAAAGTATCCGTTCTGCGAATCTGAGCAGTGGCTTTTAGATAAGTTTTAACTGCTCTTACTACATCCAAAGAATGCAATAACTTTTCGTCTACCGAACTAGGTTTGGGGAAAAAAGAAGGAAGAACCACATCTTGGTTCAAATGAAACCTCGATACCACCTTAGGAAGAAAGGCTGGATGAGGACGTAACACTACTCTGCCCTTATGGATAACCAGATATGGCTCTTTACAGGACATAGCGGCTAATTCCGACACTCTTTTAGCCGAACAAATGGCTACTAGAAAAATCAATTTCCTGGTGAGAAGAACCAGGGAAATATGCTGTAATGGTTCAAATGGTTGCTTCTGTAGAACCGACAGAACCAGGTTTAAGTCCCATGGACATATGGGAATATTAACCAGAGGGCTAATACGCATCACTCCTTGTATAAAGGCTTTGACTAGTGAATGCAAAGCCAAGGGCCTTTGAAAAAATATTGACAAGGCCGAAATCTGACCCTTGATAGTACTCAAGGCAAGCTTCCTATCTACAGCCCACTGTAGGAAGTCCAGAATCCTACCTATTACGTACTTACGTGGATGCCATTTCTTGGCCTCACACCAGGCGATGTACGCCTTCCAGATTCTATAGTAGATCTGCCTGGATACCGGCTTCCTGGCATTGATCATGGTAGATACCACAGGATTAGAGAGCCCTCTCTTTTTTAGAATGTGGGCTTCAATAGCCAGGCCATCAAACCTAGGGCTGGTAAGGAAGGGTGGTATATCGGTCCTTGCGAAAGCAGGTCCGGACGACGTGGGAGAGTCCAAGGACTCCCCACTGACATTTTACAATCTCTGCGTACCACGCTCTTCGGGGCCACGCTGGAGCCACCAGAATCACTGGTTTCTTTTCTACCCTGATTCTGCGGAGTAATCGAGGTAACAATTGTGGCGGTGGGAATGCATATATCAGCTTGAACTGATCCCAAGGGAACACTAGGGCATCTGAGCCGTAAGCTAGGGGATCCCTTGTCCGAGAGACAAACCTGTCCACCTTTGCGTTGAATCTGGATGCTAGAAGATCTACATCCGGTGTTCCCCACCGCTGACATATTGTCCAGAAAACCTCGGGGTGAAGGGACCATTCCCCTGGGCATAATTGCTGGCGACTTAGAAAGTCCGCCTTCCAATTCTCCACTCCTGGAATGAATACCGCAGATATGGCTGGGACATATCTTTCTGCCCATTTCAGGATGTAATTTACTTCCCTCTGGGCTGCACGACTCCTGGTGCCACCCTGATGATTGATATATGCCACTGCTGTGGCATTGTTTGATTGAATTCTGACAGGGGACCCTTGGAGTTTGGATGTCCATGCTACTAGGGCATACCGGGCTGCTCGTATCTCTAAGAGATTGATGGGCAGGGCCTTTTCTGCATCCGACCATCTGCCCTGGAGAGACCATTGCTCCAGTACTGCTCCCCAGCCTATAAGGCTGGCATCTGTAGTGACCACCTTCCAAGAAATCGGACTGAAGGATTTCCCTTTTTCCAGATTCTGGAGAACCAACCACCAACGGAGGCTCTCGCGAACGGAAGGGGACAAGGACATTGTAAGTCTAGGGCCTGAACTTTTTTGTTCCAGGCTGACAGTATGGCCCTTTGCAAATTCCTTGAATGGAATTGACCGTAGGGTACTGCTTCGAATGATGCCACCATTTTTCCCAGCAGCCTCATGCACAGGCGTATGGACGGCTGTCTTTTTTGTACCCACTAAGTGGATCAAATCTTTCAAAGACAACACCTTTCCTCGAGGCAAGAATATTTTTCTCTGGCCTGAATCCAACCTTAGCCCCAAGTATTCCAGACTTTTGACTGGTTTTTAGGGCTGACTTGTCTCGGTTGATAATCCAACCGTGAGATTCCAGATACTTGATTGTCTTGTGAACGACCACGTCTAGTTTTTTCACTGAGTGGTCTATCAGCAACAAGTCATCTAGATATGCCATTATCATTACACCTTGTGTTCTTAGATTGGCCAATAAAGGGCCAGAATTTTTGTAAACACTCGTGGTGCTGTGGCCAGACCGAAGGGTAAGGCTCTGAACTGAAAATGGCGCCCTTCTACTGCAAAGCGTAGAAATTTTTGGTGGACTGGAAAGATGGGAATGTGCAAATAAGCATCTTTGATGTCGATCGCGGCTAACCAATCCTCCCCTTGTAGGGCAGTGGCCACCGATCGGATCGACTCCATCGGAAAGTCCTGATATACAGGAATCTGTTTAGCCCTTTTAGAATTAATATGGGCCTCCCGTCCCCGTTTGCTTCGGGACTGTAAAGAGGTTTGAGTAAAACCCGAACCCCCATTCTTCCAGGGGAACCTCCATAATTACTTCTTGGAGCAATAGTTGTTCTAGTGCCAACAGGAGGGACTCTCTCTTCCGGGGATCCCTTGGCACGTTTGACCTCAAAAATGGGAAGGAGGAGAGTCTTTTACTCCAATCTGTATCCCAAACATACTGCGGAGAGCACCTATCTGTTTTGATCGTGTCCCGCCAGGTCTCTTGCGAACAACTGGAGTCCTCCCCCCACCCGACTGAGTGGGGGCAACCCTTCAATGAATTTAACTTTGGGGGAGGTTTTGTACCTCCCCTGACCCAGGGTTTCTCATTACCCTGTGATTGTCCCTGTTTTTTACCCCCGGGAATTGACCGAGGAGGCCGTCGGAACTGTTACACAGCCGATGCCCCAGGGACTGGAGAAGCAGGCCTCTTAAAGAGGGACCTCTAACTCTGTTTTTAACCGGCAAGAGTGTATTTTTACCGCTGGAAATTTTCTGGATATATTTGTCCAGGTCTTCCCTGAATAAGCGTTCACCATGAAATGGGACGCTAACCAGCCATTCTTTACAGGGAGCTTCAGCAGACCAGTTTTTGAGCCATAGAAGCCTACGCATATGTACTACAGACAGCGTAAGGCGGGAGGCCTGATGGATTGAATCCTTTATGGCGTCAACCGCAAAGCCTAAGGCTCTAGGTAGATCAGCTAGGGCAAGGGCCTGCTGATCTGTCAAGTCCCTCAAGACCTGTTTCAACTGATCCTTCACTGCTTAGCAGACCCCACTGCTGGTTGTGTCACCAAGCTTGCTGTAGAAAGAAGCAGATTTTCATAAGGACTCCAATCTTTTATCTATTGGGTTCTTGAACATTTGGACATTATCCACTGGACATGTCAGTGATTTATACACACAAGAGATGGCTGCGTCCACTGTAGGGACCTTCCATTTTTTGATGAACTTATCCTCCATGGGATAGACCACCGGAAATCTCTTGGGGGGAATAAATATTTTCTCAGGATGTTCCCAATCCTGGTAAATGAGCCCTTTCAGTAAAGGGTGAAGTGGAAAAGAACAGACAGTCTGGGGGCTTCTAGCGACCCCAACGAGGATACAGTAGTGGTTGATGGTTCCGCAAGGTGCATTTTTAAATGCTGATCGGACCATGTTAGTCAGAGACTGAACCCATAATCTTTCAGCTTGAGATGCTGAGAAAAGGTTCCTCCACTGTTGATTCCTCTATAACAGAATCAACCTCATCCTGATCCCCTTCAGGCAGGTCGATCCCTGTATGGGACTGTTGCTCTGCTAACAGGCACTCTGAAGGAGGAGACGGAGATCGGGCGTGCTTTCCCTGACAGGGAGGCAGCGATCAATGTTGACAATCTCTCTCTAATCCTCCCAGAGCTGAGGAAAAAACCTCCTCTATTACATACACAGGAGCAGGTGAACTGAGGACAGCCACAGTACCAAGTACCCCTGCGGGGTCTCTACGGTCACTTACCTCTGAACTTCAGGGGAGACTGGTGCAGCAGAAGCATGCCCAAGATCCTCAGAGCCCGATGAGACCCCCTTCGCTTCCTGGAAGATTCAGTTCCGGAGCTTCTGGACGGCATATTCCTAAGCCTAAAGCTGAGGTATTCCAGCCGTAATACACCACTTTTACTGAGAATAGTCTAGCACAATTGCTGCTATATAACAGTTGGTGTCTACTAAAGTGCTTTTCTAGGGGATGCCTGCATCAACCGCCTCTGTGTGCCTTTATACTGTTGCTAGCTCTGTCTGTGCACTTCAATAGCCAGCTATGATTGTGCTTTAAAACACGCTGGACGCCCGCACATGCGCAGTAGCGCCGCGGCGCACACCGAGCGTCATCCACTCGCTCCGCCCCTTTTTCCAGATCGCCTTTTTTTCGGCGCCTTTTTTGAAAAAAATAAGGAGCTAGATGGGAGCCAGGGTCCCTGCCGCAGGGCCCGGGGATGGATGAGCGCAGCAACAGGGCAGAGGAGACAGCTTCCCCGCAGAGAACTTACCAACTGCCTGGATTTGATTTTGGAAGAAAAAAATCCACATTACAAGAAAAAGAACCATAGCGGCCCCTAGTGTCTAACACAGGTACCGCGGTCTTACATTTTTTTTTTTATTTTTTTTATTGCCTACTATTAATTTTTTTTACATTTTCTCAGTAGTAACAGGCATACACAGAATATTAGCGGGAATACCTTAGGTAACAGGCAGAAAGACAAAATAGGCTTGGGGGTCCCTCAATAGAACCAAGTTCCTGAGGGCCCCCACTTACCTTTTCCTCGCCGCAGGACTCTGTTTGGTCCACAGAAGCCCAAACTTCACCTATCACGGCAGGCATTGTAATTAAACCTTCAGGGACCGGGTTCCCAAGGATTCCACTCCCCTGGACCTGTATAGCACCCTACACAGAAAACATCTTGGTCGTGGGTATGACCAGAGCTCTGGATCCCAGGGTCCAGCCCTCCTAAGAGAGGCATTACAGGCAAAACCTTGCTCTTCTCTTGCAAGGCCCGGGTACCGACCGTTTAGCTATGAAGCTTTTTTGGTCGGATCCGGAATAGCTTACTGAGGCCCAAAAGAACCTGTACGCAAGCTCAGTGAAAAACACATGTTACTTCTTGGCCAACACCTTAGACACTGGCAAAAAACTGAGGTGCTCCCGGATGGGAGGGGCTTATATAGGGGAGGGTACTTCCGGTTTTGGAAGTTGCCAGTGCCAGCACCTGAAGGTATCTATATAACCCACATAGTAATGACTATGCCGCTCTGTGTCCCGTGATGTACGAGAAAGAAAGTTTGGTCGGAGGAGCTTGGGAGAGATATTACAGAGGTAGAATGGAGTAAAGCCTTTCTCTTTACCCACAAATCATCCATCTCTAGCTACTCCCAAGAAAAAAACTATAA
Organism: Rana muscosa; assembly: GCA_029206835.1. NCBI lineage: Eukaryota > Metazoa > Chordata > Amphibia > Anura > Ranidae > Rana > Rana muscosa. The sequence continues at coordinate 61,777,770 of CM055127.1, read as the reverse complement.
GGTGATTGCCAGATGGTATCGAGTCCCGACCACCCTCAGGATCATGTACCCCTCAGCTGCGGACACCTGCTGGAGATGTAACTCGGCAACAGGTACATACAGTCACGTCTGGTGGGAATGTGAGGTTATTCGACCGTTCTGGTCTCAGATTTTTCAAATTTATTCTGAGATTTATGATATGCCTCTTCAGCCTTCTCCTTTTATTGCCCTCCTCTCCATCCTACCGGGCACTATCAAATTCCAAAAACACAATCTTCTTAAATTTTTCCTTAGCGCGGCTCGACGTCTCATCTCTAGGCATTGAAAAACCACCTCCCCTCCTTCGATTGTAGAATGGGTGAATGAGATGAATACTAGTATGCTAATGGAGGAAATGATTGCCAACTCTATAGACTGACATGCTAAATTCTCCTTTATCTGGAGTGTATGGAGACATTACTCAACTTCGGATAAGTTGAAGGATAGGCTCCCAATAGGGCCTACTCCCTGAGGCCTTACCAGTCCCCTACCTTCGGGTTCCCTGCCATGTCTGGATACCCTTCCATTGATCCGCAGCTCGCCCCCCCCTCGCCCCCCCCTCTTCTCCTTCCACCCTTCCCTGTGCACTACACCCCCCTTCTAAACTCTAGATCTCCTTTTCTATCTTTATTTCTCCCTATCTCTTTCTGGGGCCTCCCCTAAAGCTACTTGGAGATGCTTTCACATGTATGCGGTCCAGTTTCTGTTCACACTGTCATCGCTTGTTAGACTTCACCAATAGGTGTTGGTATGGTGTCGTTTGTACAGATATTCATGTCATCCCCTAATGACTCCTCCGATCCAGGATTGCAGTGGGATCCCACAGGGGCATCCTGGTCGGACGGAGTGGATGATGTATCTTCAGACGACACTGTTTGATTTGTGTATTACTTCACACCTCTTCTCATGAGCTAGTTGTTATTTTGTATATTGCCGTATACATGCTGTAACGGGAGATCACCCCTTACTTATCGGTCCAGGTTGCCTCTTGCTGGGCTCCTGGATTTTTGTATTTTTTCTGTACAATTGAAACTTTGATAAACAATAAAAACTAATTGAACCTAATTTTATTTATTGGATATAGATTATTAATTTCTCTTTCATTATGGTTAGAGATATTGTGATATTTTAATATGCACTTTTTTCCTGCACTTTATTCATATTTTTGTCACTTTGTCACTGTATGTTTATTTAGTATTATTACACATTAGCGCATTATCCCCCCCTCTTTTTTATGATTTGTTTATGTGTAGAGTGAACACAGATCGATTTTGCAGCCATTGTTTTTACCTCAGTTTCATTTATTTACCCTTTATTAGCGCGAAAGACACACATTCACACAATTAGTTTGATCCACATAGACCATCCTCCTCACCGCCAGCTCTCACCGCTGTCAGTCTGCAATCATGACCGGGAAGACTACCCCGCAGTAGAGCGATCTGAAAACGAGGCTTGAACTGCTCGTGGAAAGGACGACATCAATGGTGGTGCGGAGGATGGTCTATGTGGACAGCTTTACCCCTGGATGCCTGCATACTTAGATGCGCCTCTCTTCTCTTTTATACACGGTTGTGACATGACGCTACTCTTATATCAAGACATTGCTTGTATATCAAGTCAAAATTTATTTAAAAATTTTGATTGTCTTGCAAAACGCTCTCAAACCAAGGTTTTACTGTATTTCCTTGAAGACTGTTCCACAATGTACTGCGGGTTCCCTTGATTTAGAGCACAGTGGTTACAATGCATTGCAGAACCAGTCAAGCAAGGCAGAAAAAAAATACAGCAGACATCATACAACTGACAGATTAATCACAACACTCTGCCTCTTCTCTATACCAGTTGTTTGCTGCACAAATATTTGACAGCCCTGAAACACCAGTAGCAATAAGAAAGATCTCACTTTTCATCACATGCTCTAGCTAATGTGTGACAAAATATTACAGGTCATATGATCCACATTTTACTCTTTGTATGTCAGGTAGACGACAGAAATTTTGGAACCTATACAATTATTTACACGTGAGCAGTCTTCAAGTTACCATTCTTTTCTTACAATGCTTTAAAACAAAAGTCTAAAAATACTCCCTTGTGTGTCTGTAGGTACCTTTGCAAAGCTATTTTGAGTGTTCTGGGAACCCCTGCACCCAGGATGCTCTGAAATACAAAGCTTGGCTTTAGCAGAAAGCTGTGGGCAGAACCATTCCCTCTAACAACTCTTTACTGGACATACAGCTGCCCATTATGGAGGCTGGCAGAAGGCATTGCAGCCTTCATCTTTCTCAGCCAAGGTCAATATATACATATTAGCTGGAGAAAGGCTGTATAACTCCCCTAGTTACAGTTCCTCTTTCATACCCTTCCAATTTATCTCCGTCTCTTATCTATCCTCCTTGCAAAAGCATCGGAACTCATTCGTTTGGCAAGAGAAAAAACCCTGTAGCGCCCATAGTAATCTCATTAAACATAGACTTGCAGGGGGCTCAGGGTTAGTTGAGGTTAAGGACTACTACCACTCTACAATCTTAGCACAATTGAGAGACTGGTTCTTGGCACCCTCTAACACCCACTGGCACAATATAGAACAAACTACTGTCCCAGGGCACAATCTAGAACACTGGCTGCATAGCACTGGACCGAAGGGGTCTATTTCCCTTCACTATTCCTCGACTATTAGAGCTGCCTCGCGTTCCTGGTGGAAGTTCCTGAACCACCAATGGAGACAAGTGTTTACGACCTCGGTCAAAATACCTATACTTATGCTGCATCTACTGATTCCTGACATTAATCTTCCACCCAAATTAGTGGCCACTTAGAAGTATGTCAATGACCTTTATGATAATGGGAAAGTAAAACCCATCACCAAATAACAAATGGACTAGGGCTGCAACTAACGATTATTTTCATAATCGATTAGTTGGCCGATTATTGTTTCGATTAATCGATTATTCGGTTAATCTTAAAAAAAAAAGCTAATTTTGCTGCGATTTGCATTTTTACATTTTTTTTTGGGCCAATTTGTTGTTGGGCAGATTAAAAAACACAAATTGCCGCAAAAACACATTACATGCTTTTCTGCAGCTTCTCCATTGAAGTATATTGAACCCAAAAAGCTAAACAGCACCGTTTTGCGTTAAAAAAAGTCCTTGCCCTTTCCAAATACCTAGCAGCTGAAAAAATCATGTATGTGAACGTGTCCCATAGGAAACCATGTAAATGAACTGTAGTGTGTTTCTGCAAAAAGCACCAAAAAACACAGAGGTGTGACCCAGGCCTGAGATGTTTAGTAACATAATGGGGTTAAAATACCTAAAATTAGTACAAAAAGAGCAAATAATCGCTACTGTAAGGGGCTAATTTTTTACTGTGGGACAGTGAAAGTAATATTTACAGTAGCGATTTGCTTTTTTTGCACTATAAAGGGCTAATTTTAGTTTTTTTAACCCCATTATGTTACTGGCCGATTATTCGATTATGAAAATGGTAATCGATTAATTTCATAATCGATTAGTTGTCGATTAATCGATTAGTTGTTTCGGCCCTAAAATGGACCTTCAATTAGCTCCATCAGAGCGGTTTCCTTGTATACGAATAACTCACTGCCTTGGCCGCACTCCCAACCTTATGAGAGGGATCCTGAATCAGGCGTGGTTATACCTTAAGTCCTTTCTCCCCAATATGAAAAGGCATCTCACTCTTTTATAATCTCATCCACGAGAAACCGATATTTGTGAAACCCCCCCCCAATCTTTCCAAAAATGGGAGAGTGATCTTGAGTCACACTACTCTACATATCAATGGCAACGCGCTTTGAAAACAATCTACAGTGCTTTATGATACACTACCCTTTGGGAGCTGACCCAAAAAGATACCCAAAGATGGTACCTAACCCCACTGAGAATCTACAAATTCAAAAACCACACATCTCCACTTTTCTGGAGTGGATATGGCCTAATAGGTTCATTGTACCACACCTTATGGAGCTGCCCAGTACTCCTAGGTTCCTGGCATGCAGTCTTTAACCTCATCTCGGATGTTGTTAAAGTTCCAATCTCCCCAACACCAGGGTTAACACTACTCAAGCTCTCTAAAGAAACCATCCCCATATCCTTCCAGACGGTAGTCACCCACATTCTGCTAGCAGCAAGACTGTTGGTCACTAGGTTATGGAAATCCCACTCGCCGGAGACCTTAATACAATTAATCCAAACCCATCACTATGAAACTATTTTGCCTTCATCAAAACCTAAAAAGCTTGGAGCCCATGGGCTCAATGGTATACACATTACATCTGTAATAAGTCTGCCTGGTAATTCCCACTTATTGGTGCATTGCATTCATGTTCGTGTGTTACCTTTTTCCTTTTCCTTGCTTCCATTTTTTCAGATTTATCTTAGGGCAAATGTGAGGCATTTTTTGTAGTATGCCTATTTCATATCCTACCATGTGTGTAAGCATCATTCTTATTGTAATATCTACAGCTTGTTTTGCTGCAAAAGGATTACTGCTCAGCAATGCAAGAAGAAAATTATCATAATACATTACAACAGGCATCACTAAATGTCGGACGCGGTCCGGTTCCGGCCCCAATAGCCATACTACCCGGACTGCAGCCTCGCCAAATAGTTGCCTGTGTATCCCACTCCTCTCCCCGCCGCCGGCTCGCCCGCCTGCCTGCTGCTATGTTCACAGCATAGCAGGCATGCTGCGCATGGGTTGGTCTGTCCCTTCTGGTTCAGATCGCTGCAGTGTCTCAGCCCTCCGCCTGTCTTACTTACACAAGATGAGAAGTGCGGCTGCTCTGGACAAAGGGCGGGACTTTTTAAGTTAAGAAGCGGGTGATTGGTTGCTATGCAGCAGGGCGGTCCCAGCAATCAATCACTAACCTTTAACTTGAAAAGTCCCGCCCGTTGTTCAGATCGGCCACGCTGCACGTCTTGTGTGAATAAGGTAGGGCTCTGTGGGGAGGAGGAAGCGCTGTGCTGTTATGAGGAAAGGAGTTGGGGGTCTGTGATGGGGGGACCAGTCTGTTATGGGGGGACCAGTCTGTGATGATGGGGGGGCCAGTCTGTGATGATGGGGGGGCAGTCTGTGATGGGGGGGCAGTCTGTGATGGGGGGGACCAGTCTGTGATGAGGGGGGACCAGTCTGTGATAAGGGGGGACCAGTCTGTGATAAGGGGGGACCAGTCTGTGATAAGGGGGCACCAGTCTGTGATAAGGGGGCACCAGTCTGTGATAAGGGGGGACCAACCTGTGATGGGGGGGACCAGTCTGTGATGGGGGTCTGAGATGAGGGGCCTGTGACATGCACAGGAGGCTGCGATGTGAAGGATATCATGTGGAGTCATAGCATCAATATGACACTCGGACCTCCGCTAAGAGAAAAAATTTCTGACCGGACCCCCGTGAATTTTAATTCGCTACCCCTGCATTACAGGGTTCTATGGAGTTCAGCTGGTGGGCTGAATTCAAGAGCTTCTGATATCTTTTTGGAAATACAACAAAGAGAACTTTTAAATCTCTAGCTTTGCTCTACAAATCTAACTTTTTTTTCTACATAATGTAAACAAACTGGAAAATTCAGCATGGCATTGACTGTGGCGGGTATAATAAAATAACAGTTTAGATTTCTCTGCTGGGATCCGAGAGAAAAAGGAAAACAATGAGTAATTCAAGCTGTCGAAATCATCTAAAACACATGTCAATCACAAGGCCCGCATGCTGAATCCGGCCCTTCGGTCATTTTATGTTGCCCTCATATCTCTCCTGTAGCTGCGGCACCTCCCTCACCTCCACCTCCCCCTTGTCTCAGCAGTGGGCAGCAGAGAGGACAGAAATCCTCCTACAGATCCTGTGCCTCTCTGTGCAGCCACAGCACCCCCTCAAAGACTCCTCCCTGGTCTCTGCATTCAACAGACTCCAGCCCTCCTCTGGTCCTCCTCCTGACCCTGCACTTTCTGCTTTCCAGCTCCGCCCCAGCTTCTTCCAAGCAGCAGCACATGGTAAGGGGGGTGCACTGTGATGTAAAGAAAGGGTGGGGGACTCTTGACTTCTGATGGTGAGGGGGGTGCCCTTGAGATCTGATGTAACGAGGAGTGGAGTGCTCTGGACATCTAGCTTTACAGATACAATTGGCACTTTGAGAGCGACCACAATGCTGATGTGGCCCGCAATAATCGAGTTTGACATCCCTGATCTAAAATATGAAAAATCAGCTTTGGGTGGACTAAAAGGAGGGTCAGCTTTTCCTGTCATAAAACCCAATGCATATGCCAACGGCACCCCCCAGTCAATGGAAACAACTATTGCCTTGTACACACGGTCGGACTTTTGCCCGGCCAAAATCACATCAGAATTCCGACGGAATTCTATCGGAGTAAAAGAGAACATATTCTCTATCTAAACTCCGACGGAATTCCTTGGAATTTCCGATGGAAAAAGTCAGATGGGGCATACACATGGTCGGAATATCCGATGGAAAAAGTCAGTCGGACTTTTTCCATTGGAAATTCCGATCGTGTGTACAAGGCATTAGTGTGTGCAACCATATCAAACTTCAGGAATGGCAGTTGGCCAATCCTGGAACAGGTTGGTATTCTGCCAGAATACAGGAAGCGCAATATTTGGGTTGTAAGCATCTGCTTAAAGAATTGTATTTATTGGCGTATAACACTCACTTTTTTACCCTGAAAATAGAGGGTAAACTGTGCCTGCGTGTTATACGCAGGGGGCTGTGGAAATTTTTTTTCCTGAAACTTCCCTATTAAAGTTAGGGTGCGTGTTATACGCCTGTGCGCGTTATACGCCGATAAATACGGTATGTTTTAAAATCTCTAATCTATACAACTGTCTCTGGTAGCCACTGGACCGTACTTCTTCATGGGTTGGCCTTTACAAATGGACCAAGAATTCCCCCCAGCTCCGAGTTGAGGTTCTTCTAAAATCCCTACGTTCATCTTGGGGAAGATCAAAGCTACAATGTACCGCAAAATGATACTTCAGCTTTTCTATTCTTATGTATCCCCACATCGCTCTTAACTCATAGGCCTAAGTTCCTCTTCTCGTTGTCTGAAATGTGGGCAACTAAAAGGAGGCTTGTTTCATGCTTTTGGGTGTGTCTCAAGTTTAAACGTTTTTTGGCACTTGGTAGTGCATTATGCAACCACATACTGTACCTAGTGAACTATTTAACTTTAACCCTTGAATGGGCACTTTTTTGGTTTACTCAACTTCCCAGGTTTCAAAATTTCTTGGGGTCATAAACAACTCCTCATTGTCATATCCTTTGTAGCGTGAAAAGCCATCACCTCGAACCCCCCACTATTTCTTTGTTTATGAACAAATTATCGTATGTTTTCCACATGGAATGGGTGGGGGCCTCTTTATATAAGGAATCACGGGTCCAAAAATTCTTTGATGTTTGGGAGTCTTTCATTTAAACCTTGCCTGTAGATACACAACAATCTATAAAAATAAAGGGGAAGGCACAAACCCCTAGTGCATTATCCGAGTAAAAACAGAATTTATTTGTATAAAAAGCAACCAATAAAATGCACTCACAAAGGTGCACAAGTTACAGCATGTTCATGGAAGGATAACATGAGGTAGAAAATCCAAGTGTTCTGCGACCTCACATAAGCATACTAACGTGTTAAGGGGGTGAACCCCCTTCTTCAGAGCTGTGCTTCTTCCATGTACATGCTGTAACTTATGCACCTTTGTGAGTATGCATTTTATTGGCTGCTTTTTATAAGAATACATTTTGTTTTTACTTGGATAATACATTAGGGGTTTGTGCCTTCCCCGTCTTTGTTTTTGTAGTTCCACATGGGATATCCCCATCCGGGGAGGGCTGCATCTACCAGGCATTGGACCTTGTATGTGTCAGGGCTAGGCTCAGCCCTCCCTTCTCAGTGCTCAGCTGACGGTTAATTGCCAGCACTCTTCGTTCCACAGTGCCCTAACCTGGTAATCATTTCCTGCTCGTCAGCCAGCCCCTTCTGGCTATTTAAACTGCCTGGTTCATTTCTCCCATGTCTTCGCCTTGGTCAACATATCTGAAGTTTCTCTGCTGTGTTCCTGTTAAAGACTTGCCTGGCTGACGTCCCTTCTGGTTGCTGATCATGTTTGCTGTCTCCGACTACGCTGATCTCTGGCTTCCTGATTTACTGGCTTGTACTGACTACCCACATTGACTACCAAAATATTTAGACTACGTTTACTATTTGTACCATTTTTACCACTATATTAAAAAGGTGAGATTCTTACTGCATTTTCTGTCTCCATCTGATTCATGGTTCCTGACAATAGGCGAAGGCCATGAATTCAGAAGATGCAATCAATCCACCTAGTGGTAATATTGAATGAGCAGGATCACTGCATGCATCAGTTTGCCATAGCGTTACAGACGCTCCTGATTTGTACTGCTCAACTGGATCCTTCCACTGTGGCTGTTACGGTACATGTGGGGCAGGCCATCCCTGCTGCTGCTCCAGTCTCTGTGCAGGCACCCACCTCGAATATTACCTCTGTAAGAGGTATGTCTGGTTCCGCTCTGCTTCCCCAGCAATTTGGGGGCAACCCAGTTCAATGCAGAGGGTTTCTCAACCAGGTTGGGATATACTTCAAGATGCTGCCCCAGGCATTCCCCACGGACAGAAGCAAAGTAGGCTACATCATTTCTTTGCTTTCAGATAGTGCCTCGGCTTGGGCAAACCCTCTATGGGAGACGCAAAAAAACAATTGTCCCGAGTTACCCAGAGTTTGCGGCTTCCTTTAAAAAGGGTATTTGACGTTCCCGCTCGCTCCACTTCTGCTGCCAAGAGCCTCATGTCCATCAAAGTATGAGAACTGTTGCTGATTACGCCATTGAATTCCATACTCTGGCAGCAGAAGTCGCTTGGAACAATGAGACCCTTGTGACTGCTTTTTCTCATGGTCTCTCCGATAACATCAAAGATGAGATAGCAGTCTGAGACATACCTACAGATCTGGAGAAGTTGATCACGTTTGCCATTCTGATTGACTCCAGACTCAGAGAGAGACTTTCCTTTAAGGAGCACTTGTGGAAGCCTTCTGTATGTTTGGCTCCAAGCTTTGCAGTCCCATCCTTGCCTCCCTCACCTCCCATGCCTCCTGGTACCGAGTCTGCCAATGAAGTAGAACCCATGCAGTTTGGCTTCACGCGTCTCTCTGCGGAGGAGAGGACCCTTAGGAGGAGGAAGGGATTGTGCCTTTATTATGGCCAGGCAGGTCACTTGTTGAAGTCCTGTCCTACAAGTCCGGGAAACGCTTGCACCTGAGGTTCTGTAGGGGACAGACCTTAGGTGGCGTTGTTACGTCCCCAGTTATCCTGAAGGATAAGCCTTTTGTTCCGGTTACCCTTTCTTGGTCTGAGTCGTCCATCGAGACACAGGCTCTAATCGACTCCGAGGCTGCAGGCCTGTACATAGATAGTGCCTTTGTGTCTAAGCACTGGATTCCGCTGCAGATTTGTGCCACTCCACTTTAGCCATTGAGGCTATTATAGGGAGAGGGCTCTTCACCATGAGATAATCCAATTTCAAGTTATTTCCTCACCCCATTACCCAGTGATTATTGGTTATCTTTGGTTACAGAGGCACAACCCCTCTTTTTATTGGCTTTGGGCTGAGGTTCTTTCCTGGTCACCACAATGCAGTAAGACATGTTTTCGTAAAAGTGGGCAAGATCTTGTGCACCTCTTCACTCACCTCCCTGCCAGAGGAGAAACGCAAATTTGGCGATGTCTTTGACAAAGGTCAAGCAGGTAGTTTGCCTCCACACCGGACTTATGATTGCGCAATTGACCTTCAATCTGGTGCCTCCTCGTGGCTGGGTTTACCCTTTGTCGGTCTCGGAGGATTAAGCCATGGAGGACTTTGTTGCCGACGCACTTTCTCTAGGGTTCATCCACAAGTCCTCATCTCCTGCTGGTGCTGACTTTTCTTTGTGAAAAAGAAGAGCGTGGAGAACTGAATCTTTGTATTGATTATAGGGGTCTCAATTGCATCACATTAAAAAACACGTATCCGATTCCGTTGATTACGGATATATTTGTCCGCTTCAAGGGATTAACAATTTTCACGAAGCTCGATTGGAGGGGCATACAATCTTGTGAGGATCAAAGAGGGCGATGAATGGAACACTGCGTTTTATACTAGGACAGGACATTACAAATACCTCGTAATGCCGTTTTGTCTTTGCAACGCTTCTGCAGTTTTTCAGGAATTCATCAACGATGTTCTCCGAGATATGTCAGCAATGTGTGATAGTTTATCTCGACGACATTCTCATATATTCTAAGTCCCTAGGGAGCCACCACACAGATGTCTCCTGAAAGATAATAACCTGTATTGCAAGTTGGAAAAGTGCGAGTTCCATCGTCAACAGGTTACATTTCTGGGTTATGTCATTTCTACTGCTGGTTTTTCGATGGACCCAGAGAAACGATCTGCAGTTCTACAGTGACCTCGACCTGTCTACGTCCGCTACAACGTTTCCTTGGCTTTGCCAATTATCGGACATTTATTCGTAACTTCTCTTCTCTGGTCAAACCCCTGACTGATATGACCAGAAAGGACGGTAACTCACAGAATTGGTCTCCGCATTCCATTAAAGCCTTCGAGTCATTAAAGGCTGCCTTTGTTTCAGCTCCTGTATTGGCACATCCTGATCCCACGTATACCCTTCATTCTTGAGGTTGATGCATCTGAGACTGGAGTTGGTGTCCTTCTGTGTCAACGTCCTACCTCTGAGAGTGCTATGCATCCTTGTGGCTACTTTTCCAATAAATTGTCTCCTGCCGAATGCAATTACGAGATTGGGAACAGAGAGCTGTTAGATATAATTTTAGCTCTTAAAGAATGGAGGCATCTCCTCGAAGGTACCACTGTGCCGATTCTCATTTTGACTGACCACAAGAATCTCACATTCTTGTTTGAGGCAAAACGTTTATCTCCCAAAAGGGCTCTATGTACTCTTTTTCTGTCAAGCTTCCATTACATAGTCTCATTCTTACCCGATGCCAAGAATGTAAGGGCTGCTGCATTGTTGCAACAGTTTTCCACAACTTTCAAGATGGAGTCAGTTCCTGTTCCTGTGATACCTCCCGATCGTATTCTGGCCGCTGTTCGTACCAGTCTCACTTCACCCTTGGGTGACAGAATTCTTGCTGCTCAGATCCACTCTCCTCCCAAGAAACGTTGTGACCGCTGCTTTGTCCCTGAGAGTCTTCGCACTGCTTTGCTCCAGACTTACCCAGGTTGTCACTTGCCACGTCGCCTGCCACACCTTGCGGATTGTCACTAACTTGCCTGCTAAGGTGTGGTTTTGGTTGTCTCTTACTGTGTCCCAGACTCCAGGAGTCAGGCAGCAGAGAGATAGTGTAATCTCTCTGCTGCCTGCACAGTGAGGGCGGAAGTCACTGCAGGAATGCAGGGCAGGCACGGGCAGTGATCTCATCTCTCTGCTCCCCCGCTCCCGGCTACCTGATTGGCCAGCTGCCACACTGAGCCTGCTCTCTCACTCTCACCTGCGCTGCCAACACACTGAGCAGCACGTTCTGCCCACGAACCGCGCCGCCCGCCCACAAACCGCGCCGCAAGCGGAGCCACCCGCTTTCTTACCCGTCTGTGGAGCCGCACGCTATCGCACCTACCCGCAGAGCGGCCCAACGTGACTCACTGATGTCACTCGTTGCTAGACGCCAAGCGGACCAGGCGTTAGCAACGAGTGCAGGGAAGAGGCTCCACCCACCTCCTCCTCCGCTCCTGGTATCGTGTCAGTGCGCCGCGTGACTACATTAGACAAGTCTCTCTCTCTCGGCGCCGCTGATCAGCTGATGTGAGAAACTGAGAGAGAGTCTTAGAGAGGCAGCGGCAGCCGCAGAACAAGTACTGTATATACTCGAGTATAAGCCGACCCGAATATAAGCCGAGGCACCTAATTTTACCCCAAAAAACTGGTTAAACTTATTGACTCGAGTATAAGCCTAGGGTGTCCATCTGCATCCCTCACTGTGCCTCACTTTGCCTCACTGTGCCCATGCCTCACTGTGCCCATGCTTCACTGTGCCCATGCTTCACTGTGCCCATGACTAGACTGATGTTTAACATGGGAGTCCAAGGAAGGGGTGCCCGGCTTTGAAAAATCGGTTCTCCTGGGCCGTAGGTCTCCCAGACACCAAACTTTGTACACTTGTAGAGGAGACATGGGGCTATATGTGTGCCATGATTGGGGTCTAGGGGACCTACAACCGGCCGGTACCGGGTCCACAAATTCACTGGAGAAGTGACCGTTTAACATTGGAGTCTATGGAAGGAGTGCCCGGATTTAAAAAATCAGTGCTCCCCGACCGTAGGTTCCCCCGACACCAAACTTTGTACACTTGTAAAGGAGACATGGGGCTATATGTGTGCCACGTTTGGGGTCCAGGGGACCTACGGCCGGCCGGTACCGGGTCCCCAAAGTCTGGGAGATCAGGCGCAAAAAAAAAAAACAGAGTAAGTGAGTGTGACAGATGCTCTCGGGGGGGCAATTGCCCTGTTGCCCCGCCCCTGGATCCACCCCTGATCACCACTGGCATTTGCACTTTATGTATTGGCACATTAGTTAATATAATTTTTACAGAGGTATACACAGCGTGGCACAAATTTATATATTCATCTTTAGTCCAACACAGTTTATGGGAGTGTGTCAGGTGTCAGCAGCTGAAAGAAATTTAGACATCTCCTTACACCTGTGGGATGTTCTTTTGGATTCATAGTTTATTGGACTGGTAGCTCGCAAGATTTTCAATTAATTATTCTTATGATGGTTAACCGGTTCTCAAAAATGTCACATTGTATTCCACTTAAGAAGTAGCCCACATCCAAAGAACTGGCATCCATTTTTTCTTGGGAGATCTTTCGATTACATGGGCCAAGGTTATCATCTCGGACAGGGGTAGTCAGTTTGTCTCCAGATTTTGGCGAGCCTTTTGTGCACAGTTGGGAATTCAGATTTCCTTCTCCTCTGCGTATTACCTGCAATCCAATGGGGCCGCAGAACGAGCCAACCAAGCCTTGGAGCAGTTTCTATGCTGCTATATTTCTGACCACCATAACAACTGGTCAGACCTCTTACCTTGGGAGGCATTTGCTCACAATAGTGCCGTCAATACCGCTTGTCTCAATTTTTGGCAAATTATCGTTTCCAACCATCCATTCCTGCGTTAGAGGAGCATCTCTGTGGTCTTCGTTCCACTTGGGTACAGGTCAAAGAGTCCTTGCAATGTGCCAGTGATAGGTACAGACTCCATGCTGACCGCAGACGCCTACCTGCACCTTCCTACCAGGTTGGGGAGAGGGTCTGGCTGTCATCTCGCAACCTCCGACTCCATGATCCCTCTGACACCACTGTTTATTGGGCCTTTCCGTATTCTCTGTAAGATCAACCCAGTGGCTTACGCATTAGACCTTTCTTTCTTACATGCTTATTTTTTATGTATTTTATGTCTCCTTATTAAAACCCTTGGTGTGCAACCGCTTCACCACCTCGGTACTACGTCCTCGCATGGTTGAGGAGTATGAGATACAATCAATCATTGACTCTTGTATGTTCTGTGGGCGCATACAGTACCTGGTTCTTTGGAAAGGGTACGGTCCGGATGAACGCTCTTGGGTATCATCCTCCTCCGTGCTTTCCATAGACGTTTTCCCCTCAAACATGGTGGTCCTCTGAGGGGGATGGGTCATTGAGGGGGGGGGGTAATGTCAGGGCTGGGCTCTGCCCTCCCTTCTCAGTGCTCAGCTGACGGTTAATTGCCAGCATTAGTCGTTCCACAGTGCCTCACCTGGTGATCATTTCCTGATCGTCAGCCAGCCCCTTCTGGCTATTTAAACTACCTGGTTCATTTCTCCCATGCCTTCGCCTTGGTCAACATATCTGAAGATTCTCTGCTGTGTTCCTGTTAAAGACTTGCCTGGCTGACATCCCTTCTGGTTCCTGATCCTGTTTGCTGTCTCTGACTATGCTAATCTCTGGCTTCCTGATTTACTGGCTTGCACTGACTACCCGCTTTGATTACTGAACCCTGGCTATGTTTTGAATACGTTTACTATTTGTACCATTTTTACCACTAAATAAAAAGGTGGGATTTTTACTGCATTTTCTGTCTCCGTCTGATTCATGGTTCCTGACAGTATGTGATGTGATATTGGTTGGCTTTCCCTCTGGTGAAGAACACCGAGAGTTTGGGAGTGTTTGGCTGTCTTTTCTTGTTGACAGAACAATCTATACAGAAAGATCCAAACCATCCAGCGCTCAGACCAAGGCACTTCCCGTAATATCTTGCAAAGTATGGTTTTGCTCGATGCAGCCCTCCTCAGACTGGGTAATCTTCAAAACACTGTAAAAAACACACACAGGAGGGTGCAAACGCCTAGCGCATTACCCCCATAACCATTTATTAAAAAGAAAAACAATATTATACTCACAAACATGAATAAAAACAGGCTTATCTGAAAAGCAACTCCAGTGTAGGCCGCAGCTTCTGTTTATGCCACACAGTTGAGAGGCTTACGCCTGTACACACACAACCCTGTACCAACATACTGCTCAGAACAGTGTACAGCACCCATTTTATATACTGTCCAAGCCAAACAGCCTGTGTACATAAAAAATAGCATTTGGACATCATCTGTATGCACTGCTTTGCATATCATTTAACTTTGCGGAATATGTGGTCACCCGTCTGGTTCTTAGTTCTAAAGTCTCGTACACACGGCCGAGAATCTCGTCAGTAAAAAACCCGTCGTTTTTCCTGACGAGATTCTTGACAAGAATCTTGTCCCGGCCGAATGTACACACGCTCGATTCAAAATAACCGCCGTTCTTTTGAATGGAACGAACGGTGACGTCATCAACTACGAGCGTGCGCTCGTCACATTCGATGCCACCGCTGCCATCTCGCTACACCCTACCTATGCCTAGGAAGCTATCGCGCATTCGTTGAAGTCATTTCGAGCATGCGCGGGTTTCCACAGCGACAGGTAAGCGTACACACTCTCGGGTTTCTCGTCGGGAAACAGGCAGATGAGAATCTCGACGAGAAAGTAGAGAGCAGGTTCTCTATTTTTCTCGTCGAGATTCTGGCCAGTTTTCTTGATGGGAAACCTGAAAGCCTCGTACACACGGCCGGTTTTCTCGGCAAGAAAGCTCTCCCGGCAGTTTTCTTGTCGTTTCTTGACGAGAAAACCGGCCGTGTGTACGAGGCTTTAGTCAATGCTCTAAACAAAAAGGTAATAAGACAAAAACCAGAAACAATTTCCCTTATGAACTTACAGTTTATAACAGGACAGTGACAGAAACCAGACGTGAAAGATGTTTACTTACATGTTAGTGACAAGGAATGTAGCTAGAATATAGTAATGCTGAGGTCCTATTAAAAGCATCAGAACTGCTGAAATGACTTCCACATAGAATCCCCATAGGATCACCTTGTAGTAACCAATGTTTAACAGTAATGAGTGACTGATCAGCACAAGAAACTGAAAATAAAAATAGAAAAAAGAAGCACATGTGAAATATAATTATAATAAATGTAAATCATAGGAAAACGGATTGTGTTAAAAAAATTTTTTTATTAATCACTCTGTAAGTCTGTGTGAATCCAGGAAGTGAACAGGCAGCAGCTTCAGCTGCCCACAGTTAAAATGGATGCAGCCAGACTCAGTGGAGAGAGATTTCTGCAGCATATTTGGCAAGTACAGAATCACAGTATATATAAAATAATATGCAAAGTGGTTGGAGGGAAGCTTCAGAATGGAAAATATGATTTTATTACAAATTAGGTGAGCAGTTCTTCTTTAAAGTAGTTGGGCTTTAAGTGTTTCAGAAAAAGTTCATCTTCAAGATATTTTAGGTAACATAGTAATCAGGGGTTGTTATGCACAACATTTTTACCTATGATTCAATAGAAGGAAGCTTCTCAGTCCTTCTATGGCTGATAGCATAATCGAGAAAATTCTTTATCATCTACTGTATGTTTAAATAAAAATGAAGTGCAAAGGTCAGTAATCCCAATGAATTATTCAGAATTTATATTTTAGATATAGGCAAGTGTAAATGTTCAGTAATGTTTTTGAAAGAACAGTTTGTGGATTTATTTTGATGGCTCAACAACTGCAAAATGTAAAGTGACACTTACCTGAGGAAATATAGATCCAGCTCCATACATGATGCTTCTTATAAAGGAAGGAAGAGCATCTTTGGGAATTAGGTTATCAGCGAATATCATCATGAAGTTACTGCAAAAAGTGGCATGGAAAACTTGAAAAAAGTTCATAGACACAAATAGAAGAAAGTTTTTTTGAGTGAGGATCTGCTTAGTAAGAGTCAGAACAGAGGACCAGGAGAGTGGGGTGTCTGAGCGGCTGTTGCCCTCCAGAAACTTTTGCTCGTACTGGGTCACCCCAAACACACCGGTATAACACATGCATGCAGTGGACAGTACCGCCAAGCCCAAGGTGAAGGTCTGAAATCTTGGAATGTTCTCCATGTTATCAGAGATAAGTCCACAAAAGAGGATGCTTGAGGAGCCCAGCAGCGAAGCCAACTGGTTGTATTTGATGAGTTGAAGGCGGCTTTCATGCTTCGTTGAAATCTCCGCGAACAGGGCACACTGGGCAAGCAGAACAAAGGTAAGCATGCCATCAAACACACACAGTGCTACAACAAGATGGATGCCACTAAGCCATTCACCTTCTGAGTAGTCTTTCCAGGGAAACCAAGGTAGTAGGAAGGCCAAAGCATAAAATGGTGCTCCAAATAAGATGGACCTGCGGCGTATAGAGCAGAAGTTTGACTTTGAATTGTCTTGTATGTACCCAAATAAAGGATCATTTATGGCATTCCAGATCATGAACACAACCTAAAAGATAAAATCAAAGATCATCTAATAAAGATCATGTCCATTGTAAACTCAAAGAAAACATTTTTGGGTGGACACTGCAAGAATAAATCAGCCCTCATCTCTTCACGACTAGGACAACAAGTGCTCTGTGACTGGGATTCTACCTGCACCCGCAGAAACTATTGCAACAGTGTCGCATTCTCTATGTCCCAAGCCAGTGGGTGACTGTTCCAATATTCTACAAGAGTGGTGTTCTACTTAAAAGGGTCCAAGGGTCACATTTGTGTTCACATTTTGACACTATCTCCCTACTTTCAGCTTCTGCTGCGGTTCAGACAGGCACTGTAATCTTAGGCAAGTCAGCTCACACTACCAATCTGGCTGGGAGGTCTACTGCTAGCACCTGGATTTACAGCGAACAGCAGAAGCACCACTCACCACAGACCCTGCAACCCCCGCCCCCCCGTCCATTCATCACCACTGTGCCTGGACCCCACTTCTCACCACCAAACCTGAAAGCCCTTCCCCACCATGTCTTCACGTCAACTCAACCCCCGTTTTCACCACCCCCATCCTGCTTCCCCAGCACAATATCCCTCATTCTCACCATTACACCTGCCCCCGAGCTTCATCCAATGCATTCCCAGTCTTCACTCACCCCTGCACTGACATCTGCCTCTGTGCTTGCCGCCACTGTTCCAACACACACTTCTGTGCTTGCCACCACTGCAGCAATGTGTCTTTTGGTATTTAGCCCATTCAATGAAAAGGCAGATTTTTTCTAGTAGATTTATAATCACATATGGCAGACTACCAAGATGTGCCTCTTCCATTTTTCCCTGCTGGTTTTCCCTAGATCCACTTTATGACTTATTTTTCCTCTGGGTAATAAATGGTTACACATAACAAGCATTTATGTTTGTTTAATGATGTCTCACCCACATTAAAGAAAAGCCTCACGAGTCAGGTCCACCCTATAATTTAGAATGTATTAAAATGCATAGTTAATTTTGTCCAAAGGTACCCAGAGATGTGAGATAATTGGTAAATTATACTGGATCAGGAAATAAATGTAGGCAATGTGAAATCTCTACAGATATATCGTCTGCCTGATTTTTGGAAATAACAGGGGAGATTTACCAAAACTGGTACGCACAGAATCTGGTGCAGCTGTGCATAGCTTCTTCAATTAAGCTTTAACAATAAAACCTGGAAGCTGCTTGGTTACTATGCAGAGATGCACCAGATTCTGTGTGCACCAGGTTTGGTAAATCTACCCCAATCAGTCATCCAGGTTGGACTTCTTTTGTCCACCCGAGAGAACGCCGGTTTACGCTGGATCCACTTGCATCAAAAAAAAGGCGCATTCAGGTTATAAATACATGCATATTTATGCACCAACTAGTTGGCTCTTGCATCCACCATCTCTGTCTGAGCACCTTAATCACTTGACCTCCGGAAGATTTATTGTTTCACAATTTTTTGCGATACGGTACTGCGTTACTTTAACCACTTAAGCACCGGACCATTTTGTAGCTAAAGGACCAGGCTACTTTTTGCGATCCGGCACTGCGTCACTTTAACTGACAATTGCACGGTCATGCGACGTGGCTCCCAAACAAAATTGGTGTCCTTTTTTTCCCCACAAATAGAGATTTCTTTTGGTGGTATTTGATCACCTCTGCTGTTTTTATTTTTTGCGCTATAAACAAAAATAGAGCGACAATTTTGAAAAAAATTCTATATTTTTTACTTTTTGCTATAATAAATATCCCCAAAAAATATATTAAAAAAATATTTTTTTTCCTCAGTTTAGGACGATACGTATTCTTCTACATATTTTTGGTAAAAATAAAAAATAAAAATAAAAATCGCAATAAACGTTTATTGATTGGTTTGCGCAAAAGTTATAGCGTCTACAAAATAGGGGATAGTTTTATGGCATTTTTATTAATAATTTTTTTTTTTACTAGTAATGGCGGCGATCAGCGATTTTTATTATGACTGCGACATTATGGCGGACACATCGGACACTTTTGGCACTATTTTGGGACCATTGTCATTTTTACAGCGATCAGTGCTATAAAAATGCACCGATTACTGTAAAAATGACACTGGCAGTGAAGGGGTTAACCTGCAGGGGGCACTGAAGGGGTTATGTGTGACCTAATGTGTGATTCTTATTGTGTGGGGGCGTGGCTTGGCGTGTGACGTCACTGATCGTCGTTCCCTATGACAGGGAACAGACGATCAGTGACAGTCTCACTAGGAAGCACGGGGAGAAGTTTGTTTACACTTACCTCTCCCCGTTCTTCAGCTCTGTGACCCGATCGCGGGACACCGGCGGAGATCGGGTCCGCGGGTCCCGCTGGCGCGGTCACGAAGCTCAGGACCCATGGCTGGGCATCTTAAATTGGACGTACCTGTACGTGCTTGTGCCCAGCCATGCCATTCTGCCGACGTATATGTACAGGCGGCGGTCCTTAAGTGGTTAACTGACAATTGCGCGGTCATGCAACGCTGTACCTAAATAAAATTTCTGACATTTTTTCCCCCACAAATAAAGTATTCTTTTGGTGGTATTTGATCACTACTGTGTCTTGTATTTTTTGCACTATAAACAAAAAAAGACCAACAATTTAGAAAACAAAAACAAAACAATATTTTTTTCAGCACTAGCAGCTGCCTGGCCCGGCAGGACAGACCGCGGCTTCGGCCTAGCCCCGGCAGCCATCTTGGGCCACCCAGCCCCGGCCCCCAAACACCCTCTCCCGGCCCCCCTGAACCACTCTGACCCGGTACAACCACCGGACTGCACCCCCTCACTTACCATCTGCCGGTGGCCCCCACTGGATCACTCCACAAAGGCTGCCTGGAGGACGAAACTGTGATCCGGCCTGGTAAGCAGCGGCCATCTTGGTACACCCAGGAGCCTGCCCCTACACTGACACAAAAAAAAAAAAAATTCTTTTATTCTCCATTCTACTGATTGTCACCCCCCCCCACCCTACACCACCACTATCTTTCACACTACTCTATACCCTTCTCCACTGATTACTGATTAGCCCACTATCACACCGCCCGCAGCCGCCGACTGCCCCCTGCCGCCATCTGGGCGCCCGCTTCTAGACTGCTAGACCTGCAGGACAGACCACGGCTGCGGCCTAGCTCCGACCACCCCATTACCTTCCCCCCGATCTGACCTGGTAAGTACATCGAGGCACCTCCAACCAGTAGGAAGTTGATCCAGGGTTCACCCGATCGCCTTTCGGGGGTCAGGAAGGAATTTTTCTCATGCTGTAGCAATTGGCCTAGACTCGGCTGGGGTTTTTCCGCCTTCCTCTGGACCAACGGGGGGGTGGCTAGGTCACTGGGCCCTATTCACCATCCCCATCACCTTTTTCTTCCCATCATGTGCAACTTTAAATATTCAGCGGACACCCTCCACAGGCTAAGGAATACGGCCTCAACATTACCAACCTCCACCCAAAAAATACTACGAAAAGAACAACTGCTAAGGATCAATCGACAATCGACTATCAAAAACACGAAAACACCACTTCAACTACAACATTTATCATGTGCCCTGATCAACACCAGATCGGCAGTCAAGCACAGACAGGAAATTCACGACTTCATCACGCAAAACGACATAGATTGCCTCTTTATCACGGAAAGCTGGCTAACACCGGACTGTAACACCATCCTAACAGAATTAGTACCTGAGAACTACTGCATCCTAACCGAGCACAGAATAGGACAGAGAGGAGGAGGCCTAGCAGTGATCTTCAAATCTAACCTCTCTCTCACCAAACCAACTATACAGAGTTCATTGCCGTTCATGGAGACACTCACTCTGCAACTCCAAACAACACCCCAGGACACCATCCACATACTGCTTTGCTACAGACCGCCAGGACCAAAGTCAAATCTCCTCACACCCCTTACCGAATTCATCTCGACATATAATCTAAAAACCAAAAACTTCCTTTTACTAGGGGACTTCAACCTCTGGGCTAACTCCACTCAGGACCCCATCACCACCTCCTGCATCAACCAATTGGAAGAACTAGGTCTGCAGCAATTGATAAATGCCCCCACGCATGGATCGGGTCACATTCTTGACCTCATCTTCAAACAAAATTTGGACATCAACACACTGGAGAACATGCCGTTACCATGGACGGACCACCACGCTATCAAATTCAAAATTACCACCAACACCATCTCCCAAAAACCGGAACACTCAATAACAAAATACTGGACAAGATCTCAGAAGAAATTACACTCGGAACTCTTCAAAACTACACTATCAAAAAAAAATAGGAACGCAAAATCACAACCACTCAACGGAACAAACACTCAACTCCTTAAACAAAGCATTACGACAAACAGCAGACATAGTCGCTCCGAGACGCAGAGCACTCATTCACAAAAACAACTCGGGCTGGTTTAATGACACTCTTACTCTATTGAAGAAAGAACGGAGAAGGGCCGAAGTAGCCTGGAGAAGAAACCCAACTGTGGAAAACCGCATTAACTATAAAGCACTCACTAAGAAATATCACAAAGCAATTTTCAGTGCAAAAAAGGAACATTTCTCAAACACCATCAAAAAAGCCCTAAACCGACCTTGGGAACTCTTCAAACTAGTCACTCAGACTATGAACCCCACCTGCCTAGAACCTCCAGCAAGTGAAACCCAAGAGTTCTGTAATGAGCGATCTGATTTTTTTATCAACAAAATCCAAAACATTCGGGAAATAATTAAACAGAAAAAAACAACCAACCCCACTCCGCCAAAGCAAATAGAGGAAATCAATACAAATATTATACAATTGACAACATTTTCGCTGGTCCCGATTACCATCGACACCACCAAAAACATAATCAGAAGCCTCAGAGACAGCACTTCTCCAAACGACATAATTTCTACAAAACTCCTGAAAGAATGTACCGACATTCTAGCACCTACCATAACACACCTCATAAATAAATCATTCAAAGAAGGTATTGTTCCGAGCTCTCTCAAGCAAGGCATAATCAAACCCCTCCTAAAGAAACCCAACCTCGACCCCAAAGACCCAAACCACCGCAGACCGGTAACAAGCCTCAACACCATCTCAAAGATTATGGAGAAAGCAGTAGTACAACAGCTACAACTCCACTTGGACACTTACAAACTCTTGGACCCACTACAATCAGGCTTCCGCCCTGGCCATGGCACAGAAACAGCACTTCTTAAAATATGGGATGACGCCCTTGAAGCAGCAGATGATGGAGAATCATGCCTTCTGGTGCTGCTGGACCTCAGTGCAGCGTTCGACACAGTAGACCACAAAACTCTACTCATTCGCCTTAAAGAAGTAGCAGGAGTCGCAGACCCGGACCTATCCTGGTTCTCATCCTTCCTAGATAATCTTTCCCAGACAGTAAAACTAGGAGCCTTCACCTCTGAAACTCGCGCAATTTCTTGCGGAGTCCCTCAAGGATCACCCCTGTCGTCCTTGCTCTTTAACATCTACCTCCGCCCACTCCTCAAAATCATCAGCAAACAGGACCTGTGCTACCACTCATATGCTGACGACACCCAACTCTACTTGCGTATCACCGGGAAAAAAGACCAATATCATGGATTGGAAAATTGCCTCACATTGATCGATGAATGGATGACTGAGAGTTCCCTTAAACTCAACGGATCCAAAACAGAACTCCTTCTCCTCCACGCAAACCGAAAGACAAAAACTAAAACTTCTTGGACACTCCCCTCCATCCTTGGACAGACCATTACCCCAAGCACCAAAGCCAAAAGCCTCGGAGTCATCTTTAATTCGGAGATGTCGATGGATGCACAAATAGGATCAGTAGTCAGCGGATCTCACCATCTCCTCCGCCTGCTGCGTAGACTCATCCCCTTTATCCCGGAAGAGGACAAAGCAGTAGTAGTTGGAACAATTATCAACTCGCGACTCGACTACGCAAACGCCCTCTACCTCGGACTACCCAAATACCAGATTTTGCGCCTACAAGTTGTCCAGAACACGGCTGCCAGGCTGGTAACGGGAAAAAAAACTTGGGAACCCATCACCCCATCACTGAGGACCCTTCATTGGCTAACCGTAAAGGACCGGATCACATTCAAGACCCTCTGCCTCACCCACAAGTGCACACAAGGAAACGCTCCTCAATATCTATGCGAGAAGATAAAACACTAAACCCCCAATCGCACTCTCCGATCAACAAACCAAAACCTCCTTCACATCCCCAAGTCCCGCTACAAAACAAAGGGAGAACGAAGATTTGCAGTCCAAGGACCACGGCTATGAAACGCTCTACCCACGGATATCCGCATGGAAGAAAACCATCGGGCCTTCAGGAAAAAACTTAAGACCCACCTCTTCTGATGGATCAGGACGTCACTGGATGCAAGCGCCTTGAGGCGATTTAGTTCGCATTTGTAGCGCTATACAAGTTATTCACTCACCCACTCACATTCAGCTATAAAACACACACATATATATATATATATATATATATATATATATAAAATAAATTTCTTCATAGATTTAGGCCAATATGTATTCTGCTATATGTTTTTAAAAATCCCAATAAGCATATATTGATTAGTTTACGTGAACGTTATATAGCGCCTATAAACTATGTTATATATTAATGTTGTGTTTTGTTTTTTTTTAACTAGTAATTGTAGAGTAAACCTAGTAAGAGTAAACCTCTTTTCTTCTAATTTTGGGGGTGGCCACGTGTCTTATTAAACTCCCTTCTGCAGAAAAGTTTTATCCCTATTGTGGGGTCACCAATATGGTGACCCCACATCCCTTCTCACGCGTCTTTTCTCAGTGTTCGCAACCTTTCTTCATAACCAACATCCTCCAGACCCTTTATTAGCTTTGTTGCCCTTCTTTGTACCCGCTCCATTTCCAGTACATGATTCCTGAGGACTAGTGCCCAGAACTGGACAGCATACTCCAGGTGCGGCCAGACCAAAGTCTTGTAGAGCGGGAGAATTATCGATTTATCTCTGGAGTTAATCCCCTTTTCAATGCATGCCAATATTCTGTTTGCTTTGTTAGCAGTAGCTTGGCATTGCATGCCTTTGCTGAGCCCATCATCTACTAGGACCCCCAGGTCAGGAGGATCTGGCGGCTGGATCGCACAGAGCAGGAATCTTTTGTTGAGACACATCTTGTATATAAATGGGCTGCACTGATGGGCACAGATATGCTGCCCTGATGGCCACTGATGAGGCGGAACTGATAAGCTGCACAGATGGGGCTGTCCTGATAAGGCAGCACTGATATGCTGCACTGATGGGCACTAATAGGCTGCACTGATGGGCACTAATAGGCTTCACTGATGGGCACTGATGGGGCTGCACTGGTGGCCGTTGATGAAGCTGCACTGGTGTGTACTGATTAAGCGGCACTCTTAAGCTGCACTGATGTGGCTGCAATGATGGCCACTGATGGGGTGGCACTCTTAAGCTGCACTGATGAGGCAGAACTGATATGCTGCACTGGTGGCCACTGATGAGGTGGCACTGATAAGCTGCACTAATGGGCACTGATGAAGCTGCACTGATAAGGCAGGATTTGTATGCTGCACTGATGGGCACTTATGGGCAATGATGAGGCTGCACTGATGGGTTCTGATATGCTTTATGTTACTATTGTTAAAGTTGTTAATATTTAAGTTTGGAATTAAATTCTGTATAAAACATTTAACAGTGTAATTTCATGAGATAATATATGAGGGTGTGTTTAGGGGCGGACTTAGGGGCAGGACACGGTAGAGGATGGGTGGGGTAACTGGTGGCGAGTAACTTTCAAGACCTGGCTAGTGGCTCAGGACTTGAAATTTTAAAATCCTGCATATACTATACCTGGCCAATGCCTCTGGAAGGAGGAAATTCGCTCAGGTAGACACCGCTTCTCCAGTGATCTCCACTTGCTTCTGGGTCCAGTGCTGAGTGGCTGGCCTACTGCATTCTAAACACAGGAGGTTGGCTGCTTAGCACTGGCACCATGCAAAGCATGCCTTGCATTTTTCAAATGAATGCAAAGCATCCTCTAATTGGACAAAGAGGAGAGCATAACCTGGTTTACACGTGCAACCATCATTGTCATACAAGATGCTTTTGACAGTCGGCTTGGAGACATTATGTGGCCTCCCCAATTAATGAAATCCCACCACCCTGCAGCCGCATGCATTTTACAAAGTAATAACATGGCTCTATTCCTGGGAATGGGTCACGATTGGTGGCAGTAATGCCTGCTGAATGGGTCATGTGGTATAAATTTTGCCATGCCATGACTGTGGCAGTATATAATGTGGTCGCTGGCCATGTTAACTTGCAGCCCAGCGGTTTGTAAAACTGTGCTCAACCACCTGTTTTTTCCACCCCTGCCCGTCTATGGGAAGACTTAAGCCCTGTACACACGATAGGTTTTTACAGATGAAAACAGTCCGATGGACTTTTTTCATCGGACAAACCGATCGTGTATGGGCCCCATCGGCCTTTTTTCCATCGGTGTTTAAAAATAGAACATGTTTTAAATTTATCCGATGGTTAAAAAACCGATAGCAAATTACTATTGTCTGTGGGGAACTCCATCGGATAAAAAACCCACGCATGCTCAGAATCAAGTCGACGCATGCTCAGAAGCATTGAACTTAAATTTTCTCGGCTCATCTGAGTGTTTTACGTCACCACATTTGGAAAGGTCGGATTTTTGACTGATGGTGTGTAGGCAAGACTGATGAAAGTCAGCTTCATCGGTTTTCCGATGGAAAAATCCATCTGTTAAAAAACCATAGGAAATCCGATCGTGTGTACAGGGCTTTAGAATAGTATTGAAGCTACTATAAATGCATATTTTTTTATTAGAGTTATGTGTTAATGTGGGTACAATTGCTCAGAAATACAAACATTTATAGTACCTGAGCTTGATGAAAAGCTCCCTCTGATATTTTGTAGCGGTCAAGAAACAGCTTCACGTAATAAAAATTAAATATATGGTTCATCATTCCAGCTCCTAATGTGGTCATGGAGTAGGCCAGAGCCAGCCTGTTAATTCTGAAGGGTAACATCATGCTTACAGTTCACCTAAGGAAACATAAACAGAAGTAAAGCAGCATTACTAAAGGGTCTTTGTTGTTACTACGAGAGGAAAAAAGGCTGTGAAAGGAAACATATAAAAAAAGACTACAACTGCTGGGGTCTCCTGAAAATGGAAGTTGCCTGGCTGTAACTATTTTTTAGGTTTCCCTAGTCATTTCTGTGACACTTATGCTGCCTACATTCACACTGGATTCCTGCGTTTAGCTTTTATGTTTTCCAGATCACTTTTTCCTGTGTTTAGATGTTCCTGCTTTAAAACGGGGTAAGATGAGTTTGCATGCATTTAGCTACATTTACAGTGTTTAACCACTTCAGCGCCGGAAGGTTTATCCCCCTCCATGACCAGGCCATTTTTTGCGATACGGCACTGTGTTACTTTAAATGACGATTGCGCAGTCATGCAAAGCTGTACCCTAATAAAATTGATGTCCTTTTTTCACACAAATAGAGCTTTCATTTGGTGGTATTTGATCACCTCTGTGGTTTTATTTATTGCGCTATATACAAAAAAAGACCGTCAATTTAAAACAAAATATATATATTATTTTTTTACTTTCTGCTATAAAACATTCCCAATAAAAAATAAAAAATGTAATTTCTTCATCAAATTAGGCCAAAAAGTTGTCTGCTACATATTGTTGGTAAAAAAAAATCCCAATACGTGTATATTGATTGGTTTGTGCAAAAGTTACAGCGTCTACAAACTATGGTATATATATATTTTTTACTAGTAATGGCGGCGATCAGTGACTTATGGCGGGACTGCGATATTGCGGAGGACAAATCAGACACCCAATGTACACTTTTGATGGACCAGTGACACTAATACAGTGATCAGTGCTAAAAAATATGCACTGTTACTGTACTAATGACACTGGCAGGGAAGGAGTTAACATTAGGGGCGATCAAAGGGTTAAATGTGTTCCCTGGGAGTGATTACTAACTGTGGGGAATCGTCCGAACGAACTTTCGGAAAACGAACGTTCGGCCGTGAGCCATCATGTAATGACCGATAAATCGTTCAGTGGACATAAATAAATTAAATTTTTTTAATTTTTTTTACATATACCTAGTGCAGAAAGTTCGGACGGGAAACACATTAACCTTCCGATTTATCGTTCGTTCGGCAGAAAATTTCCAAACTTGTCCTTCGTTTTTTCGGCTCAAAAACGTCCCAACGATTATCGATTTTGTGCCCATTAACTGTTCGAAAAACGAGAGAACTGTCTGAACGACCGATTTTCGCCCGATTTTTCGTATAGTGTATGGCCAGCATTAGTAAATCCACCCCATAGTGTTTAGAAATGTCCTGCAAATGCATTGAAATTCAGGGATGACACTGCAAGTGTGAATAAGACCTTAGCATTAAAACCCAACAGGGGTTCTAATCCTTCTGCAATATTTAAAGCAAGGATGCTCAACCTTTTGAAGAACAAGGCTGTACTTCTCCTCTGGATCACAAGAGTGCAGTTTGTTCTGAAGCCCGCTGTCGCCTGACATCACAGAGCCAATCCATTTTCGGATAAGATCGTGACCATATGGTCAGGATCTGCCCACATGCCTGGACCAGCACCCGGCTCAGCCTCATAGCAAGCCACTAAGAGCCTGAGCCAGCCGCTCCCGCCCCCTTCACAGCCCAGCACTCCAGTGTTGACAGTCAGCAGCTCTCTGCTCAGGGAGCCCTGAGAACCAAGCAATCGGCAGTGTTATATCGTTTGGTTCTCAGTGTTACAGCCGGCGGGGGACAGATGCTGCATCCACCTAGGTAAGTATGATTCTGGAAGAAAACGAAACCGTATACTCCTCTTTTAAGTGATTTGGTAATGGGTCACAGGCCACAATGAAATCAAATGGTTCGTATTTCTTTATTTTTAATAGCATAATGAACATTTTCCTCTTGCAGCCGTTGAATGTCAGTGGAAGGGAGCGCAAGAGAAGCTGTTTTTTAACGGTTGCAGGAGGAAAATGTAGGGGATCGGTTCCTGTATTAGCTGCCCCTCCTGTCCAATGGTAAAACAGAATGCGACAGGGAGGCCGCACGGGCCCCCTGGAGCATGGAATGGGGTGTAGTAAAAACACGTCTCAACTATGGGGTTTTACAATCTCCCAAACCGCAAATGTAAACAAGCTCTTACTGTACTGAGCCCCCTATAAGGCTGCTTTCATACTGATGTGCAGCAGTTTGCCCATACTTTCCTGTGGGTTAGCTGTGCTTTGCTATAGACTTTTATTATATCTTGTGGGTGTGGTACACTTTCTGATCATGCACCAAAATTCCTGCATTCAGGAGTTTTGGTGCGCTTTCAAAAAACACACCAAACCCGCAGAATATAATAGAACTGCGCTTCCCTGGTTTGAGATCGAGGGCCACATCAGAGGGCTCCGAGGGCCACAGGTTGAGCACCCCTGATTTAAAGGATAAGCTCACCTTTCTTAACATGTTACATGTTACTGTAGGGGCTGTGGAGCGCTGTAGTAGTTCATTCATGCTTCCTGTCAGATTGTATCTGCTTACCCGTACGGAATGTATGGGCCAGCAGATATACTGACAGATCTGCTGGAGATCTGCATTGTTGCTGGTGCAATGCTTTACAGGCTCTAAAAAAATAAAAAATTAAATAATAATAATAATAATAATAAATGTACATTTTTTACCTGCAAAAAAATGTGCATTTATTTTTTCCCAAAAAGTAAACCTATTTTTTAGGTTTTAGTAAACTTTAAATAGTTTGTTTGGACCAAGCTGATTTCCTTCACTAGCACATGCAGCGGCTGGGAGTGTTGTATGAACTGTATGTAGCAAGAGCTATATACACTATACAGCTGTGTTCCAGCACAGGAATGGGGACTTCCTCTCCCACTCCTGGGACAAAATCAAGTCAGACTGAGTGCTGAATGAATACAAAGCTTCCTCTGATTGCTGTAGAGGCGGGTGAATGACTTCACAATTTCCACCTCAACCAATCAGGGGAATTCATTCAGAAAATACAAAGCTTCCTGTAAATGGTTGCGCAGTGCTCAGCACGACTTGAGGGGAAGTCCCTGTCCCGCTGCTGGAACACAACGCTGTAAATTATATGTAGCGGAGGCTACATTAAGTTCATACAGCACTGACAGCCGCTGCATGTGTTAGTGAAGGAAATAATTTGATTGGACCAGCTTAGTCCAAACAAACTATTTAACGCTCACTAAACAGTTGGGCTGTGTTTACTTCTTGCTTGGGTCCTTCCTCAGGTGTCCACGTCAGTGCCTGCATGATGTGGACACTTCCTATTGGATCAATACTTAATAGCAATCAGTGCAGTCACCGCAACATGAATAAGTGCAAGAACATGTGAAAATTAGTCCAATAAATCAAACCGTTATAGCTCACACTGCTAAAGTGGTTTCACTGCACCCCTCGAGTATAGTTAATAGTAGTAATGATGTAGCGCAACCTATACCACATACTACAACCAATGAAATAACTCAAACGTCCAAATAAAAAAATATTTGAATGTGCTTCTATCCACCAGTACAATCCATGTACAGGACTATCTTCAACTTATAGATCACCAGTATTTGGCATGCAATCGCCTCCTGTGAACAGTAAATGCTCACCTCCAGAACTAACCATGATGGCAAGGCAAGGGGAAAATGTGCTTTTGCCCCCTCATGGACAACAAATCAGATGGCTCCCAGGTCAAATATGGCATGTTCCACCCGCGATTTTATTTTTTTTTAAAAGTCAGCAGCTACAAACACTGTAGCTGCAGGCTTTTAATAAGGACACTTACCTGTCCTACTCGCCCGCGATGTTGGCCCGCCGAAGGCCGATCGCTCGATCCTGGCAGGTCCCCGTGCCGCCATACTCACTAAGGGAAACAGGCAGTGAAGCCTTTCGGCTTCACTGCCCGTTTCCTACTGTGCATGCGCGAGTCTCGCGGCGCTGTACGATTGGGCAGCTGCTCTCTGGGATACACACAGTTCCCAAAAGGCAGCGCGCCCCATTCACCAGAAGTCAACGCGAGGAGGACAAGGAAGAAGACCAGCCACGGAGGATGAAGAGGCAGATTAGGAACTTTCCGTATAGCAATCGCCTTTTCTGGTGAGTAAAACATATTTTTTTCTCTATTTTTTTGCAGGTTTTTCGTGGAATTTTTAATTTTTTTATTTTTAGGGTGGAACTCCACTTTAAAGCGGAAGTTCCACTTTTGGGTGGAACTCTGCTTTAAGCTATACTTTTTTTAGAATGCCAGATCTAGGACAAGGTGGTAGGAGGATGGGGGTCGTGTTGCTTGCTGTGCTTACAGGGAAATACTCCCGAATTCTACCCCAGACAAGCACCTGGTCACATAACTGTATATCACCATTCCTACAAGGAGAAAGGTGGAAAAACAGACCCCATCAACCAGATAATCACCTCAAAGGAAGCGTTTGCTGTTCTCCTAACCCTGAACTCCTGAGGGCTGGCTTGATATTTTAAACTCCCTACCACAGAATAAAATGTGACCTTTACTTTCAGAAATATACAGTATTTGTGCCTTGTAACTGGAGGCGGCAGCTTGCATGAAAAAGGCGCGCTTTTGTTTTTTAACTTTAACTAGAATGCGGTTTGAAATTTGAAAGCACTTCCATGCATCATCTACACCTTTGTACACCTAAATGCCTATGTATCTTTTGGGGCAAGCATAAGCCGCTCATGGAGATGGATGGTGTGCGGGGCACATATGCTCTAGTGTAAAAATTCCAGCGGTTTTCTGCACCCGTTGAGCCACAGTTGGCACATACAGCAAGTCATAGTAATTGAGGATGGCGAGGGACTGCCTACAGCCCAGAGTGTCTGAGTGAAGAGAAGAGCACTGGGTGCCAGGCAGCGAGGGATAAGGTAGGTAAAAACAGCTTTTGAATATTCCCCTAGAAAAAAACAAGCATTTAAATCTTGCAGTGCATGGGTAGCTTTGGATTGTGCCCAGAGTTCAGCTTCAAAAAAGATCTAAAACTGGGTTCACACCAATTCGCATAGCAGGAGAATGTGACCGGCTCTCTATGAAGCCGGTTCACATATATCCAGGGCGGCTGCGGAGTGCACTGCACAGAAACGTGCTTAGTTTCAGGGCCGAATTCAGGCAAACATTCGGCCCTGATTCGTCCCTGAACTGGAGAATGGGGACGCACAGCGTTCCTGTGTGATTCAAAGCCGGTTCCAGTGAGAACCGAGCCTTATTACTATATTTTTTTATTTTTGTACTGTCTCATATAGGGCATAGCACATGTAACACTTTGTTCCATGTACCTAGGTGCTTCCTAACCCTAGATATGATGGCCGACCCTTCACCTTCTTTCCCTCATGCTGCGGCCGATCCAACAACAGCTAGGAAGGAGATGGACGCTGCATAACAGCAATTTGACTCAGCTCTGAGCAATTTTCACTGACAAACAACAATAAGAAGAATGAAGAATGTCAGCCTCTGCATTCCTCTTCTTTTTTTTTTTTACAAACGCATCTAGACGCAAACGCGACTAAATGCGGCATGTAAACGCGGCTAAACTGACGTTTTTAGATGCCGGTTTCTAGCCGTCAAGTTAAGTCATTCAGGAGAGGTTAAACAACGTCCCGTGTACATGAAGCCTAAGCCAAACTGCTGTTTTTCAGCATCCATCTTCTTATTAGCTGTTGTCAGATCAATCCGGGGGTGGGAGGGGGTGCAGGTCAGACCTCGTAACTAGGGTTAGGAAGCACCTATCTACATGGGACAAATTATTAGATGTGCTTTGTCCTGTAGGAGACAGAACAGTACAAAAAAACATACAACAGATCTCCTTTAACTCACTTTACCAGTTCATGGAAATGACAAAAGCAAATAACTCATGGCCTGAGGAAACACAACATTTCTGATCCTGGTTTGCTGAAAAGAAATTCAGGCACCAGCATTGCCTGAAAAGTGGTCCTTCCCAGAAGCAGAGAGCATTGATCACATGACCAGCTGTAAGCTGTATTCTGGAGAACCATTTTCTTTGCAAAAATGATGGATTTCAGACCAGCAATGATCATTTAGCTGCTTTGATTAAATAAGTCAGAGCTGTAGCCTGACTCCAGATAAAAATGTTAATTTTGCTTGGGTCAGAGAAGGGTAAGAACCCCCTTCCCCACAGGGACAGGAAGTAGGGTGACCACGTGTCCAGGATTGCCCGGGACAGTCCCGCATTTTGCAGGTCTGTCCCAGGTCCCGGGCACCTTCATTCCAGGACAATACAGTGTCCCGGAATGAAGCTGACACAGCCACCCCCCCCCTCATTATCTGTTGCCCCCAAAAAAGGCCACCACATCGCCGCTTTACTCACTGACAGCCCTTGTCCTGGCCGGGAATGTCTGGAGAGGCACAATCCCCGCCCCCTGCTTGTGATTGGAGAAATCATAAATCCCACCTCTTATGTCTAATCACAGCAGGGCAGTGTAAAGCCAGCGTAGGAACAAGGTAAAACGGGTCTCAGCCAGTCAGGACAAGTGCTGTCAGTGAGTAAAGTGGCGATGCCACTTTTGGGGGCGTGATCAGTTCTTCTGGGTACAGCGCGCATCCGCTGCCCCAGCTGTGCTGTGATTAATTACAGCACAAGCTGATTTTTGGGAAGGGGGTCCCTGAATGGCCGTTTGGAAATGTGGTCACCCTAACAGGAAGTGAGGGAAAATCAACCCTACCAGACAGAAATAAAAACCTGACAGGAATTCTCTCATCTCCATTTAATAAAAATATAGGCATGAGTTATGCCTCGTACACATGATCGGAATTTCCGTCGGAAAAACCTTGGATGGTTTTTCTGCTCAAGCTTGGCTTGCATACACACGGTCACACAAAAGTTCTCTGAACTTTTGAGCGTCAAGAACGCGGTGACGTACAACACTACGACGAGCCGAGAAAATTAAGTTCAATGCTTCCGAGCATGCGTCAAATTGTTTCCAAGCATGTGTAGGAATTTTGCGCGGCGGAATTGCTACAGACGATCGGAATTTCCGGTTGGAATTTTTTCCGTCGGAAAATTTGAGAACCCGCTCTCAAATTTTTGTTGGCGGAAATTCAGACAGGAAAAGTCAGCTGGAGCATACACACGGTCGGAATTTCCGACCAAAAGCTCACATCGGACATTCCGAGCGTGTGTATGGGGCATTAGACTTTAAGGGCTCATTTACATTTTTGTGGTGCCTTATCACACATGTGACCATGCCTGGGCTCATCCCTAATCAAAATGTATATACCATACTGTGTTGGCAATAGGTACGAACAAGCCTTATGCCCCGTACACACGATCGTTTTTAATGTCATTTTTTAAACCGACGTTTTTCTCCTCGTTTTTTTTCATGTTTCCTCTCAAGCCTGCCTTGCGTACACACCATCATTAAAAAAAACGATCAAGCAAAGCGCAGTGACGTTCAACACGTACGACGGCACTATAAAGGGGAAGTTCCGTTCGAATGACGCCACCCTTTGGGACGCTTTTGCTAATTCCGTGTTACCGCGTGTTAGTAAAAGTTTGGTGAGAGACGATTCGCGCTTTTCAGTCTTCGTGCTTTGAAGATCGTTTTCGGGAGTTCAGTTTGCGCCTGTGGGTTCGTATCTGTTTAGCACTGCTTGTAGTCAGTTCGTATCTGTTTATTCAGTGCGGCCTGCTCTGCACGTTCGTGTTTTTCAGCTTGTTCTTCATAGGCCTTGCTGTTCTTCCGTGCGTTCTTCTAGTTCGTTCTGTTCAGCCGACCGTTATCTAGCCATGTTGCGGCTACGTACTCGTCGTAGAGTTCGTGCTGTAGTTGGTGCAGGGGTTCATGCTGTATCCCGACTCCATGCCATGAGCAGGGTCAGGAGGAGTTCATGGACCAAGAATTGGTTGCTCCAGCGGCACCAATTCTGTCACATGCCTTTGTTGCGGGAGATCAGGGAGAATAATCCTGATGATTTCAGGAATTTTCTCAGGATGTCTGACCCCGTATTTCAGCAGCTGTTGGCTTTGGTGTCCCCCTATATTATCAGGCAGGACACCGTTATGCGGGAAGCCATCAGTGCTGAGCAGAGGCTCATTGCCACGTTGCGATACCTGGCTACTGGGAGAAGCCTGCAGGACCTTAAGTTCTCCACAGGCATATCCCCCCAGGCTCTGGGGATCATTATACCAGAGACTTGTTCTGCCATCCTTCAAGTTTTGCAGGAGGACTATATTAAGGTAAGTGTTCTTCTTCAAAAATTCACATTGTATGGTTTTTATTTTTGGATATTTTTAATTTGCTTTATTTGCAGTCCCTAATTCACATGATTCTTAGCTGCAGGGAATGTCCCCTTTCTCCCCATGTTTTATTATTTAAAGTTTGGGGTTTGAGGCCTACCTGTAAATTTGGCTTACCTAACCTCTCCAGCATGCTATCCTGGGGCCATACCTACCTTGCCTAGTCATTTCCATGTTTTTTATTCTATGTTCCATCGTAGTGCTTTACCCAAAACGCACCCTAAATTTTGCCTAGGAATGTTTCATTTTTGTTAACTTCAATACAGAGTGCTACAGCCTTCATGTGTGATATTCCCAACTCATCTTCAACCCCCCCCCCCCATAATTTTTTGGTTTGTTTGTTTTTTGTTGCTTCCAATTTTTTATGTTTTGAACAGTTTCAACCAATGTTGGCCATGAATGTGTGTATGAAATCAGCTTTCAATGTTTCTGGCTCCAAGTATTAATTTATTATTTCTTTAATTCCACAGTTCCCTTCTTCGCCACATGAATGGCAGAATGTGGCTTCCGAGTTTGCCCAGCGATGGAACTTTCCGAACTGTGGAGGAGCCATCGACGGCAAACATGTTCGGGTCGTCCCACCACCCCATTCGGGATCCTTTTATTATAATTATAAGGGGTTCCACAGCGTCGTGATGATGGCAGTGGTGTCGGCCACCTACGAGTTCCTCTATGTGGACGTTGGCAAGAATGGCAGGATGTCTGATGGAGGAGTTTTTGCCCAGACGGAGTTTGGGGAACGGCTCCTTTTGGATCTGCTGGCCTTGCCACCAGCGGAGCAGAATGTGGAGGGACTACCTTTTGTCTTTGTGGCGGATGAGGCGTTTGGCCTGGGACCCCATTTGATGAGGCCATTCCCGCAACGCACCCTCACCCCTGAGAGGAGGGTGTTCAATTATCGGCTGGCCAGAGCCAGAAGGGTGGTGGAAAATGCGTTTGGGATCATGGCCAGCCGATTTCGCCTCTTCCTTACCTCCATCCACCTTGTCCCATACAAATGGAACCATGTGGTTATGACGTGCTGTGTGCTGCATAATTTCCTAAGGGTGCATTCAACGAGTTATATATCTTTGAGTGGGCCTGAGGCCTCTTTAATCAATGCAGAAACTTTGGTGGCCCTGGAACCTGGCCGTCCTGGCTTGGCCCCCCCAACCGGACGTGAGGTCCGTAACCAATATGTGGACTATTTTATGGGTAGGGGGGCCATTGAAATGCCAGACAATCTTTAATAATTTTATACCAAAAAAATAAAACTTTTTCTGGAGTAAAGATTGGTTTGGATTTTTTATTGTATAATGTTTGATGTTTGTGGTAGGTTTACCTAGTGCACTTGTTTTGCCATGTGGATTAAACAATTGTGACAGCAGGAAGGTAAAGTCACCTGGTTGCATCCAGGGGGGTAGATATATTTCTCCCAGATTCAGGCTTTATGCTGACTTATACAACTAGGGTGGAGAGTTGTATAAGCCCAGCTGAGGCTAGTAGGCTCATGGATGACTCATACCTCTAGGGAGAGTGTGGGGCGTCGTAC
Source organism: Rana muscosa (assembly GCA_029206835.1). NCBI lineage: Eukaryota > Metazoa > Chordata > Amphibia > Anura > Ranidae > Rana > Rana muscosa. The sequence continues at coordinate 61,741,915 of CM055127.1, read as the reverse complement.
AGACAGGGAGTTGATGAGGCCAGCTGAAGCTTGTCAGCTCATTTAGGCCTCTATAAAAACTCCCAGCTTCATTAGGTGTTAGCTCATGCCTGGAACCAGACCTGTGTGGACTGTCTAGGGAGAGTGAACCCCTGTGCGGTGAGAAAAAGCCTGTGTGGCTATTTGCTTGGACATTCAAAACCAGGGACTTAGGGACTAGGACAGCACTAGGCTGATCCCAGTTGTTAGTTAGGAAACCTGTATGTTTAGTCAGAGGTCAAGTTGACCAGGATTTAATTTGTTTATGTTTCTTTTGGCTTTGCTGTGTTTTGTCACTGTAAATAGAAAATAAACCGCACCTTTTTTTGATTTTGAAAACCACAACCTCCGTTTGCTGGGCCTGTTTTGTGTGGGGAGCCCATCCCGGGGGTCACACACACCCGCTGCCGAGCTAACCCCCTCACAGTTGGTGGAGAACCAGTGGCAGTTTTTTTTTAAGCCAGCATGGAGGAGATACTGAAGCAGCTGGCTCTAGCAAATGCCAATCAACAGCAGACAAATGCAGGTTTGCAAAAGAGCCTTGCAGCTCAACAACAGAACTTCGCAGCCCAGCAGCAAGCTCATCAACAGAGCCTTGCAGCTCAGCAACAAGCCCAGCAGCAATCTGAGGCCCGCTTCATAGACCTGTTACAGAAGCAAGAGCAGAGACTACAACAAATGGAAGCAGTAATGCAGCAACGTCCGCAGACCAGTGAGGAAAGCCGTCCCACTAATACCGCGTCCTTTGGGGTGAGTCGTTTATTGACAAAAATGACTGGAGAGGATGATCCAGAGGTATTTTTGACCACATTTGAAAGGACTGCTGAAAGAGAAAAGTGGCCTGAGGAGCAGTGGGCTGGACTGGTGGCTCCTCTGTTAACTGGTGAATCGCAGAAGGCTTACTATGACCTAGAGCCTGACCAAGCAAAAGACTATGTGATGCTAAAAGCTGAAATATTGGCAAGGCTGGGTGTCACCCAGGCTGTCCGGGCTCAGCGTGTGCATAACTGGACTTTCCAGCTTGGAAAACCCCCCAGGTCTCAAATGTATGATCTCATTCACCTAAGCAGAAAGTGGCTACAGCCAGAGACTTTGTCCGCACCAAAGATTGTGGAACGTGTTGTAATGGATCGGTTTTTGAGAGCTCTTCCTACTGCCATCCAAAAGTGGGTAAGCCATGGAGACCCAGAGACGGCCGATGGTCTTGTGGATCGTGTGGAGAAATACTTGGCTACAGAGAACCTGACGGCCTCTTCCAGAGACACTCAGACTTTCCACCCTAAGACCAGACCATCCCCAGGGGCGGATAAGAGGATTCCAAGGGGTGAGGGTGGAGAGAGTGAGAGGGTGGGAGCTCTACCCCAAGTTTGGCGAGAACAGCCTGGGAAATCAGCGGCTCAAGAGGCGGCAAGAAGGATCGTTTGCTACCGCTGCCGGCAAGCGGGACATATTGCAGCCAATTGCCCGGTTGTGGAGGAACCCATGCAGTGTGACTTTCTGATGGGCAGACGTCAGTCGCTGTGTGCGACAGTCGCATGCACTGCCATTCGAGGAACTGAGAAACATTTATGCAAAATGTGTGTTAATGGTAGAAATGTTGTGGTATTGCTGGATTCAGGTAGCCTTGTGACCCTGATAAAGGCTGAGTTAGTTAAAACAGAGGTCTCTGGGAATAGCAAGGTAGCTGTTATTTGTGTGCATGGGGACACCCGAGAGTATCCAGTGACTACAGTGTGTTTCGAGACCCCCAAAGGTACCCTCTCTCATCCAGTGGGCTTAGTATCTCAGTTACCGCATGACGCCATTGTGGGAAGGGATTTTCCGAAGTTCTGGGAACTGTGGGATGATCCTGAGCCCCCCACTGGTGCCCCTATGTACCAGGAATGGGATAGCCAGAACTCCCCTGAGAGTGGTGAGGACTCTCCGGAATTTCCCTTATCAGTATTGGCAGGGGAGACTCAAGAAACTGGAGAGGAGCCCACCTCCTCAGACGAAAACCTACCGTCTGTGGAGTTTTCTGATCTTGAGGTTCACAGGGAAAACTTTGCCACAGAACAGTTGAAAGACCCCGCCCTAATAAATGCACGGGAAAACGTAGTGAAAATAGATGGCGAGTTAGTGAACCCAGATAATACCTGCACTTACCCATACTTCAGCGTAGAGAAGGACCTACTGTATCGGGTGGCAAAAAGGGCAGAAGAAACCGTTGAGCAGCTTGTGGTGCCCAAACCTTACAGGAAGTTGGTGTTGGAGTTGGCCCATGGGCACATTCTTGGAGGTCATCTGGGGACAGAGAAAACCCGAGAGAGGGTATTACAGAGATTCTATTGGCCGGGGGTGATAAAGGACATAGAAAATTATTGTTCCTCCTGCCCTGTGTGTCAGAGGTCGGCCCCGATGCCACATTTCCGTAGCCCGCTGGTCCCTCTACCCATCATTGAGGTCCCGTTTGAGAGGATCGCCATGGATTTGGTAGGTCCTATAATCAAGTCCGCTAGGGGGCACCAGTACATATTAGTTATAATGGACTATGCCACCCGTTATCCAGAAGCGATCCCTCTCCGAAATACCTCGGCCAAAACCATAGCCAAAGAGCTATCTCTTGTGTTTAGCCGGGTGGGTATTTGTAGAGAACTGCTTACGGACCAAGGTACACCCTTTATGTCCCGGGTTATGAAGGAGCTGTGTAAATTGTTCAAAGTGACGCAATTACGTACATCTGTGTATCACCCCCAAACCGATGGGCTGGTTGAAAGATTCAACAAAACCCTAAAGCAAATGTTGAAGAAAGTGGTGGATAGAGATGGAAAGGATTGGGACTGTCTACTTCCTTATCTGATGTTTGCTATTAGGGAGGTGCCCCAATCCTCTACGGGATTCTCCCCCTTTGAGTTACTGTATGGGAGACACCCAAGAGGGCTGTTGGATATTGCCAAGGAAACTTGGGAAAGTGAGAGTTCTCCCCACAGGAGTGTGATTGAGCATGTCGCCCTGATGCAAGACCGAATTGCACAGGTAATGCCCATCGTGAAGGAACATTTGGCCCAAGCGCAGTTAGCACAGCAGAGAGTGTACAACCGTGGAGCCAAGACCCGTACCTTTTCCCCGGGGGATAGGATACTGGTACTTGTCCCTACGGTTGAAAGTAAATTCCTTGCCAAATGGCAAGGCCCCTACGAGATAATGGAAAAAGTGAGCGAAGTGAATTACAAGGTCAGACAACCAGGAAGGCGAAAGCCCGAACAGATCTATCACGTTAATCTGTTGAAAGCCTGGAGGGATAGAGAGTCCCTAGTCGCAGACACTTGGTCACCAGCTCAAACTGGTTGCGTGATTCCTGAGGTTGGAATAGCAGCCACCTTGTCACAACCCCAACAACAGGAGGTTAAGGAGTTTGTGCTTCGCAACAAGGAGGTATTCTCTGAGCTGCCGGGACAAACATCTGGGGTAGAGCATGACATCATTACCCCGCCCGGTGAAAGGGTGAAGTTAAAACCCTATCGGATCCCAGAGGCCCGACGGGAGGCAATACGGGAGGAAGTACAGAAAATGCTGAACTTAGGGGTGATAGAGGAGTCCCAAAGTGATTGGTCTAGTCCCATTGTGTTGGTGCCTAAACCGGATGGGAGCTGGCGATTTTGTAACGATTTTCGTCAGTTGAACAAAGTTACAAAATTTGACACCTACCCCATGCCACGTATAGATGAGTTGATCGACCGGCTGGGAACAGCCCGATACATGACGACTCTTGACCTCACAAAAGGGTATTGGCAAATCCCCCTGGCCAAATTGGCCAAAGAGAAAACCGCATTTGTAACCCCAGACGGGGCGTTCCAATATAAAAGAATGCCGTTCGGGTTACAGAATGCGCCGGCCACGTTCCAGCGGAAAATGGACCAGATGCTGAGGCCCCATCGGAAGTATGCTGCGGCTTACCTGGATGACGTAATTGTCCATAGCACAGATTGGGCCTCACATCTGCCAAAAGTGCAAGCAGTCCTGGACTCTGTTCGGGAAGCGGGGTTTACGGCTAACCCCAAGAAGTGTACCATTGGGCAGGAGGAGGCCAAATATCTTGGGTACACCATTGGGAGGGGAGTAATAAAACCCCAACTCAACAAAGTCGAGGCCATCCAGAGTTGGCCACGTCCCAACAGCAAGAAACAGGTACGAGCCTTTCTGGGAATCGCTGGGTATTATCGGCGATTCATTCCCCACTTTGCCTCTAAGGCTGTGCCCCTAACCAACCTAACGAAGGGGAAAGGGTCGGTCATGATTAAATGGACCCCCGAGGCTGAGGCAGCATTCCAATTCTTGAAACAAGCCTTATGTAGCCAGCCAGTGTTGTACTCACCCGACTTCTCTAAAGACTTTGTCGTACAAAGTGATGCGTCAGATGTGGGGTTAGGAGCAGTATTGTCCCAGGTCTGGAACGGGGAAGAGCACCCAGTCATTTACCTCAGCAGGAAGTTGAAGTCCCATGAGGTAAATTACGCCACCGTTGAAAAGGAGTGTTTAGCGGTGAAGTGGGCTCTAGATTCCCTTCGGTACTACCTGCTAGGTAGGCACTTTGACATGGTTACGGATCACGCTCCGTTAAAGTGGATGGCTCAAAACAAGGAAACAAATAGAAGAGTGAATAGGTGGTTCCTGGCCCTCCAGGAATTCAACTTCACAGTAAAGCATCGCCCTGGCGTTCAAATGGGGAATGTGGATGCTTTGTCTCGAGTACATGAATGCCTGATTGCTGGTGTTCCAACCCAGAGGTTAAAACAAGAGGGGGGGGTATGTGACAGCAGGAAGGTAAAGTCACCTGGTTGCATCCAGGGGGGTAGATATATTTCTCCCAGATTCAGGCTTTATGCTGACTTATACAACTAGGGTGGAGAGTTGTATAAGCCCAGCTGAGGCTAGTAGGCTCATGGATGACTCATACCTCTAGGGAGAGTGTGGGGCGTCGTACAGACAGGGAGTTGATGAGGCCAGCTGAAGCTTGTCAGCTCATTTAGGCCTCTATAAAAACTCCCAGCTTCATTAGGTGTTAGCTCATGCCTGGAACCAGACCTGTGTGGACTGTCTAGGGAGAGTGAACCCCTGTGCGGTGAGAAAAAGCCTGTGTGGCTATTTGCTTGGACATTCAAAACCAGGGACTTAGGGACTAGGACAGCACTAGGCTGATCCCAGTTGTTAGTTAGGAAACCTGTATGTTTAGTCAGAGGTCAAGTTGACCAGGATTTAATTTGTTTATGTTTCTTTTGGCTTTGCTGTGTTTTGTCACTGTAAATAGAAAATAAACCGCACCTTTTTTTGATTTTGAAAACCACAACCTCCGTTTGCTGGGCCTGTTTTGTGTGGGGAGCCCATGCCGGGGGTCACACACACCCGCTGCCGAGCTAACCCCCTCACACAATCTTAATTAGCCTTCATTGTCAGTGTAAACACCAAACATTGATTAGTTCACTCAGCACCACATTTACATAATGAAGCCACAATTATTTGTTATGTAAAAATACCTTTATTTCGTTTTTTAGGTGGGAAACTTCCTTAGAAATGTGGATGTTCCCTTAATTTCGGGTGTATTAAAACGCATGACCAGCCATGCATAAACAAACTATATTCGTCAAAATTTTGAAAAAGCTAAACATGTGCTAGTCATTAAAGGGTAAAATAACAAAAATACTTATAAAACTCTGCAAGTAAAACGTTATTTGGTGTAAAAACATTAGACACGCCCAAGCACAGCCATGATATTTTGGAGCCTTTCCTCCACCCGCTTTGTATTTGCCCTGATCTCTAGCAAGTCTCCCTTAATTTTTTCGAGGTCACGACAGCAGACCATCAGGTATTGGATCAGGATCTGGGCACTGTGATGTGTCAACTTATTGGGGTCTTCGGCCAGAACTGCACCTAAATGTAAAAAGAAATATGTAGGATAGAATATGTAGGCCTACATCTATTTAACATGCATGTGTCTGGTTTCTCTCTGACCTGTGGTGGTGCCACTTTCCACTTCCACAACATCACATTCCTCTCCATCCTGGGGTTCTGGGGGTATTGTTGTAGGTGTTGCAATTATCGTCTCATCTGAGGTAGCTTTTCGAATCCCTAGGGAGATTGAAATAAAAGGAATAGTTTCATTAGTAGCGACTCAATTTTTCTAAAATAAGAAACATGAAAAAATACTTTGTAATCATTTTTTTGAAGCATGCTCCATTTTAAATTTTACCCCCTGTGCCAACCGGGACAAATGATTGGATACATAGCCAAAACCAGAGCATATACATTTTGAACACAAATTTGACACATTGTAACACCCCAAAGTATCTACACAGGATCACCTGTGTGTGACACCCTCAAGCTTTTTGGCTTTAGGCCCACACTTGTACTACTGCGTTCAGTCAGATGTTTCATCAGCTGCTGAGCATTCACTCCCTTAACATTACCATGCATATCGTTTTTTCTAACGAACAAATGTCCTTTGGATTAGCACCCAAAAAATAAGTGAGGCCCAAATTTACTCCCCCAAATAAACCAAAATACATGGGTGTTCACACTGGATGATCCTAAAACATCATTTGAGGAACTGTACGGAGAAAGAGGTTTAATACGTCCGTTTACTGTGCGGACGAACCTGAAAGATGGTATCTTTCAGTGTACTATATGAAAGTTAAAAATACACGACAGAATACAAGAAAATAATATGTACCATGGAAACTAAAAAAAAATTACTTACTTTTTACTATAACTTTCTTGATTCTTTTATATTGGTCGGCCTCCCGCAACTTCAGATCAGACCATCGTTTTCTGAGCTGTTCCTTCGTTCTGCACACCCCAAATTTTTTGTGAAGACTTTTGACCACTTTGCCCATAATTCTGGACTTCACCAGATTAGGCCTTTTATACGGACCATGCTTGGCATCATAATCCTCCTTCTTTAAAATGGCGACCATCTCCACCATTTCCTCGAATGACATGTTGGATGCCTTATATCTCCTGGGTCCTGATTTGGGCTCCTCTGGAATTTCATCCTCTGTAGAGGTAATCTCAGCCACCTGTGTCTCCTCCATGTTTTGTTCAGCACTACGAGCGAGAAGGGGCGGGGAAAGTACAATATCGAACGTCAGGGGCGGGGAAAGCGTGTGGAGTTTCACGCATGCGCTGTGTATATCAAGTGAAGATCCATGTCTGGGAAATACGTTCATTTGTCGGGAGAGGGAGTTAGCAACGAACGTCGTGACGAAGGTACCTAACAATTTTACTTTTTGAGGTTCATCAGACGAGGAGATTTGTGTGCTCAAAATATGTAGACAATGCACAGTTGAGGAATGTTGCCTGAAATATATATTTTTTTTGGTTTCTCGCTTTTACAGATATCATGAATACTTTTAAAAACCCAGACTTCATGGGGGAGTTCATCGACAAATGGCAAGAGCTCCCTATATTATGGCAAACAAAAAGTGGCGCTAATAAAAATAAAGACGCCAGGAAAGCAGCACTGGAGAGCCTGCTTGCATTTGTGCAAACAAAGATACCCACAACAACTCTCCAAGATGTCAAAACCAAAATTGCAACCATCAGAGGGACATACAGGACCCAGAGGACTATGGTCCTGAGGTCCCAGAGGTCAGGTGCACCAGCAGATAAGGTTTATAAACCCAGTCTGTGGTACTACAGTAAGCTTGCTTTTCTGGATGACCAGCTGGAAGTGCGGGAATCTCTCTCCACCCTTCCCCCCAGAGGTCAATCCAGCCTTCCTTGTACCCAACCCTCCAGCCTTCCCTGCAGCCAGTCCTCCAGCCTTCCTGTCAACCCTGCTCTGGCTTCCTCTGAGGATCAAGATCAGGTCCTAGAGGAGGCAGATTTGGAGATATGGAGCCAGGTAAAGTATTGATATCTATATTTATATCTTACAAAATTGTAGAATTTAAATAGATGTTAGTATTGTTAAAGGTATGTACACTTCTACCAATAAAGTTTGTGAAGAGCAAGATACAGTAGTGGCCTAATTTTATGTGCACAAGACAACAAAACCAGGATGCGGAATCAATGAAAATGACATAACTTTTGGCATTGATTTCAACAATGTCTAGAGGTGAACAATGTCTGTGAATGATGATGTGGCAAAATAAATAATGTCCCTTTCTTTTTTTACAGCCAGAGCAGAGCCAGGAAGAGGGTGATGTTGGGGATCAGGAGGAGGCAGGACCCAGTGGCACCCAGGAGGAGGCTGGGCCCAGTGGCACCCAGGAGGAGGCTGGGCCCAGCACAAGAGCCCAGATGCCTGCCCTGGTAGTTAAACCACGAGGGCCAAGGAGAGGTAGGCAGGTGGAGGAGGAAACCAGGGCCTTCCTCAGAGAGACAACAGCGGCCCTCTTAGAGGCACCCTCTGTTGATGACATTTACAGTGAGACCCTGCTATTGAAAGTCATCAATAAGGGCATGCTGGGTGAACTCACTAGGTACACGGACATAACGGAGGTTGTCCCTACTCCTCCACCTCCTCCTTCTCCTCCTACTACTCCTCCTGCCACAACCTCTCCTCCTGATCCCCAGCCTCCAAGGAAGAAACCAACCAAGGCTGCAGAGAAGGCTGGAGAGAAGGCTACAAGGAAGAGGAGAAAATAATGCCTGCTGTAGTACCACAGACTGGGGACATATAGGACTTATCTGCTGTGGCTCCTGACCTCTGGGAGCTCAAGACAAGATTGGGCTCCTTTTTTTTGGGGATCTAATCTCTATTTTGGTTTTGACATCTTGGATGGTTGTTGTGGGGTCAAAGGGAACAAATGCAAGCAGGCTCTCCAGTGCTGCCTTCCACTTTAATTTGTTAATGTTCTGAAATAAAAAATTTTTTAGTGCCCTTAAAAAACTTGACTATGTGATTTGTATTTCAAAAGAGAGCTTGCTAGGGAGCAGGCAGGGACATCTCAAATTATATTATTGTTATTATCAGGGGACACAAACCTCCCTGAGGCCAAATGAGACACATTTGGAAGGTTGTTGTGGTAACTTTACACAAGAATAATTTAAGCCAAAATAATAAAAAAAAGCCACAAAAAAAAACACAATAGTAAAATATAATTTAAAGAAAAAAGGAGAATTACATTATTTTATTATTATTAGTATTATTTAGGAGGGAGGTGCGGCTTAGAAATAATATTTTACAATCATTAGAGCAATTTGGAATTACTTTAGAAACAAGTTTGGCATAAAACTCTCAATGTCATTATCAAAAGAGGGTAATTTTAAAGCATTATCAAAAGAAGAACGGAATGCGCAGCATTAAAACGATGCTATTAATTCCACCGTGACGAATGTGCCATCTCCATTTCCAACATTAGCTTTACCAAAACGAGCGCTCCCGTCTCATAGTTGCTTCTGAGTATGCACGTTTTTTTTCACGTCGTGAAAGCATACACACTATCGTTTTTCACGTCGTTAAAAAAACGACATGAAAAAAGACGTGAAAAAAGAGAGCATGTCCGGAATTTTTAATGCCCGTTTTTCACATCGTTAAAAATGCTCTGGAGCATACACACGATCATTTTTCAGGGCCATTTTTTAACCACTTAACGACCGCCCACCGCCGATTTACGTCGGCAGAATGGCACGGACAGGCAGAATCACGTAGATCTACGTGATCGCCTTTGTGCAGTTGGGGGGTCCATCCGGACCCCCCTTCACTGCAGTGAGCGGCCGTTAAGTGTTCGGGAGCGATCAGGCATGAGGGGGCGGCCGCTCGATTCCGCCCCCCCCCTCGCGATCGCTCCCGGCCAATGAAAATGCTTCCTCCGCCATGTGATGTAAACACAGGCTGGAGGAAGTGATGTCATCTCCCTCGCCGCGGTCTTTTCGTTCCCGGCGCCGAGGAGAGAAGACAGAGGTTAGTGCTCCAACAGTCCACTGACACGTAGGTACACATAGGCACACAAATCACCCCCCAGTCACCCCCAGATCACCCCCCAGGTCACCCCAAAGCCCCCAATCACAGTGTCACTGATTGCAGTGATCATTTATTTTACTGATCACTGCATTTAGTGTCATCTGTGATTGTAAAAAGTTGCAGGGCAGTTAGGATTAGGCCCCTTTAGGTCCAGGGTAGCCCCCTAACCCCCCCTAATAAAGGTTTAACCCCTTGATCACCCCCCAGGTAACCCTTTCACCCCCTAACTTCAGCGTCACTAAGCGATTGTTTTTCCGATCGCTGTATTCGTGTCGCTGGTGTTTTAGATAGGCAGTTATTTTTTTTTAGGTTCGCCGCAGGTTTTTATTAGTGTCAGGTACCCCCATATATTATTTTAACCCCCTGATTGCCCCTAGAGTTAACCCTTTCACCAGTGATCGCCGTATAAGCGTCACTGGTGTCACTGGTTAGCCAGTAAGTTATCTAGTTATTTAGGTAACCCGTCAGGTTTTTATATAGCGTCGGGTACCCCCATATTTAACCTAATAAAGGTTTTAACCCCCTGATTGCCCCTAGTTAACCCTTTCACCAGTGATCACCATATAAAGGTTACAGGTGACGCTGGTTGATTAGTTTGCTTTTTATAGCATCAGGGCACCCGCCGTATATAACCCAATAAAGGTTTAACCCCCCTGATCGCCCGGCGGGTGAGATCAATTAGGTTTTAGCGCCAGAGAGGGTCTGCGTCGCCCCAGGCAGTGTTAGGTTAGTGCCAGTAACGCTAACACCCACGCGCAAAGCATACACCCCCCTTAGTGGTATAGTATCTGATCAGATCTATACTAGCATCCCCAGCGGTTTAGGGTTCCCAAAAACGCAGTGTTAGCGGGATCAGCCCAGATACCTGCTAGCGCCTGCGTTTAGCCCCTCCGCCCAGCCCAGCCCACCCAAGTGCAGTATCGATCGATCACTGTCACTTACCAAACACAACACACATAACTGCAGCGTTCGCAGAGACAGGCCTGATCCCTGCGATCGCTAACAGTTTTTTTGTAGCGTTTGATATATTTGCTGACGACAGTCAGGTGCTTTTTTTCCTGTGAATCTTACTAGTGTACCCCTAAATTTAGAGCCCAAAATGGCAAGACGAAGGTACACTAGTAAAGAGGCCTACGAGATTCTGAGCATGACAGATAGTGAAGAGGAGGTCACGTATCTGTCAGATTCAGGCTCAGAATATCTTCCCGTAGAAGACAGTGACGTCAGCGGCCCCACGTCAGATAGCTCTGACGACGAAGTTGAGGTCCCTGCTAAGGTCAGGTGTACCCGATCCCGATCTTCTGAGGTTGTTGAGGAGCAAGAACCGCAGGTCTCTCGTATCATGGAGCAGAGTAGTACTAGCGCCGCTATTCCTTCTGGTGAACTGGCAAGCACCAGCGGCCTAGTACAGCCTGGACGTACATCCAGCACTGCAGTAACACTTGGTGACGTGGCGAGTCCCATAAGTGCAGTTCAAGCTGGCGAGGTGGCAAGCACAAGTAGTGTCCCGCTGCCACCAAGAAGACAAAGGCAGGCCCGTCGTGCCCATACTGCCCTTCCTGCAGAATTCGCCTATCCTGATTGGGTCCCCACCACTTCTGCAGAACCTGTACTTCCCCCCATTCACTGCCCAACCCGGTATTCAGGTGGAAACAGCTGATTTTATTCCAATTGATTTTTATTCGCTGTTTTTCACGGAAGATCTCTATAGATCTATTGTGGACCAGAGTAATTTATATGCTGGTCAATTTATCGCCGCTAACCCCCAGTTGCCTAAAATTGCCAGAAATTGGAAACCAATTACGGTTTCCGAATTTAAGACCTTTCTGGGCCTTTCCCTCAACATGGGCACACATAAATTTCCGTCATTGCGTGCTTATTGGTCCACGCACCCAATTGACCACATGCCCGTGTTCTCTGCCTCCATGTCCAGGGCACGATACGAGCAGATTTTGCGGTTCATGCACTTCAACGACAATGAACTTTGTCGTCCACGTGGGGACCCTGAATACGACCGGCTCTATAAAATTCGGCCCCTCATAAACCACTTCAACAAACGTTTTGCAGCCTTGTTTACTCCCGATCAAGTTGTCTGCGTTGATGAGTCCCTGATTAAATTTTCTGGCCGCTTGTCTTTCAAGCAGTACCTTCCCAGCAAGCGTGCCAGATACGGGGTCAAGCTCTACAAGTTCTGTGACAGGGCAACAGGCTATGTAGTGAACTTTACGGTTTATGAGGGAAAAGACCGTCAGATTGAGTCGGTCAACTGCCCGGATTACATAGGGAGCGCTGGCAAGATAGTGTGGAACTTGGTGTCACCCTTATTCAGAAAGGGGTACCACTTGTATGTGGACAATTATTACACGAGCGTGCCACTGTTTAGTCACTTGTTTGATCATCAGATTGGAGCATGTGGCACCGTGCGACCTAATCGCCGGGGCTTTCCCCAGCGGCTTGTAGATGCCCGTCTTAGGCTGGGGGAGAGAGCCTGCTTGAAGTGTAATAACTTGCTCGCTATGAAGTGGAGGGACAATAAGAATGTTTTCCTTCTTACCTCCCTTCATGCAGACACGACAGTCCAAATTCGTACGGCGACTGGTGTTGTGGAGAAACCCCTCTGTGTCCACGAATATAACCAAAATATGGGAGGGGTGGACCTCAACGACCAGTTGATGGCGCCGTATCTAATTGACCGTAAGGCGAGACGCTGGTACAAAAAAGTGTCTCTATCATTATTCCAATTGGCTTTGCTGAACGCTCATGTGCTATACAGAGCTTCAGGCGGGACGTTATCTCTTCTAAAATTCCAGAATGAGATAGTCACAGAACTCCTGTATCCAGGCGGTTCTGCACCTCACCATTCCCAACCAAATGCAGTAAGCCGGCTGCATGAGAGGCATTATTCGTATGTCCTCCCGAGTACCCCTACCCAAAGCCACCCCCAAAAAAGATGTCGTGTCTGTAGCAAGCGCGGATTTAGGCGTGACACCCGTAGTTTTTGTCCACTCTGTCCTGACAAGCCTGGTCTTTGCCAAGGTGAATGTTTTGAACGCTACCACTCAAAAGTGAAGTTTTAGCGTAGGGTACAGCATTTCACAGACAAGGACACACTTACACAGGGTCTCCCAAGATGCCATTACATTTTGAGAGACCCGAACCATTACAGTTGTAAAGTTACAAAAAAAAGTGTAAAAAAGAAAAAAAAAAAAAAAGTAAAAAAAAAAACACAAAAAAAATATAAAATAAAAAAACCAAAAATAGTTGTCGTTTTATTGTTCTCTCTCTCTCTATTTTCTCTCTATTGTTCTGCTCTTTTTTTACTGTATTCTATTCTGCAATGTTTTATCATGCTTGCTTTTCAGGTATGTAATTTTTTGTTTTCAGGTGCGCCATTCAACTGCAGCGCGGAATTATTTATCTTGACAGCAACAGCGTTTGCTCCCACGATACATAAAGCCGTGACTCCAGTGCTGTAGGAGGTGATTTCACCACCACAGTTAAAAAAAAGAGCATATATGCCGAAGCATGGGGGCAGCAGAGCGATTTTGCTCCTAATGCCGCGTACATACGGTCGAAATTCCGACGGAGGCCTGCCCGTGGAAAATTCCGACCGTGTGTACGCGGCATAACTTTTTTGCGGGAGGATGCCCCCATGCTTCGGCATATATATATTTTAGGCACAGGTTGCGTTAAAACATTTTTTTATTTTTTACTAGGTTTTGTTTTGGTATTTGCTTTGCAGGTATGGCATGGTAAGGTCTTACTGTTGTACTGTAATGTTACTTTGTTTTAATGTTAACCACCATTTGCTTAGCAGGTACGCCATTCAGTTGCAGCGCGGATCTATTTATCTTGACAGCAACAGCGTTTGCTCCCACGATACATAAAGCCGTGACTCCAACGCTGTAGGAGGTGATTTCACCACCACAGTTAAAAAAAAGAGCATATATGCCGAAGCATGGGGGCAGCAGGGGCGGAGGAGCGATTTTGCTCCTAATGCCGCGTACATACGGTCGAAATTCCGACGGAGGCCTGCCCGTGGAAAATTCCGACCGTGTGTATGCGGCATAACTTTTTTGCGGGAGGATGCCCCCATGCTTCGGCATATATATATTTTAGGCACAGGTTGCGTTAAAACATTTTTTTATTTTTTACTAGGTTTTGTTTTGGTATTTGCTTTGCAGGTATGGCATGGTAAGGTCTTACTGTTGTACTGTAATGTTACTTTGTTTTAATGTTAACCACCATTTGCTTAGCAGGTACGCCATTCAGTTGCAGCGCGGATCTATTTATCTTGACAGCAACAGCGTTTGCTCCCACGATACATAAAGCCGTGACTCCAACGCTGTAGGAGGTGATTTCACCACCACAGTTAAAAAAAAGAGCATATATGCCGAAGCATGGGGGCAGCAGGGGCGGAGGAGCGATTTTGTACTAATGCCGCGTACATACGGTCGAAATTCCGACGGAGGCCTGCCCGTGGAAAATTCCGACCGTGTGTACGCGGCATAACTTTTTTGCGGGAGGATGCCCCCATGCTTCGGCATATATATATTTTAGGCACAGGTTGCGTTAAAACATTTTTTTATTTTTTACTAGGTTTTGTTTTGGTATTTGCTTTGCAGGTATGGCATGGTAAGGTCTTACTGTTGTACTGTAATGTTACTTTGTTTTAATGTTAACCACCATTTGCTTAGCAGGTACGCCATTCAGTTGCAGCGCGGATCTATTTATCTTGACAGCAACAGCGTTTGCTCCCACTATACATAAAGCCGTGACTCCAACGCTGTAGGAGGTGATTTCACCACCACAGTTAAAAAAAAGAGCATATATGCCGAAGCATGGGGGCAGCAGGGGCGGAGGAGCGATTTTGCTCCTAATGCCGCGTATATACGGTCGAAATTCCAACGGAGGCTTGCCCGTGGAAAAGTCCGACCGTGTGTACGCGGCATAACCTTTTATGCCGCGTACATACGGTCGAAATTCCGACGAAGGCTTGACCGTGTGTACGCGGCATAACTTTTTTGCGGGAGGATGCCCCCATGCTTCGGCATATATGCCCATCATTAGAAGTGGGTGGATGAAGGGAGGTATTCTAATGGTGGGCATACCCACCAATCAATCTCTTTTTTTCGTTCAGCCAATAGGCTGTATGAAAAAAAAGATTACAATACATGTCCAACAAGGACCAGCAACGTACTGGTATGTTGCTGGACTTTGAATGTTTATACCAGAATGATGCCTGCGGGTTTAGGTATCATCTTGGTATCATTCTTTTCAGCCAGCGGCCGGCTTTCATGTAAAAGCAATTCTAGCAGATAATTAGCCTCTAGACTGCTTTTACAAGCAGTGGGAGGGAATGTCCCCCCCCCGGATATAAAAAGCGCCATTGGGAAAGCATTTTATCACACCGATCTTGGTGTGGTCAGATGCTTTGAGGGCAGAGGAAAGATCTAGGGTCTAACCCCCCAATTTTTTTCAAAAAAAGAGTACCTGTCACTACCTATTGCTATCATAGGGGATATTTACATTCCCTGAGATAACGATAAAAATGGTAAAAAAATAAAATATGGAAGGCACAGTTTAAAAATAAAATAAAAAAGCCAAATAAATAATAAAAAAAAAAAAAAAAAAAAAAAAAAAAGCACCGCTGTCCCCCCCTGCTCTTGCGCAAAGGCGAACGCAAGCGTCGGTCTAGCGTCATATGTAAACAGCAATTGCATCATGCATGTGAGGTATCATTGCGAAGGTCAGATCGAGGGCAGTCATTTTAGCAGTAGACCTCCTCTGTAAATCTAACGTGGTAACCTGTAAAGGCTTTTAAATGCTTTTAAAAATGAATGTAGTTTGTCGCCGCTGCGCGTTTGTGCGCAATTTTAAAGCATGTCGTGTTTGGTATCCATGTACTCGGCCTATGATCATCTTTTTTATTTCATCAAACATTTGGGCAATATAGTGTTTTTTAGTGCATTAAAAATAAAAAAAGTGTGTTTTTCCCCCAAAAAATGCGTTTGAAAAATCGCTGCGCAAATACTGTGTGGAAAAAAAAAATGCAACACCCACTATTTTAATCTGTAGGGCCTTTGCTTTAAAAAAATATATAATGTTTGGGGGTTCAACATAATTTTCTTGCAAAAAAATTTTTTTTTTCATGTAAACAAAAAGTGTCAGAAAGGGCTTTGTCTTCAAGTGGTTAGAAGAGTGGATGATGTGTGACATAAGCTTCCTAATGTTGTGCATAAAATGCCAGGACAGTTCAAAACCCCCCCCAAATGACCCCATTTTGTAAAGTAGACACCTCAAGCTATTTGCTGAGAGGCATGTTGAGCCCATTGAATATTTTTTTTTTTGTCCCAAGTGATTGAATAATGACCAAAAAAAAAAAAAATGTACAAAAAGTTGTCACTAAATTATATATTGCTCAAACATGCCATGGGCATATGTGGAATTACACCCCAAAATACATTCTGTTGCTTCTCCTGAGTACGGGGATACCACATGTGTGGGACTTTTTGGGAGCCTAGTCGCGTACGGGACCCCAAAAACCAAGCACCGCCTTCAGGATTTCTATGGGTGTAAATTTTTGATTTCACTCCTCACTGCCTATCACAGTTTCGGAGGCCATGGAATGCCCAGATGGCACAAAACCCCCCAAATGACCCCATTTTGGAAAGTAGACACCCCAAGCTATTTGCTGAGAGGTATGTTGAGTATTTTGCAGATCTCGCTTTTTGTCACAAAGTTTTGAAAATGTAAAAAAAGAAAAAAAAAAGAAAAAAAAATGTCTTTCTTAATTTTCAAAAACAAATGAGAGCTGTAAAATACTCACCATGCCTTTTAGCAAATAGCTTGGGGTGTCTACTTTCCAAAATGGGGTCATTTGTGGGGGTTTTGGGCTATTTTGACATTTTATGGCCTTCAAAACTGTGATAGGTAGTGAGGAGTGAAATCAAAAATTTATGCCCTTAGAAACCTTGAAGGCGGTGCTTGGTTTTTGGGGTCCCGTACGCGGCTAGGCTCCCAAAAAGTCCCACACATGTGGTATCCCCGTACTCAGGAGAAGCAGCAGAATGTATTTTGGGGTGTAATTTCACATATAACCATGGCATGTGTGAGCAATATATCATTTAGTGACAACTTTTTGTACATTTTTTTTTTTCTTTTTGTCATTATTCAATCATTTGGGACAAAAAAAAATATTCAATGGGCTCAACATGCCTCTCAGCAAATAGCTTGGGGTGTCTACTTTCCAAAATGGGGTCATTTGGGGGGGTTTTGTGCCATCTTGGCATTTTATGGCCTTCAAAACTGTGATAGGTAGTGAGGAGCGAAATCAAAAATTTATGCCCTTAGAAACCTTGAAGGCGGTGCTTGGTTTTTGGGGTCCCGTACGCGGCTAGGCTCCCAAAAAGTCCCACACATGTGGTATCCCCGTACTCAGGAGAAGCAGCAGAATGTATTTTGGGGTGTAATTTCACATATGCCCATGGCATGTGTGAGCAATATATCATTTAGTGACAACTTTGTGCAAAAAAAAAAAAGTTTGTCATATTCCCGCAAAACCTGAGGCAAAATATAAAATATTCCATGGACTCAACATGCCTCTCAGCAAATAGCTTGGGGTGTCTACTTTCCAAAATGGGGTAATTTGGGGGGGTTTTGTGCTATTTTGGCATTTTATGGCCTTCGAAACTGTGATAGGTAGTGAGGAGTGAAATCAAAAATTTACACCCTTAGAAAGCCTGAAGGCGGTGCTTGGTTTTTGGGGCCCTGTACGCGGCTAGGCTCCCAAAAAGTCCCACACATGTGGTATCCCCGTACTCAGGAAAAGCAGCAGAATGTATTTTGGGGTGCAATTCCACATATAACCATGGCATGTGTGAGCAATATATCATTTAGTGACAACTTTTTGTACATTTTTATTTTCTTTTTGTCATTATTCAATCATTTGGGACAAAAAAAAAAAATATTCAATGGGGTCAACATGCCTCTCAGCAAATAGCTTGGGGTGTCTACTTTCCAAAATGGGGTCATTTGGGGGGGTTTGTGCCATCTTGGCATTTTATGGCCTTCAAAACTGTGATAGGTAGTGAGGAGTGAAATCAAAAATTTATGCCCTTAGAAACCTTGAAGGCGGTGCTTGGTTTTTGGGGTCCCGTACGCGGCTAGGCTCCCAAAAAGTCCCACACATGTGGTATCCCCGTACTCAGGAGAAGCAGCAGAATGTATTTTGGGGTGTAATTTCACATATGCCCATGGCATGTGTGAGCAATATATCATTTAGTGACAACTTTGTGCAAAAAAAAAAAAGTTTGTCATATTCCCGCAACTTGTGGCAAAATATAAAATATTCCATGGACTGAACATGCCTCTCAGTAAATAGCTTGGGGTGTCTACTTTCCAAAATGGGGTCATTTGGGGGGGTTTTGTGCTATTTTGGCATTTTATGGCCTTCGAAACTGTGATAGGTAGTGAGGAGTGAAATCAAAAATTTGCGCCCTTAGAAATCCTGAAGGCGGTGCTTGGTTTCCGGGGTCCCGTACGTGGCTAGGCTCCTAAAAAGTCCCACACATGTGGTATCCCCGTACTCAGGAGAAGCAGCAGAATGTATTTTGGGGTGCAATTCCACATATAACCATGGCATGTGTGAGCAATATATCATTTAGTGACAACTTTTTGTAATTTTTTTTTTTTTTTTGTCATTATTCAATCACTTGGGACAAAAAAAAAAAATATTCAATGGGCTCAACATGCCTCTCAGCAATTTCCTTGGGGTGTCTACTTTCCAAAATGGGGTCATTTGGGGGGATTTTGTACTGCCCTGCCATTTTAGCACCTCAAGAAATGAGATAGGCAGTCATAAATTTAAAGCTGTGTAAATTTCAGAAAATGTACCCTAGTTTGTAAACGCTATAACTTTTGCGCAAACCAATAAATATACGCTTATTGACATTTTTTTTACTAAAGACATGTGGCTGAATACATTTTGGCCTAAATGTATGACTAAAATTGAGTTTATTCGATTTTTCTTATAACAAAAAGTAGAAAATATAATTTTTTTTCAAAATTTTCGGTCTTTTTCTGTTTATATCGCAAAAAATAAAAATCGCAGAGGCAATCAAATACCATTAAAAGAAAGCTCTATTTGTGGGAAGAAAAGGACGCAAATTTCATTTGGGTACAACATTGCATGTCCGCACAATTTACAGTTAAAGCAGCGCAGTGCCGAATCCCAAAAACAGGCCTGGTCCTAATGGCCCGAAATGGTCCGGGGCTTAAGTGGTTAAAATGGCAGTTTTAACGGCATGAAAAACGATCGTGTGTTCGGGGCATAAGTCAATGGCTGCAAACACTCCTACATCCCAAATTCTAAATCTAAAAATGCATTGAAAATACACATCAACACACATGCCAAATGAACGATGACGCATGGCAACCTGCCTAAGGCTACAAAAAAAATGCATCTCTACGCATAGATGTAAAGGAAAATTAGATGTAAATGAAACAGGCATAAAATAAGTGTTAGTGGAGAAGAAAGTCTTACTCCAGACAGCATGGGTAAGGGCTCGTTCACACTAATGGTTTAGGGGTAGTAAAACCCTGTGGCTGAGTTGCGCTCCCCCCCCCCAAACATTCCCCCTTAGCTTCAGAGGCAGCAGCCAGGGGTGTACACATGCCATGGCAGGAATTATACCCCTGTTGTTTTCAGCGAGCCTGGAGCCCACTGATAACGACCCATTCAATAGAATGGGGTCACTCTGCAAGCAACTGCAAGTTGTAGTGCGCTAGTGCAGGGTTCAATGGGTTAAAGCAGCCGGTCAGGAGGTGATACAACACCTCCTAACCGCCTGTCAAATGCTTTTCAAAGAGCGACCTGAATGCAGTATGCTCTTCAGAGATGAAAGCTAGAGTGAACTACTTCAGTGCGATTTCAAAGCCACACATCAGTGCGATTGGCAATGCCAATTTTTGGGCGACTTGCGACTTCAATTAATAGAAGTCTATGCAAGTCGCAATCAAAACGGTAAAAAGTAGTGCAGGAACCTCTTTCCTAATCGCTGCGACATGAATGGTTCCATTGCCGGCAATAGCTTGTGACTTGTCATGCGATTTGGAACTGTCAAATCACATTACAAGTCACGCCGGTGTGAACGAGGGCTAAGAGTTAAAATTTCCATCAGACTTTTAGTTCTGTGTGTGGTCCCATTAGGGAGATTGTCCCTCACGTTTCGTCCATGTGATGCCTGTAGAAGAAATGGAGATTAAAGCTGTCCCATGACACAGGCAACCAAGTTGTAGCCCTTCTAAACGCTACTAAATGTGTTTTGTTTTTGTATGTGTCACCACTGGCGAGGTTTCCCATCACTTCCTGTTCTGTGGGCGTTGTAAAAAAAAAAATGTCAATATGACACTTAGCCAGTTAGCACTGTAAACGTCCTCAGAGACTTTGCAAAGTGACGGGTGAAATAAACACAATTTAAAACAACCGGGCTTTCTGTGGCTTCTGAAAATGGTCTAAAATTATTTTTAGGTGTTTGTCAAAAAGCAACACTTATCACATAATATGTAAAATATGAAAAATGTTGGAGTTGATTTACTAAAGGCAAATAGACTGTGCACTTTGCGAGTGCAGTTGCTCTTATTTTCACCAGAGCTTAGTGAATGTAGTGAAGCTTCACTTTGTAAAGAACACCCAATCAGGTGCAAGGAAATAAAAAAAAAACAAACAGCATTTTTTCTTGTATATGATTGGATGATGGAAATCAGCAGAGCTTCACCTCCTTCACTAAGCTCTGGAGAAAAGTAGTGCAACGGCGCTTTCAAAGTACACAGTCTACTTGTCTTTAGAAAAACAAGACAAAAGACAAGACAAAAACAAAACACACTGATGTAAAACAAGTATGTGTGTGTGTGTGTGTGTGTGTGTGTGTATATATATCGTGTATATACTCGAGTATAAGCCGAGTTTTTGGGGACCCGGTACTGGTCCCCTGGACCCCAAACTTAGCACACATGTAGCCCCACTCTTCCTCTACAAGTGTGCAAAGTTTGTTGTCCGGGGGACCTACGGCCGGGGAGCACCGATTTTTCAAACCCGGGCACCCCTTCCATAGACTCCCATGTTAAACGGTTATTTCTCCGGTGACTTTGGGGACTCGGTACCGGCTGGTCGTAGGTCCCCTGGAGCCAAAATTTGGCACACTTGTAGCCCCTTTTCTGCCCTAAACGTCAGTCTAGTCATGGGCACAGTGAGGCATGGGCACAGCGAGGCATGCAGATGGACACCCTAGGCTTATACTCGAGTCAATACGTTTTCCTAGTTTTTTTGTGGTAAAATTAGGTGCCTCAGCTTATATTCAGGTCGGCTTATACTCGAGTATATTACGGTATATATATATAGATATATCTATATCTATATATATATATATATATATATATATATAGAAAGATATATATATTAAAGTGGTCTTTTTTTAGACCCCTTTCACACTGAGGAGTTTTTAAAGCGCTTTAGCTTTAAAAAAAAGCGCCTGAAAAGCTCACGAAAACTGCTTCCAATTAAAATCAATGAATGCTTTCACACTGGAGCAGTGCGCTGGCGGGGAGGTGAAAAAACTCCTGCAAGCAGCATCTTTGGAGCATGTTTGGAGAGCTAAAAAAAAACGCCCCTCTCCATTGAAATGAATGGAAAGCACCTAAAAAACTCTTCAAAAGCACCTGAAAAGCCCCGAAAAGCTCTTCAAAAGGGTCTGAAAAGTACCCAAAAAGCACCGCAAAAGTTTAGAAGCGCCTCAGTGTGAAAGGGGTCTTGCATGTATTGTTTGGATAGAGATAAAGATAGAAATAGATATGGGGATAAGTTATAAGTACTGTCGGATTTTCATGGCTTCTCTATCCCTGATGAGGAGGATTTCCCTCACTTCCTGTCCCTGTGGCACCCAACTTTGGGACAGGAAGTAGTGGAAATTTACCCAATTCAGGCAGTAAAAATCTGACAGTTGTCAGATTTGAGTTCACTTCTGCTATGGTGTCACTGGGACAGGAAGTAAGAGAATTCCTCACCATCAGGGATTATTATTGTTAATATTAATAATAGTAAATAAAAATCCTGAGTAATAATAATAATCCCAGATAGAGAGGATTTCCCTCACTTCCTATTCCAGTAACACCGAGGCAGAAGTGAGCCGAAATCTGTGTAAGGACCACTGTCAGATTTTCACTGTCTGAACTCGGGAGATTTCTCACCACTTCCTGTCCTAAATTGGATGTCACTGGGACAGAATGTAAGGTGAAACTCCCCCAGAGGGGACATAGAGGACAATAAAAAACTGACACATGTTCTAATCTGCTGCAATCACTCCGGGATATCAGTCATCTATGGCATAAAACAGTCATTTGTATGCAAAGACTAGTGTTGCGCACCCTCTAAAGTATATATGTGTATCAGCAAATCATAATACTTTTATACCCTGTCATTTATATCATGATAAACATAAATAGCATATAAAGTGCATGACAATAGTGCAGTCCATTTCAAAAGTGCATCTGTATATTAAAGTGTATAACAGTTCATTCTCCAGCGGGCCTCCCGGACCGGAAGTGATGTCGGAGACTTGTATGCTGCTCTATGTTGAAACATAACAAGGTGTTTTTTTACCGATTTAAATGTAAGAGTTACTATTTTTTAAATAAATATATTGATTTTAACTACACTATAGGAGGTCACTTTGCTTTACCCTTACATATGGATAATGCGTAGTGGGCGGAGCCTTAAAGGAACCACTACCAAAGATTATCTAAATACATCTGATAGACCTGGAATCAGGCCAGGATCGGTGGAACATCGCCCTGAGCATTGTACCCAAAAGGCTTATTTGTTCTGGGAGCACAGAGGTGTCACAAGGAGGTGAAAGCACACCATTTTGTTTACACATGTTCACAAGAAAAGCACTTTATTTAGAAACAAGTGTTTATAACCAGGGATGAGCTCCGGTGTGTTCGCACACTCCATGTGCAGAGCCCGCCAGGAAGTCGGCACGGCGCTGCGCTGCGCTAATCACAGGATGGGAGACATGTCCCGATCTCTGCAGCTGCGCATCGGGACATGTCTCCCTGCCTGTGATTAGCGCAGCGCCGACTTCCTGACGGGCTCTGCACATGGAGTGTGCGAACACGCCGGAGCTCATCCCTATTTATAACTGTCACATCACCGCTGGAGAATGAACTGTTAGGGCACTTTCATTCACACTGACAGCTCGGGGGCGTCGGTGGTAGTTTTAGCGCCGATTTACCGTTGTTTTAGAGGCACTTTTCGGCCACTAGCAGGGCGCTTTTAACCCCCGCTAGCGCCCGGAAAGCGCCGCTGCCAAGGCACTTTGCAGGCGCTGCCCATTGATTTCAATGGGCAGGGGAGCTTTAGGAGTGGTGGATATCCTGGCTAACATGTGGTTCTACTAGGTTGATCACGTGTCCCGGATTGCCCGGGACAGTCCCGCATTTTGCAGGTCTGTCCCGGGCACATTCATTCCAGGACAATACAGTGTCCCGGAATGAAACTGACACAGCCACCCCCCGAGCCAATCTGATGCCCACAAAAAAGGCCGCCACATCACCGCTTTACTCACTGACAGTACTCCTCCTGGCCAGGAATGCCTGGAGGAGAACAATCTCCGCCCCCCTGCTTGTGATTGGAGAAATCATAAATCCCGCCTCTTGTGTCCAATCACTGTGCTGTGGTTCGTTACAGCACAAGCTGATTTTTGGGAAGGGAGGGTGTCCCTGAATAGTAGTTTGGAAATGTGGTCACCCTAGGTTCTACCAGGATCATGGTTGCAGCTGGTAAGGTTTTTAATGCCTGCAGTCGATTTTCTTGTAAAAGTAATCACTTTTACAGTGCTGCGGAACATCCATTCCACCATCTCCTACGTGATGAATGAAGTGAGGAAGCAACTAAGATTTAGTCACTTCTGGTTTCAGGAGCTGTGTTTCCCTCGTCATTACAGCCAGGGAAGCAGCTGATCAAACATGGTCTGTGCTTGATCAGCTCAGTTGTTTTAGAGGGGAGAGGAGACATCAGGGGTCTGATAGATGATCCCTGATGGCTCAATAAACAGTATCTGTCACTGCCCAAAGCTATCACAAGGGGGCTTGTTCACCCCTTTGTGATAGCAATAAAGTTAATATATATTTAAAAAAAAGTAAAAAAAAAAAACATATATATTAAATAAATAAAAGACAAATTAAAAGTGTCCCTGTCCCTCCATGCTCACACACAACTGCAAACGCACACAGATGTAAATGGTGAGGTATCACCACTAACGAGTGAGAGCAATAATTCCAGTGCCAGAGCTCACATTGAATTCCAAACTGATATCTTGTAAAGGCTTTTAAAGCATCACATGTGGACTATTTTATCCAAAGTAATTTGTTGCCATTTCACAGGTACAGTATGTGCAATTTGAAATCTTGACATAATTGGTATCTATTTACTTGACAAATCATATTTTACCAAACAAAAAGGTATTACATTAGGTTTGTGTGCACTATAATTCATCATGTGTATTTTTCAATGAAAATTTGCATTTGAGAAGCGATTGCACAAATACTGTGCAACTTACAAAATTGCAACAGCTACCGGTTAATTCTCCAGGGCCTCTGCTTTTAGAAAAATATATAATGTTTGGGGATTCTAAGTCATTTTCTAGAAAAAAAAATGCTGACTTGACACGTATGTGAGAAATATTAAAATTGACAGCAAGTGGTTATGGATCACATATGCAAATAACGTAACACAGTCAATGGATTATTTCCTAAGGAATATGTATAGACCGAGATCTGTACAGCAATGTTTATTGTATTCTTATGCCGCATACACACGACCGTTTTTCATGACGAGAAAACTGCCATTTTTTAGATTGGTCGTGAAAACCGGTCATGTGTATGCTCCATAGCAGTTTTCTCGACGAGAAAACTGCCTGCAAAAAAATTTGAACCTGCTCTATTTTTTCTCGTCGCTTTTCACGTCGCGAAAACCGCTTATGTGTATGCTTTTCCGAGGGGGAAAAAACGTGCATGCTCAGAATCAAGTATGAGACGGGAGCACTCGTTCTGGTAAAACTAGCGTTCGTAATGGACATAGCACATTCGTCATGCTGTAACGGACTGAAAAGCACAAGGCTGAAAAGCGCGAATCGTCTCTCACCAAACTTTATTAACACGAGATCAGCAAAAGCAGCCCAAAAGGGTGGCACCATTCGAATGGAACATCCCCTTTATAGTGCCATTGTACGTGTTGTTGTACGTCACCACGCTTTGCTCGAGCATTTTTTTTCATGAACGTGTGTATGCAAGGCAGGCTTGAGAGGAATCACGTTAAGAAAAACTTTGTACAATCTCCTTAGGTCTCATGCACACAGAGCTTAACAAACGCTTCTTATACAGGCATTTTTTTTTCTGCCTGTAAAGGCACCTATAAGCTAACCTACTGTATGTATCCGTACACACAGAGGCTTTTACCAAAGTATTTAAAGAGTAGCCTTTACAGGCAGAAAGAAGAACCCCATCAAAGCCGTGTTCTGAAAGGAGCTTAAAAATTGTCAGATTTGGCACCTTTCATTGGGAAGGGGGGGGGGGGGAGATGGGGCCGCGACGCCGTCTCTTGGAAATTCGGCCCCCCTCTTCCTTCCTCTGCCACCGGGCCAATTAGAAAGTGCAGCGTGCTTTGCGCATGTGCAGTAGGGAAACGGCTGTGAAGCAGAAAGGCTTCACTGCCAGGTTCCCTTACCAGCAATGGCGGCGGCTGCGGTGCCAACATCACGGGCTCCCTGAACAGGTAAGTGTCCATATACTAACAGTCAGCAGCTGCAGACTTTTAATTTTTGAAGTCCTGCTAGATCACTTCAGGCTGGCCCCTTTTGCAGGTATAGCTATGTAAAACATTAAGAATAAATATATACTATTTAAAGTCCAGTACTACATGGTTTCACCCTGCTCTGCACATGCTCAGTTGCTCTCTATTTTTAGGCACTGCCCAGTTTGTAGAAGCCGATCTGCTGACAAGCCTTAAATTAAACCCTCCTATCCTTTACAGCCAAGAAAGCTGCTTCTGTTTGAGCTGCAACTGCCATGGTGGTATACATGTGATCAGTTATGACACCAGCCATTTGATGGTTTGACAGTTTGGTTGAACACACAAGCAAATGTGACAGTTGGCAATCCCGACATTGCAGGAATTTAACTGTTTTTTTAAGCGAAGGGCTCGTTCACACCATACTTGTGAGAAAACTGTTGGGAACTGATGGGAAAACCAACATCCGTTTCCTTGAGTTTTCCTGCACATCAGTTATGTGCCCTATTCACACCAATGTTGATGTCATGTCAGTTTTTTCCCATGCAGAAATAATCTGCACGTGATTCCAGTGTTGTTGTGTGAGCAGGGGACATAGAGAACAATTTTTTTTTTTTCAGAACACACTGCACCATGGTGTGAGCGAGGCCTTAATCGATGGATTTAGATCTGCTTTATGATTTACTGCTTCTCAGGGCCTCTGGGCTTCAGCAAAATGGCAGCCTCCAGCAAGAAGAAACAGCAATGCTGGAGGCAATTTTCAGCACACTCTAATTTTGGTCGCATAATTATTATGTATGTTCCTTGCTAGAGAACATTATTTTTTATCAAGTTGTTATGGGGAAAGTTCCGCTGTAAGAGCAGAAAAAACGCACGTATGCGCCAACAAACGTGCAAATACATTCCAATGGCCAGAATAAAATAAAATCCTGGCCAGTGGAATGCATTTACGCTCAAACGCTATACATACATAAATGTGCAGACAATACGTGGTTTTTGGTGCTTTTTTTTTGCAGCAATTTCCTGCCAGCAATTCTGTCATTCAGAGGGGCTTTCTCGGACGCCGAGTGTGCATTAAGCCTTATATTGGGCAGACGCAGTACGATAAAACTGAATTATCAATGTCTGATCAGACATAATAATTAAGTGAGACAAAAATGTGACTACCGTGCGATAGGGTGACCACATTTCCAAACTACCATTCAGGGACACCGCCCCTTCCCAAAAATCAGCTTGTGCTGTAACGAATCACAGCACAATGATTGGACACAAGAGGCGGGATTTATAATTTCTCCAATCACAAGCAGGGATTGTGCTCCTCCAGGCATTTCCGGACAGGACAAGTACTGTCAGTGAGTAAAGCAGTGATGTGGCAGCCTTTTTTGGGGGCATCAGATTGGTCCGGGGGGGTAGCTGTGTCAGTTTCATTCTGGGACACTGTATTGTCCTGGAATGAAGGTGCCCGGGACAGACTTGCAAAATGCGGAACTGTCCCGGACAATCCGGGACACGTGGTCACCCTACCGTGCGATGAGTTACAGATAGCGATGGTTTTTATTGGCTGTGACGACGGGGGGGATTGTACAGAAATGAATGATGGCGTCTTTTCGCGCCCTACGGAATCGACATGTAAATAAACATGTCCTATAGGGATATACAGTAGACATAGAGAGCTAGCCCCATAAACCAGTGCTTAGTGTGTTATTATTATCAGTATACTGCTAGTCTATGACCTATGTATTATCTATGACATAACCCCAACAATGCTCAGGTCCAATCATCATCAGGATGCCACAGATCTCTATGAATGACATGCCATGAGAATGGAGAGGACCTGTCATCATCACCACCACCAGACACAATGGAAAGCATGCTCTGTGCACATACTACCACCACTTATGGGGCACGCGGCTGCTCCTGCACACAATGCTCGGGAAGCCCCCACCAGCCTGTTGCCCCTCGCAACCTGAACGCTTCAACCGTCTTCCAACACAACACGGAAGTGTCAATGCAGCAAAGGGGGCTTGCTTTGCCTTCTCCACCAATCACAAACAGCAAGCATCCTTCCTGACCGATTCATTGGTCCGCCCTTTGCACCTGTTGTTCCTTCTCCATACGCTATTCGTCCATTTGTAAACAGCCCCTCCCTGTTGTAAACTGGACGTCACGGACTCGGATTGCCACGTTGCGGCGGGGTTCGGGAGTTGTCGGCTCTTTCCGGAGGCGCTGGGGTTGTAGGCGGGGCCGCAGGGCGGGGAGAGGCTTCTTTGAGCTGTCAGTATCTGCAGCTCCGATCCCCGGGAGAGCCGAGCACACTCCGGGCTGACAAGGCTGCCAACATGCTGACCGACAGTAATGTGGAGGAGTTCGAGATCAAGGAGGATGAGCCGTGGTATGATCACCAGGACTTACAGCAAGGTGAGCCTGAGCGGGCGATCACATAGAGATAGATGAGGAGCTCCCATGTCCAATCATTACTTACATTGGCATCTGCCCAGTGTATGAGGGCATCGCCCCGGGGATCAGGGATGTATGGATGGGGGTCATTCCTTGTATCTGCATGTAGATTCCTTCCACTGAGACTGACCCCCTAATAATGTCATCAGTCCCAGGCTCTGCTGCTTGTATGATCATCACATATTGCTGGTAGAAATTGGAGAAAAAAAATACAATTTTACACACAAATATTTACTGATCATTACACAGGAAGTTTTGCGCTTAAAAAAAAAAAAAAAAACATGCGCCAGAAGATCGGTACAATTTTTACATCTATGTGAATGGTGCTTTTTAATATTTTTGTTTACTGTTCTATACGCTGCGCATGTTTACGTGCCCTTATGTGTACAGGCCAATTAAAATCAATGGGCTGCGTTTAGATCAGCAAAAAAAAAAACGCCCGAATGCCTAAAAATGTAGAATTTTAGGCGTTCCGTGTGTAAAAGTCCTATATTCTCACCAGTCCGCGTAATGCTGATTTTATTGTAATGCTGCAAACTAAAAATCCAATCAGATCTCTGCATGTGTGTTGTGTACAATACATTGGAGGTCAGATAGTGAGGAAATGTCTGTGATTAGGAGCTGATTGTAGATGTCACCTCATCAGCGATCATTGCCTGACCCGATTGTATTCTCCGTATTGTACAATGTATTGTAGACTCCACATTATAGGGCCATTATCCATCCGTGATCGCTGTCCACTAATACAAGACAGATGATGGACATCTGACCCCAGAGATGATCTGTCACCTCTGGCTGCTGCAGATGACTGTACTTTAATAATGATCCTCTTGGTGTAGTGAATGGAGGGCTCTTTATGACTAATCTATACAAGATGCATAGCTGCCGTGTAACACTCTGTAACCCCAGGGGGGAGGATGTGGTGTGATTGATGCAATCCCTTTAAATTTTTTACCAGGGCAGGGATGTGATGTGAGATGGATGTATACGCTGCAACAGTACTGTCCAGCAAGGGAAGCTCAAAACATTACAGCAGCTTTTCTCAACCTTTTTACCTTCTCTTCTTTCTTCAACCATCTCAGAAAAGTAAAATCAGTTTTTTGGTGATCGGCAAAAGGATTGCCCTTTACGTTGGCGATCGGCAAAAGGATTGCCCTTTACGTTGGCGATCGGCAAAAGGATTGCCCTTTACGTTGGCGATCGGCAAAAGGATTGCCCTTTACGTTGGCGATCGGCAAAAGGATTGCCCTTTACGTTGGCGATCGGCAAAAGGATTGCCCTTTACGTTGGCGATCGGCAAAGCAATGCCCTTTACATTGGTACCATGCTACTGGCTCTGCCAAGTGGCTTTTGACCTGGACCTCCTGTAGGCATCATCATATAGGAGGTCAATCGGCCACAGCTCAAGGAGCCCCATAGCAACCTCTGGAGGAACCCTGGTTAAGAATGTCTGTTCTACAGTATACTACCTGTGTAGCTTGGTCCATAAGGAGCCATGTGTTTAATGCAGCTTGTAGTAGTAAGGCCCCTTTCACACTGAGGCGCTATTGCGCTAAAAATAGCGCCTGCAATGCGCCCCAAAAAAGCCGTTCAATTGTATCCAATGTGAAAGACCGAGGGCTTTCACACTGGAGCGTTGCGCTTGCAGGAGGGTCAAAAAACTCCTGCAAGCCACATCTTTGAGGCACGATAGGAGCGGTAAAAATACCATTCCTATAGCACCCCTGCCCATTGAAATCAATGGGGTAGCGCCTGCAAAACGCCGCATTGCGGGCGTTTTTAACCCATTTTCGGCCGCTAGCGCCCGCAAATCGCGGCAAAAAATACGGTATAGCGACGCTAAAAATAGCATCCAGCGCCTCAGTGTGAAAGTAGCCTAATACATCAAGTGCTCTTGCTCCAGAGGAACCCTTAAAATAATTTTCAGGTCTGGCAGAACCGCTGAATAAATTAATTACATTACATTGGTGAGATCAGTGGGCTTGCAGTCAGAATTGCCACTCTTACAGACAGCTGAAAAGATCATTGATGTCATTTTGCTGGCTGTGCCAAGTGGCATTGGTCTTGGAACTATGTAGGCACCATCATACAGGAGGTCCATCAGCCACAGCTCAACAATCCCCCAACCACCTCTGGAGGAGCCCTGGCTGAGAATGGCTGTATTAGACTATTTAATTCAGATGTGCACATTCCTAGTACTTTGGGTTGAATGTGATGTGCCAGAATCTCTTTATGAAAGGAAAGTGTCGTATCCAACTAAACCAACACTGGGCAACGGGCAAAGCACACAGAGGAGCTTCTAGGGCCTTGGAAATGATGATATTCAGAGTCCAGCCTGTGCTGAAGTGCACCCGCAAATGATGGTTAGAACTTCCATGTAAACAATTTGTTCAGTAATGGCAAATAATTTTACCAATATTGTAGTTCTTGGTGAACCTTTTAGGCTTAAATGGCCAATAGCAGATTATTGGGGAGCAAAACTCTGTCACACTGCAAGGGTTAAATACTTATTTAGGTCTAGGGAACCAGGAAAAGCAGGTTTATATACCTGATCCCTGCTCTCCTGGCAGCCGCTGTTCCTGTATGCTCCTGCAGTGAATCGATCCTCTGCATTCTCCCATCCAGTGCCGGGCCTTGAACCCTGCACTGTACTTGATAACATCAGAGAATCTGTGACTTCCAGAAGATTAGAGAAGAGGCTGTAAGGATCAGTCCAGCACATGAAGGGAGCTTGTGTTGGGGGAGGGGGTGGTAGTGGTAGGGGTTTGGATCAGTAAGTAAAAGTGCTTTTCCTGGTACCCTGAACATGGATGAGTATTTTAAAGTGGAAGTTTAGTCAAAACCTGAGTAACTCTAAACCTACTCTTTGCTACGTTCTAAGCCTAATCTATCTAGTCCTGTAAAGAAAAAATCGCTATACTTGCCTGTTCTGCAGCGGCTCCAGTCCGGTCCCCCGCGGCTTCTGTGTGTAGGCATGTGCAGGAGAGACCTATGACGACAGAAGCCCCATAGGAAGTCTATGGGTGATGTCACTTCCCAGGCATTTCCCAACTCTTGTCTGCTCTCTACTGCACACGGCATCCGCCACTGAAGACCGCATCGGCTGCAGAACAGGTAAGTATAGTGATAGTAGGTTTAGCATTAGTTAGATTTTGACTTCCACTTTAACCCTTTGCAGTGCAGGGGCAGCTAGATTTCAGCTTTAATAGGTTTATTATGTATGTATGTATGTGTGTGTAGCGCCCTCTCCTCTTCTCTTCTATCAGCTCGTCTCTCTTGTCTAGGGGTATCTTTCAGAGGGGAAGGGAGTGGGGACACTACGCCTGGCCTTCACCACAGGTGTCAATGTGAAACAAGCAAAGTTCTTTTACCTTCGGGTCAGTGCTGTGCACCTGAATCCTCCACCGAGAGTTACCTTGAACAATGTCTGTCAGGAAATGAGCCCCACACCATTAAAGTCCAACACTCCTTTATTCTACAAATGAACACAATCAGTTGAACTCCCTTGGTAGAAACAAAACAGAAAAGGAGATGTGGATGCGAGTAGGCCCAGACACAATGTGTTCTCCACTTTCTTCCCTGAAAGTGGGTTGCGGTCTCCGAGTGAGGGGGGAATTTCCTTCCAAGCGGTCTCCGGTGAGAGACTCACCCGTCACTGGCAATCTGCTGCACCAGGTCTTCAAGTGAGGAGCTCCCCCTGGTCCATTACGCCTTCCGGATTCCGGTACCCACTCCTGGGGTTCCCTAGGATCTCCTTCCCTCGCGGAACTCAGTGTTGGGCACTGAGCTCCGGACCTCCATCCGAGTACCTCACCCCAGGCTAAAGGTGCCTGGGATGGAACACGACCTCCGGTTGTCCTCTAGGCCTAGGGGACCGACATGAACCACCGGCCACAGGCTGAAGGTGCCCGGGACTCGACCCCGTAACAAAGATGGCCGGCCCCTTTATACCCTCTCCCAGCAAGCACGGCGGGTTCCCCGCCCCACCATACTGTCGCAGAGGGAGGACAAAAAGGAGCCACAGCACACAGCAATGATTCAACCCCAGCCCAGGGTGACAGCGCCACCCACTGGGCTGCAGGGAATTACACATCACTGATGTCTCTGCCAAGTTCAAAATTACACCCGGGAAAGTACATACCCGCTACACTTAGGCCCCTTTCACACTGGGACGTTTTTCATGCGGTTTAGCGCTAATAATAGCGCTGTTATACCGCATGAAAAAATCCTGCCCTGTGTCTTCAATGTGAAAGCCCGAAGGCTTTCACACTGAAGCGGTGCGCTAGCAGGACCGCTCCAAAAGTCCTGCTAGCCGCTTCTTTACAGCGGTAAAGGAGCGGTGTGTTCACCCCTCCTTTACCGCGGTCTCCCATTGAAATCAATGGGACAGCGCGGTAATACCGCCCGCAAACCGCGGCAATAGCCGCGGTTTGCGGGCGGTATTAACCCTTTTTCGGCCGCTAGCGGGGGTTAAATTAACCCCCCTAGCGACCGCATACCGCGGTAAGAACGACAGTATAGCAGCGCTGAAAATCGCGCTGCTATACCGCCACCGCACCTGCCCGCCCCAGTGTGAAAGGGGTCTTATTTATTTATATATAATTTTTTTTTTTTTTTTTTTTTTTTTTTTTTTAAATGCAAGCAGTTTAAGTGCTAGATATAAGCCTCTTGCTGTCCACTGTGCAGTCTGTGTACAGCACTGCCCAGAAAGGAGAAGGAAGAAGCAGCACAGGGAGCCATTCAGATTCACTGCAGTGTTCTATACATGAATAGAAGGAGAGAGCAGAGTGACCAAGAATTAAGCTAATCTGTGGTGCTTCTCTTTTCATCATCTTGACAGGGGCTGGGGGGGGGGGGGGTTAGTGCATTTGGGGTGACCTGAAATGAAAATGCAGTTGCACTATGGAAAGTTCAGGTCACCTCCCCTGCTAGACAGGGCTGTGCAGTATTACAAATCATTTGGCAGGTATTTACCTATGTATTTCTTCTGTGTTTAGCCGCTTGCCTTGAGTTCAGCTTTAAGCTGCTAGCTTTTTAGCCTGTGTGCTCCCTGAACCGGTACCGTGTACAGCCCCACTGCCTCCAGCCTGTCAAACTCTATGGCAGGCTGAGAAATGCTGCAGGTGAACATACCCTGGCAACATTTATGATTTCTTGGCCATTTTTCAGAGAATATGAATGATAACACAAAAACTTTTCTTTCACTCATGGTTAGTGTTTGGCTGAAGCCATTTATTATCAATCAACTATGTTTACTCTTTTTAAATCAGAATCACAACAGAAACTACCCAAATGACCATGATCAAAAGTGTACATACCTCAGTTCTTAATACCGTGTATTGCCCCCTTTAACATCAATGACAGCTTGAAGTCTTTTGTGGTATTTGTGGATGAGGCTCTTTATCTTCTCAGATGGTAAAGCTGCCCATTCCTCTTGACAAAAAGCCTCCAGTTCCTGTAAATTCTTGGGCTGTCTTGCATGAGCTGCACGTTTGAGATCTCCCCAGAGTGACTCAATGATATTGAGGTCAGGAGACTGAGATGGCCACTCCAGAACCTTCAATTTATTCTGCTGTAGCCAATGACAAGGGGACTTGGCCTTGTGTTTTGGATCATTGTCATGTTGGAATGTCCAAGTGCGTCCCATGCGCAGCTTCTTGGCTGATAAATACAAATGTTCCTCCAGTATTTTTTGATAACATACTGCATTCATCTTGCCATCAATTTTGACCAAATTTCCTGTGCCTTTGTAGCTCACACATCCCCAAAACATCAGCGATCCACCTCCGTGTTTCACAGTAGGAATGGTGTACCTTTCATCATAGGCCTTGTTGACTCTCCAAATGTAGTGTTTATTGTTGTGGCCAAAGGTGGCTCTACGATGCCGGGAGGCCGTCTATCGACGGCCTTGGGCCGCATGCCGCTGGGGGGGCGCGCGCCCACTGCGTCACTCAGGTGCCGATGCGCGTGCCTGGCGGCCGCGATGTCCACCGGGCAGGCTGCAATCGGCAGTTACTGAGCCAGGACCGTGTGTGTGTGTGTGTGTGTGTGTGTGTGTGTGTGCGCACAGATCCATGTCCTGTCAGGGAGAGGAGACTGATGGTGTGTCCCTTGTACATAGGGACAACCATTGGTCACCTCCCCCAGTCAATCCCCTCTCACAGTAAGAATCACTCTCATGGAACACATTTAACCCCTTGTTTGCCCCCTAGTGTTAACCCCCTCCTTGCCAGTCATATTTATACAGTAATCAGTGCATTTTTATAGCACTATTCGCTGTATAAATGTAAATGGTCCCAAAAATGTGTCAAAAGTGTCCGATGTGTCCACCGTAATATCGTAGTCCTGACCAAAATCGCAGATCGCCACCATTACAAGTAAAAAAAAATTGAAAAAAATGTCATAATTCTATCCCCTATTTTGTAGACGCTATAAATTTTGCACAAACCAATCACTATACGCTTATTGCGATAATTTTTTTTTATTATTTCAAAAATATGTAGAAGAATACGTATCGGCCTAAACTGAATTTTTATTTTTATTTTTTATAAAAATTGGGATATTTATTATAGCAGAAACGAAAAAATATTGTGTTATTTTTTTTTTTTTTTTTTTTTTTTTTAAATTGCTGGTCTTTTTTTGTTTATAGCGCAAAAAACTAAAAACCGCAGAGGTGATCAAATACCACCAAAAGAAAGCTCTATTTGTGGGGAAAAAAAGGACGTCAATTTTGTTTGGGAGCCACGTCGCACGACCGCGCAATTGTCATTCAAATCGTGACAGTGCTGAAAGCTGAAATTTTGCCTGGGCAGGAAGGGGGTATACCGTATATACCCGAATATAAGCCGACCCGAATATAAGCCGAGGCACCTAATTTTACCACAAAAAACTGGGAAAATGTATTGACTCGAGTATAAGCCTAGGGTGTCCATCTGCATGCCTCACTGTGCCTCACTTTGTCCATGTGCATGCCTCACTGTGCCCATGACTAGACTGACGTTTAACATGGGAGTCTATGGAAGGCTTTGAAAAATCGGTGCTCCCCGGTTATAGGTCCCCCAGACAACAAACTTTGCACACTTGTAGAGGAAAAATTGGGCTACATGTGTTTCAGGTCCGGGGGACCTACGACTAGCCGGTACCGGGTACCCAAAGACACTGAAGAAATGACCGTTTAACATGGGTGTCTATGGAAGGGGTGCCCGGCTTTGAAAAATCGTTGCTTCCCGGCCGTACGTCCTCTGGACAAAAAACTTTGCACACTTGTAGAGGAAGAGAGTGGGGCTATATGCATGCCAAGTTTGGGGTCCAGGGGACCTACGACCGGCCGGTACCGGGTCCCCAAATCCAGGAGATCAGGCGCAAAAAGGTGACTCGAGTATAAGCCGAGGGGGGCAATTTCAGCACCAAAAAAGTGCTGAAAAACTTGGCTTATACTCGAGTATATACGGTATGTGCTCAGTAAGCAAGTGGTTAATAGCCATTCAAACCCCTTTTGTGTCAACTTGTGTGCATGTTATCAGGCTAAAATCACTGGGGGTATGTAAACTTTTGATCAGGGTAATTTGGGTAATTTCTGTTGTCATTATGATTTAAAAAGTAAACACAGTTGGATGATAATAAATGGCTTAAGCCAAACACTAATCGTGAGTGAAAGAAAAGTTTTTGTGTTATTCATATTTCTGAAAAATGGCCAAGAAATCATAAATTCTGCCAGGGTATGTAAACTTATGAGCACAACTGTATTTCAGCTTGCCATAGAATGACAGTCTGCAGGCAGTGGGGCTGGACGTGGTACCTGAGCCTTCTGGGCGCACTAAAACTGAATTTTCTTGTTCAAACATGGCCAGCTGAGGAGGAGTGAGTACATACACACTGAAAAAAAATTCACGCCTTTCCTCTATTACTAGTGAAGTATAAGGACTCGGCATGATTCTATCAGAACAAGCTTTACAGTGAAATTATTATTTGAAGAACTAGAGAAACTCCCTATTTTGACTGCAGTCGGCACCGGAGCGTAATGGAACATTTTAGGCACCTCTAGCTCTCCCTCTTGCATCCTATGTCATCATTTGGCCATACATCTACAGGGAGGCTGGCGACGGAGTGTTTCTCCTATATCAACACTGGGACTTGTCCAGTAATTATAGTATGCTGACATCCCACTTATTGGGTTTGGGAAATGACTATTTTGGCATGTGTCATGCTGACCACACATATATACACAGGGTGGATAAAAATCGAAGAGAAAAAAAAAAGAGATTTTTTTTTATTTAAATCATATTTTTTTTAATCAAATTTTAACAAAATGCTTTTGGAGTAAAAATCTATCTAAAGATGTTTTTCTATTTAACCACTTCAATACAGGGCTTTTTATACCACTTCCATACCGGGCCTATTCTGGCACTTCTCTCCTACATGTACAAATCATCATTCTTTTGCTAGAAAATTACTCAGAACCCCCAAACATTATATATGTTTTTTTAGCAGACACCCTAGGGAATAAAATGACGGTCATTGCAACTTTTTTTCTTGCACGATATTTGCGCAATAATTTTTCAAACGCCTTTTTTAAAAAAAAAAATGGTTTTATAAATTTAAAAATAACAAAACAGTAAAGTTAGCCCAATTTTTTGGGGAAAATATGAAAGATGATGTTACGCCGAGTAAATAGATACCTAACATGTCACGCTTTAAAATTACGCACACTCATGGAATGGCGCCAAACTTCGGTACTTAAAAATCTCCATAGGCGACGCTTTAATTTTTTTTACAGGTTACCAGGTTAGAATTACAGAGGAGGTCTAGTGCTAGAATTGTTGCACGCACTCTAACGCACGCGGCGATACCTCACATGTGTGGTTTGAACGGCGTTTACATATGTGGGCGACTTGCGTGTGCATTCGCTTCTGATCGCGAGCTACCGGGGACAGGGGCGTTTTAATTTTTTTATTATTAATGTTTAAATTTTTTTACAATTTATTATTTTAATTTTTTATTTTTTTTTTGATCACTTTTATTCCTATTACAAGGAATGTAAACATCCCTTGTAATAGGAATGTGTGTGACAGGTCCTCTTTATTGAGAGATGCGGGGTCAATAAGACCCCACATCTCTCCTCC
The DNA here is from genome assembly GCA_029206835.1 of Rana muscosa. NCBI lineage: Eukaryota > Metazoa > Chordata > Amphibia > Anura > Ranidae > Rana > Rana muscosa. The sequence goes on along the minus strand of CM055127.1, from coordinate 61,704,528 downwards.
AGGCTGGAAAGCATGAGATCAGTGAAAATTTTTACTTACTAGCCGCAATAGCGGCTTTGTTTACATTTGAGGACCCGGGCGTGACGTCATCACATCGCGCCCGGGCCTCCGACGATCATAGAGATGACTGGTGACCATCTGGTCACCAGTCATCTCTATTCTCGTAACGTGACCCACCAACGGCGCCGGAAGATTCTCTCCGGGTCCCCGATCGCACGGGAGAGCCCGGAGAAGCACCGGATGGTGGCGGGAGGGGGGGGGATGTCCCCTCCCGCCGCCTATAAGAACGATCAAGCGGCGGAACCGCCGCTATGATCGTTCTTATGGTGCACAGAATTGGCCGGCACTTTAAAAGGATATCTAAATGATGCCTCTAGCTGCAGGCATCATTCAGATATCCCCCTACAAAGCCAGGACGTCATATGACGTCCACCCAGGATGGGAGATCCCATCTGTGGACGTCATATGACTATGGGCGGTAGGGAAGTGGTTAAGATACATTAATAGTTTGGTTTATTCAGCATGAAATGGAGCTTACTGTATATACTCGAGTATAAGCCAAGTTTTTCAGCACATTTTCTTTGTGCTGAAAAAGCCCCCCCCCCCCCGGCTTATACTCGAGTCTCCCTGCCTCACTGTGTCCATCTGCAGCCTCATGCACCTGATCTCCCGGTGCTGTGACATGCAGTCTAGTCAGCGGCTGTCCAGTGTAACAAAGCCCCGCCTTCTCCTCGTCCGTGATAGGCTGAACACTGACTCGCTGCTGGGCAACTGAATCAGTGTTCCGTCACGGACAAGGAGGTGGCGGGGCTTTGTTACACTGGACGGCCGCCGACTAGACTGCATGTCACAGCACCGGGAGATCAGGTCCATGAGGCTGCAGATGGGCACAGTGAGGCTGCAAATGGGCATTGTTGACCCTCTTTTCCACTTGCAGTAGCTTTTCTCCCTCTAGGCTTATACTCGAGTCAATACGTTTTCCCAGTTTTTTTGTGGTAAAATTAGGTGCCTCTGCTTATTCTCGAGTATATACAGTAGTTATGTAGCACAAGGCTGTATATTCTGCTATATTTACATTTTTGGTATACTCATTCAATTATTCCAAGCTCTGCAAGCTGAGATAACATGCACTGGAAATGTTATTGTTTTTAATTAAATAAAATAATTTGAGTAGTTCTCTAAATATGTGTGATTAACCTAAAATTTGTTCTGATATCGCTGTTTTACTAACCTGACAGCTTATTCTAAATGGGAAACCTTCATTTTGTTTGCAAATATTAAAGATTCTAACTACCAGCAAGATTGAGTCCTTACATTTAAAGAGCACCTGTCATTTCAGATCCGTCATGGCAGCGCCCGTTAGTGGGCATCCGCTCACCTGCTGCCACCGCGTCCCTCGCCTTGTGTCACTGCCACATCACCAGCCGTCCCATTAAAGTGAATGGGATTATCGTGAGTCAACAGCGGGTAAGAGGAGGAGCCGCTGCGGGACAGAGATGACAGTTGCTCTTTAAAATTTATGATTTAAATTGAGCCTTTTTACTAGTGATTTTAAATTGTGATTTAAATCAAATCCACCCTGCATACACACCGTTTTTTTTTTTTTAGACAATTTTCAACTTTTATTCAGCTTTTGATTGCAGAATAAACCAAATAGCAGATATTAAACTACGCTTCATCAAAATTGTGAGTGTAGCCAATTCTAAAAACAAACGTAATATATTGCAGATTACCAAGCTTTGTGTGTGGTGGCTGCATTCGTTTTTTTTTTTTTTTTTCAGACCAAAACATGTTCAGCAAGTACAGAAAATGTCTGATCTAGCTTTAAATGTAGCATTCCTGTGCTACATTCAGATCTACAATCTGTAGATTTCTTGCTGGCTGTAGTAAACAGGGCCTGCACACACTGTGGGTGTACAGGGGTGGCTGTCAAATTTGTACTCCATAAAAATCAATGGCCGGTGTCACCACTCACCACTGTCACCATGTAACTATTTATCTGAGTCGTTTCATGTAAATGGTGCCTCTGACTGACCCTGGATTCAGACCGTGTGGGGGAGAATTGCTTAAAGCAGAGGTTCACACAAAAATGGAACCTTTCAGGGGGAGGGGGTGCAGATACCTGTATAATACAGGTATTTGCACCCACTTCCGGGTATAGACTCCAGCGGCCACGCCCCTTCCCGCCCCCCCCCCCGCTGTCTTCTGGGAAACACACAGGTCCCAGGCTGGCAGCGGGGGCAGCCGAGAGCCGACCGAGCGATTGATCGGCTTCGGCTGCCGACATCGCGGGCACCCTGGACAGGTAAGTGTCCATTTATTAAAAGTCAGCAGCTGCAGTATTTGTAGCTGCTGGTTTTTAATATATATATTTTTTTTTTTTAGGCGGACCTCCGCTTTAAACTGGTGTACTCAGTCTGGTGCAGCTGTACATGGTAGCCAATCGGCTTCTAACTTCAGATTGTTTATTTAAGCTCTGATTGGTTTCTGTGGAGAGCTGCATCATATTTTTCGCACTCCAGTTTTAGTAAATCTTGCCCCGTGTGTCCAGGGTTGGCGTTTCTGCAGAGTTTTGGTCTCAGCTAATCGGCAAGTTTTACGCGGACAAAGAAGGACACGTTGCTACATTCAAAGGTGGCATTTAGCTTCCTCTGAATGCAACAAACTATCTGCACCCTGATGAATAAAGGAAGACCTGCTTGAAGTCCAGTCTGTATTACAAACATGACTGTGTTATTCTCAGGATTACCAAGTGAAAAAAGGAAAATAAAAAGTCTGAAAAAAATAAAACAAATGAAGTGCCTGCATCTATGGACTGTTAAAGTGATACTAAAGTCTTGTTTTGTTTTTCTCTTACCATCCATGGACTGACACGGTGTCTCTTTACACGTGTGTTATGTCCCTGCTTGCAGGAGAAGACCTAGGCAGAATGTCAGATGTTATACATACATTCTAAAAGCCAGAGCTGAACAGCCCCACCCAGGGGGCGGTCCCTCCGGACATAACCCTCCCACTGCAGTGAGCAGACCTCAGTTTTTTTCTGCCTAGCAGAAGGAGAAGACATGGCTCTCTCAGGAGCCAGTCTCCTGACCTATTTTTGTTTTCTTTTTGGAATTCTTTTTTATTTTATTTTTGAGAATTTTCTATCAACTGTCGGCTGGGCAACAGGTTGGGTACAAGATATCCTCGTAGTCTTCCCTGTCCGACCATCGAGCGTGCTGATCCTCGCCTTGTGTGCGTGAGACTCAGTTCACGACAGGCCCCATGACTCCAGGGGTGGCCGGGTTTGCTTTCATGCTCCCACGGTCCTCTCAAGACTGAACAGTTCCTGACTGACTGTATCTTTCGCGGTGGACCGGGCCGACAGCTACTCAGTACTGCACTGTGATAGTCCTGTCAGAAACACACCAGTGTGTCCCTCAGGGGATGGGTAAGTAGTCTCTCCTGCCTTCAGGTGAGTACAAAAGGCTGTGTTTCTCTGTGGGGGATTTTCCCTGTCTCCCCCCTGTATTTTATTGTCGCTCTCTGTCACCATTACTGGCGCTGGCTGTGTGGGGTGCTTGGGGGTCACACTGTTCTTGGGGGGCTCATGCTGGTCTGCAATATATGCTTTGGGGCCTTTTTGTGTGTTTTTTTTTTTGGGGCCTGAGCGCCGAGTGGCGCTGTGTGTGTGCTGTTTCACTTTATCTGCGTCATGGCGGCCATCTTGCCGCGGATCGCCTCAGTGAAGTGCGGCGGCCATTTTTCTTGTAGCCCGCGCGCTTTTCAGCACTAGTTTTGGCCTCTAGCGCTGCTGTAACAGCGCAAATCTCCTCAGACTCCTCACAGCTCACCAGCGCTGACACAGCGCGGTACAGCAGCGGAACTGAGTGGTCCCTGATCCGGTTTGGTGAGTCCCCTGGGCGCCCCCTCCTCAGTCAGCACAGCCTGTGGGTGGACTTTTTATCTGAGGAGTCTCAGAGGGGGACAATTTGGAGTCTGTGTCACCAGCTTCCCCTAACATGTCAGTGGCAACAGGCAGTGCTTCAGCACCTGCGGTCCCTAATGGACCTGTTGTGGGCAGTCCTGGAATCATTTCTGACCAGGATGGGAGTGGTGTGCGAGCGCAAGGGAGCAAAAAAGGTGCCCTCTCCCCACTTTATCTACACAAGGGGTGTGCGCTGATTCAGATATGGGCCTAGCCACTACCGCTCAGGACCCTAGTTCTGAATGTTTTATGGTGTTGAACAGGACATTCCTTATGAGGAAGACTACAGTTCTGAGTCAGTAAATGACAGGGCGCTTGTTTGTGTACTCATGACTGCGGTGAGGGACACTCTCAAGCTAAATGCTGCGGATGCAGGACCTCAGGCGGATTCAGTCTCCTTTGGTTCTTTTAAGGCCAGGCCTTCAAAAGAGGTTTTTCCATATGTAACTTTCTTTGACTAGCTCATTGATAAGGTCTGGGAAAAGCCGCAGAAGATTTTTATGGTCCCGCGGCGTTGTCTATCAGATGCCCCTTTGGAATGCCCTACTTAAAAAGTGGGCTTCTCCCCCAGTGGTCGACCCTCCAGTCGCCCGGTTTAAACAAGGCCATCACTCTCCCGATGGAGGGGACTCCTATGTTTGAGGACCCCACTAACAGGAGGTCAGAAGTGGTGAGCAGAGCCATGTTTTGCCTTGTTGGGACCCGCCCTACGGCCTGTGGTAGCGGCGACCCTTGTGTCTCAGACACTTACAGGTTGGGCAAAAATGTTGCACCTAGCTGTACAGGAGCATAATCTTCCTCCAGACACAGTTGCTCTGGCCCACCAACTGGTGCAGGGCCTGGTTTATGTGTGCGACGCCACGTTGGACGCGGCCCCTTTTAATATCCAGGGCCTCTGTCTCGGCGGTTGTATTGCGTCGTCTTCTCTGGTTGAAATGCTGGTCTGCTGACCTAGCCTCTAAGAAACTCCTGACGGATCTACCATTAAAGGTGGTAGACCTTTCGGTGCTGCCCTGGATGACATCGTCAAGGATGTCACGGGAGGTAAAAGCACTCTTCTTCCTTAGACTAGCAGGGTAAGGAGGCCCGCCGCAAACAGGGTCCTTCCTTTCCAGCAAAAAAGGGGTCTTTTTCGTCAGTCGGAGTCCACGGGTAGGCCCTCTAAGACTGACGGCAGTGCGGCTGGTGGGCACAAGTGCCTCTGGGTGCGTAAGCCAAACAAGCGGCTCACAAGCCTGCCTCCGCGTGAAGTCTTGCCTCCGCCTGAATCTGGGGTGGGGGGACGACTTCGCAGGTCACGGATCGGTGGACTTCCCGAATCTCCGACCGGTGGGTGTGCGAGGTGGTCACCTCAGGATACGGGATGGTATTCCCATCCTGGCCCCCAGACAGAGTCCTTCCCTCAAATCTTCCTCTCCTTCCTACCAGTCGGGCAGCCCTTTGGGGGCTGTACAGGATTTGATCAGGTCCGGAGTGATTGTGCCGGTTCTGTCACAGGAGAGTTTTTTTTCTGGGATTCTACTCGAATCTGTTTGTCGTCCCAAAAATGGGACGGGGTTCGTCCTGTCTTGGACCTCCAAGGCCCTGAAGGCCTTGGTGAAGGTGCAAAAGTTCCGCATGGAATCCACTCGCAGGTGATCAATACACTCCGTCGAGGGGAGTTTTTTCTGGCGTCCTTGGACTCAAGTACGCCTACTTGCATGTTCCGATCTGCGCAAGTCACCAGAAGTTTCTGCGCTTTGCGATCAGCGAAGTCCACTATCGATTTGTGGCTCTTCCCTTCGGCCTAGCCTCGGCACCAAGGGTGTTCACCAAGGTGCTTGCTGCGGTTCTAGCCCTTCTGATACAGCGAGGCATTGCTGTCGTGGGCTATCTGGACGATCTTCTGCTAAGAGCAGTAAGTGTCTCAGACTTAGAAGTGACTATAGTCAATCAGACCCTCGGGGACTTTGGGTGGTTCCTGAACATTCAGATGTCAGTCCTGGTCCCGACTCAGTGTCTGGAGTGTCTAGGTCTGATTCTGGACTCCTTGGAGGCAAAGGTATCCTACCTCCGGAGAAGTTGCTGACTCTCAGTCTGCAGTGCGGGTGCTGTCGTCCCGAAAATGGTCGTCAATCCGTTTTTTGCAGTTCCGGGACTCGTGGTGGCCTCCTTCGCGGCCGTTCCGTATGCCCAGTCACACACCAGGGCATTGCAGAAGAAGATCTTGCCCACCTGGGACAAATCCCTGTTGTCCTTGGATCTTCAGGTCCAGGTGAGTCGCTTGGTCAGGGCGTCCCTGACATGGTGGTTGAGATCCTCGGCTCTTCGGTCCGGAAAGTCGCTCCTCCCCGTACGATGGGCGGTACTCACGACGGACGCCAGCCTGGAGGGCTGGGGTGGAGTCTGGGGAGTCCTGTCGGCCCAAGGGCTTTGGACTCCGGACGAAGCCCGTTTGCCAGTAATTTCCAGAACAGCAATTGGTAATCGGACGGTGCCTCTCCTCGGGATCGGAGAGATTACAGGGCCGCTCCATCAGGATCCAGTCGGACACCGCCACGGCGGTGGCATATGTTAACCACAAAAACGTGCCGGCTCTGTAGGCCGTTTACATTCCGAGCATAGACAATGGGCAGGCGGACTATCTGAGTCGCCAGACGCTGGACCACGGAGAGTGGTCCTTGCATATTTCAGCTCCTTTGCCGACGGTGGGGCACGCCGGATGTGGACCGATGGCCTCTCGAATCAATTGCAAGGTGTCGAGGTTTGTGGCCAGATCTAGGGATCCTTTGGCGGATGCCTCGGATACGTTGGCGGCCCCATGGGGTCCTTATCACCTGATATACGTTTATCCTCCGCTGCAGCTGCTCTCTCGTCTGCCGCGCAGGGTGGCGACCGAGGGAACTCCGGTGATCCTAATTGCTCCGAATTGGACTCGGCGTCACTGGTACGCTGATCTGGTACGTCTCGTCTCGTCGCGGACGTTCCCTGGCGGTTGCCAATAAGGGAGGACCTTCTGTCTCAAGGTCATATATTTCATCCGGCTTTACAGTCTCCGGCTTTAAGGGCATGGCTGTTTAAAGCCAGTTGTTGAAGGACCGAGGTCTCTCGGACTCGGTCATTTTGACCATGTTTAGGGCACGGAAGTCTTCCTCCAGAAAGATCTTTCACCATACATGGTAAGCTTACATCGCAATGTGCGAAGAGCTGGACTGGCGTCCTCGGACGTATTCCGTCCCTAGAATCCTGCGTCTTCCGCAGCATGGAGTGACCCAAAAGCTGGCTTTGAGTACCATTAAGGATCAGATTTCAGCCTTGGCCATCTTCTTTCAGCGACCTCTAGCGAGTCATTTCTTGGTTAGCACCTTGTGTTGGGGGTTCGCCATGTGCTCCCTCCTGTCTAGCCTCCTCTCCCACCGTGGGATCTGAATTTGGTGCTCTGTCCTCCAGGAACCGCCTTTTGGGATTATCAGGGATATTCCCCTCTTGACTTTGTCTCAGAAGGTGGCCTTGTTAGTGGCATTCACTTCTGTTAGACGAGTGTCTGAGTTGGCAGCCTTGTCCTGCAAGTCGCCATATTTAGTCATCCTTAAGGATAAGGCGGTGTTGCGTCCGCGTACTTCTTTTGGCCAAGGGTGGTCTCGGCCTTTCACCTAAATGAGGACATTGTCCTCCCGTCCTTGTGTCCTCACCCATCGCATCCCAGAGAGTTTGCACTTCACGCATTGGATGTGGTACGAGCCTTGCGGGTGTACCTGTCTGCTACTGTTTCTATTCGGAAGTCCGACTCACTGTTTGTGGCTGTCTCTGGTCCACAACAGGGCCAAGCGGTTTCGTCTGCCACCATTTCTAGGTGGATCAGACAAATCGTCATTCAAGCCTATGCTCTCAAGGGGCGGGCGCCTCTCTTGCCGGTTACGGCGCATTCCACCAGGGCAATTGGTGCTTCCTGGACTTTCCGACATCAAGCGTCGGTTGCACAAGTGTGCAAGGTGGCGACCTGGTCGTCCGTTCATACCTTTTCTAAGTTTTTTTTTTTTTTTTATAAGGTTGATGTGGCTGCATCTTCGGATGCTTCCTTCGGCCGCAGGGTGCTGCAGACCGCTGTTTAAAGTTGCAACTCCTCCGTTGAGGAGCTCTGCCTTCTTTTGGAGCGAAGTTTTTTTTTGGTTTTTCCATTTATACTGCTCCCATCCCTCTTGACACTGCTTTGGGACATCCCACGTGTAAAGTGTAAAGAGACACCGTACAGTCCATGGATGTCAGAGAAAAGGATTTTACGGTGAGTACAAAAAATCCTATTTTTCAGTTTAACAATAACAAACCTGTTAGAATTGCCTGCTCTGTGCAGTAATTTTGCACAGAGCAGCCTAGATCCTTCTCTTCTCGGGTCCCTCGCCGGTGCTTCTGGCCCCTTCCCCCTGCTGAGTGCCCCCACAGCAAGCAGCTTGCTATGGGGGCACCCGAGCAGGGCCGTCTTTAATGTTGATTGGACCCTGTGCAAAAATTCTCTTGCTCTCCACCTGCTCTGAGACATACAATAAATATCAGCTAGACTTAAAATCAGTTTACTGTATCAGATCAGGCAGTGATTGCGATTGGTTGCCAGAGGTTACAGCATAGCATTACCACCTACTGACTGGTTGCTAGAGGTTACAGCACACATTACGGCTCACTGATTAGTTGCTAGAGGTTAGAGCACATGATTTATTCTTGTTGATTGGTTGCTAGAGATTACTGTACAGTAATACTGCTCACTGATTGGTTGCTAGAGGTTACAGCACATCCTCTCTTCACTGCAGAGGGGCATGATATACATATGAATGCCACCTTTTATTTACATATGATCGCTGCCGGCCTCAGCTATTTACATACAGTCATGGCCGAAATTGTTGGCACCCCAGAAATTTTTGCAGAAAATCAAGTAATTCTCACAGAAAAGTATTGCAGTAACACATGTTTTGCTATACACATGTTTATGGGATCACATGCATCATGCACACCCCCGCAAACATGCATAGAGCACAAAAAACACCAGAGCAAGTTATAACTTAAACAACTAATTTTATTAATCTCCATGTAACATTTTTTTTTTTTGGATAATTATTGGCCACGGCCTGATTCACTGGTTTTCAAAACATAAATCCATAATCCACCAATTTTAACTTTTAAAACATACTTTCCAACCAAGTGTTTATCAATACCCGTACTCAACCCAGCCACTGAGACTCGAGCTGATTATTACTTGAACTTGACTTTCCTTAATTCTCCCCTCTGGCAATTCACCAGAGGGAGCCTACCACATGAATTGGCCGCGACGGGAAAAAGATGGGGGGGGGGGGGTAGGGTGGGGAGCTCCTCCTGCTGGAATCTTCTGGTATCGCACCACTAACCTGCCTGGAACTGCTCCTTAAATGGACCAGAAACCAGCTTCTAGAATTTTCCTGATCTAACACCTGATTTCACTAACCAATCCCTTACTGATTCTCAGATTTCCAGAACTCTCTAACACACCTGAGCTTAATCAAATCTACTGACTGGGGTTTTTTTTTTTTTTTTTAAACTATTGACTCTCTAGCCCTGTAGCTAAACCTTCTTAGAAACTTATGTATTAACCTTGCAGTTACAGTGACCCCATGAGGAAAGGGGAGCCTATATGGCTACTCCCTTTCCTTCCCCATTCCCTTTGTGTGTATTGGAACAAAACAAAAAAAGGGAGGAAAAAAAGCAAATTGGACATAATGTCACACAAAACTCCAAAAATGGGCTTGTCAAAATTCTTGGCACCCTTAACTTTGGTTGCACACCCTTTGGAAAAAATAACTGAAATCAGTCGCTTCCTATAACCATCAATAAGCTTCTTACACCTCTCATCCGGAATTTTGGACCATTCTTCCCTTGCAAACTGCTCCAGGTCTCTCTTATTGGAAGTGTGCCTTTTCCCAACAGCAATTTTAAGATCTCTCCACAGGTGTTCAATGGGATTTAGATCTGGACTCATTGCTGGCCACTTTAGATCTCTCCAGCACTTTGTTGCCATCCATTTCTGGGTGCTTTTTGACGTATGTTTGGGGTCATTGTCCTGCTGGAAGACCTAAGATCTCGGACGCAAACCCAGATTTCTGACACTGGGCTCTACAGTGCGACCCAAAATCCTTTGGTAATCCACGGATTTCATGATGCCTTGCACACATTCAAGGCACCCAGTGCCAGAGGCAGCAAAACAACCCCAAAACATCATTGAACCTCCACCATATTTCACTGTAGGTACTGTGTTCTTTTCTTTGTAGGCCTCATTCCGTTTTCGGTAAACAGTAGAATGATGTGTTTTCCCAGATGGATTTTGGCAAACTGTAGTCTTGCTTTTTTATGTCTCTGTGTCAGTAGTGGGGTCCTCCTGGGTCTCCTGCCATAGCGTTTCATTTCATTTAAATGTCAACGGATAGTTTGCGCTGACACTGATGTTCCCTGAGCCTGCAGGACAGCTTAAACTTCTTTGGAACTTGCTTGGGGCTGCTTATCCACCATCCGGACTATCCTGCGTTGCAACCTTTCATCAATTTTTCTCTTCCGTCCACGCCCAGAGAGATTAGCTACAGTGCCATGGGTTGCAAACTTCTTGATAATGTTGCGGACAAAGGTAAATCTAGATCTCTGGAGATGGACTTGTAACCTTGAGATTGTTGATATTTTTCCACAATTTTGGTTCTCAAGTCCTCAGACAGTTCTCTTCTCCTCTTTCTGTTGTCCATGCTTAGTGTGGCACACACAGACACACAATGCAAAGACTAAGTGAACTTCTCTCCTTTTTATCTGCTTTCAGGTTTTATATGCTTTTATATTGCCCACACCTGTTACTTGCCCCAGGTGAGTTTAAAGGAGCATCACATGCTTGAAACAAACTTATTTATCCACAATTTTGAAAGGGTGCCAAGAATTTTGACCAGCCCATTTTTGGAGTTTTGTGTGACATTATGTCCAATTTGCTTTTTTTTCCTCTCTTTTTCTGAGTTTTTTCAATACACACAAAGGGAATAAACGTGTATAGCAAAACATGTGTTACTGCAATACTTTTCTGTGAGAAATACTTGATTTTCTGGAAAAATTTCTGGGGTGCCAACAATTTCGGCCATGACTGTATGAATGCCGCCGCTATTTACATATGAATGCTCCCGTTATTTACCTATGAATGACGGTTATTTACATGTAAACACAGGGTCTGGAGGTGAGTCATCTGTACACAACAATAGGGCAGAGCTGTGCAGCATTAGTAGCAGCACTTTACACTGAGATATCAGGACACAGCACAGGACTAAAACTTCAAGGGACAAGGGAATTTTAACCGGGATAGTTGGCAAGTATGAGGCAGCTTCTTTGATCCCCACAACAATGACAGGGCCCAGGGGAGCTGCCCCTTTTGCCCTGCCTTAAAGACGGCCCTGCACCTGAGCCCAGCCTCTGCTCTGTTTGTCCATTCAGACATGGAGCCACGGCTTGGCCCCACCCCCTCTCCCTCCACATTGGCTCATTGACTGATTGGCAGAAGCCAATGACGCCCACTGTATGTCTCAGCCAATCAGGAGGGAGAGTCCCGGACAGCTGAGTCTCTCGTGCAACATTGCTGGATCGAGATGGCACTCAGTTAAGTATTAGAATGGCCGAGGGGGACTTCTGCACACAAGTTTGTTTTCTTTCTATCTTAATGCATAGAATAGGTTGCCCCTGCGACTTTAGCCATAAATGTTTTCTAGTAGATTGCCTCCAAATTGCTATATGTAGCCAGCATCAGTGTCTTCGGAACAGAATCTGGTAAGATTTCAAAGAAGTTTGCCAAAGTTCTCGTAGCGTCTAAAAATTTCTCTTCCAGGCAATTTCATTTCCTCAACAAGTGAAATGTATTTCTTAAAACAGAGTTCCACCTACATTTTGAACTTTTTGCCCCTGCGTTCGTGAATACTGCTTGATTTTTATCAATGGCCACTTTTTTTTTTTTTTTTGTATGTACCTCTTATCGCCGGCCAATGCTCCGTTTTATTCTGCGCCGTGGCGAGGTACATAATTTCCATCCGGTGGCCGCGCATTGGCCCTTGGGATATCATCCCAGGAGCCAGTTGGCATCCTCCGCCTGCCGCTTCGCGGTATTCGTGCGCCCCGCTTTCTGCAATATGCGCATTACGCCGTATCCCAGAAAAAGCAACGAGTGTGCTTCAGAAGCCCACACTCAAGATGGGAGCGGCCTCACAGAAAACCAAAGTACGTGTTTTTTTTCCGAGACTACTAAAACATACATTTACTACTCATACCGATTTATCTATTTGTAGGTGCAACCATCACATCTGGGAAAAAAAAAGCAGCTAGAGCTCTGCTTTAAGGAAAAAAATATATAAAAATAAGGCCCCTTTCACACTGGACGGATCAGTAATGATCCGCCCCGTGAACCTCCGCTTGCTCAACGGGAATCGCTCCGTTGATCCCCGCTGAGCCGGCGGATAACTGGGCGGTCCCCGCACACTGTGCAGGGACCGCCCTGTCAGAGCGCCGCTCTCCCCTAATGGAGGATCGGATGACGACGGACCATAGAGTCCGTTGTCATCCGATCCGCAGACGGATGGAAAAGTAGGGTTTTCCTCCGTCACACTTTGGCGGAGCGGGTCGGATGTCAGCGGACATGTCATCGCTGACATCCGTGGCTCCATAGGGGTACATAGAGCATCCGTTCAGGTCCACCTAAAAAAACTGACAGGCGGACCTGAACGGACCGTCCGTGTGAAAGAGCCATTACCCTTGCGCTACCAGTGATACAATAAATGAAATCGGTTCAAAATCAATAAATAATTGAAAATGGGCAGATGCTGCTACCACTTTATTATCAATAATGTCAGTGTTGGTGTTGCGCTGCCGTTAACAAAAGTTGTTAAAGTACCATAAAATTGTGCGTTAGATCATGTGCATCAAAGTACGTAGTGTAAGCAAACAATCGATATGTTCCGGTGCTTGTACAAATATCACACAACATTAACAGTTCTATTATATCACTTGGTTCATAAATCCTTGATAAAGTCCTCCACATAAATCTCTTCACATACAAAACTATGATATATAACTTAAATTTTTTTTTCCCCCACACCAATGTAGGATAGATAATCCTGCTTCTATATAAACACCACATGCACCCAAAAGTGGAACTTCCGCTCATTTGGCACCTTTCGGGGGGGGGGGGAGCGGATACCTGTTTGACAGGTATCCTGTTCCCACTTCCGGTGCCACGGCCGCAGGTATTGACGTCACGGCTCGGCTCCCTCCTCCCCCTGTCGTGGGGCCAGTAGAAGAGAGGAGCGGAGCCTCGCGCATGCCCAGTAGGGTTCCCGGCGTGAAGCCGCAAGGCTACACTGCCGGGTTCCCTTACCTGCAATGGCAGCACCCGACAGCTGATAGAACCATCAGCTGCGGTGCCGACATCGCTGGACTCCAGGACAGGTAAGTGTCCTATTATTAAAAGCCAGCAGCTGCAGTATGTGTAGCTGCTGACTTTTAAAAAAAAAAATATATATATATTTTTTTGTAATAGAACCCTCTGCACCAGTATATTATGCTAAACAGCACGGTTCATGAAGGAGCAGAACAAGAAAAAGCACCCATATGTGATGAAAGCTTATCTTTTCTTGTGGTTAGACCTGCTCAGCATTAGCTTGCTCAAGAGAAGGCGTAATAACAGAAATGCATGTTATATCTAAGATACAGTGGGGTACAATGTTTTCACAGAGGGGATTTTGTTTTTCTAAAATGACAATAGGGTATGCCATTTGATGGATTTAAATGCAAATAGTGCTTAAAGCGTAACATTTTTTTTCTTTTTTTTTTTTTCGTTTTGGATAGTGCACAGAAGGATTACCCCCTGCCAGGTATTTTATACCTGTCTGTAAACCATTTGGGAAATTTCCTTTTACTTCCTGTTCCAGACACACAGCAGTCCAGACACACAGCAGTCCTCTTGGACATTTTTTTTCCTCAGAACAAATGTTCCCATCGGAGGATTTTTCCTCACCTCGTGTTCTGGAGACAACTCTACATTATGGGATTTCCCCTCACTTTTTCTTGATGATGATGCTCACCAGTAAAAATAAAGGGTTGAATCTCCTCATTTTTAGGACAGACGGCAATTTAAAATTTGACAGCGGGTCTAACCCATGGGTGCTCAAGTCCCATGAGGCATTGCAAGGCTGACAGTTACAAGCATGACTCACAAAGGCAGAGGCATGATGGGAATTGTAGCTCCGCAACAGGTCCGCTTTATGTTCCCAAGGGCCATTGCGCAATAACAACTTGCCAGTATTAGGATCATTAAAGCAAGCACCCGCCTGCTCTTATGGAGTCATGACCTTGCCGACCATCTTTCTTCCTAGTGATGATGTAATACCTTGCTAGTTTGGCCAATGGGGGAGTGACACTGTAGCATGGATTTTGCTGTTTGACCTGAACCTAGGTTGTACACGCTTTGTTATCCTAGTCTGCCATTTTCTTTTTGCTTCATTTATTTTATACTCTGAAGAATGCAATAGGAGGTGACAGGAGTCTGGAATTATGGAAGGAAGATCCCCCTGTTGGATGCTCCAAAACCTCTAATGCCCTGTACACACGATAGGATTTTCCGTCAAAAGTTGGATGTGAGCTTTTGGTCGGATATTCCGACCGTGTATATGCTCCATCCAACATTTTCTGTCAGAATTTCCGCCAGCAAAAGATTGAAAGCATGTTCTCTATTTTTCCGACGGAAAAAGTTCTTGTTAGAAATTCCGCTCGTCTGTATGCAATTCCGATGTGCAAAAAAAACATGCATGCTCAGAATCAAGCAGAAGAGCCGAACTGCCTATTGAACTTCATTGATCTCAGCTCGTCGCACGTCACCGTGTTCTTGATGGTCGGAATTTCAGACAAGATTTTTGTGACCGTGTGTATGCAACACAAGTTTGAGCCAACATTCCGTCAGAAAAAATCCACGATTTTCTTGTCGGAATTTCCGATCGTGTGTACGGGGCATAAGAAGCCAGGGGCTGATCCGATCGATCATGCTGCAGCCATAAAAGTATAGCTTTTGGGAGGAATTGTCCTTTTTAATATGTCTGTCTTTTTACTCTCTTCTTCAAAATTTTGTGTAAAAATATATGTATACAAAAAAAAGCCAATGCTGAAGTTGAAATCTTATCCCCGTGCATTCCTGCACTGTATCAATGCATCTATTTTGCTCTCTCCTGTGGGAACGTATTTGGCAGTCGGAGAGCTGTATAGGAAAGCATGTCGCTCATTGGTGCTTGAAGCTGCACCTGCAGCCAGAAGTTCTTTGTTCAGCAAAGAATGGATTATGCAATTGAACTTCTAATATTTGTATCTGTTGTTGGACTCTAGAGCTGACTGCTTCCACGCTGTTCACTTGGCACGTCATGTAAAGCATGGAGGTTAATCGAGCGTTTTTTCAAAAAGCAAATATTTTGGACAGCAATCCTTGTGTAGTTGCTGTATGTGCTTGTGGAACAGAATGCTGGGGACCACTTGAGACTGTTAGCATTGTGGGAGGTATACAAAGTTGTTAACCTTGGACCCAGCAAATATGTCCAACATGGCTAAACAAGACTGGAACTAAAGTACAGTGCTTTGAAAAAGTATTCATACCCCTTTAAGTTTTCCACATTTTGTACAACCAAAAACTCCATTTGTTTTTTATTGGGATATTATGTGCTAGACCAGTGGTTCTCAACTCCAGTCCTCAGGGCCCACCAACAGGCCAGGTTTGCAAGATAACTGAAATGCATCACAGGTGATATAATTTGCTGCTCAGTGATTGCAGTATTCCAGTCTGCATTTCACCAAGGTAATACTTAAAATCTGGCCTGTTAGTGGGTCCTGAGGACAGGAGTTGAGAACCACTGTGCTAGACCAATGCGAAGTGGCACATAATTGTGAAGTGGAAGGAAAATGATAAATGGTTTTCAAATGTTTTTACAAATATCTGAAAAGTGTGGCGTGCCTTTCTATTCGGCCCCCTTTACTCTGATACCCCGAACTAAAATCTAGTGAAACCAATTGCCTTCACCTAATTAGTAAATGGAGTCCACCTGTGTGTAATTTTAATCTTGGTATAAATACAGCTGTTCTGTGAAGCCCTCAGATGTTTGTTAGAGACCCTGAGCCTGGGTTCACACGATTGCAAACACAGACATCGCATGTGATTCGCACCCTCATTGCTGTGTTGATGACATGCGAAGTCTGCGCAATGTGAGTTCAGCCATACAGTGGTATGGCTAAACTCACATTGGATTCGCACAAAAAAGGTGCAGGGACTTTTTTCCCTGCACTGGAATCGTATCGCATGGGTGTTCACTACTACTGATGTGTGTAGGATGACCATTTTTTATATTAGGATTGTAACTGGTCATGCAGACTTGTTATGTAACCTTTGTGAATAATCATTACTGTGACATAGATTTCACCTGGAGTCTGGAGGTTTCTCGATGATAAAGAGGCTTTTGCTTCACTGCAGAACTATTTCACAAGCCACATATTTAGTTGTTATCCAAGGCAGGAAGTGAAGCAATTTGCTACACATATTCTTGTGTCTCCTCCAAGAGAATACTGGTACAAGCATCTACATTTCTAAAGAATTCCAAGCGCTAGTTATGAAAGGACAGATTCTCTATACATTTGCTGACAAACTATGCATTCGCCATAATTTGCTTGCAGACTGAATAATTGAACCTCAGCAGAATCTGAATGCGTTCTGCTTTAAACATGAAAATAGAACTTCAGTAATTTTTTTTCAACTTTCCATCTGTAGCGGGTGGTTACATTTAGGGGGCAGCATCTGAGTGGTAGTCAGGCTCAGATGTACCAATTGTTAGGTCTCATTGACCATTTCTGTCCCTGGGAGATAGTACTGGTGGTTAAGTTCACTGGGGCCTATAGGTGGCACTGTTGCCGTGGGTCCCGGGTTGAACTGCAGTACGAGGTTGTGTCCTTTTTGTCCCCTCTCGGCAGTGGTACGGTGGGGCGGGGATCCTGCTGTGCCTGTCGGGAGAGGATATAAAAGAGGGCGGCCATCTTCCAGAGGGGTCGTCGTTCTGCGCTCAGGCACCTTAAGCCTGGGTGTGGGTGTGTCGCCTAGGCCCGGAGGCCTGTCGGAGGTCTCTGGGTACTCTAGGCCCAGAGACGGAGCTGCTGTTCCATCTCAGACACCTTCAGTCTGGGGTGAGGTTCTTTGAGAGAGGCCCGGGGCCCAGTACCTTCAACTGGGTCCCACAAGGGATCGAGGGCTCCTAGGGTGTCCCCTGGAAGTGGGTGCCCGAATCTAGGACGAGGAGGCCAGGGAGGTGACCCTTCCCGAAGGCGCGGCATCGCTGGTGACGGTGGGGCCTCTGGTAACTCTCCGGATGGATGTCCTTTCCCTGACAGGGGTCTATACTTTTAGAAGGTAATCCACGTTCTCATGGTCTGTGGCAGAGACCCATCGTGAATTCGGTCGGTGGCAGAGGCCCTATTCACCTGGTCTGTGGCAGAAGACCCCTCATGGTCGGTGGCAGCCACCGTGTGCCAAGCCTGTTAGTGCTATTCAGAACAGGAGAAACACAAATTTAAAGTTTGCCTGGACCTCCTCCCACCTTTTATCTGACCTGTGTTTGTCTCAACCCGTCTGCTCTAAAAGAGACCGTTTGTTTATTGTGCAAGAAGGAATAAATAAGTGTTGGACCTTTTCAGTTGGTGTGGACAGTTGCTTACTGGGGAAAGTTAAAGACTTGTTCTGATTACTGCAGAAACAAGGTCAGCACTGGAGGCCTTTTTACACCAGTCGCAAGCAGGCCCGAGAAACTAACACCGTTCAACCTCCCTATTCAGGAGGGTACGGGCTTGTGGTGCGGTGTGCCTCATTCTTTTCCTGCAGAGGAGCCAAGCAGAAGAAAAGCAGGTAAAGTCTGGGGTTGGTGCGCTACACATCGATTTAAATCTTCTGCCCTTGTTGTTTTAACTTTTGGATAGTACATTTTTCTGCCAGTAAATACCTTATACAGCCCACTTCCTGTTTCCTGTCTGGTAAAAAGCCTAGGCTTATTACATCATGCACAGCTCTCTCTCTCTCTCTCTCTCTCTCGTTTGCCAGGAAGGGAGGGGGTGAGTCATAAGAGGGCCAATGAGAGATGCAGAGCTGGAGGTGTAAATCCAGGAAGTGAACAGGCAGCAGCTTTAGCTGCCCACAGTTAAAATGGCTGCAGCCAGACTCAGTGGAGGCAGATTTCTGCAGCATATTTAGCAAGTACAGAATCACAGTAGATATAAAATAATATGCAAAGCGGTTGGAGGGAAGCTTCAGAATGGCAAAGATGTTTTTATTACAAATTATGTGAGCAGACTGCAGTTCCTCTTTGAAGCCCAACTCCAGACATGAGTTCCCCCCCCCCCCCACTACCCCCTTCACAATGTAACTTTTTCTCCATTTAAGAGGAAAAAGGGCACTGGGGCGGGTTGTACAGTTACTGATCACTGAGATAGCCAGGCCTCCCAGCTCCCGAATGTAAGTATGACACCCCTGAATGTTCAGTGTCGGCTCAGTCTTTGGGCGCATATTTGGCCTCATGGGCTTGGACCCACTTCACTGAGGCGGCATCTGTGTGTACCCCTGTTGTAAAGGGGTTAGAGTGGAAAATAAGCAATTGCTAGCAGTTCTGTATTGATGGTAAGAGACTCTGTATATCATTTTTGCCATAGGTTCTCTTCCCCCCCACTTGATACCACCTGATGGCCACACATCTTGGTATACATTCCTGGCACCTGCAAGATGCCTGGAGTAAGTGCTGGGACTCCAGTAACTCTGGGAATTATTTCATCCTGGCCAGCCAATAGAGGAAGCCGGCACTTTGTGAGAGCTAATAAAAGATAATCTCTTAAAAAGTGATGCCGCGTACACACGATCATTTTTCCCGTCGGGAAAAATTACTTTTTTTTTTTTTTTTTTTTTTAACAAGAAAAACGACCGTGTGTGGGCTTTTTGTCATTTTTCCCGACGGGAAAAACGGCATTAATCACGACGAGAAAAATTAGAACATGCTCTAATTTTTCTCGTCGTGATTCCCGTCGCTTTTTTACCGTCGAGAAAATCGATCGTGTGTACGCGGCATAAGAGAACTGCTGTCCCCATTGGAAGATTTACCCCTACCTTCTGTTGACCAAAAATTTGTATTCCCATCGCTTTCTGCCTCAGTGCCAGTGGTCTGCATGGCAAATTAAAGTGGAGCTCCACCCTAAATCTTCACTTTTGGTAATCGGAACCCTCCCCCCCTCCGGTGTCACAATTGACACCTTTCAGGGGGGAGGGGGGTGAAGATACCTGTCTAAGACAGGTATTTTCCCCCACATCCGGGAGTCCTGTCTCGGGGAATCTGTGGGAGTGATGTCACTTCCCCCAGACTTCCCGTAGTGTTCTGGGAGACACTCGGCTCCCAGAACACAGGAGGACGAATCAGAACGGCGCAGCGCGACTCGCGCATGCGCCGTAGGGAACCGGGCATGAAGCCGCAGGGCTTCACTTCCTGGTTCCCTCAGCGAGGATGGCGGAGGGAGCAGCAGAGCGACGAGCGGTCGCTCGTCCTCTGCTGCGGATGTCGCTGGACTCCAGGACAGGTAAGTGTCCAAATATTAAAAGCAAGTAGCTGCTGGCTTTTAATATTTTTTTTTTTCCGGCGGAGCTCCGCTTTAAGTGAATCTACCCAGCAAAGACATACATCGCAATTTCAGAAAAGGTGAATTAACACCCTACTCCAGGGTTAGGCAACCTTCGCACTAAGCTGTGAAACTACAAATCCCATCATGCCTCTGCCTCTAGGAGTCATGCCTGTGATTGTCAGGGTCTTGCAATGTCTCATGGGACTTGTAGTTTCACCACAGCTGGAGGGCTGAAGTTGCCCACCCCTGCCCTCCACCCTTCTGGTCCTCGCTGTACTTGCCTCCCGTGGAGGATGCAGTGTCAGTGCCCAGGCAGCCTATGTAGAGGTTCGGGGATTTTAAATCCCCTGCTCTTCTCCCTCTTCATTTTGTAGTGCTTCTGATTGGTCAGCATCAGCACTTGTAGCACCCACGGGAGGTAGGTACAGTAGAGGGGCCAGGAGGGTGGGGCACGTGTTGGGTGTTCACCTTTTTTATTTTTCCTGAAAAGGTGAGCTAACACTTTAATCTTGTACAGAATCTTGTGATTGGGTTGTCGAAGCAAAATAATTTTACATTATGCATGATATAACACATCTAATGAAATCATTTGAAGAGTCTCGGCCTTTGTTATGCTACCTAAACAAATCCATTTGCTGATTTATAATTTATAGCATGCCTATTTTTTTTCTGGCAAGACCAGTGAATGGAGCCCTGTGTGTCACTGGCCAGCTGTGCTGATCTCAATCTATTTAGTCATGGATGTTTCTTTAGTTCTCCCCTCAATGTGGAAAGCCTTTGTTGGTGTCGGATTTGACATCTTGGAATAGTGTGCATTTTTCAATCCTCCTTTAACAATTCTTAACGGTACATAAAACATCCTGTATGACATAAAAACTTGCTCAATATAACAAAAGAATTCCAATTTTCGAACTAATTTCCTCAAGTCAGCCTATCATCACATGGACGCAGCTAAAATGGCATCCCAAATCAACGCCAGGTACCAGGAAGTATCCCCACACAGCTTCCCATATTCTCCAACATCCCAAAACCTGGCAACTGGTATAAGGAAATCCCAACTGCTGACCACAAATGGTCAGTCTTGTCCACTCACAGCTGCAGCTAAATTTTAATATTTGGTGGTACTGTCACCGAACGTGACCCATTTAGGTGTACTGGGCCACGCTGCAACCGCGTGCAGTGGTTCAGCCTTTTAGGGTTAAAACAGGTGGTGAGGAAGCAACATATCACCTCCTCTCCACCTGTCAAACACTTGCGTGTTCGCTTCCTCCTCTGTATTTAACACCAGGAAGGCTGAACCACCACGGGTAGTAGGAAAACCACGTGAGAATAAGCAGTTCTTTGTGCAAGACCGCACAAAAATGCCTCTTATTTATTTAGCTGATAGCATGACAATATTTCTCGTATATACATAAATACCCCTACTTTCTGCTGACCTTTCAGGTTTGGTGTACCTGTCAAACCTGTACTATTTTAAACCTAAAGCCTGCATGTATAACCTATTTATGTACACCTTCTACTCTGATCCTTGTACTCAGTGTTGCCAACCGTCCGTATTGTTACGGACAGTCCGTAAAAATGGACACCCCCCCCCCGGTACGTAAATGTCCGTAGTTGCGGGAACGTGCCAGTAAAAATAGCCAAGATCGGTTTGGCTTTGAACTATGCATGCGCAGTTCCGGAGCTTGCCGTGCATATGCTGTATTCGGCCAGCGGATTTCACAGAGGCTGTGTCGCGCGGCGCCGGCGAGTGATGTATTGGGACATTCCGCCAGGCGCGCGCACACCAGAATTTTAAATCTGTAACTAACCAGGAGGACGGAGGAGCACAGCACTGGAGCAGGAGTCAGGACTCGGAGGCTGAGCAGCATGCGGCGGCGGCGGAATGGAGGAGCCTGCTGCATCCAGGCAATACAAAGTTCACAGGGGAGTCGGGGACGGACAGAGTGACAGACAGCCCAGCCGACAGTGACATCAGGTGATGGTGGCAGAGGGGGATCCGATGGAGGCAGGGGGTGATGGTGGCACCGCAGAGGGGGACGATGGAGGCAGGGGGAGATGGTGGCACCGCAGAGGGCGATGGAGGCAGGGGGTGATGGTGGCACCACAGAGGGGGATGGTGGCACCGCAGAGGGTGGGGGATGGAGACAGGGGTTGTTGGTGGCACCGCAGAGGACGATGGAGGCAGGGGGCCTGGGGAAGATTGGAGGGAGGGGGGTGTTGGTGGCAGATGGGGATGGAGGCAGGGGGTGATGTGACTAAATAATTTGCCCTTATTATATCAAAAATAACAAAAAAAATTTTTTTTTACCTTAAATCACATTGCTATTTGCCTAGCGTACTTGTTTGTAGCCTAAATACTGAAATTTGCACCTAAAAATGTAATTTTAGTAACTTTTGTGAAGTGCCAGTAAATTTCAATCTGGTAGGTTGGCAACACTGCTTGTACTTGAGGTAGGGAATGGCACGTCACACATAGTCAATAAAAGTATGTATGTGTGTGTGTGTGTGTGTGTATGTATGTATGTATGTATGTGTATATATATGTATGTGTGTGTATATATATATATATATAATATATATATATACACGCACGCATACTCGAGTATAAGCCAACCTGAATATAAGCCAAGGCACCTAATTTTACCACAAAAACTGGGAAAACGTATTGACTTGAGTATAAGCCTAGGGTGTCCATCTGCATGCCTCACTGTGCCCATGACTAGAATGACGTTTAACATAGGAGTCTATAGAAGGGGTGCCTGGATTTGAAAAATCGGTTCTCCCCGGCCGTAGGTCCCCTAGACTAAATGGGGTTACATGTGTGCCAAATTTGGGGTCCAGGGAACCTACGACCGGCCGGTACCGGGTCCCCAAAGTCACCAGAGAAATTACAGTTTAACATTGAAATATATGGAAGGGGTGCCCGGCTTTGAAAAATCTGTGCTCCCCGGCCGTAGGTCCCTCGGACAACAAACATTGCACACTTGTAGAGGAAGGGTAGGGCTACATGTGTGCCAAGTTTGGGGTCCAGGAGACGTACGATCGGCACCGGGTCCCCAAAGTTCGGGAGATCAGGCGCAAAAAGGTGACTCGAGTATAAGCCGAGGGGGGCATTTTCAGCACAAAAAAATGTGCTGAAAAACTCGGCTTATACGCGAGTATAAGCCAAAGCTGGAGTTCTTTATTCAGCAGGAGCCATGAGCTTTGCCTTTTAGGAGACCTATAAGGGATTTCATGGGGATACATTCTGTTTAGCACACAAAGCCTTTAGTGGAGGACTTGGATTCATAATTCAATCTTTAGTATTTATAAACTCACTCATGTTGCATTTTTATATATATTTTATATTTATACTGTAATATTTTTCTTTTTTTTTTCACAAAGTAATATTTTTCTTATTTATAGATCTGCAGCTTGCGGCTGAACTGGGGAAGACTTTATTGGATCGCAATACGGAACTGGAGGAATCTTTGCAACAGATGTATGCTACCAACGAGGAGCAGATCCAGGAAATTGAAGTATGTTCTCTGTTTTATGTAGCACACTGCTGTACATTCACACTCTTGCACAGATAGAGCTCTCTTCTGTCTTCTCAGTCTGTGTTTAGCATTCAGAATTGAATGCAGGCCAGGCAGCTGGCGACTGATTGCCCATTCTCTTGCTAACACACTGACAGCACTTATTGTATCACCTGTAGGCAAACTATCATTTTATTGTAACAGTTGAACTAGAAAGGCTATGGTAAGAACTAAAAGAAACCAAAAATCCCTTTCATAGTGCAAAGCACAGTAGGCACTTTCATGGGAATTTTGAAAAGCGTGTTTATGATGCTTTTTAGAATTGCACTGTGCATCTGCATGACAAATGTCGATGTGGGTGATGGTTTTATGTATCATGTGTATAAGTGTACAAGAATGTGGGTGAAGCACCGCACGTGTTGGCGCACTAAGATTGTCCATACAGACACTTTGTCTTATGTGCCTCTAACCTCTAGTGAAGATAAGGGACTGTTCTGTGCAATATCGCTACAATTCTCATCGATATTAACAACATCTTTTTATATTGATTTAAAACAAAAGGAACCTCTAATCCTACTCTAATAATTCCCAGTTTTGTTATCTATGAGCTGGAGGTAAATCTTTCTTTTTAGCCATAACCCCAACTAAGAATCTACCTGAATCTGCTGTACGAGTCGGTGAAGCAACCAGAACTGGTAGCAGGGACTTCTAAATCTGGCACAGGCCATTTTAAAGAGCCATACCACCAGAAAAGTGTCATAAGAGGTTTATTGATTTCCCTATTTTTTTTTAAAAAGCTCTACTGTGCTTTAAAATTGGTTTAGTGGATGGCGTTATTGGGCTCTTTTAGTCTTCCTCACTATAACTTTAATGTTTTCATTGATCCCGAGCCACGGTTTCCTTGCGCTACATTGATACTGGACAACAAGTCTGAAACATCTGTTTGCAGATTGAATAATGGCTCTATATTAGGCTGTATCTATATATGGTGTATGTGTGTATACACTATAAATCGGTGGTTCTGGATATTTAATTGGCCCCAAAGATGGAATGATGTGCATGGCTCCATCCACTATCCTAAAGCCTAAAACCCCTTTTTCAGGGGATTTTTGTTAGAAGGTTCTACTTATTGTATTGTGACCACGTGCTCTTAAAGTGAATTTTAGGAGCATGCTGTTGGAACCTTAGTCAATTTTTTTATTAAATGCCCAACAAGGAAATCATCCCACATTATTTGTCCTAAAGAATATTGTCCCAAGGACAGGGCGTTAGAGAAAATCCCAAGTCCAAAGATTTTTTTTTTTCTCACTTCCTGTTTCTCTGGGAGGATTTCTCCCTATGGGACATAGACGGCAGAAAAAAAACAAGGGTTTTGGGATGATATAAAAAATTTCTGATCTTAAAGCGAAACTTCAATCCAAAAGTGATGTTCTGAGTAACAGGGTATTTTTCTGGGATGGGGGGAGCAAGTTCCAATTATGAGTAACCATTCCCAATTCCGCAGTCCGTGCCAAGGTAAGAGGGTAGCATACCTTGCCCTGCTCCCTCCTCTTCCGCAGCCTCTTGGAACACATTGCATGTCCCAGGAGGCTGCAGGACCATCCACAAAGCTCTGCTTGAGTTATGCATGTGCAGTGGTGAATCGTCTGTGGTTCTTCACAAAGCCACAGCCAGCTCCCATATCCAAGATGGTGGCGCTTATTTGCAAATGACTTTTGCAAATGCAGATGGTACCTTGTAAAATTAGTAGTGATATCATCACTGTGCTGCATCACTTATACATGGAGCAGAATTATGAGTGGTCCCAGTAGGTCCTCCCACAACAGGCTGCCTGCAAAAAACTGCAGGGAGGTGGACACAAGACCAGTCGCCCTGCACAAGGAGAGGGGAGCAGTGACAAGCCTACAGTATATTACAGGAAACTCCTACACATAGACAAAATACAGGAGTTATATTATACCTGTCAAATCTGGAGGCAGTGGATTATTTAAAGGAGTGAATATCATGAAATAGAGGCTGCCATTGTTGACACCTCCTTGTGAACATGCAGGTTGACTGACCCTCTTGATTCAGTTTGAATCCCAGACATGGAACAAATTAATAAAAATAAAAATTGACTACCGACCACTTTGACATTCCTAATCTGCATGCTTGCCCCAGGTAATTTTGTAACTGGTTGATTCAAAAGGAAAAGCATTTGCAATTTCACTTGCAAACATAAAATTATTTTTTATTAATGTATTAAATAATTGCCGACAATACCCTAATGCCTCTGTGAAAATGAAAACACTGTTGGTCCCATCAATGATTTTTCTTTTTTTGTCATGGCACCATAAGATCTACCACTCTAAAAATAACCTTTCTGTCAACCCAGTAAGAAGGGTTAATCTGAAATGGGACATAGCGACCTGCCTTAGGTTAATCCACACTTTACAACAAATCCTCCTTGTATGAAGATGCCATAGACTATGATACTAAAAGGTTTGTCCAGGGTAATACAGTTTTTTGCAAGAAAAGCCACAAAGAATTTGAATACTAGCTGCAAGGTTCAGTAGTAGTAGTAATCAGATAAAAAGAAACATGCTATCCAAAGTATGTGTTCTGTCTTGCATGGAAAGTATCCCAGATCTTGCCTTTTTAACCAAAACAAGAGAAAATTTACTAGGCCTTTCCTTATATACTGCAATGATTATTCTGGGTAACTGCTCTATTCACCTAACTGCCCTATTTAAAGCAGACCTCCAGCCAAATATTTAATAAAAATTTGCAGTGCAAAAATAAGTTGGTCGTCTCTGATTTTATTTTAGTGTGTTCTGTTCTCCAGGGGACAAAGTACATATACTAATTTTGTCATATCTTCCTATGTATTATCTAAGGCTAGCTGTGAGGTTAAACAGGGCTCCCCTCCATGGCCATCCAGCAACACAACTAGCAAGGAGATGAAGGCTTTGACAAATGATTTGAAGGTCTGCCTCGGTCTAGATAATCTAAAAAATGGGGGAAGGTACCATCATCCACAACGTTTGGTATTGGAAAGATACACGTGGGGCTGCCGCAAAAAATGCTCCTGGCAAAAACAGAAGGTTGGACTATCTCAGTACCCAAGGATTAGGCAGAAAGTATACGTAAAATATAACAATTTTATTAATAGAAAAACGTGATTAAAATGGGAGGGGAAGGGACAGTTATACAAACCAAGCTATGTACAATTAATATTTCAAAGAATTCAAGAGGTCAATGCACCCCGAGGATCGGAAGGGGCACCCGAAATGTAGATCTTGACAAAGTCCTCTACATGTTTGGCCGCACAGGCCGCTTCCTCAGGAGTCGATCATTGTCATCTGGAGAGACCAATGGAACGTGAGACAGCACGGTAGAGACACCTGAAGGTAATCGTCCTTCCACGGCGGACACGGGAGACATTAGGGGACGTGGTTCTAGTGTATCTAGATATCCAGTATAGCAGCACGGGGGTCAGAGGCAGGAGGCTGAACGCATAATGGCTGCTCCCCTGGGGTTTATAGCGCTTGAGGGCAACACAATGGGGCTTTGATCCTGTTGAGATGGGTTTCCTTTGGGAATCTTTTTAAACAGTCCTTGTCGGCAAGCAATATCCTAAAAGCTCTTTGTAAAAAATTCTCCAACATCCTATGAAATTTACCAGCCTTCAGCCTCCTGCCTCTGACCCCTGGGTTGCTATACTGGATATCCAGATACACTAGAACTGCGTCCCCTAGTGTCTCCCGTGTCTGCCATGGGGGGGACTACCTTCGGGTGCCTCTGCCGTGCTGTCTCAAGTTCCATTGGTCTCTCCGGATGACAATGATTAACTCCCCCTGAGGAAGCGGCCCGAAACATTTAGAGGACTTTGTCAAGATCTACATTCTGGTGCCCCTTGCGATTCTTGGGGTACATCGACCTCTTGAATTCTTTAAAAGATTAATGCACGGCTGTAACTATTGATTGTACATAGTTTATTTGTCTATCTGTCCCTTCCCCCTCCCATTTTAATCATGTTTTTCTATTAATAAATTGTTATATTTTAACCACTTGACAACTGGGCACTAAACCCCCTTCGTGCCCGGACCAATTTTCAGCTTTCAGCGCTCTCACAATTTTTGAATGACAATTACTCAGTCATATAATACTGTACCCAAATGATTTTTTTGTCCTTTTTTTCATACAAATAGAGCTTTCTTTTGGTGGTATTTGATCACCTCTGGGTTTTTTTATTTTTTGCGCTATAAATGAAAAAATACAGAAAATTTTGAAAAAAAAACACATTTTTTTTTTTTAGTTTGTGATAAAATTTAGCAAATTATTATTTTTTCTTCATAAATTTTGGCCACAATTTATACTGCTACATATCTTTGGTAAAAAAAATAACCCAAATTAGTGGATATTTATTTGGTCTTTGTGAAAGTTATACAGTCTACAAGCTGTGGGGCGGATCATAAACAATTGATCACACCTAATGTACTGGTGGCCTATCTCATTTCTTACGACCCGAACAAGCCAGCAAAGTACAAATACCCCCCAAATGACCCCTTTTTTGAAAGTAGACATTCCAAGGTATTTAGTAAGATGCATGGTGAGGTTTTTGATGTTATTTTTTCCCACAATTCATTGCAAAATGAAGATTTATTTATTTTTTTCCACAAAATTGTCATTGTAATAGGTTATTTCTCTCACATGGCATGTGTATACCACAAATGATGCCCCAAAATACATTCTGCTACTCCTCCTACCACATGTGTGGGACTTTTTCACAGCCTGGCCACATACAGAGGCCCAACATGCAGGGAGCACCATCAGGTATTCTAGGTGCATAAATTACACATCTAACTAGTTGACTACCTATTACACTTTTGAAGGCCCTGGAGCACCAGGACAATGGAAACGCCCACAAAGTGACCCCATTTTGGAAAGCTAACACCCCAACGTATAATCTATGAGGCATAATGAGTCTTTTGAACGGTTCATTTTTTTCCAGAAGTTTTTGGAAAATGCGGGGGAAAAAATGAAAACGCAATTTTTTTACGCAAAGTTGCCAACACATAGCATGTACATAGCAAAAATGACACCCCAAAATACATTCTACTACTCCTGAGTATGGCGATACCAAATGTGTGAGACTTTTATACAACCTGGCCACATACAGAGGCCCAACATGCAAGGTACGCCATCAGGTGTTCTAGGGACACATAGCATGAACATACCAAGAATTACACCCCAAAATACATTCTGCTGAGCAAATGCTAAACAAAAGATTACCTGTGGTTTTAGTAGCGCAGTTTTCCACAGGAGCATAGCACTGGTCCAGTCAGCAGGCAGGGACTTGGTCAGCAAAAGCGAATGCAATTGTCCAGGCAACAGGCAGGAATACTGTCCATAGTCAGTACAGGCAGCAGGCAGGGATACTGTCCATATACAGTCCAGGGTCAGTGCAGGCAGAGATTGTCAGCAGTGCCAAAATATTGGTCCTGGTAGTAGGCAGGTCCATGTGGTGTGGTCAGTTCATGCGACAGGCAGAGGCATGATGGCATAGGTCCTACAGGCAGTTGGCAGAAGTAGGGCCTCGTTCAGGACTGAATGGGGACAGGGGTAGAGGCTTCTCCCACCCAAATCTCTTTGAAGCCTCCGAGTCTCCAGACCCTAATCTGGGAATGAGAAAAACAAAAACAATTGTTTTCTTCATCCAGAAAAACAATTCTGGAGCCCCTCACATATGTGAGACCCCTGTGTTATGAATCCCACTAGTCCACTGGCAGGGTACAAGATCAGTCCAAGAGGCAGGCAAAAAGCATGGTCAAACAGTCCAGGGTCAGTTCCAGATCAGGCAGAGGTATAAACAGAAGCGTGGTCGAATAACAAGCCAGGGTCAGTTACAGAGAAAGCAGAGGCATAAGGGGTGTGAAGATAAATGGCAGGAAGTGAACTAATAATTTATTTTGGTATGGTAATGGCGGAAGCAGTCGCCTATGCAGAGGCCTGGTTCTGAAGGACATTGGGCACAATAATAAATGGTGTCTTTTCTCTCTCCTCTTTTGGTGCACACCCGGCATTATTTCTGGCGTTATTGGCCTGTTGGTCTGGGAGGGATTTTATCTGGGAAGTGGCACTCGGAGAGTCGGCTAATGACATTGGATCTAATGTTTACTGGTGGGCTGTTCGGGTATAAAAGGGCAGTGGTGATTTCCTCCTGGAAAAAAAGGAAGGATTTGGGTCTTTCAGTGGATTTTCGATATTTTACATATGAGTTGTACATGGCCAAATTAAACAAATAAATAGAAACTTTTTTATACCACTGGTATGTTCTTCTTGTGGAAAGATAGGGTTCGAGCATCTGGTCGTTGAAGTCGACACCCCCCATGAACTTATTGTACTCGTAGATGCATTTGGGTTTTTGGATCCGGCCATTCCTCCTGGTGATCTCAACAAATTCATTGTTGTGGATGGAAGAAAGTACGTACACATCCCTTCTGTCCCTCCACTTAACAGCCAAAATTTCCTCATTACGTAAACTCGCCGTCTCCCCTCTTCTTGGTGACCAGGCTTTGAGGAAAGCCCTTCCGGTTCGTCCGTACGGTGCCGCATGCTGGAGTCTTCATTCTGTGTAGGTTTCGGAACAGGGGCAAACTTGTATAAAAATTGTCCACATACAAGTGGTAGCCTTTCTCCAGAAGTGGGTTTATGAGTTCCCAAACTACTTTCCCACTGGTTCCTATATAGTCTGGGCAATTAGGGGGGTGCAGTTGGGTGTCCTTCCCTTCATATACAATAAAGGCATACACATACCCAGTGGCTCGGTCGCACAATTTATACAGCTTCACCCCATAGCGGGCCCTTTTGCTGGGTATAAATTGTTTTATGCCCAGCCTGCCAGAAAATTTGATAAGGCACTCATCCACGCATATATGTTGGTCTGGGGTAAACAACTGGGGGAAGGTTTCAGAAAAATAATTTAGTAGCGGACGAATTTTATAAAGCTTATCAAAATTTGGGTCATTTCGGGGAGGGCACTGGGTATTATCATTGTAGTGTAGGAATCTCATAATCATTAGATATCTGGACCTGGGCATTACTGAGGAAAAGATGGGCATGTGATAGATGGGGCGGGTTGACCAATAGGAACGCATCTGATTTTTTTTCCATTTAGTCCCATGCAGAATGTGAGGCCCAAAAAAATTCTAAGCTCCTCCACTGTAAGGGCTCTCCACACGTATGGACGGGCATAATAGGACGTTGGGTTGCTGGTTATAAACTGTTGTGCATATAAGTTGCACTGGGCCACAATTGTTGCCAGCGTGTCCTCAGTAAAAATTAAATTAAAAAAATCAATCGGGGAAAAGTTTTCTGTATCCACCTGGACTCCTGGCTGGGCAGTGAAAGGGGGAATGTTGGCTTCTCCTGAATTGGGAGGAAGCCACAGGGGGTACTGAAGGGAATAGTGAAGGCTGGCATGGGACCTAACCCTTTGGGACTGAGGTGACACCCCACTGGTACGTGGCCTTGCTTCCCGAGGTACTGTGGTGCTGGTGGATGGCACTGCGGTGCTGGTGGATGGCACTGCCTCCTCAGCAGAATGCCTTCGTCTGGTGGGCGGGCCCTCCTCCTCTTCTTCTTCCTCCTCCGCCTCCTCCTCCGCCTCCTTCTCCGTCTCCTCCTCCTCCGTCATTGATCTACTGCTTAGGACAGGCTCGTAGTCCACGTCAGACTCATCTGAATTTGCTCCCGTCGGCCGCAAGACTTTCGTTCGCCTCCTCGGCTGAAAATACTCTTTTAGCCATTGATGAGATGGCACTGGTGGCAGGTGGCACTGGCAGGAGGCACTGGCAGATGGCACTGGCGGCAGATGGCCCTGGCAGGTGTCACTGGCAGGGACTGTGGGCACTGTTTTTTTACTTGTGTGTAATGTGTTTTGCAAACTCACTTTTACAGGTAAGAGCACAGATCTTTCTCCGCACACGCTGTCTGTGTGAGGAGAGAAAGCCGGCAATGAGAGATGATCTCATATGTTTACATTTGAGATCATCTCTCATTGGACAGTGAGATCGAGTGCTGAATGGCCTCTGTGATTGGCCATTCAGCACGATCTGTGATTGGCTGTGTCCAAGAGACACGGCCAACACAGATTTTCCCCGATGCACGCTCGCAGGGGAGCGTAGGGGGGGGGGAAGAAAGAGGAGGACGTCCATGGATGTCCTGTCAGCACTTCGGTCCCGCAATGCAGACGTCTTTTTAGCATTGCCCGGGCGCGAAGTGGTTAGTATACTTTCTGCCTAATCCTTGGGTACCAAGATAGTCCAACCTTCTCTGTTTTTGCCAGGGGCATGTTTTTGGGGCAGCCCCAGGTGTTTCTTTAAAATGCTTTGACAAATGGAACTTTTCTACCTGCCCGGTTGCCTGGAACATTTTGGTTGACAAGTTTCCCTCCCCCTGCGTTCCTTGTGAGATGCTTGTCTCCAGCAAATGCTTGGAGATAGAAAAATTAGCTTTTTGTCAAAGCAACGGTCTCCTTGCTAGCTGTGTTTTTGGACATCCATGGAGGGAGGTCCAACCTAACGTCTAACTTTTTAGACAGCACTGAGATGACTGAGACAAAATACTACATGTATTTTGTCCCCTGGGGAACCGGATGTATTAATAAAAATTGAAGTGAAGCTTCCTAAAGTCTTATGAGGTTTAGTCACTTCATGTAATGTCATACTTTCTGGGGCTGCGGTTAGGAGAGCTGCAGCTCTTGTACACAGGTGATTACAGTTGTTTGTTCACCCCACTCTTCTTATCTATTTGTGTATTCAATTTATATACATCAGATATACCAGAACACATTACTGCACTCTAACATCTTTCCACAAGTCAAAACAGTAAATGGGACATTATAAGGAGCTTGCCATTTTTTGTATTTTGTGTTTTTTGATTTCTTTTACTCTCATTGCAGTACCTGACAAAGCAAGTGGACCTGCTGAGACGAATGAATGAGCAGCATGCCAAGGTGTATGAGCAGCTGGATGTCACAGCCAGAGAGCTGGAAGATGCCAATCAGAAACTGGTGCTGGAGAGCAAGGCATCACAACAAAAGATTATTGGGTAAGAATACTTATTACTTTCCGCACCTTTCTCCAAGAGCAGCTGTCACAGCAAATACAAAAGTAAATCGGGTTTCTAGTAGAACCAGTTTTTACCTCTATGTATTTCAAATGTTATGCTTTTGTATTATTTTTTTCCTTTCTCTAAGCTGGATTGTGTCTGTATGTTGTTGGATTTTTTTCCCCCCAATTTACAATGATGGGTAAATCCCCAGTGTTTCTCTTATGCCGCGTACACACGATCGGACATTCCGACAACAAAACCATGGATTTTTTTTTTTTTTTTACATATTTTCGCTCAAACTTGTCTTGCATACACACGGTCACATAACTGTTGTCGGAAATTCCGACCGCCAAGAACACAGTGACGTACAACACAACGAGCCGAGAAAAATCAAGTTCAATGATTCCGAGCATGCGTCAAATTTATTCTGAGCATGCGTAGGATTTTTGTGCGTCGGCATTGGATACACACTGTCGGAATTTTCGACAAGAACTTTTGTTGTCAGAAAATTTGAGAACCAGCTCTCAATCATTTTGTTGTCGGAAATTCCGACAGAAAATGTCCGATGGAGCCTACACACGGTCGGAATATCCAACCAAAAGCTCATATCGGAGATTTGTTGTCGGAAATTCCGATCGTGTATACGCGGCATTGGGGATCGTTCACACTAGCTCCTTTTTTGAGCTGGTTTGATCTGCATAGATTCAATGCAGGCTTAACAAACGGACACCAAGAAAAAAAATTGTTTCCTATGTGCCCTTTTTACACCAGAATGCTACACTAAGGTGGGTTGCAGTGTGCTGCGCAAAAATGCAGACATGGTACAATTTTTTTATGCAGTTCAACTGACCACAGGTCATCTAATCACAATGTGCTACAATGTGTAGACTTGAATGATTTTGTGACCTTTCAATACATTTTAAAGCCCAACTCTGGGAAACTTTAAAATTAAGCCCTTGCTGTGGCCCTGCACCTACACTCACTTCAAGGGTTAGCTACTCGTTTAGTCTAGGGAAGAGAAGCACTTTAAAGCGGAGGTCCACACAAAAAGTGAACATCCGCTTTTCAGAACCCTCCCCCCCCCCCCCTCTCCGGTGTCACATTTGGCACCTTTCAGGGGGGAGGGGGGTGCAGATACCTGTATAATACAGGTATTTGCACCCACTTCTGGGAATAGACTCCCATGGAAGTCAGCAGCTGCAGTATTTGTAGCTGCTGGCTTTTTAATAAAAAAAAAATTGCGGGACCTCCGCTTTGACTTGCCTGATCTTTGGCTTCCTGTTCCTTTTGGACTGTGGACTGTGTCTTTGGCATTATCATCATGTCCAATGCAGGGCTATGGACACTGGTCCCGATGACATCACGACCTTAGACTGGAAGAGAGCATGGGAGAGATTTGTCTAGCAGCATGGTGAATAGATCTTCTTCTTTTCTATGTCCCCTAGACCTAAACAAGACATTGACCTGTGTAGTGCTGGTGCAGCCCACACTGCAAGAAAACCTTTTTAAAGTTCCCAGGGTTAAGCTTTAATAAAGTAAAAAAAAAAAGAAAAAGAAAGAAGGTAAGTCATGCCTTGTTTTGTAACAAGGCAAAGCCCCACCCCTGCAGAACAGACACTAGGCGTTTTAGTGTTCAGGCTGGGATGAATGAACTGTTGGATGGAAAATTCCAGTTAAAACCAAAATCACCCAGAGATGCAAATGCTAACCATGGTGCTAAGGGAGCAGTAAAAATACTACAAAATCTGGAATTCTTATTTGTTTTATAAATATCAAACTTTACTAGCTTCTCAACAATAGGTTGAGATGAGATATTGTGGCACTCTTCAATTCCTGAAGGTGAAAGGTTCCTCGGTGTGTCAGGCCAGGGGGATGGGTGGAATTCCTCCCCCACCCTTTTATTAATTTTTCTTTCCCCCTTTCTTTAGTTTTGTCACCCTTTTCCCCCTCCCCACTTCATCTTTTCCACTGGGGTTTAGTGGTGCTCTTCACCCTTATATTGGAAAACATGTATGAGCTAATGGTATATTCCATTGGTGTGTAAAAGAAGCTCTGTTGAATACATACAGTATAGTATACCCAATACTGTCTGTCTATACAAGAGCCTAATGCCTTTGATTTACTTCTATTTGACATTATTTTTGTGCACAATATTTGGTGTATTTGATGCTATGTGTTTGGAAGGACTTGTTATGCCGCTTCTTCTAAATAAAGAATAAAAAATTTAATAAAACGTTTGAATTCCCATTGGCCACCTCACTGGTGACATTTTATTGCCATGGCCGGTAGGTCTGGGAACAATTCTCAAGACAGGCTGATACATTCCTGATACCCGCATCTTGTCTAATAGTCTCTAGTCAAGTCTATACAGCACAGAATCCGTGTCTGCAGTCCCACCCAGACATCATGTGGACAATATATCCAATTTAAATTATGTAAAGCTCAGAATAAAAGCAACTCTAATGCACTAATGAAGCCTGTTAATTGCTGACAAGAGAACTACCCTTTGTTTTAAATCGGACTTTGCATACCAAAGAGAACGTGTTTGTTGGTTTTTGCCTTTAACTTGCCTTAAAAAATGCCTGTTTTTATCACTATGAGCAGAAAAAATCTGGGGCTTTCGAAACACTTTAAAAGGGATATTTTTTTAAATAGTATTTGATGTATCACTATGTTGCAGCCCTATGCTATATTAACCACTTGCCCACCAGGCCAATTCTGACATTTCTCTCCTACATCATATCATCCTTTTTTTGCTAGAAAATTTACACAGAACCTCCAAACATTATATATGTTGTTTTTTTTTAGCAGAGACCCTAGAGAATACAATAGCGGTCATTGCAACTTTTTATCTCGCACGGTATTTGCGCATCAATTTTTAAACGCGTTTAAAAAAAAAAAAAAAGACTGTTTCATGGTTAAAAAAAAAAAAAAAAACAGTAAAGTTAGCCCAATTTTTTGCATATGTGAAAGATGAAGTTGCATCGAGTAAATAGATACCTAACATGTCATGCTTCAAAATTGCACACGCTCGTGGAATGGCGCCAAACTTTGGTATTTATAAATCCCCATAGGCGATGCTTTAAAAAAAATGTACTGCTTGCTCTAACGTTCGCGGCGACACCTCACACCTCGTGGTGGTTTCAACACCGTTTTAATATGTGGGCGGAATTTGCGTATGTGTTCGCTTCTGTGTGCGAGCACACGGGGAGAAGGGCACTTAATAAAAAGAAAAGTTTTTTTTTTTTTTTTTTTTTAGTTACTTTTACTTAGTTTTATTTAATTTGACACTTTAACAATTTTTTTTTAATTTTCAGCACTTTTATTTCTATTACAAGGAATGTAAACATCCCTTGTAATAGGAATATGGCATGACAGGACCTCTTTACAGTGAAATATGGGGTCAATAAGACCTCACATCTCACCTCTAGGCTGGGAAGCCTAAAATAAAACGATCACAGCTGAGGCTGCGCTGTTTTTTTTGCATGCAGAGGCCAGGCGTGACGTCATAACATCGCGCCCGGTCGCTGACGATCATAGAGACTCCGGCGACCATCTGGTCCACCGGAAATCTCATTATGATAGTTCTTATGGTGTAGGGAATCGCCGTCTGAAAACGACAATATCTGAATGATGCCTGTAGCTGCAGGCATCATTCAGATATACCACCACAAAGCCTTAGCTTTATAAAAGCTGGGGGAGGAGCAGCAACAGTACACAGAGCTTCCCAGTGAATGGATGTGCAGGGGGGGGAGGGGGCATATCAGGACAATTCTGATCATTGGAGAAGAGCAGGCTGAGTTTCCAGCATAGCCAGAGAACTGACCATGATGTGTTCTCCTGCTTAGTGTGGTCAGCTTTTAATAATAGGAAAGGAGAGGGACTGGCAGGAACACCAGGGATTTCACACAAAGAAAGCAATGCAAAGAGAACAGGATACTTTTTCATACAAGTACATGGTACAGCGGGCACATATCAGGATCATGCAATGTTGGGAAAACAAAGCTTTTGATTTTGATGTTGCCATTATTGCCGCTTTTATTTTTGGGGAAACTGGGAGCTGCAATCTCTGAAAGATGATCTTTCTCTTACTTTCCAAATCGACTTTATTAACCAACTCACATTTGGTAATCAGCCCTTCACATAGAAATTGGCAATTAGCTGGTGGCACTTAACTAGTAATTTAGTTTGTCTTAAATTGGTTATCTTTCTGTGTTTAGTTTAACGGAAACCATTGAAGGACTGCAGGTCCACATTGATGACCTTCAGAAACAAGTGGAAGAACTGCGAAAAAACAACCAGTTGTGTCGCACCCGTGAGAAATTTGAGCAATCCAGGTCAACGCACAGCTTCTCCTGTCTAAAGGAACTGTATGATCTACGCAAGTAAGTCCCGCAAGTCATCTTGTCTTTTCTAAGAGTTCCCACACACTGCTTTTGCATTTGGATGCATACCAATGCAATTTTTAGCCTTTAAACCCTGAAAATTGTCAATTCAATAGTATTTAAAGCTTGTATGCCACATTATTACTAAACCTACGGTTAGTGGCAATGATCACTAGGGCAAATGCTGAGCATAAACTCCCCCTACTTACCCCCCTATTGGAGAAAGGAGTTCCTTTTTTTTTTTTCTTGCCTGTTACTATATTACTTGCATGAATGTTACTGGTTTATATGATGGATGGAGTTTTTCCAGGACATTAAATCTTTTATAATATATTTTCTGCAGGTATTTTGTATACGATCATGTTTTTGCTGAGAGGATTGCATCTCTGAATACTCGGCCTGAACCAATTGAGGAGGAAAATGAGAATTTGAAGAAGACCTTGGTAATCCTAGAAGCACAGCTTGGTACAGAACGCAAAAAAAGACACAGCTTAGAGGAAGAATACAGCCAGGTTGCAAAAGAAAATGCTGAGCTAGAGCAGATCCTCCATGAGAGAAACTCCATCCATGCTCGGGCAGAAGAACTGGAGGCAGAGGTGGCAGAAATGCGTCAGTTCTGTCGGACTGACAGTGTATTTGCAAGCAGCGTTGAGAAATTGATCCCAGAGTCCATCTTCATTTCCTTCAAAGAAAATGCAGACAAGGATATAGAGTCAGAGGCATGTATACGGCCCACGGAAGGGAACAAAAGGCCTTTAAAAAGAAGCAGCAGTGAGATGATCCTGCCCAGTTCTACTGCAGAAGCCATCCGCAATGGCCATGAGGAGACCTGTATTAGGAGAACAGAAGCTGTAAAACAAAGGGGAATTTCCCTGCTTAATGAGGTGGACTCTCAGTACAGTGCTCTGAAAATCAAGTATGAGGAGCTTCTTCAGCGATGCCAGTTAGAGGACGATTTCTTCAGCCATAAGGCAGTCCAGACCTCTAAACTGTCCACCGGCCTCTCCAATGTATCTCCTGAAGATGGTTCTCCACTACATTCCTTCTCTACCAAGCACAAAGCTGGTTCCCCTGGAGCCCAGCCAGAGTATAAAGTTCTTTTTCAGGAAATTTTTAGCTGTATCAATAAAACCAAAGAAGAAATTAACGAGCAACGAACAAAATACAAACAGATTTGTGATTCTAAAGACAGCTAGAGCTCAATGTATTCCCAAACTTTTCCACTTTTTTTCTTTACTTGAAGTGCAAGTCCACTTTTCTGACAGGTTGATGTTGTAATGTGGGATGGCAAAAAAGACAGCTTTCCAAGCCCTTCTAACCATATGCTTTAAAAGAGAAATATGGGATGTTTTTTTTATCCCATATTCATACTTGCCTAGATCGACGCAGCATGCATCTGACCCCTGCATCTACACTGAGAACCGAGCCACTGAACACTGCCGATGGCTCGGTTCTCTCCCCTCCCCGGGCGGAGAGCTGCTGCCTGTCAATCCGCAGCTCTGCTTCTCCACGCTCACTGGAGCGCTGAGCTGTGGAGTTGTGGGGAGCAGCTTTTCGCTGAGAGGCTGAGATTGCCATCGGTCCAGGCACCTGGCGGATCCAGACTTCCAGAGTTGGGATGACACGGTGCCTGGACTGATCTTGGTGACATCAGCAGAGAGGGGACTTCAGACCGCTCTCTGCTAAAAAACAGGTCACAGGAGTGCAAAACGAATTGCACTCCTGTGACCCATAGGAGAAGCCCAGCCGAATGCGCTCAGGCTGGACTTCTCCTTAAATAGTCTTGAAGTACCGTAAATATTCTTCTAAATGGGGAAAGGCTCAGACTTTGCCTGTTGCCATGAACATATTGTATACATGATGGGATGCTGTTTATATTGGCATATCTTGGCTGTAGACCAGGGGTCTTCAAACTACGGTCCTCCAGGTGTTCAGGAACTACAATTCCCATCATGCCTAGTCATGTCTGTGAATGTCAGTTTTACAATGCCTCATGGGATGTGTAGTTCTGCAACAGCGCTAGGGCCATAGTTTGAGGATCCCTGCTGTAGACCCATTGTAGAAATCTATAGCACAAATGGAACAGTTGTTCAACACAAACTAAGCCCTCTGCAGAACTTTTAGAACAATACTGGTAAAGAACGATTGGCATTTAAACAGATCTCAGTCCTCCTTTACAATAACAAATATGTTGGGAAAGTAGAGGTAAACTTTAGGTCTAAATGTATTAAATGTTTTGTTTTTAAAAGCTTGACCATAAAGACTTGTCATGGCTACCTCATTAGCCTATTCACAATAGAGCAATTCCATATTGGCATTGGATATTACTATATGTAGTCCATCCATTTTTAATGTACATACATTTCTGACCTCAGCCAAGCTTTAAAGATTACTGCCTAAATGTTGAAACCCTGAACTGTGGAGAGAAGTATTGTCACAAGTAGTGTCTGAGGTCTCCATTTTTTTTTTTTTTCACCATTTATATACTATACCTTTTTTGTTCTGCACTGTCAACTGGTGATGACTTTTGAGGAATTATTCAGAGTAGCAGGGGAGGTGCAGGAAGCCCAGATCACAGAATGAATGAATGCAGTGCAGGTCCTCTGGTACAGCTTCCTCTCCAACAATAAGCACAATAATGACCTCACCAAATCTGGTGCAGTCACAAGCAGCAGTATCCCTCACATTGCAGGAGTACAGTCATAAATTAGGAAATGCACTGACATTTTTTTAAGTTCAAGTCATAGATTGTTCATGGTACTAATTGGGCACAATTAACATTTCTAGATGTTCGCTATAACATGACAAATCTTGACTTTAGAGGTCCACTTTAATATGTTTTGTCTGTTCTTTGGAAAACGCCATACAGTAGACGCACTTCTGGTGTTGCCTTGCTTTTTTTCAATTTTTTTTATTTTTTTTTAATTAAATATATATGTGCGTTCAGATTGGAAGAATAACCATGTGGGAACAGAAAAGTTTTGTGTAATTATATGGAGTTGATATAGTTGTCTGGTAGCATCTCTACAAAGCTAAAGAAGCACAGGGCTAGCCTTTTTCTGTTTATTACAGAGAGTTTAAAATAATACTGTGAAGTAAATTAGAGACAAGTATTTTTCACTTGTTTTCTGCCACAAAATGTAATTATTATTTATACAGAATCCTTATATCCATTAAATGGAATTCCAATGACAGTATTTATTGCTTTACCTGTTGTCCAAACATAGTTGACGAGGGCAGCAATGATTTTTTTGGAAGAACCAGGCTTCCAGGGAATGGTGGTTACCAGTGGCGGCTGGTGCTCAATTTTATTTTTGGGGGGGGGGTGTGTGTGAGCGGCAGACAAACCTGGCCCCCCTCACTCCCCCCACCCTGTCAATTAATCGCTGCTTCGCTCACCCGCAAGCCCCACACTTACCGCATCCAGGCAAACCTGGCCCCCTCACTCCCCCCCACCCCATTGATCGATCGCCGTTTCGCTCATCCGCCAGCCCCGCACTTACCCCACCCAGGTCGTGGCTGCCCCCCCTGCATCTCCTCCCAAGTCCCGGTGGTCGCTTCTCCTCCTAGCCAATCGGGTCTCAGGACCCGCATCCTGATTGGCTGGGAGGATAAGCATTAAGACATTAGCAAATATTAATTAGCTAATGTCACTGCGCCCCGAGCCCACCCTTTTTGAAGCCAATTGGAGCCTCAGGCTCTAATCATGTGCTTAAAAAAATCCCATTGAAATCTATGCGTCCAGCTCCCTGCATGAAGATTAGGAGTCAGGCGTATAGATTAGGGGGGCGGCCGCTACTGGTGGTTACCCATTCACAACTGGGGACCTTAAACATGTAGGTAACAGGTGATCCTTTTTGAGAAGCATTTTTCCTTAACAATTCCTATTATCTATAGTAAGTTAGACTAAATAGTCATTTTAAATTTACTAAAGTAGGTACAGTGACTAGAACAGAGTGATTTTTTTTTTTTATGTAGAAACCTGTTTAATTTATTGAAAATGGGCAAAAGGAAAAGATTTTAGTTTATTTTGTGAGTTTTGTAGTACTAATATATTTTTTACCTACTAAAATAACTGCTCTATTGTTTAGAACATGTATCAAATTATGGACTTTGTTAATTGGGGAGTTTAAAGTAGAACTATAGGCAAAACTTGTTTGTTTTTTTACCATTTTGGATAGAGTATAACCCCTGTCAGTTTTTTTGTTTTCTTTTGCCATCTGTGTCCTATTGGGGAGATTTATCTTCACTTCCTGTCCCATAGACAAAACAGCAAGTGAGAAGAAATCCCTGCAAATTAAGATAATCCCCATTGAAAGATTTTTTTTTTTTCTTTTTTTCTTTTTTTTTTCACAGCTGAGAATATGGGATTTTCGATTACTTTCAATGACGGTTGTAAACGGGACATAGAGAGAGGGTGAATCTCCCTAACGGGGGCACAGACTGCAATAAAAAAAAACCTGATGGGTGTCCTAATCCCTCTCTACTCTATCCAAAAAAATTAAATAATTATATTGTCTCTAGTTATACTTTAAGCATGAACCACTATAAGGGGAGCCTATGGTATGGTAACTGGTAGGTCATTGTAGCATAGTCTGAAATATAACATGCTGTATAAAATGGTATTCAGAATAAGTGACAAAGGTATTTCTAAAAATGAAAGTGTGGGCATATCTCTGTAATCTAATTTCATTTGTTAGGCTGGGTTCACACTATCCTGCGGCCGTGACTTGCAGCAGGGGGTCTTGTGTGTCCCTGTTCACCATTACAGGTCCAAATTAGGTCCGTTTTTTTTTCGCCTGAATTTGGACCTAAAACGGAGCCAAAGACGCACAGGACCCTTCTGCAGTGCGCTCCACGGCCGCCCCGGAGATGTGTGAACACTCTCCTGTCATGCGAATTGGATGCGGGGAAACCCAGCCTTACATCTCCTATACCTGAGCATGAAGGAAGGGTGGGGGGTGGTAGGGTTTGAAGATGCCAGCAAATACCAGAAGTTCTGTCAGGAAAGAGAGGATTATAAGGTAGGTTATAGTAAAGATGGAAAACTGGAAAAGAAGAGAAAACTGGAAATAGTTGCCAGTGGGTTGCTAAGGGCAAAAGATCCACTACTTCTATAATTCTTTTTTAGAATAACCCAGAAATCAGGATGGTGCGACTGAAACGTAAATTGGCCATAGATGAATTGAAATTGAGCCCGTTCAGCAGGGATAGGCCGAATTTCCACCCATGTGTGGCCATTCCTGCTTGACAGAAGTCGATCTAATGATTGATTGAAATTTGTAAAATGGGTTTATTGAAAAAGTTTCAATCTGTGTCTGTAGCAATGGGTGACCAAATTTTTTTTGTAAATAATGACTTTTGGAAACAACCTGTGATGGATTGTGTTTTGGAAGGTAACGTGTACATGTAGGTCATTGTTCCTGTCCATAAGGTGATGAATAAAGAGAACTTGTTACCAGAAAAGGCATCTACTATGTGAACTGTTCAGCTTACCAATTTATCAAAGCTCTATCTAATTGCTAAGAATTGGTTCCTAATCTATGGATATGCACTATTATGTTTTTTGCCATGCCAGAATATACATGTGGGTGAAAAGTGCGCATTAAAATATTTTCTGTATAAAACTGATCTGGATCTTCTTCTTTTATTTTTTTTATTTTGAGTTTTAATTTAAGAACAATATTTGGCAAGCAGTGACAGCTATATCTGGTGTACAGTTTCAACTGCAACTGTAGAGATGAAGAAAAGAATGTACCTAAACCTTTATGGCAACAAGTTACTAGTGAAGCATGTTCAGGTGGTATATCAGTATTACACCATGAAGTTATGCTGATTGAATTATTTTTTTTGTTCTTTTTTAGAGAATGTTGCAGGTTGGTCCAGCACCATCTTGAACATCTCTTTGACTGGACTTTTTATATCCTATTAATTTTTATTTCTGCTTGCTTGGCCTATTGTTCATGTGCAACTTCTTGGGGATAGGAGCAGACTACAAAGAGGGCTTACTAGGTTGTGCAGATAACCCCTAGAGCAGGGATATGCAATTAGCGGACCTCCAGCTGTTGTAAAACTACAAGTCCCATCATGCCTCTGTCTGGGTGTCATGCTTGTGGCTGTCAGAGTCTTGCTATGCTTCATGGGACTTGTAGTTCTGCAACAGCTGGAGGTCCGGTAATTGCATATCCCTGCCCTAGAGTGTGGTGTTTCCTAGTCAAGTGTGCCATAATGGCAAAAGCGCCCCCTCATCCCCACTATGCAGCAGGGCAGCTGCTTGGCATCGGGACCTGGAAGATGGCAACAAACACTGTAGTAGCAGTGTCTACCACAGTGTTTCTCTGCCTCCACAGTGGTCCCACAGGTATGGAATTTGCATATTACAGTAATTATTATTATACAAGATCTATATAGTGCCAACAGCCTGTGCAGCACTTTACAACATGAGGGCAGACCATAGGCGTGCGCACAGGGTGTGCTGGGTGTGCCTGGGCACACCCTAATCACCCTATGTGAATAAGCA
Organism: Rana muscosa; assembly: GCA_029206835.1. Taxonomy (NCBI): domain Eukaryota; kingdom Metazoa; phylum Chordata; class Amphibia; order Anura; family Ranidae; genus Rana; species Rana muscosa. Next base: position 61,661,355 of record CM055127.1, on the reverse strand, counting down.
TTATCCAGGGGCGGCACCAGGTGGGTGGTTGGGGGATGCCAGTGGCCAGTGTAAATGCCTCCATTATATTAAAGGCTAGGTTCAACCTTAGGAACACATTAAACTTGTATTTAATATGATCCCAATCAATGGTCTTCCACCACTAGAGCCTCCTCCCTGTGACAGGGGGTGGCATTCATGTGTGTTTGAGCTTTGGGGTGCACACCCTAATGCAATAGGCTGCGCATACCTATGGGGCAGACATTGAAGAACATTTGCTTGATCTGGTTGTTTATGGCTACATTTGTGACTGTGTGTGCTGAACTGGTACCTCTATAACCCTGAGGGGCTTAAGCTATTCCTCCGCTGCAGGCACAAACGTGCAAATCCCCCCCCCCCCCCACCACCAAAAATGTGCATGTTTTGTAGGAAGATATGTGAAAGTCTTCCAAGCAAAGCTGGCCACAATGCTTGCAGGCAGCTTAGAGAGAACTCGGAACACAACAGCTCAGCGGGGGAGATTGCTGTACTAACCTTGCATGGTTAGTACAGCGGCTCCGACCAGAGCTGTCAGGTTTTTTTTTTCGTGCAAGTGGTAGAACAGAATTTACTACTACTTTCCTCAAGGAATTCCTTTTTAATTAACAGGGATTTCCTCTCAGCTTCTGTTTGGCTATGGGACAGGAAAAGAAGGGAAATCTCTGCAATGTAGCACAGTTGGCAAAAAAAAAAACGTTTTTTAAATCTGACGGGTAATAATCCTCCCTTGCTCTATCCATAATGGGGAAATGAAAAATTGCTGATAGTTTGACTTTAATGGGACAATTTCCTGAGTGACTGAGGGCAGGCTTCTTCTAATTAAAACAATATGGGAAGTTCCCCCACTAGGTTTTTTAGCAGCAAAAAATAGTAATATTTTTTTTTTTAAACAAGAGAAGTAATATTTAAACTGTTAGTAAAGGTTTAAAATATTTTATTGAGTCAAAAGATGAAATTTCAATTCATAGAGTTTTAAAAAATTAGCTCTGGTATTGGCATAGAAATGACATAATCCATCATTCATGATAAAACACCACATGATTAGGAGCCCATTGTTTACAATGTGGTCATCCATAAGATTAACCCAATGCATTTTAACCCCTTGAACTGTGGTCTTCGTTGGGGGGGGGGGGGGGGGGGATATCTTTCATAGTCATACAACTTTTATATATTATGCATTACATAGGGTTCTTTACTATAATAGCGGCAAGGATGTGGAATTCCCTTCCATAGGCGGTGGTCTCAGCGGGGGGCATCGATAGTTTCAAAAAACTATTAGATAAGCACCTGAAATACTGCAACATACAGGGATATAAAATGTAATACTGACATATAATCACACACATAGGTTGGACTTGTGTCTTTTTTATTTTTTTCAACTTTGTAACATTTCTCCAGATGTGATGATGTATATTTACCATTTATCATGATGGAGAAGAAATGAACATGTCTTGCAACCATAGTCTGCCTTAAAAAGGTATTTTCAGTGATCCTGGAGCCTCCTTGTGCTGTCTCTATACGCTTTGGGCGGGCGGGCCCCGCCTCCAAAGAACTTGCAAGAAGTCACACTCTCGGACGTCATGAGGGGAACTGGAGGGGGACAGCGAGCACCTGCGATTATATTATAACATTCTTAATATTCTTACAATGAAGATTTCTTTGTTTTTGTTTTTTTGTGACATTGAGTGACAACCAGACAAACTGACAACCAATCTAATAAAATTAATTAAATTTGTTTTTGCCTGTCTTCTATTTTTTTTGCTTTGTTAACCAACAGTGACCTTGTGTTAATATCCCCAATAGTGGAAATTGTTATTTTAAGTTAATTTAGATGTATTTTTTTTTTTATAAATTATTACAACATAAAGAAAAGTGTTTGAAGTGTGTGTGTGTGTGTATATGATGTGTGTGATAGTTTGTTTTTAAATGAATATAATTAATCAATTAAATGAATTCATTAGTGAGCGTGAATTAATGCATAATATTTAAAGTTGTATAACCTTAAAAGATGTATTTATTTTTCTTCCGATTAGAATGTAAATCCCCCCCCAATGAAGACCACAATTCAAGGGGTCGAAACGTGTTTGGGGGTAATCTTGTGGATGACCACGTAATGTGGTGTTTTATCATAAACAATGGATTGTCATTTCTATGCCAATAACAGAGCTCATTTTTTTTATAACGCTCTATGAATTGAAAACTAATCTTTTGACTCAATAAAAGATTTTAAAACTTTAACAGTTTAAATATTACTATTTTTTTGCTGCTAAAAACCCAGTGGTGGAACGTCCCTTTTTTTTTTTTTATACAATTTAGGGTGTGCAGCCCTATCAGGTCCCATATATATGTGTTCTATAGCTTTTTCTAATTAGGGAATGGAGATGTAGCACACCACTGTGTAATCACTAGTTTGTCTATGATGCACAGAAGCTACTTAATACGGAAGGGACACCTGGCAGTATACACCTTTTCCATTTTAAAAAGTGGCTTCATAGCAACCTCCACTGATGTACGCAAAAAGTCTAGAAATTTAAACCTGGCTCTGTGAGAGCGCCATCTAAGTAGTGTATATTGACTTGCAGTCCTTAGCATAAACATATATTTTTTTATTATTAGAATTCTTCATGTAGAGACTGCATCTCTGTAAAAGTACAAAACATCTTCATTGCTGTGGAGTGATCAATATTTCTGACAGTGAGGAGTAAAGTCCATATTCTAATCAGCAAGCTCAGGAAATCCTAACCCTGGTCATACACTGTGTATAAACATAGTACATTTTTGTGTCTGAGGCCACATTGTTTAAAGAGCCAGAGGATGTGACAGAACTAAAAGCAACAAGGCTTGGAAATTATACAGGAACTTGGGAAGCCAAGAGATTTTGATGTTTATTCTCCCAACCAAGCCAGGGAGAAGGATATTGTCCTCCCAAAAAAGTCAGTAACTACTTCTGCTTTCATATTCATACAATGTTATGCTACACAGACTCGCCAATCATCCATTTATTTTGGTGTGAAAATATAAGGCCCAATAACCTATGTGTTATCCTATGCACTCTTTAGTTCAGCATATAGTATTAAAATCTTCTGTTGATACCTCACCAGACATCTCACATACGCAACCAGCTGCTGGTTAAAACCAAAATGGCACACTCTTACAGTGTGACATAATTAAAGTTTATGGCTATAATATTCTATGTTAGGTGACCTAGTCAACCCCCTCTTATTCATGAGGTTTGATCCTTTCTTGTTACAAGAATCACAGCATGGAAGAAAACCTTTTTCTCTAATAGTGCAAGAAGTTTGCTCCAAACAGTGCTTTATACTACTATGGCAGACATTGTGGTCCCTTTAATAGACACCCCCGCCCTAGTTCTCACCAATCACTGAGGGACACTTTTAGGATAGTTGGCACGCTTTGCAGGAATTTATGCTTATTCAGCAAAGAGAGTGTCTGATGCAAAGACCTTGCTCGTAATGAGCATTTCTGTTCATCTCAAAGACTAATGGGATTGAAGTAAACGAGAAAAAAAGAAGAAAGGCGCACCAGCCTAGTGTATTATCGTATGGGTAGAATTTATTTAAAAGGAAGTATAAAATCTACTCAAGTGTAGTAGAAAGGTTTGCAGTACAAAAGTTATTTCCATAGATGGCTGCAGCATGTAGAACCCAAACCGCACTCCAAATGGTCATAAAGGGTGTGATGAGGGACACTGCTGGCTGATGCGTTTCGAAGCCCAGCAGTGTGTCAAACTCATGCAGTCCATTTTATATAAGCATGCAAACATGTGCACCACAAATCAGGCAATGGAGGACCACCTATAGGTCAGAGGGGCTCCTCCCACTTCAGTGGGCAATCTAAAGAGCCCAAGGTAACTCCTACTGGGTTGGGCCAGTCAAGGGGATCCAAAACGGCCTATAGGTGCGACCTGGGATCTAGAGAAATAGATGTGCGCTCTGTGCAGCTGCAATAAAAGCCCATTCTCCCACCCCACGCAGTCTGTGTGGCTGGTGTAATGTACAGGAAGCGGGCATTACCGGCACCTCTCCAGGCCAACTGCTGCCTGTGTAACAGAGCCGAGGAAGCTTACTCTAGGCTCCTCGGCTCTACTGTTTCATTACAGACCACAAGGAGGAATAATATTCTCCACCTGCATCAAGCCACGCTGTATCTGTGTTGAGAGGGGGGATTAAACAAAAATTGTGGTGGCATTTGTACGGGTGTGTGTTGGCAGGGGAATAGGATTTACACTGGGTGGGGGATGTCAATCCTGTCAAGGATAGGGATGTGGGGGGGGGTAGGAGAACTTTGTAGTGAACCCTGTACTCTGGATATAGCATGCCCCTGCACTCTGTATGCAGTCCACCCCTGAACCCTGTACGCAGCGCACCCCTGAACCCTGCTCTCTCATAGCTCCCAACTGTCCCTGATTTGGAGCAATGTCCCTCATTCCCTCCATTTGTCCCGATTATTTATTTATTTTTATATATATATATATCTATATAGATAAATGCACTTTTTATCTATCAAAAATAGTTTTCCAGCGCTAAACCTTTCATCTGATTTCTAAATTGCTGCATTTGTAAATTCCAAAAGCCAATATAAAGGAATAGTAGTGGTAAAAAAAAAAAGCACTTGTGGGTTTAACCAATCTTGTTTTTTGTACAATTCTTCTTTAAGGGGGTGTGTCCTATGCCTGCATACTTTTGCTGATAGGTGTCCCTCATTCCTATCTCAAAAAGTTGGAAGGTATGCACTCTGTACGCAGTGCAACCTTGAAACCTGCATTCTTTATGTAGTGCACCCTTGAACCTGAGCTCTGTATGGGGGGCCTTCTGACAGAGAGGGAGACATCTGGGACTAGGGAGAAAAGGGACCCGGACTGTAGCCAGTGGGTGATGCAGGGGACATACAGGGCGGTGCAGAATGAGGAGCTCAGCTGCAGGGAGGAGGAAGAAATCCTCCATGATTGTACAAACCACTGTTCACCCATCACTGATCTACCATCCCTGATCACCAGCTGGCAATGGAGTAGATGGGGGTCTATCCTGCCCATTGATTTCTAAAAGTGGACTGCAGGGCTGGTGGGTGGAAGGATTTTTTTAGCAAATTGCACTTTCACTTGTGTAGAAAAAAAAAACAATCCTTCTACCCACCAGCCCTAGCGCAGGGCCTGCAGTCCACTTTTAAGGTAGGCTAAATTCATATTTTCTCTTCCGTTCATGGACGGACACAGCAGCATCTTGACATATGGGTATTATCCTCCTGTTAGGAGATTGACTAGGGAGAAAAACAGCATGTTAAGTGTTAAAACACATCACACAGTACAGTACCGCCCAGGGGGTACATCCCCTCTCCCTTCATCATGCAGCTCAGTTTTTTTCTGCCTAGCATAGGAGAAAGACATGGCTCCCTGCGGGCCCATGTGGCCTGGGGATTTTTTATTTTTTTTGATCCTGAGATCTACTATCAACTGCCGACTGGGTGACAGGCTGGATCCTCAATCCTTGTAGTCTCCCCAGTTCGGCCATTGAGTGTGTCCTGGCCTTTTAGCTACGCGCTGGGCCGTCCACGACATGTCCCATTTCTCCAGGGGTGGCCAGTGAGCTATATCCACTCTCCAGCACACTTCTCACAGACAGTGACACAGGGAGAGCGCCTTAGGAGGGATAGCGCGGACGGCAGCTGTGCGGTACCTGGTCCGGGTGGTGAGTCCTCTGGGGGGCACCTCATTTTCTCTCTGCAGCAGCTAGGAGGGTGGTCCGTGTACTTTGTCTTACATCCCCAGGGGTGTCAGGCGAGTGGGTCAGCATGGCGTCGGAAGCGGACGCCTCTTCCTCAGACATATCCGAGTTGGCAGGTGCCCCTGCACCTGCTATATCTGTGGACGCTGTGTCAGCGGTCCTGGAGGCTTTTGTGGCCTGGGTGGAAGCGGCGTGTGGAAAGAAGGGGGGTAAAAAAAACGCCCCCCTCCCCCGCCATCTTCTGGGGACAACCCTGACACAGAACCGGGCCCAGCTACTGCTCCCAGCCCTGGTTCTGATGTGTCTGAGGTTGCGGACCTTGACAGTGAGGATGACACTGGGTCAGGGTCAGCGCATGATAGGGCGCTTGTAGGAGCACTTATCACGCGGTGCGGGATACTCTACAAATGGAGGATACGGTCCCTTTTGGATTCTGTACACTGACCCGCACTAAGGTGTTTCCTTGTGTACCTTACCTGGATAAGCTCTTATACAAGGAATGGGATCGGCCGCAAAAGGTCTTTTCATCCCCAAAATGTTTAGCGGTCCGTTACCCCTTTTGAGGAGAATTTCCTGAAAAAATGGACTTCTCCCCCGACAAAGATGCCACGGGAGGTAAGACCACTCTGCTCCCGCAATCCAGTAAGGAGCCACGCCGTAGGCAAGGGCCCTCCTTCACCGCTCACAAGCGTTTTTTTTCGTCCGCCCGGTGTCGCAGGTAAAACACTCCCAGGTCGTTAAGGCGCCACCAAAGGACAATAGCGTCCTTGGTTTCGCAAGCCCAACAAACCTGCGGACAAATCAGCGTCCGTATGAAGGTCTGCCCTCGCCCGATGCTCGGGTGGGGGGCCGTCTTCGTGAATCGCAGCTCAGTGGACGTCTCTACTCTCCAACCGGTGGGTTTGCAAAGTAGTTTCCCCATAGTACAAGATAGAGTTCTCTCTTGCCCACCGAACAGATTTTTTTCCTCCGAGTCGTCGGGAGGCCCTGTTTGGGGCAGTTCAGGATCTGCTGGTGTGTGGGGTGATCGTACCTGTACCATTGCAGGAACGGTTTCAGGGGTTTCACTCAAATCTGTTTGTATTCCCAAAGAAGGACAGGGTCCGTCCAATCCTGGATCTCAGTGCCCTCAATTGCTTTGTGAAAGTGCAAAGGTTCAGGATGTAATTAGTTCGCTCTGTTGTCGCTGCTCTCCATCCCGGGGACTTTCTGGTGTCCTTGGACATCAAGGACGCATACTTGTATGTCCCCATATGCTCCTGGCACCAGAGATTTCTGCGCTTGGCGGTTGGAGAAGACCACTATCAATTTGTGGCTCTCCCCTTTGGTGTGGCATCGGCGCTGAGGGTGTTCATCAAGGTGCTCGCCCTGATTCTGGCCTTGCTGAGACGGCGTGGAATCGCTATTGTGGGCTACCTGGACGATATTCTTCTGAGAGCCTCTTCAAGCTCAAAATTAGAGGAGAATGTGTCTATAACCTGTCAGGCCCTCCGAGAATTTGGCTGGGTGCTGAACATTTAGAAGTCGATGTTGGTGCCCTCCCAATGCCTAGAATACCTGGGGTTGGTCCTGGACTCCTCAGAGGCGAGAGTCTTCCTCCCAGTGGAGAAGCTGCAGAAGCTGCGGGTGCAGCAGTTTACATCCCAAAAAAGGGTCGTCGCTCTGCTTTTGCATGCGAGTCCTGGGTCTCATGGTAGCCTCCTTCGAGGCGGTACCATATGCTCAATTCCACACTCGAGTGTTGCAGAGGGAAATTCTGTCACGTTGGGACACATGCCCATCGTCCCTGGATTGTCAAATCCAGCTGATTCACCTGGTCAGGACCTCCCTGGTGTGGTGGCTGATTTCCCTGACCCTTCGGTCCGGGAAGTCGTTCCTTTCCTTTCACTGGACGGTGATCACAACGGATGTCAGCCTTACCGGATGGGGGGGGGTCTGGGGGGTTCAGTCGGCCCAGGGTCGCTAGACCCAGGAAGAATCCCGCCTGCCGATCAATGTCCTGGAACATCGAGCGATCAGGCTGTGTCTCTCCGAGTGGTCTCGGAGGCTACAAGGGCGTTAGGATCCAGTCGGACAACGCCACGGCAGTGGCGTATGTCCACCATCAAGGAGGAACAAGAAGCGTGGCTGCGGTAGCGGAGGTCGCTTACATCCTGAGGTGGGCAGAACGGAGCGCCCACCCCTCCTTTTTTTACATTTGTACTGCTTTTTACGAACTGAGCTGCATGATGCAGGGAGAGGGGATGTACCCGGGGGGTACTGTACTGTGTTTTAACACTTAACATGCTGTTTTATGGCCTAGTCAATCTCCTAACAGGAGGATAATACCCATATGTCAAGATGCTGCTGTGTCCGTCCATGAACTCAGAGAAATGGATTTTACGGCGAGTACAAAAATCCTATTTTTATAGTGACCTTTGTTTTAATAATCTAAGCATATTTTATGGGTACAAGAATGCTTTTGTTTTATTTAACCATGCCCCTTTAAGCCCCCCCCCCACCACTGTTAACGCAATGTGGCCACATCCACTGTTCACATTACTGCTCTCCTTGGGACACCCAAACGTATCCCAGGTTTTTTACAATCCTATGTATAGGTATAGTTTCAAGCCTCACCGCAGCAGATTAGACAGGTCGTCACTGGGAAGGAAGAAGAGTGCACAGAAGCAAGCTTTGGCTCACTTATTTTTCCAGTGGTGCCCCTCCTAATCCGATTTGGAAGTGAAGCCTGAAATCGCTCAAACCTAACCTATGCCATGATTGTGTAGGCTGTTCTCTCTCGGGGGGGGGTTGCCGAAATGAGTCTTTGCCCTGTGTGAAAGAATGTCTAGCTTTACCACTGGCTCTTAAGCCTTTCATAGGGGTGTATTCATTTTTAAAACATGGTCTTGAATAAATTTGTTAGGAAAAATACTTTTTTTTTTTTTTTTTTTTTATGTGTGCAAATTAACAAATCTTGGTTACAATCAACGGCCCGCATTTGTGGGAGTATTTTGTAGTATAGTGTCCCAGAGAAAATGTTGATTCTGAAAGGAAAGTAAAGGTTTTCTAACAAATCTGTTGGGGTGTACTCATTTTTGCTAACCACTGTATGTAAAACAGTGGTTCTCAACTCCAGTCCTCAGGGCCCACCAACAGGCCAGGTTTGCAAGATAACTGAAATGCATCACAGGTGATATAATTTGTTGCTCAGGGATTGCAGTATTCTAGTCTGCATCTCACCAAGGTAATACTTAAAATCTGGCCTGTTAGTGGGTCCTGAGGACAGGAGTTGAGAACCACTGATGTAAAAGAAAGAAGAAAAAAAACAAAACAAAGAAAAATAGAAGGGAAAAAACTCAGCAGCGAACAGCTATATGCACCCATCTATAGCCGTATTGTGCAACATGCCAAGATATAGAACACAGCGTTATCAAGGGCGATGCAGGTAAAGATACAGCTAAACTACAACATAATCATACACATGAATGTGCTATAGGGGTGTAGGGCTATACTAAAAGGTTCATAAGTCCAAAGATATCCATGGCATCTCCTCAATAATCTCTGCCTTATAAAAAAAAAAAAAAGTGGCAACTAAGTGCAGTAAAGACTTTATAAAAGCATCAAGTATTGTCAGGATGCAGATGCTGATGTCAGGAGCTGTGTAAAACACCAAAAACAAAACTGGAAATCCTGGCGTGCATGGACTGCGCAGGACTGGAAGTGACATCACAGCTGGGGGGAGCCGAAGCGTGGCTACATGCTCTTATTTTTATGCATTTTGTGATTTTTAATAAACTGGAATGACCACTCCCTGGGAGACAAGAGATGCAGATCTGACTGTCCTTCAATAGACAAAATTTGGTTTGAAAAAAGAAAATAGGGGGGTAGTATTTTTAAAATCTATTTTGTACCCCTTTAAAACCATCAATTGGGTCACAAATATTCCAGACCTGTAAGTTTATTGAAAAGCAAACTGTAACAGAGATCCCTTCCACTCTTAGAAGTGAGGGCACCACTTTATTGGGAAAAGGGTTTTGGGGTGGACATAAGGGATTTTATGTTCCAAGTCTTGTGCCAGAAGGTAGAATGAATAAAGGGGTCACATTATGGGGCCACTTTCCTGAGATTGCGGCCTCCCTAGCACAAATTTAAAAGGTAAATTATTAAGTTAGGTTTAGCTGCATTAGTACAGTGGGGTTAGGGGCCCCGCCCCTTTTGGGGCCGGTCCACAAGGAAGCAAGAAGAGCCAATCAGGTTTCAGGGAACTTTCTGGATTTTGGGATTGCTTATAAAAGGGCCAGCAGGCGCAGGGTTCTGCCTCTTTTCAGCTGAACAAGCAGGAAGATTTGAGCTCTTACCTTACACAGAACATCTTACATGATGGAAGCGCTGGTGATGCAGCTATTAGAGAAAGCTGGCAGCTCAGGAGGAGAGGCATGGCTTAGACGCTGCCTGGAGTCAGCCCCGGAGGAAGAAGGACGGCTGCTGGAGCAAGAGGGTGGAGACTTGGTAGCGAGCGGCGAGAGGAGGAATGACACTGACATGGTGCAGGGAGTTCCTGAACCAGCTCCGCCTGCAAAAGCGAGGAGACGCGCACCGCCAGAGAGGGAAGGAGGGGCTTCCGCAGAAGCTACAGACACCCATGCGCCGCTAGTGATGCTGAGGGAAGATGGCGGCGGTGTGACGTCACGAGGCCGCCGCGGAGGTCAGAAGAGGCGGACCTGTTCGCAGTCGCCGGCTGGAAGAGGAGGACGGCGCGGCCAGCCGCAGCAGGCCGCACAGGACAGTCGGGGGAGACAGCGCGCGCAGCGGTCTCCCGGGAACCAGCGCTTAGAGTGTCAGCAAGGCACTCAGAACACAGACATGCCACAGCATGCAACAGGTGAGCAGATGCTACAGGTGCAAGACCCCCCTTCAATGCTGGAGCAGGTGGCTCAGCAGCAGGTGTTGCAGGCTCCAGCTGGTGGTGAGTTAAACCAATTGCATGTACTATCTGGTTTGGTAGGCTCTTTGTCTTCCATAATACAATCACTGTCTAAAGGTTCAGAACCTGCTGTGTCTGCTGCTTCTATTTCTGTTAACCCTTCTGTGTCATCTCTTACTCCAGTACTGTCTAGTCTGCCTGTCAGCTTACTATCTCAGCTAGATAAAGTTTCTGCTATGCAGTCTGACAAATCAGCTCCTGAGCTCTTGCAGACGGCTGGGCAAAGGTTACTGGTCCCTGAGATATATATGAAAGATTCCATGCCATGTGAAATGTCCCCTTTAGGATACCATTTAAGTGTAAATGTTAAGGAAAAGATTTGGAAAGGGGAATATGTTGACATTCTTTCTCTCCTGCCTGCGCATAAAGAATTTGTTAGAACAGAAAGGAGGGGGGAGGAGAGAAGCGAAGAAGAAAGGCGCAGGGCAATCCCTAGGTCGTTTAACAATTGGCTTCAAGCCTTTTGTATTTATTCTGGCGGAGAAGCACCCGGAAAGGTGTGGGGGGCTTTTCCAGCATCTAGATCACATCTTGGAAGCCTATAAAAATTTTGGGGGCCTGGGGTGGTTTTTCTATGACGAATCCTTTCGTCAGAAACTGTCCATTCACCCGTCTCTAAGGTGGGGTATGAAAGATGTGGGCTTGTGGCTCAATTTGATTGTGCCACAAAGGCAGGTAGCGCCTAGACAACCCGCTGCGACAGGGTCGACAGCGGCCTTTAGGAAAGGCTGCTGTTTTGCATTTAATGACAGCCAGTGCCGCTGGAATAATTCGTGTAAATACAGACACGAATGTGCCATTTGTGCGGGGACGCACCCAGCGGCAAAATGTTTTAAGCGGAATGCAGTGACAGGAGCTAGCCCGGTCCAGCATATTTTTCCCAAAAGCCTGCACGCCAGTGAGGCTGGAAAAAATGTGCCCGTGGCTGGACATCTACCCAAACAGGGAGAAGGCTTGTTTACTCAGTAAAGGTTTTGATCAGGGTTTCCCGTTGCCTTCCTTTTCGGGGGAGGGGTGTAAATTGGTAGGTAATTTGAAATCTGTAGATCAATTTCCCCAGGTGGTAAGGGATAAGTTATGTAAAGAACTAAAGGAAGGTAGAATTGCTGGCCCTTTTGAGCACCCCCCCTTCTATAATTTTCGGATTTCCCCATTGGGGGTAGTGCCAAAAGGGGAACCCAATGAATTTCATATTATACACCATCTATCCTTTCCAAAAGGTGACTCCTTGAACGATGAGATTGACGGGAGCCTATGCTCAGTGTCGTATGCCACATTCGAAGAAGCGATTGGTAAGATCAGGAGGTTTGGCCCTGGGGCCTTGTTGGCGAAGGCTGACAAAAATCCGCATTTCGCCTCTTGCCCGTCTCCCCGGAGGCTTTCAACTCGTTGGGGTTTTATTTTGAGGGTCAATACTTTTTTGACATGTGTCTCCCGATGGGGTGTTCGTTGTCATGTTCCTACTTTGAATCATTCTCTACATTTCTCCACTGGGTACTTGGCATCCGATCTGGGCTGGATGGTGCGGTGCACTATCTAGATGATTTTTTGTTTGTTGGCCTAGCAGACTCTAGTTTTTGTTCTGACTTGTTGCTGTCATTTCAGGCCATGGCTTTTGAATTTGGAGTACCGTTGGCTGAGGGAAAAACTTGCTTGCCAAGCACTTCATTGGAGTTTTTGGGCATAGAGATAGATACTTGCGGTATGGAATTTCGTTTGCCGGAAAAAAAATTGAGTAAATTAAAATGGTTAATCACGACGGTGTTGCGGAAAAAGAAGGTACGCTTGAAAGAAATACAGTCGCTGCTGGGGGTTCTGGCATTTGCGTGCAGAATCATGCCTGTTGGCAGAATATTTTCGCGTCGGCTTTACCTGGCGATTTCAGGCTTGAAATCTCCTTTGGATCATGTTAGAATAACGGCCCCCATTAAGGAAGATCTTTTGGTTTTGGCCAACTTTCTTGACGGATATAACGGTAGGTCCTTTTTCAGGCGGAATTTGTTGTGGCAAAGGATTTTTGTTTATTTACGGATGCAGCTGGCTCCAAAGGCTTCGGTGCCATCTGGAGATCGCACTGGTGTTGCGCGGCTTGGCCGGAGCCTTGGGTGAGTGCGGGAGTGACCAGGAACGTGGTATTGCTAGAATTATTTCCAATATTAGTGGCATTGGAGTTGTGGGGCTCAGAGTTCGCTAATAGGCGCATCTTGGTGGAAACGGATAACAAGGGTGTATTATATGCAGTGAACTGCCTTTCATCCAGTTCTTTGCCGGTAATCAAAATCTTGCGTCAGGTGGTCTTCAGATGCCTCAAATTTAATATTTGGTTGAAGGCTAGGTATACCCCGGGGATATTGAATAATATAGCTGATTCTCTATCTCGTTTTCAGGAGGAGCGTTTTCGGAGTCTGCTGCCGGAGGCGGACGCAGTTGGCAACTCATGCCCGGCCTATCTGTGGGAGATGATCTGAGTACTGTGACGAATGCTATAAAAAGCTCTTTAGCTCCTAGAACCTGGTCGAGTTACTCGGCAGCCTGGAGCAGCTGGATATCCTTTGCAAGTGCTGAAGGTGGTCAGTTTGATAAGCCTTCGGAAGGTACCATTTTGGCTTTTATGTCAAGTTTAATGCGGCAGCAACTTTCACATAGTTATGTGACAAGAACGCTGGCCGGTATGTCCTTTTTCTTCCGTTTATTGGGTCTGAGACCTTGTTCTTCTTATTTTTCTGTAAAACAGGCACTGAAGGGATACAAGAGATTGACGTTTGTCATAGATGATAGGAGACCGATTTCTCTTGACATTCTCGGTGGCCTTTGCAGAATGACTTCAGTGGTTTGTTTTTCCTCCTACGAGGCCTTATTATTCAGGACAGCTTTTGTGCTTGCATTTTTTGGGGCATTTCGCATCTCAGAATTAATTCCAGTGAGCAAACAAGGTGGTTCGGGTGTGCGATTTGACCAGGTGCTAGTTGATCAATCGGGTGTTCATGTGTGGCTGCAGTATTCCAAAACAGACCAATATAGTAAGGGTAGATGGGTTCATCTAAAAGAACAAAATGAGAGCTTATTGTGCCCGGTAGCCTTGGTTAAACAATTTATGGGGCTTAGGCCTCCCGGGGAGGGAATTTTTCTCATTCATGCTAATTTATTGCCCCTGACGAAATACCAATTCGATGCAGTTTTAAAAGAGTTTGGGTGCCATGGGTTTAAGTCATTTTAAGTTTTCCTCCCACTCCTTTCGGATTGGCGCAGCTTCGGAGGCGGCCCGATCGGGCGTCTCCGAATCAGATATCAAGGCATTGGGTGGGTGGAAGTCAAAATGTTTTAAGTTGTATGTTCGTCCTAATTTGTTTATTTAATTTTAGGTACCCAGCACACAGTGTGGATTTTGGGGCATTCATTTATTTATTGGGCACAAAAAAGAGCGGCTCAACGCAACTATTCATCAAATTTATCCTTGCACCCGGACTCATTTCATTTGTTCTGGAAAGGTATAAGAGGCCTTCAATGGCCGCAACTGGATTTGCATGTGTCTAGGTTATGTCAGCTGTGGCCATTGCCATCCATACTGATAATTCATTTGGGAGGTAACGATTTGGGAAATGTTAACACTTTGGACTTATTTATGATTAAGCGTGACCTGCATCGCTTCAGTGCGACTTTCCCAGGTACAACCTTAGTTTTTTCAGAAGTGGTTCCTCGTCTTTCATGGCTCTCCTCTGCGCAGAGGAGGGTGATGGAAAAAATGAGGAAGAGAGTCAAAAGTTCATGCCCCAAGTTGGGGGACTGTCTTATAGGCACATGGACTTGGAAGGGGGATATCCAGGTCTGTACAGACTGGATGGGGTGCACTTATCAGAAGTAGGAAATGACATTTTTAATGTTGGTCTGCAGAACATGATCGAAAAGGCCGCGACGATTGGGGTGTGCCGGTCTTGATGCTCAAGACCGGCGTGTGGGGACTTTTATTTATCTTTGAAGTTGTGCTACTGCTCGAGTTCTAACAACTGAGCAGGTATTTGGATGATTTATGAAGTTTGAAATGATAATAAAGATTTATGGAAAATTATTTGTGAAAAACCAATAAAGGTGTCGCGGCCAAGTTTTTGCCATTTAAAAAATGTGTTCAGTTATTTATTTTAGTTAAGTTGTATCTGGGGAAGTTCTGGTTTGGGCGGGTGGGGCCTGCAATCTCATGAATAAAGGGGTCACATTATGGGGCCACTTTCCTGAGATTGCGGCCTCCCTAGCACAAATTTTAAAGGTAAATTATTAAGTTAGGTTTAGCTGCATTAGTACAGTGGGGTTTGGGGCCGGTCCACAAGGAAGCAAGAAGAGCCAATCAGGTTTCAGGGAACTTTCTGGATTTTGGGATTGCTTATAAAAGGGCCAGCAGGCGCAGGGTTCTGCCTCTTTTCAGCTGAACAAGCAGGAAGATTTGAGCTCCCTCCCTCCCGCCCCAGTCGCGTACACTTTTATGTGGTGGGTCACCCTGGATCCAGGGGGGACTTTTATTTATCTTTGAAGTTGTGCTACTGCTCGAGTTCTAACAACTGAGCAGGTAGAAATATGTTATTGGATGATTTATGAAGTTTGGAATGATAATAAAGATTTATGGAAAATTATTTGTGAAAAACCAATAAAGGTGTCGCGGCCAAGTTTTTGCCATTTAAAAAATGTGTTCAGTTATTTATTTTAGTTAAGTTGTATCTGGGGAAGTTCTGGTTTGGGCGGGTGGGGCCTGCAATCTCATTGAATTTTTGGCTTTGAAGATCAAGCCTGAGAAGAGCGATGATCACTCTTCTTGTTGAGGTGATACAAGCTCCCAAGGAAGGGCTTTTAAGAACTTGTATAGACATCCTCCTTCAAAAGACAACATTTGCAAAGTATATACAGTACTGTACAAGGTTTCAGATAGGTGTAAAGTAAGAATGCCTTCAAAAATATATTTGAATTGTTTAACAATTCACAAAATGCAGAGAGAAGAAAAATCTAAATCAAATCAATATTTGGTATAGTGACTGTCCATTGTGCAAGAATTGATTGTGGTTTGAAGCCAAAGTCAGGAATTTTGCAGGATTAGTCAGGTGTTTGATTAACCAAATTACACCAAGCAGGTGCCAATAATCATCAATTTCATATGTAGGTTGAAACGGTCATTACCAGCTGTGTATGAGACTGGGTTCACACTGGTCCGACAAACGCTCCGACATTGGGAGCTCATGTCGCATGAAGTGTGAAAATCAATGTTTCCCTATGGGAGCCATCGTAACTGGTCCGACACATGTCGGTCCGACTTTGAAAATGCTCCCTGTATTACTTTGGTCCGACTTTGATGCTACTTCAGCCCATTGAATATCATTGAAGTCGGATCAATGTAGGATCATTGTCCTAACCATCCGACATTTGACATCCGACATGGTGATTACAGCAGCAGTAAAAGGAATTTATCTTACACTGGGATTGTTTTGATTGGTCAAAGAACAAGTCAGACTATCACAAAGTCGGATCAATGTAGTATCCTGTTCATGAAAGTCGGATGGATGTAGGACCAATGTAGGACTGATGTCGCAGAGCAAAGTAGGATGAAAGTTGTATGACTGTCGTGTCGTACCAGTGTGAACCCAGCCTGAGGCTGTGTTCACACTGGTACGACACGACAGTCATACAACTTTCACCCTACTTTGCTCTGCGACATCAGTCCTACATTGATCCTACATTGGTCCAGGGCCATCTTTTCCATTGGGCACGCTGGGCAGTTGCCCAGGGGCCACACTTGCCTGGGGGGCCCCCACCGGCTGCCCAGCGACCCCAGTAAAAAATGGTGGGAAGCAGCGGGTCAGAACTGTGCATGCGCAGTTTGCAGATAACGCCGAGAAGATCCGATCCTCCACGAGTGCTGCCTCTGTCTGTCCGCCGATGATGACGTTAGCCACACCCGCCAGACTTAAAAAAAAAAGCAGGAGGAGCTGAGGGTGAATGGACAGAGTAGAGTTGTCAGAGCAGACAGCACAGCAGGCTTGAAGCAGAGTGTGGCAGAGTCGGACCCCTGTCGGCAGTGCCGGTTTTCGTGAGCCTGTAACCTGCCCAGCCACCAGCCAGTACAGACACGGAGTGCCCTGGTCGGTGTCGTACGGTGAGTGGCTGTCTGGCTGACTGTGCAGCTTGCACAAAGAGATCATGGGTGGTCTGTTGCTCTGATGTAAGTGGGAACTCTGATGTAAAGAGAAGGCAGTGGACTCTGATATAAGGTGGTCTCTGGTCACCAGAGCCCCCCTTACATCAGCGTTTCCCCTTACATCATGATCTGCAGCGTTCCCCTTTACATAAGAGTTCCCTTTCACTGTAAGGGAGAATTCTGCAGACTCTGATGTAAGAGGAAACTCTGTGCTGGCTGGGTTATAGTAACCTAACCTTCATGTCAATGAAGAAATGTTTTTTTTTTACTTTTGTTTAACTTAAACACATTACTAATAGCACGATTTATATGTTTATAGTTTAAATACTGACATTTGCACTGTTTGGCACTGAAAACTGTAATTTTAGGTACCTTTTTGCAGTGCCAGTTAAAAAATGTGGTTCTGCCAGTAAATGTCATGATTTTTGTCAGTAAAAAATTCTCGTGTGTGATTGTGTAGACAGGGCCCCAGTGCACCGTATTGCCCGGGGGCTTATAATGCACTTAAGATGACACTGCATTGGTCCGACATCCATCCGACTTTTATGAACAGGATACTACTTTGATACAACTTTTTGATAGTCTGACTTGTCCTTTGACCAATCAAAACAATCCCAGTGTGAGATAAATTCCTTTTACTGCTGCTGTAATCACCATGTCGGATGTCAAAAGTCGGATGGTAAGGACAAGGATCCTACTTTGTTCCGACTTCAATGATATTCAATGGGCTGAAGTAGCATCAAAGTCGGACCAAAGTAGTACAGGGAGAATTTTCAAAGTCGGACCGACATGTGTCGGACCAGTTAAGATGGCTCCCATAGGGAAACATTGATATTCACACGTCATGCGACATGAGCTCCCAATGTCGGAGCGTTTGTCGGACCAGTGTGAACCCAGCCTGAGGCTTAAAACTGGATGAGGAACAGCAAAACTCTCCCATTAAGGTGAGGTTGTGGAAAACAGTTTAACGTCACAGGTCATACATCATGGCAAGACTGAGCACAGCAACAAAACACACGCTAGTTCTACTACATCAGCGAGGCCTCGCCCAGGCAAAGATTTCAGAGCAGACTGGGGTTTCAAGATGTGCTGTTCAAGCTCTTTTGAAGAAGCACAAAGAAACAAGCAACGTTCAGAACCATAGCCGCAGTGCTAGGCCAAGGAAACATCATGCTTACTACCCTTTGACATCAGAAGATGCCCAGCAGTGCCAATCGCACAAAATTGTTAGGTGTACCTGTGTCCCACTGGTTTCTATCTACTGTCCTAAGAAGTTTGGCCAAAAGTGGTCTTCATGGAAGAACTGTCGCCCAAAAGCCAGATCTCTGATATGGAGATAATGCTAAAGGACTCAACTATGCACAAAAACATAGGGAGGTGCAGAAAAATGGCATGGCAGCAGGTGCTTTGGACTGATGAGTAAAAATGTGGTTGTAGCAGGAGGCAGTTTGCTTGCCAAACAACTGGAGAGCAGTACAATAGTGTTTGCATGCAACAGTGAAGCGTGGTGGCGCTTCCTTTACTTTCATCTTGTTAATATATGTATTAATAGCTTATTTTTAATGATCAATTTCTGAAGAAAAGGAAAAGATGGTGCCAACCAATAAATCCCTGTGTGTATATTAAATATATATATATATATTGTGAGGGGGTTAGCTCGGCAGCGGGTGTGTGTGACCCCCGGGATGGGCTCCCCACACAAAACAGGCCCAGCAAACGGAGGTTGTGGTTTTCAAAATCAAAAAAAGGTGCGGTTTATTTTCTATTTACAGTGACAAAACACAGCAAAGCAAAAGAAACATAACCAAAATAAATCCTGGTCAAGTTGACCTCTGACTAAACATACAGGTTTCCTAACTAACAACTGGGATCAGCCTAGTGCTGTCCTAGTCCCTAAGTCCCTGGTTTAGTAAAAGTCCAAACAAATAGCCACACAGGCTTTGCCTCACCGCACAGGGGTTCACTCTCCCTAGACAGTCCACACAGGTCTGGTTCCAGGCATGAGCTAACATCTAATGAAGCTGGGAGTTCTTATAGAGGCCTAAATGAGCTGACAAGGTTCAGCTGGTCTCCTCATCTCTGTCTGCACGACGCCCCACACTCTCCCTAGAGGTATGAGTCATCCATGAGCCCACTAGCCTTATACCACTCTCCACCTAGTTGTATAAGTCGGCGTAAAGCCTGAATCTGGGCGAAATATATCTACCCCCCTGGATGCAACCAGGTGACTTTACCTTCCTGCTGTCACATACCCCCCCCTCTTGTTTTAACCTCGGGGTTGGAACACCAGCAATCAGGCATTCATGTACTCGAGACAAAGCATCCACATTCCCCATTTGAACGCCAGGGCGATGCTTTACTGTGAAGTTGAATTCCTGGAGGGCCAGGAACCACCTATTCACTCTTCTATTTGTTTCCTTGTTTTGAGCCATCCACTTTAACGGAGCGTGATCCGTAACCATGTCAAAGTGCCTACCTAGCAGGTAGTACCGAAGGGAATCTAGAGCCCACTTCACCGCTAAACACTCCTTTTCAACGGTGGCGTAATTTACCTCATGGGACTTCAACTTCCTGCTGAGGTAAATGACTGGGTGCTCTTCCCCGTTCCAGACCTGGGACAATACTGCTCCTAACCCCACATCTGACGCATCACTTTGTACGACAAAGTCTTTAGAGAAGTCGGGTGAGTACAACACTGGCTGGCTACATAAGGCTTGTTTCAAGAATTGGAATGCTGCCTCCGCCTCGGGGGTCCATTTAATCATGACCGACCCTTTCCCCTTCGTCAGGTTGGTTAGGGGCACAGCCTTAGAAGCAAAGTGGGGAATGAATCGCCGATAATACCCAGCGATTCCCAGAAAGGCTCGTACCTGCTTCTTGCTGTTGGGACGTGGCCAACTCTGGATGGCCTCGACTTTGTTGAGTTGGGGTTTTATTACTCCCCTCCCAATGGTGTACCCAAGATATTTGGCCTCCTCCTGCCCAATGGTACACTTCTTGGGGTTAGCCGTAAACCCCGCTTCCCGAACAGAGTCCAGGACTGCTTGCACTTTTGGCAGATGTGAGGCCCAATCTGTGCTATGGACAATTACGTCATCCAGGTAAGCCGCAGCATACTTCCGATGGGGCCTCAGCATCTGGTCCATTTTCCGCTGGAATGTGGCCGGCGCATTCTGTAACCCGAACGGCATTCTTTTATATTGGAACGCCCCGTCTGGGGTTACAAATGCGGTTTTCTCTTTGGCCGACTTGGCCAGGGGGATTTGCCAATACCCTTTTGTGAGGTCAAGAGTCGTCATGTATCGGGCTGTTCCCAGCCGGTCGATCAACTCATCTATACGTGGCATGGGGTAGGTGTCAAATTTTGTAACTTTGTTCAACTGACGAAAATCGTTACAAAATCGCCAGCTCCCATCCGGTTTAGGCACCAACACGATGGGACTAGACCAATCACTTTGGGACTCCTCTATCACCCCTAAGTTCAGCATTTTCTGTACTTCCTCCCGTATTGCCTCCCGTCGAGCCTCTGGGATCCGATAGGGTTTTAACTTCACCCTTTCACCGGGCGGGGTAATGATGTCATGCTCTACCCCAGATGTTTGTCCCGGCAGCTCAGAGAATACCTCCTTGTTGCGAAGCACAAACTCCTTAACCTCCTGTTGTTGGGGTTGTGACAAGGTGGCTGCTATTCCAACCTCAGGAATCACGCAACCAGTTTGAGCTGGTGACCAAGTGTCTGCGACTAGGGACTCTCTATCCCTCCAGGCTTTCAACAGATTAACGTGATAGATCTGTTCGGGCTTTCGCCTTCCTGGTTGTCTGACCTTGTAATTCACTTCGCTCACTTTTTCCATTATCTCGTAGGGGCCTTGCCATTTGGCAAGGAATTTACTTTCAACCGTAGGGACAAGTACCAATATCCTATCCCCCGGGGAAAAGGTACGGGTCTTGGCTCCACGGTTGTACACTCTCTGCTGTGCCAACTGCGCTTGGGCCAAATGTTCCTTCACGATGGGCATTACCTGTGCAATTCGATCTTGCATCAGGGCGACATGCTCAATCACACTCCTGTGGGGAGAACTCTCACTTTCCCAAGTTTCCTTGGCAATATCCAACAGCCCTCTTGGGTGTCTCCCATACAGTAACTCAAAGGGGGAGAATCCCGTAGAGGATTGGGGCACCTCCCTAATAGCAAACATCAAATAAGGAAGTAAACAGTCCCAATCCTTTCCATCTCTATCCACCACTTTCTTCAACATTTGTTTTAGGGTTTTGTTGAATCTTTCAACCAGCCCATCGGTTTGGGGGTGATACACAGACGTACGCAATTGCGTCACTTTGAACAATTTACACAGCTCTTTCATAACCCGGGACATAAAGGGTGTACCTTGGTCCGTAAGCAGTTCTTTACAAATACCCACCCGGCTAAAAACAAGAGATAGCTCTTTGGCTATGGTTTTGGCCGAGGTATTTCGGAGAGGGATCGCTTCTGGATAACGGGTGGCATAGTCCATTATAACTAATATGTACTGGTGCCCCCTAGCGGACTTGATTATAGGACCTACCAAATCCATGGCGATCCTCTCAAACGGGACCTCAATGATGGGTAGAGGGACCAGCGGGCTACGGAAATGTGGCATCGGGGCCAACCTCTGACACACAGGGCAGGAGGAACAATAATTTTCTACGTCCTTCATCACCCCCGGCCAATAGAATCTCTGTAATACCCTCTCTCGGGTTTTCTCTGTCCCCAGATGACCTCCAAGAATGTGCCCATGGGCCAACTCCAACACCAACTTCCTGTAAGGTTTGGGCACCACAAGCTGCTCAACGGTTTCTTCTGCCCTTTTTGCCACCCGATACAGTAGGTCCTTCTCTACGCTGAAGTATGGGTAAGTGCAGGTATTATCTGGGTTCACTAACTCACCATCTATTTTCACTACGTTTTCCCGTGCCTTTATTAGGGCGGGGTCTTTCAACTGTTCTGTGGCAAAGTTTTCCCTGTGAACCTCAAGATCAGAAAACTCCACAGACGGTAGGTTTTCGTCTGAGGAGGTGGGCTCCTCTCCAGTTTCTTGAGTCTCCCCTGCCAATACTGATAAGGGAAATTCCGGAGAGTCCTCACCACTCTCAGGGGAGTTCTGGCTATCACATTCCTGGTACATAGGGGCACCAGTGAGGGGCTCAGGATCATCCCACAGTTCCCAGAACTTCGGAAAATCCCTTCCCACAATGGCGTCATGCGGTAACTGAGATACTAAGCCCACTGGATGAGAGAGGGTACCTTTGGGGGTCTCGAAACACACTGTAGTCACTGGATACTCTCGGGTGTCCCCATGCACACAAATAACAGCTACCTTGCTATTCCCAGAGACCTCTGTTTTAACTAACTCAGCCTTTATCAGGGTCACAAGGCTACCTGAATCCAGCAATACCACAACATTTCTACCATTAACACACATTTTGCATAAATGTTTCTCAGTTCCTCGAATGGCAGTGCATGCGACTGTCGCACACAGCGACTGACGTCTGCCCGTCAGAAAGTCACACTGCATGGGTTCCTCCACAACCGGGCAATTGGCTGCAATATGTCCCGCTTGCCGGCAGCGGTAGCAAACGATCCTTCTTGCCGCCTCTTGAGCCGCTGATTTCCCAGGCTGTTCTCGCCAAACTTGGGGTAGAGCTCCCACCCTCTCACTCTCTCCACCCTCACCCCTTGGAATCCTCTTATCCGCCCCTGGGGATGGTCTGGTCTTAGGGTGGAAAGTCCGAGTGTCTCTGGAAGAGGCCGTCAGGTTCTCTGTAGCCAAGTATTTCTCCACACGATCCACAAGACCATCGGCCGTCTCTGGGTCTCCATGGCTTACCCACTTTTGGATGGCAGTAGGAAGAGCTCTCAAAAACCGATCCATTACAACACGTTCCACAATCTTTGGTGCGGACAAAGTCTCTGGCTGTAGCCACTTTCTGCTCAGGTGAATGAGATCATACATTTGAGACCTGGGGGGTTTTCCAAGCTGGAAAGTCCAGTTATGCACACGCTGAGCCCGGACAGCCTGGGTGACACCCAGCCTTGCCAATATTTCAGCTTTTAGCATCACATAGTCTTTTGCTTGGTTAGGCTCTAGGTCATAGTAAGCTTTCTGCGATTCACCAGTTAACAGAGGAGCCACCAGTCCAGCCCACTGCTCCTCAGGCCACTTTTCTCTTTCAGCGGTCCTTTCAAATGTGGTCAAAAATACCTCTGGATCATCCTCTCCAGTCATTTTTGTCAATAAACGACTCACCCCAAAGGACGCGGTATTAGTGGGACGGCTTTCCTCACTGGTCTGCGGACGTTGCTGCATTACTGCTTCCATCTGTTGTTGTAGTCTCTGCTCTTGCTTCTGCAACAGGTCTATGAAGCGGGCCTCAGATTGCTGCTGGGCTCGTTGCTGAGCCTCCAGACTCTGTTGCAAAGTTGCGTTTGTCTGCTGCTGGGCTGCAAGGCTCCTTTGCAAACCTGCATTTGTCTGCTGTTGATTGGCATTTGCTAGAGCCAGCTGCTTCAGTATCTCCTCCATGCTGGCTTAAAAAAAACTGCCTGCATTCTCCACCAACTGTGAGGGGGTTAGCTCGGCAGCGGGGGTGTGTGACCCCCGGGATGGGCTCCCCACACAAAACAGGCCCAGCAAACGGAGGTTGTGGTTTTCAAAATCAAAAAAAGGTGCGGTTTATTTTCTATTTACAGTGACAAAACACAGCAAAGCAAAAGAAACATAACCAAAATAAATACTGGTCAAGTTGACCTCTCTGACTAAACATACAGGTTTCCTAACTAACAACTGGGATCAGCCTAGTGCTGTCCTAGTCCCTAAGTCCCTGGTTTAGTAAAAGTCCAAACAAATAGCCACACAGGCTTTGCCTCACCGCACAGGGGTTCACTCTCCCTAGACAGTCCACACAGGTCTGGTTCCAGGCATGAGCTAACATCTAATGAAGCTGGGAGTTCTTATAGAGGCCTAAATGAGCTGACAAGGTTCAGCTGGTCTCCTCATCTCTGTCTGCACGACGCCCCACACTCTCCCTAGAGGTATGAGTCATCCATGAGCCCACTAGCCTTATACAACTCTCCACCTAGTTGTATAAGTCGGCGTAAAGCCTGAATCTGGGCGAAATATATCTACCCCCCTGGATGCAACCAGGTGACTTTACCTTCCTGCTGTCACAATATATATATATATATATATATAGATCACATACATACACAGTGGGGAAAACAATTATTTGATCCCCTGCAGATTTTGTATTGTGTTTGCCCACAAAGAAATGAAATGAGGGGTCTATAATTTTTATCATAAGTGTATTTTAAATGATATCAACTGAATATCCAGAAGAAAAAAACACAAAACAAATGCTATAAATTAAGCTGTAGTTAAGTAAAATGAGTATTTGATACCCAAGCAAAACATGACTTAGTACTTGGTGGAGAAACCCTTGTTGGAAAAGCATGGGAATAAGAAGTTTCTTGAAGTTGGTTACCAAGTTTGCACACATCTCAGGAGTGATTTTGGTCCACTCTTCTTTACAGATCTTCTCTAAATCCTTAACCACTTCCCTACCCAGCCATAGACAAATGACGTCCACAGATGGGATCTCCCATCCTGGGTGGACGTCATATGACGTCCTCGGCTTTGTAGGGGGATATCTGAATGATGCCTGCAGCTAGAGGCATCATTCAGATATCCTTTTAAAGTGCCGGCGATTCTGTGCACCATAAGAACGATCATAGCGGCGGTTCCGCCGCTTGATCGTTCTTATAGGCGGCGGGAGGGGACACCCCCCCTCCCGCCGCCATCCGGTGCTTCTCCGGGCTCCCCCGTGCGATCGGGGACCCGGAGCGAATCTTCTGGCATCGTTGGTGGAGTCACGTGATGAGCATAGAGATGACTGGTGACCAGATGGTCACCAGTCATCTCTATGATCGTCGGAGGCCCGGGCGCGATGTGATGACGTCACGCCCGGGTCCTCAAATGTAAACAAAGCCGCCATTGCGGCTGTAAGTATGAAATCAGTGAAATTTTTTTCACTGATCTCATGCTTTCCAGCCTGGAGGAGAGATGTGGGGTCTTATTGACCCCGCATCTCTCAATAAAGAGAACCTGTCACACACATTCCTATTACAAGGGATGTTTACATTCCTTGTAATAGGAATAAAAGTGATCAAAAAAAAAAGTAAAATCATTGCAAAAAAATAAATAAATAAGTAACATAAATAAATAAATAATAATAAAAAAATAAATAAAACGCCCCTGTCCCCGGTAGCTCGCGATCAGAAGCGAATGCACACGTAAGTCGCCCACATATGTAAACGCCGTTCAAACCACGCATGTGAGGTATCGCCGCGTGCGTTAGAGCGCGTGCAACAATTCTAGCACTAGACCTCCTCTGTAATTCTAACCTGGTAACCTGTAAAAAAAATTAAAGCGTCGCCTATGGAGATTTTTAAGTACCGAAGTTTGGCGCCATTCCATGAGTGTGCGCAATTTTAAAGCGTGACATGTTAGGTATCTATTTACTCGGCGTAACATTATCTTTCATATGTTCCCAAAAAATTGGGCTAACTTTACTGTTTTGTTATTTAATTCATGAAACCATTTTTTTTTTTAAAAAAAAGGCGTTTGAAAAATTATTGCGCAAATATTGTGCAAGAAAAAATGTTGCAATGACCGTCATTTTATTCCCTAGGGTGTCTGCTAAAAAAACATATATAATGTTTGGGGGTTCTGAGTAATTTTCTAGCAAAAGAATGATGATTTGTACATATAGGAGAGAAGTGCCAAAATAGGCCCGATATTGAATAGGTACAAAAAGCCCTGTATTGAAGTGGTTAAGTCTCGTACACACGATCAGACTTCCATCGGACAAACCTGTGGATTTTTGTCCGACGGGCGTTGTTCGTGAACTTGTTCTGCATACACACGGCAGAACATTTTTAGCCAACATACACCAAACTACGTTGTTTTTCAGCTCTTTACCGCCACCCTTTGGGCAACTTCTGCTATTGTTTTCTGATGTTTTGCATTTTTTGCATTATTGTCAGACAGTTGGTGAGCATGAACAGCCAACATTTGTTGTCATTAATTTCGCCAACAATTGTCCGATGGAGCATACACACGGTCGGATTATCCGACACAATACGTCCATCAGACAATTATTGTCGTAAAATCCGATCGTGTGTACGGGCCTTTAAAGTCTCTTGGTAACTCGAAGTTTCAGCTCCCTCCATAAATTTTCTATATGATTAAGGTCTGCAGACTGACTAGGCCACTCCATGACCTTAATGTGCTTCTTCTTAAACCACTCTTTTGTTGCCTTGGCGGTATGTTTTGGGTCATTGTCATGCTGGAAGACCCATCTTCAGTGTTCTGGCTGAGGGAACAAGGTTCTCATTCAACATTTTACAATATATGGCCTCGTCCATTGGCCCCTCAATGCAGCAAAGTCGGCCTGTACCTTTAGCAGAGAAACATCCCCAAAGCATCATGTTTTCACCACCGTGCTTGACTGTAGGGATGGTGCTCTTAGTGTCATTTTTCCTCCTCCAAACACAGCGAGTCGAGTTAATGCCAAAGAGCTAAATTTTGGTCTCATCCAACCACAGCACTTTCTCCCAATCCTTGTCTGAATCATTTAGATGTTCATTGGCATGACTGTACATGTTTTGAGTTGCCAAGTGACAACCAAGAAACCTTAAGGATTTAGAAAAGATCTGTAAAGAAGAGTGGACCAAAATCCCTCCTGAGATGTGTGCAAACCTGGTCACTAAGTACAAGAAACATCTTACCTCTGTGTTTGCCAACAAGGGTTTCTCCACCAAGTACCAAGTCATGTTTTGCTTGGGGATCAAATACTTATTTTACTCACTGAACTGCAACTCAATTTATAACATTTGTATCCTATGTTTTTTCTGGATTTTTGGTTGACATTCTGTCTCTATCATTTAAAATGCACCTGAAATAAAAATTATAGACCCTTAATTTCTTTGAAAGTGGGAAAACGTACAAAATCTGCAGGGGATCAAATAATTATTTTCCCCATAAACCAGCTGCCCCTTTAAGTGTGAATATGACACTTCTAAGATATCACACTAGAAGGGCGCTCGCCCTATGCACATCACTAAAAAAAAGTATATATTGTGATATAATGGAATGAGAAAATTCCCATGTCTGAAGCCACAACCTCCTACACACAAATAGGTGATCATATGAAAATAAATCAAATAAAATCCTAGTGGCAAAATAATGGATTAATAATGCATATATTACAAAGCAAGTATTAAACCATATTAGCAATAAGATGTTATCAATAAATCCGTAGATGGATAATCACTGTGTTCATAGAATAGAAAAAACGAGGGTGACTATTCTTTCTTCAACACCCCCAAAAAAATATATATGTGCTTCACCACGTGCCGGCAATCACTGTACTCACAAGAACAATGAGGCCGACCAGCAGCCAATAAGCCCTTGTAATTTAGATCCTGGATTTCAGGGATCCCCTATCCGATCCTTTCTAAAGCCTCATACACACGATCGGACTTCAAACAAACTTTTCTGTGGATTTTTGTCCGAAGGGTGTTGGCTGTGAACTTGGTATGCATACACACGACAGGACTTATTCAGCAAACTTTCCCAAAATCACGTGTTTTTTCTGCTCTTTAACGCCACCCTTTGGTCAACTTCTGCTATTGTTGGTGGATTTTAACATTGGTTCTGAGCATGTGTATTTGTACTTCGGACTAAAGTCTGATGGATTTCTGTACACACGGCAGGACTTTGCACCGTAGGACTTTTGTTGCCGAAAAGTCTGTCCGTTTTCAGAGCAAACTTTTGTCCGATGAAAACCAAAAAAGTTTGTCCGATGGAGCGTACACACGGTCAGATTTCTTTGAAAACCTGCTCATTTTGAAGTTTGTTGTCAAAAAGTCAGACCGTGTGTATGGGCCTTAATACTCCTCAGCCAATCTCATGCCACAGATGTAGAGGATAAGAAAGTCCCAAGAGAAGGAAATCGTGTATAGTGTAGTAATTTTATTGGGACTGGAGATGTCAACCTCTCAGCCTCTGTGCATTTCACGTCACCATGCTTCTTGCCCATTCTGTTTATGAATGGGGAATGTTTTTTTTAACTAGTGGGTCTCTAGTGGGTCTCTTATTACCCAATGGGGCATAGCGAGACAGGAGAATAGAATGAGACAATGGCAAGGCTTTGCGTACGCCAGAAGTGAGCATATTTACACTGGCAAGCATCTTGTGTGAAAAAAAAATGTACCTTTAAAAAAAAAAAGCATCTTGCGTGAAGCCATAACATCAGGTGTACGAGAAGCTGGGGATCTTCCGCTGCCTCCTCAAACACTGCTTGCTGGGGTAAGCGTGTCCATAGAGTATGCAGCAACCCGGGTGTCAACCATCCCATAGCAAAGTCCTCATGGCAAAAGGGCAGTAGGAAGTACCAGAGTACCTTATAAAGCAGGGATCTTCAAACTACGGCCCTCCAGCTGTTGCGGAACTACACGTCCCATGAGGCATTGTAAAACTATGACATTCACAGGCATGATGGGAATTGTAGTTCCTGAACTGCTGGAGAGCCATAGTTTGAAGACCCCTGTTATAAAGGGTTCTAGGCGAAATGGTGGTAAAAGCGAAACTTGTGGTTTTCTATAACACTTGGTCATCCACCTGAAACTACACTCGGAATGTTTAACACTGCAAGTGAACCATTTTCATACACAATGCCCATGTTCCTGATTTTAACGTAAAACTAATATGATTCAGAAAACCTGTAGCAAGTTAGCCTACAGTAGCAATCCTGTACAAGAAAACTGGTCCTGCCCATCCATGTTGCTGGTCCCTAATCAGGGTCCAGTCTTCACCAGTCACGGTAGACATACCCCTGGATGGGTCTTAAGCCTCGTACACACGGTCGGACTTCCATCAGACTTTTCCGTGGATTTTTGTCCGAACGGAGTTGGCCGGGCACACCCATAGCATACACACCACAGGACTTTTCTGCAAACTTTCCCAAAACTTTTTGCAACATCACAAAGTTTTTCTGCTCTTTACCGCCACCCTTTGGTCAACTTCTGGTATTGTTGGTTGATTTTAACATTAGTTGTTTTGTCCATCGAACAAAAGTCCTATGGTTTTCTGTACACACGGTAGGACTTTGCTCCATCGGACTTTTGTTGGGCAAAAGTTTGTCCGTTTGCAGACCCAACTTTTGTCCGATGAAAACAAAACCAAACGAAAAAAAGTTTGTCCGATGGAGTGTACACACGGTCGGATTGTTGGTCCAACTTGCTTAAAACGAAGTTTGTTGGGCAAAAGTCCGACCGTGTGTACGGGGCTTTAGAGTCTGAATTACATATGGACAGACCATGGCCAAGGACCTATATAGCACCCTGTGGCTAACTACAAGCGTTGCACTAAACGACAAGGTAATCACTCAAGCAGTACCCAAAGCAACACTGCAGGCCATTCTTACAGCATGGGGTCCAGATACAGCTACCAGGGTTTTATAAAGATTGCATTAACCTGGATGCACTTCTTCGAGTGTTAAATTAGAAGACAGTGTGGAGTTGATTGAATTATTCAAAGTAAAAAAAATAGTAAACACGATTTCTCCCTAAGGGAGAAGAGGCTGATCACATTAGGACACTGGCAAAAACACGGAGGTCTCATGAAGTTTGGTAGTGTTAAAGTGAATAGATGCAGTTGCTGGAGTTTTGGGAGAGCAACATTGCCATATTCTTGCCTGATATATGATTCTAACTGCTCAACAGTCCTGGGTCTTCTTTGTCGAATTATATATTTCAAGTTGCGCCAATCTTTCCATTTGTGAAAGTTCTGGACTGCAGACAGGCCAGTTAAGCACCCAGACTCTTCAAACTACAAAGCCATGCTGCTGTCATATGCAAGGCAAAAACATGTTGTGTAGATGGGAGCATATGCAGCTCTAAAACCTGGAATAACAATTCAGCATTGATGGTGCCTTTCCAGATGTGCAAGCTGCCCATTCTATACGCCCTAATGCACCCCCCCCCCCATGCCATCAGAGATGCAGGCTTTTGAACTGAGCACTGAGAAGCCAGAAGGCCACTCTTCGCTTTAGTCCAGAGCAGGGGTCTCCAAACTATGGCCCTGCACTTGTTCATGCCTAGTCAGGTCTGTGAATGTCAGAGTTTTGGAATGCCTCATGGGACGTGTAGTTTTGCAACAGCTGGAGGGCTGTAGTTTGGAGAACCCTGGTCCAGAGGATGCAGTGCCCATAGTTGCAAAAAGAACGTCAAATTTAAAATTTGTCTGACCAGTTTTCCACTTTGGACCAAAGCTCATTTAAAACGATCTGTTGCAGAGAAGACGGCGGCATGTCTGGATTATGTTCCAATATGGCTTCTTTTTTTTATATCCAACAAAGTTTTATTATTACTTTGCAGAGGTACAGAGCATACAGACACCCCTCAACATAGCGGGGTAAGAAGTAATTACAAACATGCATTTCAAAACAAATCTGAACTAGGAGCCAGCCAGTCCTCAAATCAACATACCCACTCTCCCAATTGTTAAAACATCTCTCAACCTATATTGATGCCTAGCAATCTATCAGCCACCAGATCCACCGGGGCCAAGCCCGGTACATCTAGCCATTTCGCCCATAGCTTCTCGAATTTTTGAGCACTACCCCTATGCTGATAAGTCATCTTCTCCATCCTCAACACTATCCCAATATTATTAACCCATTCCTTCAAGGTCGGCGGGTCCTCCGCTTTCCAGTGTATCATGATGAGCTTCCTCGCCTGAAACAGAGTCCTATGAACGGCTTCTCTACAGTCCTCGTCCCATTCGTATTCCTCCAAAGCACCCAAGAGACAAGCTCTCGGGTCCTGTGGAAGAGACACGCCAAACACTGAATTAATGGTAGACACCACCCCCGCCCAGTACATGTGGAGTTTGGGACATCTCCACAACATATGGACTAGATCTCCGTGGTCCCTTTTGCATCGTGTACATATGGGGTCAAGCTGTGGATTCATCAAATGTAATCTGTGAGGTGTGAAATAAGTGCGTAACAATATGTACAACTGGGTAAGCCTATGGGATATATTCAGTGAACACCTACCCACAGCCTGGAAAATTTCCTCCCACTGCTCACCATCCAGCTGTCCAACATCTGCCTCCCACTTCTCCCTTATCTTCAGAGGATGCTGCCTCATCACGGACTGTAACAGTATGGCATAGCATTGTGAGATAAAGCCCTTTGACGACCCAGCATCCCCAAGAAGCCTAAACACCGGGGTTGGCGACAAGTGCCACTCCGAGGAGCGACCCTGTGCCACCACCGCATGGAGCAATTGTAAATAACAAAAGTACATTGATTGCGGGAGACCGTAAGATTCCCTTAGGTCACTAAAAGGGCGCAATACTCCATTACAGAATATGTGCCTAAGATGCGTAATCCCATACTGCTTCCATCTGGCCCCAGACTGCAGTTTGGCCAATTCAGTATATGTATCATTTTGCCATATAGGGCTATATTCTGTATAGCCATCTGCATTCTGAATGTATTTAACCTTGTTCCATACCTTCTGAATTAAGCTATAAGTTGGAAACTTTTTATGTGGTTTAGCGAAGGCCTGAGCCTCAAACGCCACAGGAACCGGATCTCTGCACACAGTAAACAGCAGCAGTTTATGAGCCGAGGTTTGCAAGGTGGGCGCCCCCTCTGCCTCTAATGGAAACATGCCTATAAGGTGCTGTAGCTGGGAAGCTAAGTAATACAGCCAAGGGTTTGGTAACGCCAAGCCCCCGCAGTCTTTGGGCCGCTGCAAATGTTCCAATCTGATCCTAGGGAGCTTATCCCTCCATATGAGGCTGCGAAAGATACTATTTACCGTACGAAATGTCTTGAGGGGGATAACCATAGGAGTATTATGAAGGAAATACAGTAGCTGTGGCATGAGTATCATCTTTATAAGATTCACCCTGCCAGCCACAGATAGGAGAAGAGCCTTCCAGGTTTTGACTTTATCCCTAAACCTTAGTAACAGGGGGGAGATATTAAGATGGATAAAATCCCGTGGCCTAGCTGTGATCTGAACCCCCAAGTACTTAAAAGCAGTGGTAATGGGAATGGGGCAGGAAGAGTTAATCATCTGTGTGTCGTCCCCATCCAACAGGAGCAACGCCGATTTTGACCAGTTTATATGCAAACCGGAAAACCCTCCAAATTTGGATATGGTCGACATAGCTTCCCTAAGGGAGGAGTCCGTGTCCCCCAGAAGAAGCAGAGTGTCATCGGCATATAGCATGACTTTTTCCTGCAAGTCACCATAGCAGAAACCAGTAATACCAGAATTTGCCCAAATATCCATGGCCAGTGGCTCAATAGCCAAAGCAAATAGGAGGGGCGACAGGGGACACCCCTGCCGAGTCCCCCTCCTCAATGCAAAGCTCCCAGACAATGAACCAAAGGTCCTTATGGCGGCCTGCGGCTGACTATATAGCAACTTCACCCAGGATATATAAATTGGACCAAACCCGAACCTCCGCAGCACCGACAAAAGATAATTCCAATCTATGCTATCAAACGCCTTTGTGGCGTCCAGGGACAAGAGTGCCCTGCCTCCCATGTTATCTGCCCTTGCTTGTACATTCAGGAACAACCTCCGCAAATTAACCGCTGTAGATTTATTTGGCATGAAACCAGCCTGGTCCCCATGCACAATTGAAGTAATCACCCCATTCAGCCGAATGGCCAGTACCTTGGATAATATCTTGAGGTCGCTTTGCAGCAAGGAGATGGGGCGATACGCCCCTGGCTCTACAGGATCCTTACCCGGTTTGAGCAGTAGTACTATTTTTGCCTTAGACATTGAGGGTGGAAGGGTCCCTCTCTCCCTGGCATTGTTAAACACTCTCAGTAGTTGGGGCAGTATTTCCTCTGAGTATTGCTTATACTCCAATATGGCTTCTTCTTTGCATGTTTGGATGGCACGGCGAACTATGATCACAGACAGTGATTTTTGGAAGTATTCCTGAGCCCATGCAGGGATGTCCATCACAAAATGATGCCCATTTTTAATGCAGTGCCCTCTAAGGGGAGGTGATCATGAGCATCCAATATTGCATTTTAGCCTTGTTCCTTGCGCAGAGATTTCTCCAGATTCTCAGAATCTTTTGATATTATGTACTGTAGAGCAGCCCTCAAAAATTCCACTCGCCTGCTCGCATTTGGTGAGTGGATATTTAGGTAGGGCGAGTGGAGAAGGCAGAAGCAGCCAGGATGCTGCTGAGGTTGAAGAGGCGCTCAGTGGATGCTGAGGGGATAACCCCCAACCGTCCTGGCTTGCTAGCAATCTCTGCTCTCCCCCCCCTCAATGGAGACGCGGATCACACAATTTTCCAGCCAGGTCCGCCCTCCGCTCCCGCTTTCTGTCCTGGTCTCAGCAGCTCCCCTGGTAAGGAATCCTGCAGCCCCCTGCATCATGTTTTTATTTGCAGCTATTTTTGTGTGAGCGCCAGGCACCCAGGGCATATGCCCCACATTTGCTGGTGGGTGTCCCGGCGTGGTGCCGCAACCGCCCGCATTGCTGTTTTAGTCCGAGGTGCCTTCTTTCTCCGACTGTCGGGACTGTAGCATGGAGCCGAGTGAAGTGCTGTGAAACTGCTCTTCGGCTGTGTGCTACAGTCACGACAGTCCGCGCTCTGTCAGCAGCACTGTGCTGAAGAAGAAAAAGAAAAAAAAAAAACAAACAGCACAGTGCCGGCTGCATTCTATATTTGCAAGAGGTGACAGAGCTGCTGGGGGGTATTTTTGAGAGCTGGGGGGGGGGGTATTATTGAGAGAGCTGGGGGGGGGTATTATTGAGAGAGCTGGGGGGGGTATTATTGAGAGAGCTGGGGGGGTATTAGTCAGAGAGCGGGGGGGGGTATTAGTGAGAGAGCTGGGGGGGCAGCATTGGTGAGAGAACTGGGGGGCATTTGCAATCATGGCTTACCCGTGTATGATCGGATAAAATATGATAATTTATAAGGGTGTTTAGGGGCGGGGCAACTGGTGGCGAGTAGCTCAGGACTTGAAATTTTGAGCCCTGCTGTAGAGGAATAAATATATATATATATATATATATATATATAGTTTTATGTTGATGAACATGATTTTTAAATTGTTCGACAATTAGATGCAGCTTTTCAGATTGGTGCAGCTCTGCCCATCTTTACTTCTGAGACACTGACTCTCAAAATATGCTCTATTTTATAACCAGTCATATGTTACTGACATGTTGTCACTTAACCTAATTAGTTGCAAAATGTTCTTCCAGCTCTTCCTTGTTTTGTTTTTTTAAAAGATTATTTTTTATTGATTTTTTTCATGTACAAAGCAAACAGTCTCACAAATGGTTACAGCACATGTATATAACATTGCACATTAATGATAGCACCACAGGGCTATATGGTATTATCGAAAAAATTGTGAACCCCGGTTCCTCAACGGAAAAAACACACACACACACACACACACACCTCCAGCCAGAACCCGAGAGCACCAAACCAACAACATTGTCCCCAGCAGGCTGCAGCCTTAGCAAGCCAACCCAGGGCAATACCCATTAGGGTTGGGAGAGCGGGGTGTCCTTCCAAATCTGCAATGTCAAGCCAGGGCTGCCAAATCTTGGCAGGACAGGCCCTACCCTTGTAGATACATTTAAAAATGGGTATATCTTATTTATCATTCGGTACAACCTTTGAACATCTGGAGCAGAGGCACTCTTCCATTGTAACAGAATTAATTTCCTAGCGTAAAAAAAGAATAGTGCCCACCAGAATTCGAGCATGGGTCCTGGGTACGAACTCATTGAGAACTCCCAACAGTCCAACCTCCGGTGTACAAGGTATTGGTAAATGTAAGGTGTCCTTGAAAAAAAGAAAATAAGTCCTTCCAAAACATCGACAAAGCAGAACAAGACCAAAACGTATGTATGTATCCAGCATCAGTGGGAGTCACACCTAGAACAAGAAGCAGCAGAGGCAAAACCCATGTGAGCCAGCCTGGCAGGAGTATAATGCAATTGGTGTATAAATTTAAACTCCAAGTACAGATCATTAGATCCAATAAGGTCCTGAAAGCAAACCTCCGAGGCCTCCTCCCACCCCTCCTCGGACAGCCCCGGAATGTCCACCTCCCATTTCCGCTGAGCAATCTGAAAGGGATTAACCCCAGCAGACTGCAGGCGGGAGTAAATAGTCGTAACCAGCTTTTCAATATCCTGGCACGACAGCAGCTTCTCCAAAGGCTATTCAATGAGCTCCTGAGTCAACCCAGTAAATTGTGCCCGAACGGCATAACGTAATAACAAATACTTATAGTAGAATTTCTCCGTCACCCCACACCGTACCTTCAAATCCTCAGAGATAAACGTATTAACAAAAATGTGGGAGACATGCATAACCCCGAGTCGTGTCCACCACAAGGAGTACGGGTGACCCAGAAGCTCAGCGAAATTTGTGTTCTGCCACAGGGGGAACCTGGGAGACATCCCATCTGAGTCCGCAAGCACCTTGTTACCTTCATGCCAGGCTAACCAGCTAATTTCTAATGGGGAGCCTTGAGAACAACGCCTGGGTACAGATCTGTGTAAATCGTCCTCAAGTGAGGCCCTAGAACCCACCAGTGCAGTCAATAGAGCAGTGGAACAGGATGAGGAGGCCTCCTGGAACCAGTCATAAATATAAGCTAGCTGTGACGCTATAAAATAGTGTCGCAGATTAGGGCAGGCCAATCCGCCATCAAGTTTAGCAGCTTGAAGCGAGGCCCTAGCTATTCGTGGGGTCGACCTCTGCCAGAGGAAGGCGGAGAGGAGCAAGTTAATCCTGTTAGAGAGTTTTTTTAAACAAAAAGATTGGGGATGCCCGAAAAACATATAGGAATTTAGGTAAATATATAATTTTAAAGATATTCACACGGCCTATCAGATTAAGTGGTAAGGAGGCCCAGGTACGCAGCCTGGTCTCCATGTGTGTTATAATTGGGGTAACATTAAGGTTTTCAAACGAAGATAGGTCAGCATTAATATGTATCCCCAGATACTTAAACGTGTGTTGGATGGTCAATTTGGATGTAGAGAGGTAGGTGTAATCTAGTTCAGGGCCTATAGGGAATGCCACCAATTTATCCCACCCAACTCGTAACCCAGAGACCTTCCCAAACTCCTCCACAACACCCAGTAGCGAAACAAACGACTGCTCAGTCCCACTCGGGTAGATTAGGGCATCATCATTTTCAGTCAGGTCCCCATAGCAAATGCCACCTACCATCGCCGTCTGCCGAACCGCCAGAGCAAGAGGCTTTATGGCCAGAGCAAACAGAAGCGGCGAGAGCGGGCAGCCCTACCTGGTTCCCCTCTGCAAAGTAAAGACATCAGAGACATCCTTATTAGTACTTATCCTAGCCCTAGGGTTGGTATAAAGCAAACTGACCCACTTAATAAATTGGGAGCTGAAGCCCATACGATGCATGGTTTCCCAAAGGAAGGACCAGTTAACCGTATCAAAGGCTTTGAGCACATCCAATAACACCAGGCCACTCTTTTGGTCAGTGGCAGACCTGTGAATGTGCAGATCGAGCTGGCGAATGTTGTCATACGTACTCTTCCCAGGCATGAACCCAGTCTGATCCCTATGAATGAGATGGAGAAAGACCTTTTGTAGTCGTAGGGCTAGAATTTTGGCCAACACCAAATTCAGTAGTGAGATTGGACGGTAAGACCCACACAACAGTTTGTCTTTATCAGGTTTAGGCAGTACAACAATCAGGGCTTCACACATGGAGGAGGGGAGCTTACCCTCCTTCAGTGCACGGCCAAACAGTGAGTGTCATTTCTGTGCCAGGTCTTCAGCATAGTTTCTGTACCATTCGGCGGGCAAACCGTCCAATCCAGGGGCTTTATTAGGGGGGAGAGCATATGGTCTCTGTGACTTCCAGCTCTTCCTTGTTAGTACCCACTGCTTTGCCAGCTTTTTGCTGCCCTGTCCCAACTTTGAGACGTGTTGCAGGCATCAATTTAAAAATTACCCTTTTTCCTAAAATAGTGCATTTTTTCCAATTTAAACATTTGAAATTGGGGTTATACATTGGCAACCTAGTCATAATAAGTTGCCTTAGCGTACCACAACATATCACTATAGTGTGAATCAGCCATAAGATTAGGAGTGGGTTACAGTTACATAGGTTGAAAAAAGACACAAGTCCATCTAGTTCAACCAATAAAAAAAAAAAAAAGAAGGAGAAAAAAAAAAAAATCATACAATCCCATATACACAATCCTATAACCACAGTTGATCCAGAGGAAGGTGAAAAACCCCAGCAAAAGCATGCTACAATTTTCTACAGCAGGGGACAGAAAATTCCTTCCTGATCCCCCGAAAGGCAATCAGATTTTCCCTGGATCAACTTTACCTATAAATGTTATATTATGTACATTTAGAAAATAATCCAGGCCTTTTTCAGAACCACCTCTGGAGGGAGTATATTCCACAGCTCTTAATGTGGAGAAACCTTTCCGTATTTGGAGATGAAATCTCTTTCTTTAGACAAAGTCACCCCCTATCCTCTGTGATGACCTTAAAGTGAATAACTCAACACCAAGTTCACTATATGGTCCCCTTATGAATTTATACATGTTGATCATACCCCCCCTTAATCTCCCCTTCTCAAGAGAGAATAAATTCAGTTCCTCTAATCTTTCCTCATAGCTGAGCTCCTCCATGCCTCTCATTAGTTTGATTGCCCTACTGGCGATTTAACCACTTAAGGACTGCCGCACGACAATGTGCGTCGACAGAATGGCACGGACAGGCACAAGGGCGTACAGGTACGTCCCCTTTAAGAACCTGGTCCGTGGGACGGTCGCGCGCGAGCCGCCGCCGCGCTCATGACCTGGTCCGAAGCTCCATGACCGCGCCCGCAGGACCCGATGTCCCGCGATCGGGTCACAAAGCTGAAGAACGGGGAGAGGCAAGTGTAAACAAACCTTTCCCCGTTCTTCCAAGTGGCAGTGTCACTGATCGTCTGTTCCCAGTCATAGGGAACGACGATCAGTGACGTCACACGCCAAGCCACACCCCCTTCAGTTAGAATCACTCATTAGGTCACACTTAACCCCTACAGCACCACCTAGAGGTTAGACCCTTTACTGCAAGTGTCATTTTCACAGTAATCAGTGCATTTTTATAGCACTGATCGCTGTAAAAATGACAACGGTCCCAAAAATGTGTCAAAAGTGTCCGCCATAATGTCGCAGTCACGATAAAAATCGCTGATCGCCGCCATTACTAGTAAAAAAAAAAAAAATTATTGATAAAGATGCCATAAAACTACCCCCTATTTTGTAAATACTATAACTTTTGCGCAAACCAATCAAACGCTTATTGCGATTTTTTTTTACCAAAAATATGTAGACTACGTATCAGCCTAAACTGAGGAGAAAATTGTCGCTCTATTTTTGTTTATAGCGCAAAAAATAAAAACCGCAGAGGTGATCAAATACCACCAAAAGAAAGCTCTATTTGTGTGAAAAAAAGGACGTCAATTTTGTTTGGGAGCCACGTCGCACGACCGCGTAATTGTCAGTTAAAGCGACGCAGTGCCGAATCGCAAAAAGGGGCCTGGTCTTTAACCAGCCAAAATGGTCCAGGCCAGGGCTGAAGTGGTTAATGTATGAGGATATAATATGTAGATGATGTCTTCTTGGGGTACTCCTTTACATTTGTCCTAGTACATTAAAATGTTTTGCTTGTGACACATATTTGTAGCATACATCCTACAGCCCCTTGCTGAATTCCACATACAGAGGAGTAAACATCATACCGTCTGCAAGGAAAGTGTTGTCAGATGATAAATTCTCACATTCCTTCATGGACAGAACAGCCCAACTAGGAATGAAATTTAAAGGAAACGACGACAACATATAGTCCTATTATCTTTATTTTTATTAGTTTACAGTAAAATGGTCTTACTGAATGGAATCTATTTAAATAATCTGTTCAATCTGCCAGCATTTTTTAGGTGCCCAGTACCTGCAGGCACACATTTATTACCCAATAACTTATGACAAACTGGAGAAACAAAGCAAAAGTGTTGTCCCTGGCAAACCAATCAGAATTAATTTATTGTATTTTTATTTTTTTAACAAGAAAAAAAAAAAAAAAAAAAACACAAAAAACTGCCAATATCTGGCAACTAAAACAGATGTTATTTCCAATTTTCTCAGAAACTGCTGTTGAGAGATAGATGGCAGCCACTGCTTTCTGAAAATACTTTGCTTCACTGACCCAGAATAAGTAAGCAAATAGACAACTGATTTTCCTCCAATCTGATTTGCTTACCTGTTCTGAATTAGTGACCTAAAGTACTAAAGCCATGAGTCAGCATTACAGCTATATAAAAAATTTCAGAAGCCGGTCAGCAAATCGCAACCCCTAAAGTTGTTTTCAAAGCATGACTGCTTTTTAAAACATTGGAATGCATCTATAGCTAGAGTTAAATGAAACCGAATCTAAGAATAATGGCAAAACTTTTAAATATAATTAGCATTGTGATGTCGAAAGCATGCTGCATTTGCCCATCAATTCCCTTTGACACAGACCCAAAGAAACCTGTCATGAGAAAAACATGGTCCTTTGCTGACTTCTCATTCTATAAAAAGCTAGTTGCTTTGCCGCCATGTTGATTCAATCCAGAGTCAGTGACGCTGAACAAATATATGGGTATTTCCTCCAATTTTCTTCACCTGCATATTTGTCTCGGGTCAACGAGTCAAGGAAGACAGGTCCCCATTTCTGTTAGGCCAGGTTTACTTTTATTGAATCTCTTCCTTGCACATATACCAACGTCAGTAATTACACTGGATCACTATGCCTTGCTGGCACCAATGCTTTTATAAGATACAAATCATTGTGTTTAATTTCATAAAAGGTCTGCCTCTACCATGAATAAGACATATATCGCTGTGAGAAAACTAGTGCAGCCAATCTGTATTTGATGCAGAAAACTGGATAAGTCTTTTTAGGACAGATCATCTTAAAGGGTCCTTTTACACTAATGCATCTGGGCAATGTACCTCGCAATCCAATGTGTGTTGTGGAGCCATTTAATAGGAATAGCACCCCAACGCACCTGTACAATAACTGCCAACCAAAAATTCTGCTGATGCATTCTTTCATGTGTTAAGGTGCAGCCCAGAACCATTTACAGCAAACTGGCTGCTTTAATACATGAAAATGCAGTGCAATAAACACAATGCATAGTGTGAATAGGTCCCTTAGACTAAATGTACTGTACTGCATTTGCAGATACCGGTTTGCTTTTAAAGACAAGAATCTATGTTATCCAAAATATACCTATGTATGTTGGCACTATGAACCCAAAATTCATCCATCTCTTCCACTTGGTGGGTATATTTCTGATTATTTATTGAGGTTACAGAACAAAAAGATTTAAAGGCCAAAATTAAATATTCCAACAGAGCAGCTTCCTTCCTTGGAACACTGCTCCCTGCAGGCCATGCAGCTAACTGCATCATGTTCCCTTTGGTAACGAATGCGTGATGGTGCTGGAGCAGTATAGCTACAGTCTATACTCAGGCCACTGTGTTCATCAACTGCAAGGGTTCTGGAACCATCAGGACTGTACTGTTCCCTTAAGATACCACATACCTCCGTAACACACACAACAGTCCTGGAATACAAGATGTATAATTAGGATAGAGCACTTAAAGTAAAAAATGTGCACTTTTTTTTACAAATGCAAAATGATAACAGCATGTTCAGCGTCACTGTCCATTATGAGAGATTATATATATATACACACACACACACATACATACATACACACATATATATATATATATATATATATATATATATATATACACACACACACATATACACACACACACACACACACACACACACACACACACACACACCTGTCACCGGCTGCATCCACCGGACACAGCCCATGACTGATCCCTGTCCCGGCCCCCTGCCGGTACCATGTGACCGCTGTAAGCAATCACAGCAGGTCACATGACAGTTGTAAACAATGGATGGCTTCCTTTCAAGTCATCCATTGTGTACAATTGTGTTGCTAGCTATGATTGGCCACAGTGATTACATGCGACAGACTGGGCCAATCACGGCCCATCTGTGCCAAATGATCAGCAGGGGCCAATTACAGCTAATCACAACAAAACAAACTGAATGAATCAATTTCATTCATTAAAATGCTCACATATAGCAATGAAATTCATTAAGTGTTGCTATAAACAAACAATAAAAAAAAAAAAAATAAAAAAAAATAAAAAAAAAAAAGAAGATCACTTCCCCAGAGTAGTACAATGTTACTATGGTAACATTATATTGCTCTGGTCAAAATGTGTTAAAAAAATAAAAATAAGAAAACCAAAAACGTAGTAATCCCCCTGATCACCGCCACACCTATTATATGATGTCACTGTACTGCACTGGTGACAGTATGTAAAAAAATAATAATTTGTGATTCTTAAATTTTCCAAAAAACAACTTAAAAAAACTCACCATGCCTCTTACTAAATACCTTGGACCATCTACATTACAAAAAGGGGTGATTTGGGGAATATCTGTACTGTCCAGACATTTTTGGGCCCCAAGAAATGATAGGCCGTCATTTCTTGAGGGCCAAAAACACTAGGACAGTACAAATATCCTAAATCACCCGTTTTTGGAAAATAGACAGTCCTAGGTATTTAGTAAGAGGCATGGCAAGTTTTTTGGAAAATGAAGAAATTATTATTTATTTATAATTTAAAACACATTTGGTCACCAGTGCAGTACAGCATTATCATATAACTGGTATGGTATTGATCAAGGACATTGACTGGTGACAGTACGAAAATAAAAAAACATAGTAACATTGTACTACTCTGGGAAAGTGACCAGGATTTCTTTTCTTTTTCACATTACGATTGCTTATAGCAGTGCATTACATTGCTATAAGCAAGCATTTACTGAATGGAACGGATTTATTCAGTTTGTTTTGATTCGCTATGATTGGTCAGAGCCAACATTGTACAGATGGGCTGCGATTGGCCCTGTCTGTACCATGTGATCACAGTGACCAATCACAGCTAGCAACACAATGGTACACAATTGTACACCATGTATGACATGAAATGAAGTCATCCATAGTGTACAACTGTCATGTGACCTGCTGTGATTGATCACGACAGTCACAGAGTACTAGCAGCGAGACCGTGCACTAGATCAATGGGCAGAGCTCTGTAGGTAGGAGCAGTCACATTAGAATACCTGCTATCTAGATTCACAATTATGTTGATTACTGTATGCCAAAAAAAAAAAAATAGGATTTTTGTACTCACCGTAAAATCCATTTCTCTGACGTCCATGGACTGACACAGCTGGATACTGTAAACGTGTGGGTATATGTCCCTGCTCGCAGGAGAAGATCTAGGCAGAATGTTAGAAACATACATTCTAGAACAAACCAGAGATGAACAGCCCCGCCCAGGGGGGCGGTCCCTCCGGACATTACCCAACCACCTGCAGCTAGCAGCCTCAGTTCGTAACAAAGCAGTACAAACCTTAAAAAGGAAGGGTGGGTGCTGTGTCAGTCCATGGACGTCAGAGAAATGGATTTTACGGTGAGTACAAAAATCCTATTTTCTCTTATCGTCCATGGGCTGACACAGCTGGATACTGTAAACGTGTGGGACATCCCAAAGCAGTATCAGAAGGGTGGGAGCAGTAGTAAAGGAACAACCAAAACTTCACTCCAAACAAGCAGAGTTTCTCAACGGAGGAGTTGCAACATTAAACAGCGGCCTGCAATGCTTTGTGGCCGAAGGAAGCATCCGAAGATGCAGTCACATCAACCTTATAAAATTTTGAAAAGGTATGAACGGACGACCAGGTCGCCGCCTTGCACACTTGTGCAACCGACGCTTGATGTCGGAAGGCCCAGGAAGCACCAATTGCCTTGGTGGAATGCGCCGCAACCGGAAAGGGAGGCGCCCGCCCCTTAAGGGCATACGCCTGTATGACGGTCTGCCTGATCCACCTAGAGACGGTGGCAGACGACACCGCTCGGCCCTGTTTTGGACCAGACACAGACTTCCGAATGGAAACAGTAGCAGACAGGTACACCCGTAAGGCTTGTACCCATCTTAATGTATGAAGCGCAAACTCTCAGGGACGTAAGAACAATGTCCGAGACCATCTTTTGAAAAGGACGGTCATGGGCGCAACACCGTCATATCCTTATGGAGGACCAAGTAAGGCGACTTGCAGGACAAGGCCGCCAACTCAGACACCCGTCTAACCAAAGCAATGGCCACTAAGAAGGCCACCTTCCGGGACAAGGTCAAGAGAGGAATCTCTCTGATATTCCCAAAGGGATGTTCTTGGAGAAGCGAGATGCATCAAATTCAGATCCCAAGTAGGGAGAGGAGGCTTGACAGGGGGGGATCACATGGCGAACCCCCTGCACAAAAGGTGCCAATTAAGGAATGGCCCGGTAGCGGTCGTTGAAAAAGACAGCCCAGGCCGAAATCCGACCCTCAAAAAAGGTATGCAAGGCCAGCTTTTGGGTCACACCACGATGTAAGAACAGCAAAATTCTGGGAACGGAATACATACGAGGACGCCACTCAAGTTCCTCGCACATAGCGATGCAAGCCTTCCAGGTACGGTGAGATATCTTTCTGGAGGAAGATTCCCGTGTCAACAACATAGAAGAGATGACCGAATACGAGAGAACTCGGTCCTTCAGCACCTGGCTTTAAACAGCCATGCCATTAAAGCCACGGACTGTAAAGCAGGATGAAGTATGGGATCATGAGACAGAAGGTCCACCCCAATAGGCAGTCGCCAAGGAACGTCTGCGACTAGACGAAGTAGATCGGTGTACCAATGTCGCCGTTCCGGAGCAATGAGGATCACCGGAATGGCCTCAGCCCCTCAGCAACAACAGTAGCGGAGGGTAAGCATATATCAGGCGATACTGCCCCCACGGGCTTCCAACGCGTCCGCCCAGGGGTCCCTGGACCTGGCCACGATCTTGCCACCTTGCGTGTGAGTCGAGAGGCCATAAGGTCCACTTCCGGTGCCTCACCTCCGGTAAAGGAGGTGGAAACACCTCCGGATGCAAGGACCCTTCCCCTGCAATGCACACGGCCGACAGGACCGTCTTGCAGCGAGATGTATGAAAATCCCAAAGAGACTCCGCAATGTATCGGAGAAGGGAGGCCCCGGTGTACAGGGTGCCTCAACTGTTGGCCAATAAAGGCAACTTGACGGAACTTCCCTAGAAACTCGGTCAGAGGACTAGTACCTCAGCCTCCACAGGTGGCGCAAAGACCCTAAAGGCTAAAGCAGTTGCAGTGCACCTGCTAGACGACTGATGGATGAAGCAGAGACTTTTGCCCAACCATTGAGCTACAAAAACCGCCAGAGACGCAGCCACTAACAAACGTAACGCTAACCTCAGCCTGGCAAACACAGTCCAAGCCAGCGCTTCTGATCACCACTGAAAGCAGGTGGAAAGTGGTACCCCTGAAACTAGGGATCCTTGTGACAATGCTCCATCCAGCAGCTACCCATGGATAAGTGCTGATTGTACAAACACATAGTTTATACTATGTATTGCGTCAAACGCGCAAATAGAGTGTGGGAGGAAACCCACCCAGCCACAAAGAGCATAATACAACCACATACGGCGTATGTAGTTTAGTATGTGTGGATAAACCTATTAAACACATTTATACTGTGCCGGCGACGAAGGCGCGCACATCATCGAACTTGGACGTAAACCAGCCACACAGATTGCGTACACAACCGTG
Organism: Rana muscosa; assembly: GCA_029206835.1. Classification (NCBI taxonomy): domain Eukaryota; kingdom Metazoa; phylum Chordata; class Amphibia; order Anura; family Ranidae; genus Rana; species Rana muscosa. The sequence continues at coordinate 61,616,521 of CM055127.1, read as the reverse complement.
TAGGTATGTTAGCCTGCGAATAAACAAATTGCACATGTTTATACTGTGCATAGCGCTGAAAATGCGCACACCATTGGAACGCAGGGGAGAAACCTGAGCATCCGGATGAAACCCATGCAGACTGCATACGCATACCGTGTAGGTATTATAGTATGTGTGCTAAACATTTTGCACAAGCCCATGTGTGCATAGCACCGAAGGCGCACACACCGTTGGCGCGTGGGAGGAACCGAAGTACCCCACGCATACTCAGAGAATGCAATACCTACAACTACTGTGAATGTATTTAGTGTTGTGTATAAACATAATATGTATGTTTACACCGTGTATTGCACCAAAGGCACGCATGTCATGTAGCGTGGGCGGAGACCCGGAGGAAACCCACGCAGACTGCACAGACATACCGGGTAGGTATGTTAGTATGTGGATATCCAATCGCACAAATTTAGACTGTGCATAGCGCCGAAGCGCCCATACCAATGGAGTGTGGGAGGGAACCGGAGTACGCGGAGGAAACCCACACAGACTGCATACACATACCGTGTAGGTATTATAGCATGCGTGATAAACATTGAACATGTTAAACTGTGCAGAAGGCCAAAGGTGCACATACCGTCAGCGTGTGGGAGGAAATCGGAACACCCGGAAGAACCCCACGCAGACAGCACACAGATACCGTGTAGGAATGATAGCATGTGAATAAACATATTGCACATGTTTATGCTGTGCATTTCCATTGGAGCGTGGGGGGAAACCGGAGTACCCGGTGGAACCCCACGCAAAAACTATACCCATGCTGTAAACATGTATAGTATGTGCAATAAACATATTGAACATGTCTATACTGTGCAGAGAGCCGAAGCGCACATACCATGAGAGCGTGGGAGGACACCGGAGCCCCCGGGGGAAACCCACGCCGACCTAGAGGGTAAAATACATACATATACTGTGCATGTATCTGGAGTCGTGCATAAACATATTTTGTACGTTTATATCATGTATGTCACTGAAACACAGCATTGGAACGTGGGGGGGACACCCACGCAGACACAGAGACCAATAACACATGCATACACTGTGAATGTATACAGTGTAGAGGTATAGGATGAGTTTAAATTATGGCGCAGAGGCACATAATCTTCTCTGTATCATTCCAACCTGCTTGACTGTGCTGCCGAAACAGCATGCAGGTAACAGGTAACCTCTGATCCTCAGACCGTGTGTCTGTCAGAGCTCAAAGCGTTCCCCAGGAAATGGCGGGAAACCACAGGTGCAGAGACCCTGTTGTTGCCTCAGGACATCACACAGAAGGCTCACAGGAACTAGAGATATAAATAAATAATGTCCCCCCCCCCCCACCATGCTGCACCGACCAGGGGGAGGGAAACACAGTGTACCACTGTATCATCCATGCTGCTCTTGACGCAGCGTGTGAGGAAAACCGTGAGGAAGCCGTGTAAAAGAAAAGCTTGAAGGAACCAAGGGAAACAGTGTCCACCTGAGGTACCTCAGCCACAGCACCCAGCTTGAGAGTGTTCCTCACATCATCAATGAGTTCACTTACAAGCGCCCTGTCATTTACTGACACAGAACTGGAGTCTTCCTCACAAGGGAATATCCTGTTCATAAACATTAAATATTCAGAGCTAGGGTCCTGAGCACAGTAGCTAGGCCCATATCTGAATCAGAGCACTCCTTCGCTAAAGATTTTTGTGGGGAGAGGGGGCTTATAGCTCCTTTCGCTCGCACACCGCTTCCATTCTGACAAGGAATGATTCCAGGACTGCTGACAACTGGTCCATAAGGACCGCAGGTGCAGGAAACATATGAACATGTTTAACTGTGCAGCACTGCCAGTTGCCCCAGGCAAGTGTGGAGAGCAGGTGCATCAGACTCCATAACGCCACCCTCTGAGACCTTATACACTATACAGTGAATATACAGTCCACCCACTGGCTACGCTGAGGCTGAGGAGAGGATACCCGGAGGACTCACCAACCCTTAAGGACCGCTCAGTCCTGCTGAAGAAACCGCGCTGTGAGCCTGAGGAGAGTGAAGAATCTGTGAGGAGATTATGAGGAGATTCGCGCTGCAGCGCTGCCGCTAGAGGCCGAAACCGAGAGTAAATGCGCGGCGGCTACAGAAACCGAAAGTAAATGCGCGGCGGCTACAAGAAAATGCCCGCCGCTATAACTGCGCCATTGAACCACGCCAAGATGGCAGCTGAGCGCAAAATTCAAAGCTCTAATGCGCGCTAATGGCGCACGCAATAACCACCTCACACACCAGAAAAACTGCTCCTCTCTCCAGAACCCACTACAGACATGAGCGCCAAGCCAGGCCAGAGTGACCCCCAAGCACCCCACAGCACAGCACCAGTACAGGGTGCAGAGAGCAGCATAACGGGGGAGACAGGGAGAAACCCCCCATATAAAGAAACCGCCAGCATGTACTCACCTGCAGTAGGAGAAACTACTTACCCGTCCCTTTCAGGGACCCACTGGCATGTTTCAGACAGACCTATCACAGAGCAGTACTGCGTAGCTGTCGGCCCGGTCCACCGCGAGAGATACAGTCAGTCAGGTACTGTTCAATCTTGAGAGGACCGTGGGAGCATGAAAGCAACCCGGCCACCCCTGGAGTCATGGGGCATGTCGTGAACTGAGTCTCACGCACACAAGGCGAGGATCAGCACGCTCGATGGTCGGACAGGGAAGACTACGAGGATACCAGTGTACCCAACCTGTTGCCCAGCCGACAGTTAATTGAAGGTCTCAAAAATAAAATAATAAAATTCCCAAAGGAATAAAATTTAAAAAGTAAAATCTTCCAGGAGACTGGCTCCTGAGAGAGCTACATCTTCTCCTTCTGCTAGGCAGAAAAAAACTGAGGCTGCTAGCTGCAGGTGGGAGGGTAATGTCCGGAGGGACCGCCCCCCTGGGCGGGGCTGTTCAGCTCTGGTTTGTTCTAGAATGTATGTTTCTAACAATCTAACATTCTGCCTAGATCTTCTCCTGCGAGCAGGGACATATACCCACACGTTTACAGTATCCAGCTGTGTCAGTCCATGGACGATAAGAGAAAAATTGCTTTAAGACACACAAATTAGGTTACTGAAATTGGGTTGATCACACTGGAAGCAGTTCATTAGTGACTTCTGGTGGAACCATGTGTATTACCATAGTGAACAGATAGTGGTAAAACCATAACCAAGACATCTAGTATAGTAAACTGGTACCCCCTTTTCCACCATCCCTGCTGGGTGTGAGGACTAATCATGAACACTGTTACTGAAAGCGTATTAAGAAGAATTGTCTGTTATTTAAAGGAATCTGACTGTTCTATTAATTTTCAAACCTCCTCCGGAAAATCATACTGGCAATACAGATAGCTCTCCCCTTTTATGTCTGAAGGCATCATTTACAACATACGTGCATGAAATCTGATGGAAACTGAAGAGAAAACCACGCAGATTTCATTTGCCGACATCAGTTTCCATGCACGCTGACATTAGTTTATGTGCGTCAATTATGTGCCCTGTTCAAACCAATGTTTTCATTGTGCCAGTTTTTTTACGTGCAGAAAAATGCATATGTATTGCAGATTCTTGCACAGAAAAAATCTGCACATTGTGGCGTGAACTGGGCACATAGAGAACAATTGTTTTTGTTGGTGCCCTTGCAGAACACGTGCAGAAAAAAGGGACGTCTCTGCACCATGGAGTTAGCAAGGCCTAAATAAAGCCCATGCATGTATTATAGTTTATATGAAACCTGGTTCTTTGCCTACTGCTCATATGCTGATAATATAGTTTGTGAATGACACTTGTGACTGGCAACAAAAGGTTAAAACATTTCACCTTCTAATCACATATGGCTGAGCCTTTAAGCCAATTAAGACAGTTTATTCATATTGTGCTTTTGAAGGACTTAATTCCATTCACACCTCATACCTTCAGCACTTTGTCCAGCTGTTGCTTTGTGAGATCCTCTCCAAATTCCTGGCTCAGCCTTGTCTGGATCATATTCCTACGCAGACGATGTCCTTTGGAGAAAAGCTCCAGCAGAGCTTGCCTTTCCTAAAGGTACAGAACAAGACTGGAATTATTTAATCTGGTCAGTGGTGGGTGTGACGCAGTTTTTAGGCATCCACAAGAACAGGAATTTGGCTTACCTATACATTCCATATCTTGGAGTACAGTACAAGACACAGGCAAAGCATTCAAAGAAATAACAATAGACACCCGCGCCTAGGTGAACAACCAATATTATCAAGTTGTATAAAAATGATTATAATGTGAGCAGCCGCTGTCTATGCTCTCCAACGGATAGGCTAATAATAAAGCGATATCAGGCAATGCTGGGTTATGCTAAAAATATTGTAGTGAGTACTATAAAAAACATTACTATATAAGTGATGTTAAAACAATAATCCAATCTGTCCATCAATAAAAAAAGTGACATAGTGCAAACAAAAAGTCATTTTTTGCAATGTAAAAGTGCTTTGTGCCTTGTTCCCAAGGTATCCCCTGTGTTTCCACCTCGTGCAATTGTATAATCACTACAATTTTTTTAGAATAACCAATTAGTTTATGCATAAGCAAGCGCTGCCTGCTATCAAAGCATTTATAGACCCTGGGATATAGGCTCATACCTTCAGGTGATTGGACACTGACAAAGCCTTTGAGGACACACCACCTGGGTGCCTCCCCAATAACCCTACTCGACTGAGTCCTCAGTGATTTAGCAAGCAATGCAGAGTAACCAAGGAATGGAAGGGAGTGTGTCCTGTACTGTACTCAAAGATATAGAAATTACAGGTTAAGCCACAATTCCAACGTACAGTACAGGACACACACAAAGCATTCATAAACCATGGGACACACCCAAACAATAAATGAGAAGGGTGGGCAACAATTAGGTGAAAAGGAGAAAACACAGACAACATTGGTATAATGTTCAGCACTAAACCATCTGATGAAAAAGATTAAAGTTGAAAAATGTAAATGAAAAGGCACGCATATGCATGCTGATACATGAAGGTGAAACCATGTGAATGGTGAGTGGATTGAAAGTTCTGGGGGATGAACCCCCTAAAAATTACAGTCTCTTAAAAAAAAGAAGTCTCTAAATGGAGGCTGTAAAGGGAGCGAGGCTGCTTCAGGCACGAGCTGGGGGACCCGATTACTGAACAAGGAAAGCAAAAGGAGAAGAGAGAAGCGCCAAGCCAACCATTTAAACAGCTTAGGAATTTATTCAGTATATAGGTATAAAACAACACTAAAAACTTGCTTGAAAAATGTTGGAGCACTTGCAGAGTGCTGGAGCGGGTGGGAGATTCCCCAGTTTGGACTGATTGGCCAGACAGCGTGTGGGCAGTTCCCCAGTTTGACAGCCCTGGACCACTCCCACCCAGAGACACACAGCCGATGTCTCCACAAGACTTACAGAGGCTACAGCTGCGGCTAACACACGGCGCTCGTGGATCCCGCAATAGAGACTTCCCGGTGGTCCTCCGGTGCTCCTGTGATATTGAACGTGGAAGCTCCCACTCGTTCTAGCACTCTGCAAGTGCTCCAACATTTTTTACGCATGTTTTTAGTGTTGTTTTATACCTATATACTAAATAAATTCCTAAGCTGTTTAAAGGAATGGCTTGGCGCTTCTCTCTCCTCTAACAACTAGGCAAACAGAGCTGGGCCAAATGGCCCAAAAACAAAGGTCAACAGACCCAACTACGGACTGACTCTGCAAGAACCTTGTTGTCAAAAGCTGCATCTGCAGAATGCTGAACATCCACCTGGTAGATATTAAAAAAAAAAAAGTATGACCATAAGACAAGGTGGCTGCCTTTTTAAAGCAGAGGCCTGTTGCCAGAAAGGCCAGAAAAGTCCCACTGATCTGGCGGAATGGGCATGTGAATGCTCAGATTTGTCCATGAGGGTATAAGTCCTGACGATCAGATTTCGAATCCATGGAGCGATCGTGGACTTGGAAGCAGGGTGTCCCTTTGCGAGGGCCCGAGGATAAGACAAATAGGGAATTCGTTTTCCCGATCAAGCTTTTGCTTTGAGGTAGACTAATGGCTCTGACTATGTCCAGGCAATGATCCTTTTGATGCTTTGTAGCAGGGTATAAAGATGGTGGGACTAGTTCTTTATTGAAATAAAAGATTGATACCACCTTAGGAAGAGAGGATGGTCTTGGGTGAAAGACTACCTACCTGAAAAAGTATAACACCTCATGCAACCCAACATGTAATTGCCATCATCCCGAATAAATGTAAAATGAGAAAACCTCTGGTGTTGGGATTTTGGAGGCAATACAAAAAAAAGGGGGGAGAAAACTCAATTAAAAAATTATTTAAATATTTATTTGTACAAAACCGCATAAAACGGGCACATACATAAAGAAATAACGTGATTGTACAAAAAAGCACATATATACATGAATATAACGTAATGTACAGTAACTACATGAAATCTGACATATTTCAAATATTCAAAAAGGAATACAATAGCCTGGATTGACCACTCCAGCCGGAGGCAGATCAAGAAAGGCTTATCCAACGCGTTTCAAACTGTAAACGTCCTTCATCAGGGATTTCAAATGTATTCGTTTTTAACAGATCAAAATTCTATTGAATACAAAAAACAAATGAAATAAGTTTTCCACTTTAATTTCAACTGTTATATATAAAGAAAAAATAAAGAAAGAAAGAAAAGAAAAAAACGTACACAAAAATTATATATATATTATTCCATAAATGCTCCCGCACATGCATCCCAGGTTCCAGTTGCACTATGTTGTGGATTCCCTGATGCCCTCAAACTCCCAGGGACCCTTCCCGTCAAAACATGTCCATATAAGAAGTACGGATATATAAATAAAATGGTCCAAAATAGGTGCCTTGAACAAAAAAGTATATAACATACATAAGTATGGATATAAATCTATTAGGGAATGAAATAATTATCCCTAAACGTTACAGATGTAATACCTACAGATGGGAGATGCAGATCTGGGATTCAGATTCATCAGGTAAAAATGACTCATATGTGAAGACAAAACCAATGGATAATTGAGTCCAAATATATATGTCCTAAAACAAAATAAAAAATAATAAAAAAAAATGAAGGGACATTGTATCAATCAAAAGAGAGAGAAAAAAATTCCCTCTCCTGAGCGAAACAACTCCCCAAAAGCTTCAACATATTACCTGCCAGAAAAATCATGAATCCCGATTGACATCCAAAAAAGGTTCCATACAGCAGAGTTCCATACAGAAGCATCCTCTGCCTGCCAGCAGAGGGAGAGAATGACACCATATAACTCCTTTGGCGTCCTATACATCCCTCTGCTGTGTCTGATTGGTCCAGGGAAGATCACATGACGCACCTGCTCATTGAGCAGAGCGTCATGTTACCATAGAAGCGCCGCGCTTCCCACGGTGGGTCACGTCGAGCGCCGGTCACATGACGCAGCCGCACCAATCAGCGGCGCGTCTGCCATCAGCGCATTTCTGCAGCACACCAGGGGAGCGTAGCACAAACTAGCCCACGGCCCCATCACATAGCCAATGTGAGGCGCCACTCATCATACCCCACTGACATAGCAAGGATCTGATAAGAGGCACCCCTGCCAGACCAGTCCTCATTCCGATCCGTCCCGCACCGCAAGAAGTGCAGAGACGGCCATCTTGAATGTGGGCAAAGGAAAGGGATACCAGATGGAGAGGGTAGGTATGGATGGGAAAGATAGAACTGGCTTGCCACGGGACAGTCAGACATTGAAATGGGTACCAATATGAACTGGTGCCCAGGATATAGATCCATCTCCCTGTCCGGATGCATATGGACGGGGAGCGGACCAGGGACTAATACCACCGGTGCCGTTTTAAACCTAAGGAAGGAAAAAAGTTTCCTACCAGGGTCCCTGGGAGTTTGAGGGCATCAGGGAATCCACAACATAGTGCAACTGGAACCTGGGATGCATGTGCGGGAGCATTTATGGAATAATATATATATAATTTTTGTGTACGTTTTTTTCTTTTCTTTCTTTCTTTCTTTCTTTATTTTTTCTTTATATATAACAGTTGAAATTAAAGTGGAAAACTTATTTCATTGTTTTTTGTATTCAATAGAATTTTGATCGGTTAAAAACGAATACATTTGAAATCCCTGATGAAGGACGTTTACAGTTTGAAACGCGTTGGTAAGCCTTTCTTGATCTGCCTTCGGCTGGAGTGGTCAATCCAGGCTATTGTATTCCTTTTTGAAATATGTCAGATTTCATGTAGTTACTGTACATTACGTTATATTCATGTAGATATGTGCTTTTTTGTACAATCGCGTTATTTCTTTATGTATGTGCCCGTTTTATGCGGTTTTGTACAAATAAATATTTAAATAATTTTTTAATTGAGTTTTCTCCCCCTTTTTTTTGTATTGCCTCCAAAACCCCAACACCAGAGGTTTTCTCATTTTAAAGACTACCTACCTTGGAAAGGATGAGGGAACGGCTCCTTACAAGGGCAAGCCGCCCACTCAGAGGCACGTCTTACAGAAGTGATGGTAACCAAATCGGCCACTTTGCTGGAGAGGCCATCTAAGGGAACATCCTTGCTTATGCCTGTAGTTAAAAAGGGATCAAACTTTACCAAGTAGCTACAGATTGGTGAGCTTAACTTCTGTTGGGAGGAAGAAAAACAAGAAGTTGTCAAACAAATCTGATTTTTTCATTTTCTTTTTAGATATAGGAGTGGCTGTGGACATGGTATACTTGGATTTTGCAAAAGTCTACAGGTTTAGAACATTCAGTCTGTAAATGGGTGTAAAACTGGCTAAAAGACCATAATCAGAGAGTAATGATTAATACTCTGAATGGTCTACAGCAGTGGTTCTCAACCTTTCTAGTGCCGTGATCCCTTGATAAAATTTCTCAAGTTGCAGGGACCCCTAAGCGTAGCGAAGAATGGGTTGTCAGCACCCAAAGCAAGACAAGTAATTTGACATTTAGCGCTCCGAGTCCCTTCCACTCGTACAGTATTAAAACCCCCTATACAAAAAAGTATATAACATACATAAGTATGGATATAAATCTATTGGGATGTACCACTCTTTGTTCTCCTTTCTTTCCCTATTATCTCTCTATCCTAATTTCTTTTTTTCCCCCCATAGCCTTCCTTCTTGTTCTTTCCCTTTCTCTTTGTTCCTCCCCCTCTTTTCCTCTCCCTTCCATGTATTCTCTTTTTATTCCTTCTCTTACTCCTTGGTGGGGGTGGGGGGGGACTTTTAATGGCAACTCTAATCACAGGTAGTGTTTACTCACTGTTTCTTCGGCTTCACTGTGTCTCCAGCTCTGTGGTGTCTCGTAGCAGTGACACCTATGCCGAAATCAGGAGATGGGGTCTCCTCCAGCCCCCCCCCCACTTCACATTCCTCACCAGTCAGCTGACCTCTAGTCTCTGCCCCCCATCCATGCCGTGAACTGAATGGGCGGCTGTGAAGAGGCCGAGTGGGCGGCTGCGGGCTCCAGGATAAGCCAAGGATTTGGTGACCCCTGGCAAATGGTCATTCGACCCCCCGAGGGGTCCCGACCCCCAGGTTGAGAACCACTGGTCTACAGTGAGGGGAAAAAGGCATTTGATCCCCTGCTAATTTTGTATGCTTGCCCACTGACAAAGAAATGATCAGTCTATAATTTTAATGGTAGTTTTATTTTAACAGTGAGACACAGAACAAAAATATCTAGAAAAATGCATTTCAAAAAAGTTATAAATTGATTTGCCTTTTAATGAGTGAAATAAGTATTTGACCCTTTCGCAAAACTTGACTTAGTACTTGATGGAAAAACCCTTGTTGGCAATCACAGATTTCAGACGTTTCTTGTAGTTGGCCACCAGGTTTGCACACATCTCAGGAGGGATTTTGTCCCACTCCTCTTTGCAGATCCTCTCCAAGTCTTTAAGGTTTCGAGGACTTGAACCTTCAGCTCCTTCCACATATTTTCTATGGCATTAAGGTCTGGAGACTGGCTAGGTCACTCCAGGACCTTAATGTTCTTCTTTCTAGGCAACTCCTTTGTTGCCTTGGCCGTGTGTTTTGGGTCATTGTCATGCTGGAATACCCAGCTACGATTTTCAATGCCCTGGCTGAGGGAAGGAGGTTCTAACCCAAGATTTGACAGTACATGGCCCAGTCCATCATCCCTTTGATGTGGTGAAGTTGTCCTGTCCTCTTAACAGAAAAACACCCCAAAGCATGTTGTTTCCACCTCCATGTTTGTGGGGATGGTGTTCTTGGGGTCATAGGCAGCATTCCTCCTCCAAACACGGCGAGTTGAGTGGATGCCAAAGAGCTTGATTTAGTCTCTTCTGACCACAACACTTTCACCCAGTTCTACTCTGAATCATTCAGATGTTCATTAGCAAACTTCAGATGGGCATGTACATGTGCTTTCTTGAACAGTGGGACCTTGCAGGCGCTGCAGGATTTCAGTCCTTCGCGACGTAGTGTTACACCAAATGTTTTCTTGGCGACTATGGTCCCAGCTACCTTGAGATCATTGACAAGATTCTCCCGTGTATTCCTGGGCTGATTGCTCATGATCATTGAAACTCCATAAGGTGATATCTTGCATGGAGCCCCAGACCAAGGGAGATTGACAGTTGTTTTGTGTTTTTTCCATTTGCGAAAAAAACGCACCAACTTTTGTCACCCTCTCACAAAGCTGCTTGGCAATGGTCTTGTAGCTCATTCCAGCCTTGTGTACGTCTACATTCTTGTCCCTGAAATCCTTGGACAGCTCTTTGGTCTTGGCCAAGGTGGAGAGATTGTAATCTGATTGATTGCTTCTGTGGAAAGTTGTCTTATATACAGGTAACAAGCTGAGATTAGGAGCACTCCCTTTAAGAGAGTGCTCCTAATCTCATTACCTGTATAGAAGACACCTGGGAGTCAGAAATCTTGCTGATCGATAGGGGATCAAATACTTATTTCAGTCATTAAAATGCAAATCAATTTTATAACCTTTTTAAAATGCCTTTTTCTGGATATTTTTGTTGTTTTTCTGTTTCTCACTGTTAAAAAGAAACCCTTTTCCCCTCACTGTAAGGTTATTGGTAGTGTACCTTAAGGCTCAGTGTTTACAAAGTCTACCGCCATGTAGTCTCTGACTATGGGGCCGATTTACTAAAGGCAAATAGTCTGTGCACTGCAAGTGCACTTCAAGTGCAGTTGCTCTAGATCTGAGGGGAACCATGCAAGGAAAATAAAACAGCATTTTTGATTGCACATGATTTGGATGATAGAAATCAGCAGAGCTTCCCCTCAGATCTAGCGCAAGTGCACAGTAGATTTGCCTTCAGTAAATCAACCTCTATATGTATGATGTGTGTTCCTACCATTTTCCTTAACCTACTAATTTGAGAAGACACTGCACATCTATACAGTATGTCTAAAACAGTATTGAGTATGTACTCATGATGCTTCAAAGAATCTGTATTTCTGACTTGGAATATCTCCTGTAAGTGCACAATACATACAGTGCCTTGCAAAAGTATTCGGCCCCCTTGAACTTTTCATCCTTTTGCCACATTTCAGGCTTCAAACATAAAGATATAAAATTTTAATTTTTTGTGAAGAATCACCAACAAGTGGGACACAATTGTGAAGTGGAACGAAATCTATTGGATTTTTTAAACTTTTTTTAACTAAGAAAAAAATGAAAAGTGGGGCGTGCAAAATTATTCGGCCCCCTTGCGTTAATACTTTGTAGAGCCACCTTTTGCTGCGATTACAGCTGCAAGTCGCTTGGGGTATGTCTCTATCAGTTTTGCACATCGAGAGACTGAAATTCTTGCCCATTCTTCCTTGCAAAACAGCTCGAGCTCAGTGAGGTTGGATGGAGAGCGTTTGTGAACAGCAGTTTTCAGCTCTTTCCACAGATTCTCGATTGGATTCAGGTCTGGACTTTGACTTGGCTATTCTAACACCTGGATACGTTTATTTGTGAACCATTCCTTTGTAGATTTTGCTGTATGTTTGGGATCATTGTCTTGTTGGAAGATAAATCTCCGTCCCAGTCTCAGGTCTTTTGCAGACTCCAACAGGTTTTCATCCAGAATGGTCCTGTATTTGGCTGCATCCATCTTCCCCTCAATTTTAACCATCTTCCCTGTCCCTGCTGAAGAAAAGCAGGCCCAAACCATGATGCTGCCACCACGTTTGACAGTGGGGATGGTGTGTTGAGGGTGATGAGCTGTGTTGCTTTTACGCCAAACATATCGTTTTGCATTGTGGCCAAAAAGTTCGATTTTGGTTTCATCGGACCAGAGCACCTTCTTCCACATGTTTGGTGTGTCTCCCAGGTGGCTTGTGGCAAACTTTAGACGAGACTTTTTATGGATATCTTTGAGAAATGGCTTTCTTCTTGCCACTCTTCCATAAAGGCCAGATTTGTGCAGTGTACGACTGATTGTTGTCCTGTGGACAGACTCTCCCACCTCAGCTGTAGTTCTCTGCAGTTCATCCAGAGTGATCATGGGCCTCTTGGCTGCATCTCTGATCAGTCTTCTCCTTGTCTGAGCTGAAAGTTTAGAGGGACAGCCAGGTCTTGGTAGATTTGCAGTGGTCTGATACTCCTTCCATTTCAGAATGATCGCTTGCACAGTGTTCCTTGGGATGTTTAAAGCTTGGGAAATCTTTTTGTATCCAAATCCGGCTTTAAACTTCTCCACAACAGTATTACGGACCTGCCTGGTGTGTTCCTTGGTCTTCATGATGCTCTCTGCGCTTTCAACAGAACCCTGAGACTATCACAGAGCATGTGCATTTATACAGAGACTTGATTACACACAGGTGGATTCTATTTATCACCATCAGTCATTTAGGACAACATTGGATCATTAAGAGATCCTCGCTGAACTGAAAGTAAAGGGGCCGAATAATTTTGCACGCACCACTTTTCAGTTTTTTATTTGCTAAAAAAGTTTCAAAAATCCAATAGATTTCGTTCCACTTCACAATTGTGTCCCACTTGTTGGTGATTCTTCACAAAAAATAAAAATTTTATATCTTTGTTTGAAGCCTGAAATGTGGCAAAAGGATGAAAAGTTCAAGAGGGCCGAATACTTTCGCAAGGCACTGTAACTAAAGCGTTAAGAAAAAAAAAAAAAGGGGGGGGTTCCTGCTCTTGTGCAAGAGAAGCATCATCACTGAGCAGGAGTGTTGGGTGGGCCTTCAGCAAATTAAATGTCGACATTTTTCCTGCGGCCCTCTTTCTTCTGGTTTCTGCCATAGCATTAGGTGTGGGTATATTGTGGGGTACACACAGAGGAAAATGCCATATACAGGGAAAGGCTGTCCGGTACAAGTACGCAACAACGCGGGTGTAGGACATCCTATAGAGAGTCCTTGTATTTTATAAAGGCTTTAGGGGAAAGTGGAGGTAAAGTGTGTGACCAGTGGTGTGGTGCAACACCTGATCATCCACCAGAGACTAAGGTGGTTGAATAAGCCCTGGTTTTTACAATAACGGGCAGATACTGGACTGTATATAAATTCCAAGCTCTGACCATCACTGTGGGCATACCCCCTATGTGGTCTTCTGTGTCTGGATTCCATAGAAATGGACCACAAAACCTGGACCTGTATAGCACCCTGCGGCTGACTACAATACGTTCCAAGATTTTACAGAGATGGTGTCGATCTGGATGCACTGCTATCCATGGAATTAGATGGCAGTGAAGGATGACTAAAAGGTTGAAGAATCCAAAGATAAATCAAAATAATAAACTCGATAAGCTGAGGGATTTCTTTATAAAGGAGAATAGGTCCATCACTTTAAGACAATAGCAAAAAAAATGCAAACACACAAAGGGGTAGGATGAGGCGCAGACAGGGCATGTCCTTAAAGGCTTTGCCGGTGTACAATCACCTGAAGGTACGAGCCTACAACCCAGGGTCAAAGAATACTTTGCCAGTGTCTTGTCCAGTACTGTACAAATTAAGTATTTGTAAAAGGCAGAAGGTTTTTTTACCTTACTGCATTCTATGAGCCAGGCTCAGCTGTTTGTGTCACACAGAGTGTGGCTCAGGAGCGAGCTTGCACAAGTGCCCCCATAGCAAGCAGCTTACTATGGGAGCACTCAGAGGGGGAGGAGCCAGGGAGACCTAAGAAGAGTAGGATCGGGTCTTCTCTGTGCAATACAATTGCACAGAGCAGGCAACAAGTATAACATGGTTCAACAAGAAAACCCCCCCCCCAGAGTTTACAATCACATTAAGACGTAAGCTGAACGATGCAGTGGAGGCTGGGAACAAAAATACTGGTACAGTAAAACCTTGGTTTGAGAGTAACTTGGTTTGCGAGTGTTTTGGAAAACCAGCAATATTTTTCAATAATTTTTGACTTGATATACAAGCGATGTCTTGATATACAAGTAGTGTCACGTCACAATCGAGTATAAAAGAGAAGAGAGGTGACTCTAAGTGTAGCAATATGGTTAAATTTTATGAAGGTACAACATTTAGCAACATATTGCTACACTTAGAGGTGCCTCTCCTCTCTTTTATACCCTGTAGCTCCTGCTGGATTTTGCTTCTAATCCACAAATGGACATTTTATGGTTACACGACCTATCATATTGCTATAATCTTTTTATATGGACTATAAACTGAAAGACCTATGAAGAAATGGTTGTGGAACGAATCATTTGAGTATCCATTATTTCTTATGGGGAAATTTGCTTTGATATACAAGTGCTTTGGATTACAAGCATGTTTCTGTAATGAATTATGCTCGCAATCCGAGGTTTTACTGTATTTCCATTGCGGGATTGATTCAAGTACTGTATACCTCAAATTAGTAACAAATATCCTCACCCTCTCTAATCCCTTCTCTCTACATCTTGCTCTTTGGGAGAAGAGCAAGAATTGAGTGTCCTATCACAATCAGGATAACAAAGTTCTAAATACCCATAGTCCTCCTAAAGCCTGGTACACAGGATAAGATTATCGGACAAAAAAATCGCTCGTTTTTTTTTTTGCATGCTAGTCTCATATCAAAAATGAAAAAGTTACTCTACTTACAAAAATTATCGTACGACCAATTACAACTTCGGAAGTGATGTAATGGGTTGAATTGTTTTGCAATGTATTATTTTTTTCCGAGCATGCGTAGTCTTGCTTTCACGATTTATTGCGGACGAAAAACGTGGCAATTAAACGAAAATCAGATGTTGCGTTCACGTACAATAAAAATGTTCTAGCCTGCACCTTCAGGTTTTGTCGTCCGAAAAGTCAGAATTGGCTGTCGAAAGCATTATACTAAAAACAATCAGATAATAGGCCGATCATTCATCGTACAAATTTTTTTCTTACGATCTCCTTATCCTGTGTATCCAACGGGCCTTAACGTGGGCCTCATAAAAAAAAAAAAAAAAAAAATCTGAAAAATCTGTCTAGTGTCCAATTTTTTTTTCTCTGCTGTCCATGCAGTTAAAAAAAAAAAAAAAAAAAAATCAAGAAAGCACCACATACTAAAATAAGGTCCAATAACTATGATTAGTACATGTAATAAAATATTGTTTAACCATCATAAGACAACAAACAAGTCTTCTCACCTTGTCATATTCATCTCCACAGGTCCACAGGGCAAACACCTTCTGTTCATCAGGGGCAGCATTGCTCTGAGGAGGAAACTAACAAGACAGGTCTGTTAATATAAGATGAGATGTACACAAGGGATACAGCCGGTAAAATAAGTATTGAACACAACACCATTTTTCTAGGTAAATGTATTTCTAAAAGGTGCCATTGACAATTTTCACCACGTCGGTACCAACCCATACATACAAAGAAACCAAAACAAATCAGTTCAGAAATGAAGTTATGTGTAATAAAATAGAATGACACAGGGAAAAAGTATTGAACACGATAACTGAAATTTATTTAATACTTCATACAAAATCCTTTGCTGGTAACGACAGCTTCAAGACGCCTCCTGTAAGGAGAAATTAGTTGCCCATTCTCCCACAGTCTTCAAATCTTGAAGGTTCTGTGGGCCTCTTCTATGAACTCTGATCTTTAGTTCTTTCCATAGACTTTCTATTGGATTCAAGTCAGGTGAGTGACTGGGCCATTCTAGCAGATTTATTTTCTTTGAAACCAATTGAGAGCTTCCTTGGCTTTGTGTTTGGGATTATTGTCTTGCCGAAATTTCCACCCTCGTTTCATCTTCATCATCCTGGTAGATGGCAGAAGATTTTTATCAAGAATGTCTTGGTACATTTTTACATTCATCCTTCCTGAAAAACAGTCCCACACCATGATGTTTCCACCTTCAAACTTCACTGTTGGTCTCATCTGACCAGACTATATTCTCCTAGTATTTCACAGGCTTGTCCAAATGTTGTGAAGCAAACTTTAAACACGCTTCAACATACTTTTTCTTCAGCAATGCAGTCTTGCATGGGGAGCGTGCATATAGGCCATGGCGGTTGAGTGCAATACTTATTGTTTTCTTTAAAACAACTATACCTGCTAATTCCAGGTCTTTCTGAAGCTCTTCACAAGTGGTCCTTGGCTCTTGGACAATTCTTCTGACAATTATTTTAACTCCTCTGTCAGAAATCTTGCAAGGAGCACCTGATCGTGGCTGGCTTTTGGTGAAATGTAATTTTCACTTTTGGATTATGGCCCCAACGGTGCTTACTGGAACATTCAGAAGTTTAGAAATCCTTCTGTAACCAATGCCACCAGTATGTTTTGCAACCATAAGGTTGCCAAGGTCTTGAGAGCCCTTTGCTTTTACCCATTATGAGATGTTTCTTGTGTGACACCTTAGTGATGAAACACTTTATCGGCCATCAGTTAAGGCTGAACCCGCTGATATTAAATTTGCACTGACAAGGGGCAGGATTTCTTTCTAAATACTGATAGATTTCAGCTGGTGTCTTGGCTTTCTGTGCCTTTTTGCACCTCCCTTTCTTCATGTGTTCAATACTTTTTTCCTGTGTCATTCCATTTTATTACACAACTTAATTTCTGAAATTGTTTTAGTTTCTTTGTATGTATGGACTGCATGGGTTGTTACTGACATGTGGTGAAAATTTCATGTCAATAGCACCTTTAGAATAATATTTACCTAGAAAAATGGTAACGCGGTCAATACTTATTTTACCCGCTGTACACTATATGAAAAGGTTTTAATCTCTTCACACCACTGGTTTATCCTCTTGTAAAACACATTCAAATTAGATAAAATTACAAATTTAGTCCTAAGGTCTCATGCATACTGGACGTTTTTACAGCTGCTTCTAGGGGCGTCAGGCTTTTCTTTTCCTGCCTCTAGACTCCCCTGCACATGTCTATGCACACATAGGCCTTTAGCAGAGTTTAGTGGCAGGGGCTTTTAGAGGCAAACCCCCCACTACCAGTGTGTTAAGGAGCAACACATTTTTGACAAAAAATACATTTGTAAACAAGTCTTAATGCTAGGCACGTTTAGCGCTTGAGCATTAATTTCAATGGCCAGAACAAAGGCAAAGGCGTTCTAGCAGAGTTTGCAAAACGTCCTGTATGCATGAGGCTGAAAATTGGACAAACTGTATGCCAGAGTGTTAACAATTTATTAAGTCCACTGCAAACCGATAGTTGTTGCTCTGTAAAAAATACACAGAAACAAATACGGCAGTCACTTTGACTGCAATTTTTTCCCATTCCCATCATGAATACTATTGACCTGTGGGCAGTAATGTCAATGTGTACAGCACACAACCTTGGCATAGTTACCTATTTTAGGAATAAAACATGGTGCTGGAAGCAAATTGCAACCTCTAAACAGCCTTTTCCTAATACAAAAACTTCTGAGGTCTTAGAAAGCCCAAATACCTAACATGCATTTCCCTGCAGGGAGTTTAGCAACATTTTGTGACCATCACTTCTAGGAGACTCCTGATCCAGAAGAGGTATAAAAGCACTTTTCTGAAACTTATAGCATACAAACAAGAAAACCCGGCTACACACCAAGTACAAGCAAATGTAATCCATACTGTGCCTACTGGATCTGCCCATTGGGAGCCTACCCTCTCTGGCTTATTTCACCCAAACAGGCTTATTAAGTAAATTTGAATGAAACGTATCAAAGAAGATGGACTCTCCACTGCCAGATTCGTTTTGCACAGTATGAATTAAATTTGCCAATGTAAGACTCCTTTCACACGGAGGCGCTTTTCAGGCATTTTAGCGCTAAAAATAGCACCTGTAAAGCCCCTCTCATGCCTCCCCAGAGTGAAAGCCCGAGTGCTTTCACACTGGGGCAGTGCGATTGCGGGGCGGGAAAAAAAGTACTGCAAGCAGCATTTTTCGAGCGGTGTAGGAGCGGTGTATACACCGCTCCTCCACCGCCCCTGTCCATTAAAATGAATGGGCGGCGCTTCCGAAGCGATTTGGAAGCGTCGCAGGTGCATTTAACCTTTTCTTCAAACGCTAGCTGGGGTTAAAAGCGCCCCGCTAGTGGCTGAAAAGCGCCGCTAAAACTAGCGGCTCTTTATCACGAACAGACCCGCTGCCCCAGTGTGAAAGCCCGAGTGCTTTCACACTGGGGCGGTGCGATTGTGGGGCGGGAAAAAAAGTACTGCAAGCAGCATTTTTCGAGCGGTGTATACACCGCTCCTCCACCGCCCCTGTCCATTAAAATGAATGGGCGGCGCTTCCGAAGCGATTTGGAAGCGTCGCAGGTGCATTTAACCTTTTCTTCAAACGCTAGCTGGGGTTAAAAGCGCACCGCTAGTGGCTGAAAAGCGCCGCTAAAACTACCGGCTCTTTATCACGAACAGACCCGCCGCCCCAGTGTGAAAGGGGTCTTAATAGTTAGGAGTGCAGACATTTTTTCACTTTCGTTTTCTCTATATACAGACAAAAACTCAGTATGCTTGTTTCAGGTCTAGAACTCAAAAGTACTTGAATAACAGCCTGCGTATGCGCATTCTAAAGAACATTGCAAACAGGCAGGTAGTTTGTTTTATTGCAAAAGGGACATAGAATGACCCTTCCACATTAAGGAGCCTGCCCATTTATTTTTTAGTGCCACTTTAAAAGTAAATGTGCGAAAATGTAAATGTGGGATTTCACTGCGATTTCACTGCAGAATGAACAGTGTTGGCAAACTATTACAGGAATTTTTTTTTACGGATCTACTGGCAGGATCAACAGGTAACAAAACTATATTACAGCAGACAGAACTGTTGTGTTACTGTCATACTAACAGACTGCATTATATAGATCATTTTTGATTTTGCCCATAGTTCCACTTTATAATTGTGTGAATAACCTGGGCTTAGGGTCTAAGATTCTCCACAGGGATCATGTTTTACCGTACACAGATAACTGAATACAGATACTTGCGCTTTAGCACTACTGTTACCTCAGACACTTGTTAGGACAGGCTTAGTTTACCAATCTGGTATATTATTTTCTGAAGAGGTGCTTTCACATAGTTATATAGCCCATGAGTACAATGGTTACAAGCCTGGATTAAAGGGCACACCAGACTCATTGCAGGGCAAGAATGTCCTTTTATGTGAAGGCTTCATTATTCACCAAGTTTGAACAATGTACCTTTTCACAGGGATTTATAACCCTGGCTACTTAGAGCACTTTGTTTGGGTTTGAGTGCCTGTATTGAGGTCATCGGCAAAATACGATTCACCGAGTTTTATTTCTCCAGCTAAATGCCTCTCTTGATACTGATCCTACAATCCTTCATTTTGCCAGATGAAGAGTTTTTAAATTTTTTTGCATCACAGAGGAGATTTTTTATTGAGATTGTCTTTTTCCTTTTTTTCTCAGTGACGACTGGTACCTCAAAATGATATGAAGGAAATCCCCACATCCAAATGCGCACAGAAAAATTAAAAGTCCTTATAAAAATGATTCTTCAATTGTATATCTTAAACTGAATCTTCAAATTATATATCGTTCAGCCTTTAAACAATTGTGTCAATTGTATTTAGGAATCAAACTACTTTCATGTAGAAGCTGTACCAAAAAAAGAATTTGGACTTACCTGTAAATTCCCTATCTTAGAGAACAGTACAGGACACCAGAAAAGTATGCATAGGCCCTGGGTTATAGGCTCGCGCCTTCAGGTGATTGGACACTGGAAATCTTTTTAGGAGACGCCCCCTGCGTGCTTTCCCTTTAACCTTACCCCACTAAGAGTCCTCAGTTTTCTGGCAAGCAAAACAGAGTAACAAGGAATAGAAGGGAGGGTGACCAACGTTCTGTACTGTACACCAAGATATGGAATGTACAGGTAGTCAAAATTCCTCTTTTATAAATCATACAGTATGAATGAGAAGGGTGGGCAACAACTAGGCAAACAGAACTGTGCCAAAAGGCCCAACAGCAGCAATGGTCAAAAAACATACTTCAGAGTGCTGCTGCAAGAACCTTGCTGCCAAAAGCTGCATCCACAGAAAAATGGACATACGCCTGGTTAAACTTTTAAAAAGTATGAACAGAGGACCAGGTTGAGAGGTCCTGTTGCTTTGAGGTTTTAATCCTAGTACAATCTTCAAAGCTTTGTATTGGGACTGCATAAATTTCAGGAGTGCAGTTGTTCCACAGCCCTAAGGCCCCTTTCACACTGAGGCGTTGAAAAAACGCTAAAAAATTATGGGATTTTGTACCTCTATTTTACCGCGATCGCGGTAAAAATAGCGCTAACGCGTATGCGTTTTTACCGCGGTTCCCATTCATTTCAATGGGGATAGGCGTTTTTACAGCGCTATTTTATGCGCCCTAAAGTTGCTCTAAAAAAGCGGTTTGCAGGATTTTTTCCAACACCCAGCCAGCATAACGCTTCAGTGTGAAAGCCCTCAGGGCTTTCACATTGAGAATGCTGGGGCAGGATTATTTCAGGCGTTATTACAGCGCTATTTTTAGCGCGAAAACGCGGTAAAAACGCCTCAGTGTGAAAGGAGCCTTAGTAATAGATAGGGCCAGAGGAATACATTAGTTATTTTGTGGTATGAAGTGTTTTTTTTTTCTAGACCACAAAATACACTGATCAGCCATAACATTATGATAACCTAATATTGAGAAGGTCCCCCTTTTGCTGCCAAAACAACCCTGACCTGTTGCGGCATGGATGCCACGAGACCTCTGCAGGTATGCTGTGGTATCTGGCACCATGCCGTCAGTAGCAGATACTTTAACCAGTTAAAGACCGGCTCACGCCGATATACTTCGGCAAAATGACGTATATTTACTCACTTTGAATTATCCGTCCTGTGGGCACGCACTCAATGTCCCGCGATCGGGTCACAAAGCTGCAGAACGGGGAGAGGTAAGTGTAAACAAGGCATCTCCCCGTTCTGCCTAGTGACACAGCACTGATCGTCTGCTCCCTCTCATCGGGAGCAGCGATGTATCACTCGTAGCCACGCCCCCTAACAGTTAGAATCACTCCCTAGGACACACAACCCCTTCCTCGCCCCCTGTGGTTAACCCCTTCACTGTCCGTCACATTTGTACAGTAATCAGTGCATTTTTTTATAGCACTGATCGCTGTATAAATGTGAATGGTCCCAAAATAGCATCAAAAGTGTCCGATATGTCCGCCATAATGTTGCAGTCACGATTAAAAAAAAAAAAAACGCTGATCGCCGCCATTACTAGTAAAAAAAAAAAAAAAAAAAAAAAAAAAAAATTTATAAAAATGCCATAATTCTATCCCCTATTTTGTAGACGCTATAACTTTTGCACAAACCAATCAAACGCTTATTGTGATTTTTTTTTTCTCAAAATATGTAGAAGAATACGTATCGGCCTAAACTGAGAAAAAATAAAAAAATTTAAATATATTTTTTGGGGATATTATAGCAAAAAGTATAGCTTTTTTTTCAAAATTGTCGCTCTATTTTTGTTTATAGCGCAAAAAATTAAAACCGCAGAAGTGATCAAATACCACCAAAAGAAAGCTCTATTTGTGGGGAATAAAAGGACGTCAATTTTGTTTCAGAGCCATGTCACACGACCGCGCAATTGTCAGTTAAATCGACAGTGCCAAATCGCAAAAAGTGGCCTGGTCATTTGGCAGCCAAATGGTCCGGGCTGAAGAGGTTAAAGTGTTTCTAAACCCAGGACACTGCATTTACTATATCTGGTCTCCCACAGTACACAGAACATGGAAATGCAATAGTTTTAAATATAAACTGCTGCTAAATACCTTTTCTCATGAGCAGTATCAAGCAGTCTTGTGACTTCTATCAGTGTCCGCCAAGACGGATTGGGGACAGTAAAAGAAGGGGAGGATCAGAGAAGAAAGGATCAAACAGCCTTTTTACACAATGCAGAGGATTAACCCCTAAGGTTCCACAGCGAGTACAACAAGCATGCTTTACTGCATATACAGACTGATTTTATTGTTGTGGGTTTAGTAACACTTTAAGTCCTGTAATGGTTTGGTTTTTCCAGCACATCCCACAGACACTCGAATTGAGATCTGGAGAATTTTAAGATCAAGTGAACACTTCAAACTGGTTGTTGTGTTCTTTCTTGAACCATTTTTGCAGCATGGTAGGGCACATTCTCCTGCTGAAAGCAGCCACTGCTAACAGGGAATGCCATTTCCATGAAGGGGTGTACTTGATCAGCAATAATTTTTAGGTAGAAGTAACATCCACATGAATGGCAGGACCAAGGTTTGCCAGAAGAATATTGCTGTATCACTGCCTCTGCTGGCTTGCCTTCTTCCCATACTGCATCCTGGTACCATCTCTTCCCCAGGTAAGCAATGTGCGCATACCCAGCCAGCTACACGATGTAAAAGAAAACATGATTCATCAGATCAGGCCCAGTTCTTATGCTCACATTCCCATTGTAGGTGCATTTGGCAGCTGACACAGCTCAGCATGGGTACCCTGACCAGTCTGAAGCCAGACAGCCCCATACACAACAAACTGTGATGCCCAAATTTACTGCTTTCAACACATCAACTTTATAGACAACATGTTTACTTGCTGCCTAATATATTCTACCCACATTGATGCCACTGTAATGAGATAATCAATGCAAGTCACTTCACCTATCAGTGATGTTAATGTTATGGCTGAATGGTGTATGAGGGTAACAGTTCTGTCCACTTGCCACCAATTTCTATGGTAGCAAGGATATTAAAAATAATATATCCTTCCAACAAAACAAATGGCACCATCAATTCAGCTAGGATGAAGTCAACAGAGTACAGGGGTCTGTACCATTCCTGCAATAGATACATAATAAATACATATATTGGTAACTGTATTCCCAGTGTGCAATCAGACCGAGTGTGAACTGAACAAACATTGAAAGGACATCTTACTGATAAAACCCAGATAATCAACCGACAGTTAATATGGTATCAAGGAATCCATGTTTTCTTTGAAAAGAGGGTATACTTACAGGCACCATGATCTGTTTACAGCCAGAGAATAAAACCGTTTCTTGAAGCATTTTGTCTGAGATGCCACTAAAGAGAGTGTGTCCAGGAGGAAGACTGGCTAAATGAAGATTAAATAAACGCTTAAGTTCACTCAAAGTCAACACATACTGCTTCTTAAATGTAGAAGCCACAAACTCGTTCAGTTCTTTTGCTATTGAATCTTTGTCTCCTTTAGAGACAGGACCATTCAGTGATTCAAGTGATTTTTCAGCCATATGGACACCATTGACCAAGCCATTGTTCAGATTGTCATATGTTGAGGTGTCCATACTTTCCTCATCACCACTCATTGGTTCCTCTTTAATATGGACATCAGCCACAACTGCCACCTGGGAAGTCTGCTTGGTCTGCTCTCTCTTCCGCTGCATGTCCTTCTCCAACCTGGCTTGGTTCTCCTTGGCCTTGACTCTTGCCATGTTCACCACCTGATCCCCAGAGATCACCGTATATGGAGCTGTTGAAGATGCACAAAACATGTCAAAGAAATGAATGGAAAAATTAGCACTACCTCCAACTCCGACACGCCCTCAACTCCCAATTCTGCGATTCTGTCCCTAGCCTCGATTCCTTATACTTGGTGGATATGGTCAAGGGTCAGAATCCTTAGAAATTAATATCCTCATTTCCTAACTACTTCCCAGGCTTACCAACTGAAATCCAGGTGGGAGATGGATGTGGGGGTTGGGTTGTGGAGGACGAAGACAAGGTACTAGCCTCCTGTAAAGTAGCATCCCCTAAATTGTCAGACCGCCTCACCCACCTTTTCATCCTTCACAGGTCCTATCTTACACCGATTCGCCTCTCCAAATACAAACCAGACCATAGCCCTGCCTGCCCCAAATGCGAAAACCCTGGCGGAACCTTCTACCACCTATTATGGTCCTGCCCCTCTCTAAGACGATTGGTCACAGGTTAAGTTCCTACACGATCGCATGGGACCCCCCCCCCCGACTCTATGCCCCCGTCAGTGTTTACTGGGCCTTCTCTTCATATCTCTGAAAAAGAGAAATATCGAAATATTTTTTTTGCAGGAATCCCTGATCCTGGCCAAAATACAAATAGCTTGGTCCTGGATTAAGGTTTCGCCCCCACTATCCAACAATGAATCAGGGCAGGGTTGCCTGACCAGGCACCAAGTACAACAAATATGGGACAAGTGGCTGGAAGACCCCTCCCACTTGTAATGATGCAGAGTGATTCCCCTCCACAGAGCTATGCTTGTTATGTCGAACATGCTTTACATTCTTCTTGCCATTTCCAATGTCTGTATGCCCTCCCATATTGGAGCCCTCATGCTACACCTTTACAGGGCTGGCTATTGACCCCCCCATTGGTGTATATTCAGCCCTGTTGTCCATGATCTCCAATAGCTCATGGTAACGGGACCCCTTAAGGCTCACATTTTATGTATCCACAGGGTCCTGTCAATGTTATATCCTTTGGTATAGTGCCTGTTGCACTTTGTCCCCACTGTACACTTTTTCAATATGCTCAATAAACTATTTTGATAAAAAAAAAAAAAAAATAGGATTTTTATAACAGCTTACCTGTAAAATCCTTTTCTTGGAGTACACCACGGGACACAGAGCTAGTCATTACATAATGGGTTAAGGGTCACCAGCGGTGATTGGACACTGGCACAACCAATGGAAGACAGTTCCCCTCCATATAACCCCTCCCATCAGGGAAGTACCTCAGTTTTGTAGCAAAGCAGTAAGGTTCCCATAAGAAGGGGGGGACCTCTGTGTCCCGTGGTGTACTCCAAGAAAAGGATATTACAGGTAAGCTGTTATAAAAATCCTATTTTCTTTATCGTACACCACGGGACACAGAGCTAGTCATTACATAATGGGACGTCCCAGAGCAATGCTCATATGAAGGGGGGGAGACACAGATCAAAACAGGCCGCTTGCGGACCAGAAGCCCTATACTGCTGCCTGCAGCACACTTCGCCCAAAGGCGGAATCCTCATGTCCTTTCACATCTATTTGATAGAATTTGGAAAATGTATGGACTGAAGACCAAGTTGCAGCTTTACAGATCTGAGCCATCGAAGCCTGGTGGTGCACTGCCCATGAAGCACCTATCGCCCTGGTAGAGTGCGCCTTAACAGGAAAAGGAGGAGTCCTGTTCTTTAAACCATAAGCTTGAATAATTACTTGTCTAATCCACCTGGAAATGGTGGATTTTGATACCGCTTGGCCCTTCTTGGGCCCATCTGGTAAAATAAACAAAACATCTGTTTTACGTATCTGAGCGGTTGCTTGCAGATACACCTTTACCGCTCTCACTAGATCTAGAGAGTGTAATAATTTTTCCCCCGCCGTCCGCGGGTTTGGAAAAAAGGAAGGCAGAACAATGTCTTGATTCAAGTGAAAAGCCGACACTACCTTAGGTAGAAAGGCAGGATGGGGTCGTAGTACAATTTTGTCCTTGTGACAATTTAGATAAGGCTCTTTACAAGAAAGAGCTGCTAGCTCTGATACTCTCCTAGCAGAAGCTATAGGAATCAGAAAGGCCAACTTCCTACTTAATATAATTAAAGGAATATGGCGAATAGGTTCAAAAGGTTGCTTTTGCAACACTGACAATACCAAATTCAAATCCCATGGACACAAGGGAGTCCTAACTGGAGGATTTATCCTCAGTACCCCCTTAATGAATGTCCGAACTAGGGAGTGAGATGCCAATGGTCTCTGAAAGAAGACTGATAGAGCCGATATTTGCCCTTTGATGGTGCTAAGGGCTAAATTCATATCCACTCCTAACTGGCAAAAAGCAAGAATCCTACTTATTTCATACTTCTGAGGATTCCAGCATCTGGATTCACACCAGGAAACGTATGCTCTCCAGACTCTCTGATAGATGAGTCTGGAGGCTGGCTTTCTAGCATTAATGAGCGTAGAAAGAGCCGGACCAGAGACCCCTCTCTTTTTAAAAATGTGGGTCTCAGCAGCCAGGCCGTCAACTTTAGCCTTTGTAAGGAAGGGTGGAATACTGGACCCTGTGACAGCAGGTCGTGTCGGAGTGGAAACTTCCAGGGCCTTCCTATCGCCGTTTTTACAATCTCGGCGTACCAAGGCCTCCTGGGCCAGTTTGGGGCCACTAGGATTACTGGTATTCCCTCCTCCTTGATCCTGCGAAGCAGTCTTTGTAGAAGAGGGATCGGAGGGAATGCCTAGATCAGTGAGAACTGATTCCATGGAGTTATTAGAGCGTCTGTATTATTAGAGCGTCTGTCCCGTAGGCAAGAGGATCTCTCGTTCTGGACACAAAGTTGTCCAATTTCTTGTTGAACCTGGCAGCTAGCAGGTCTACATCTGGGTTTCCCCATCTCAGACATATGGCCTGAAAGATCTCGGGGTGAAGAGACCACTCCCTGGTAGCAGCTGCTGACGACTCAGGTAGTCTGCTTGCCAATTTTCCATCCCTGGAATGAAGATTGCAGAAAGGCAAAGTACATGCTCTTCTGCCCATGCCAGGATCCGGTTCACCTCTCTTTGGGCTGCCCGACTGCGGGTGCCTCCTTGGTGATTGATGTAAGCTACTGCAGTAGCATTGTCGGATTGAACCCGAACTGGGTAGCCCTGTAACCTGTATGTCCAGGTTTTGAGGGCTAGATATACCGCCCGGATCTCTAGCACATTGATGGGCAGGATCCCCTGAGTCTTGGCCCAGGTTCCCTGGGTAGAAGCCTCCTCGAATACTGCACCCCAGCCCGATAGGCTGGCATCCCTAGATACCACCTTCCAGGCCACTGGGAGGAAGGACTTTCCCTTCCGTAAATTCCTGGCTTCTAGCCACCAATCGAAGCTGTGGCGTACTTGTGAGGACAGGTGCATGGGTATATCCAGAGCTTGGCTCTTCCTGTTCCAGGAAGCTAAAATATTGCCTTGAAGTAGTCTCGAATGAAACTGGGCGTAAGGGACCGCCTCGAAGGAGGCTACCATCTTTCCCAATAGTCTCATGCAAAGGCGAATAGACGGCCTCTTGTTTGCTTTGACCTTGTGGATCAGGTCTTTCAGAGACTGTATCTTCGGTTCTGGCAGGTATACCCCGTTTTGGGCTGTATCTATGATCATGCCCAGGTACCCTATCCTTCTTTGGGCCTGGAGAGAGGATTTTTGTAAATTTATAATCCATCCTAAATGCTCCAGGTATCCTACTGTAGTGTGTACAGCGTGACCCAATCCGTCCTTTGACTGATCTATTACTAGTAGATCGTCCAGATAGGCTGTTACCGCAATGCCCCGTGTTCTTAGGTTTGCTAACAGAGGAGCTAGCACCTTTGTGAATACTATGGGCGCGGTGGCTACACCAAACGGCAGAGCCACAAATTGAAAGTGGCGATCTTCTACCGCAAACCTTAGGAATCTTTGGTGAGCGGGGAGGATGGGTATGTGTAAATGTGCGTCCTTGATATCTATGGGCGCCATGAATTTTCCGCCCTTTAAAGTGGCGGCCACGGATCGGATCGTTTCCATTCGAAAATGGCGATCGTTCAGGAACCGATTTAGGGATTTTAGATCCAGGATGGGTCTGACATCTCCATTTGGCTTTGGAATCACAAAGAGGTTTGAGTAAAAACCTGAACCTCGCTCTTTTTGGGGTACGTCTGTAACTACCCCTTGAGCCATTAAGTGATTCAAACCTTTGAAGAAGGATTCTCTTTTTTGTGGATCCTTGGAGAGTCTTGAACCTCGGAATTGAGAAGATGGGATCTCTCGAAATTCCAGTTTGTACCCTGAGGATATTGTGGATACTACCCAATTGTCCTGAATTTCTGACCACCAAGTCGCTCAGAACTGACAAAGCCTTCCTCCCACTCGGCCGAGCGGGGGCGCCCCTTCACTGAGAGGCTTTGGGGCTTGCTTATTAGCTCTTGCACCCCACGGCTTCTTGTTCTTCTGAGCTTGCCCCTTGGCTTTTGTGGGCGGCTAAAACAGGCCGCCGCCACTGGTTGGAGTCAGATTTCCCGGGAGCTGGGGAGAGAGCGTTTAAAACAAGATCTCTTGTTTTTCTTTCTCTCAGGTAAAAGTCGTTTTACCACTTGATCTTCTGTATATATTTTTCTAAATCTTCCCCAAATAGGCGTTCGCCATGGAACGGGAACTTGCCAACAGCTTTTTGCATGGGGTCTCTGCTGACCAATGCTTAAGCCAAAGTACTCTGAACATCTGTACCAGCTGGAGTGTAAGGCGTGATGCCTGTATGATAGAATCTCTCATGGCATCCACTGTGAAGCATAAGGCTTTAGGCAAATTTTCCCAATTTCTAGCCTGCTCTGAAGGCAGTTCCTTCAGCCCCTGCTTTACCTGTTGGCTGATGACCTGACCCATACCGACTGCTGCTACTGCAGGTTGGGTAATTGAGCCGGCCAAAAGGAAGGAGGATTTCAACTTCCTCTCAGAAGGATCTTTTAAACCCTTGTACATTATCCACCGGACATGTCAGGTTTTTATTTACACAAGAAATAGCCGCAACTACCGCAGGCAGGCTCCATTTCTTTAAAAAAAAAAATTCCCCCATAGGATAAAGAATGTTAAACCTTTTTGGAGGTGAGAAACGCTTATCTGGATGTTGCCAGTTTGCGTATATTAGATCCTCTAGTAACGGATG
This sequence comes from Rana muscosa, assembly GCA_029206835.1. Lineage (NCBI taxonomy): Eukaryota > Metazoa > Chordata > Amphibia > Anura > Ranidae > Rana > Rana muscosa. Next base: position 61,587,413 of record CM055127.1, on the reverse strand, counting down.
AACCGGGAAGGAGCATGCACCTTGCAGGGATCTTAATGACCCTAGGGAGGAGACAGGTAATTCCGTTACCTCCGCAGAGGTTAACTTAAATGCACTGCTATAGCATTGTACCTGTGACCTTAAAATCTGGCTCCTCATCCTCTGCTGATGTAGCCTCCTCCTCCTCATCCTCCTCCCTCAGGTACTTCTGAAGGGAGGTCCAATACTGGAAGAGACCTGCTTCGCTTATTGTCCCTTTTTAGAGGACTTAGCGATTAAGGTAGCAATTTTTTCCTCCAGATTATTTAGGGCAGCTGATAAAGTGTCCTCAGTGACATATACAGGCCCAGGCTTCACTGGGGAAGCCGCCATACCCGACAGAGGTAATGGCTCATCCTGAACAGGTGCATTTAGCAACACAGGAGAGAAAGGTACCGAGTCAGCACAGTTAGAGCCTCCTCTCAGGCGGTGGTGCTTTCTTATCTCTTTTTGTCCGTATTACTTCCCCTGGAAGGCTTACTGTTTAGACAAAATACAAGGTACCTAAATGCATATACTACCGTGTTCAGTTTAGCAAATACATTAAGTATGCAACTTTTAACACATAACTATGCATAACATGGATGTCTTCTAGGAAGTACCCAATCCAACCACATGGAGTCTTACGTCCCTGTATAGCTGCTGTGTTTCTCTGCCAGGAATAAGAGAACTAACGAGCTTGCTTGCTGCTGCAGTGCTTCTCACACTGACAGTCTTTTAAATTTGGCGCCGTTTCTGTGCCTGCGCGCGCCACGTGCCCGCGCACGCCTTCGCCCCCCCCCCTCCGATAAAGCGCGCTCCCGCGCGCGGCCCTTAGCGCTATGGCGGTGGCCATAGTGAGAGAGGACTCTCATCAGCCCTTGTTCCCACTTACCTGCATCTGCAGGTATCTGGTCGGCCACCGAAAGGAGGATCGGGGTGCCCCAGCAAGCTCAGCAGCGGAGGTGACGAGCAGTGTACTTCGCCGAAGCCGACACTGAAGAGAGTGAGGTGAGTATATTCAGCTCTTTACTCCCCCCAGTGGTGGAAAAAAAGAAGACATCCACTTTTTGAAAAAGGTCCCAACCTAGTTATGGACCTTCTAATCTCACCTTATCCACGCCGCAGGTTTTTCTGCTGAAAGATTTCAGACAGATACCAAACTTCACCCTTCACGGTGGGCTATGTGTGCCAACCTTCAGGGATATGGGTTCCTATTTAAAGGATACCTCTCCCCTGGGCCTTGTACAAGACTCTTACCAGGACTTTATAGCGAAATAGCGAAAGTGCTGGATCTTAGAGCCCAGTCCTCCGAAGAGAGACATTACAGGCGACGCCTCATGGATGAGGCCCGGATCCCATCCAGATTCAGCTCATTTGTAGGCGTCTTGGATGGATCCGAAAGCATAGCTCTTTTACCCCCAGAGGGTCTCTTTGGTAGAGCTTTCCTTTAGCACCTCCTAACGCGTCCAACACCTTTCGACACTGGCGAAAAAACTGAGGTACTTCCCTGATGGGAGGGGTTATATGGAGGGGAACTGTCTTCCATTGGTTGTGCCAGTGTCCAATCACCGCTGGTGACCCTTAACCCATTATGTAATGACTAGCTCTGTGTCCCGTGGTGTACGATAAAGAAAGTGAAATGTTCATCTTGTTGTAGTGGAACAAACCATAGAAATTGGATTGACATGCTTTACCATTATATTCCTAAAGAAAAAAAAAATGCTCAGACTAGCTTTAGCTATACAGGGCAAAAATAGGATTTTTATTACAGCTTACCTGTAAAATCCTTTTCTTGGAGTACATCATGGGACACAGAGCCTTAAGTAATTTACTTAATGGGTAATAGGCCTACCTTCAGGTGTTGACACTAGTAAACCCCAATTAAGGAAGTTTACTCCCTATATAACCCCTCCTCCTTCCAGGAGCACATCAGTTTTTGTAGCAAAGCAATATGTCTAAATCCCAAAAGAGGGGAGGGACCTCTGTGTCCCATGATGTACTCCAAGAAAAGGATTTTACAGGTAAGCTGTAATAAAAATCCTATTTTCTTTATCGTACATCATGGGACACAGAGCCTTAAGTAATTTACTTAATGGGACGTCCCATAGCAATGCCACTTGAGGGGTGGGAGAAACAACCCGCAGGGTACACCCAGACTTTATGATCTACACTGCTGCTTGCAGCACACTGCGCCCGAAGGCGATATCCTCACACCTCCTTACATCCACCTGATAACATTTTGTGAATGTATGCACTGAAGACCAAGTTGCGGCCTTACAGATCTGAGCCATGGAGGCCTGATGACGCACTGCCCAAGAAGCACTAACCGACCTGGTAGAGTGCGCCTTAACTCGAAACGGGGGAATCTTGCCCCTTAAATCAGAAGTTTGAATTATCACTTGCCGAATCCACTTAGCGACAGTGGATTTCGACGCTGCCTGTCACTTCTTAGGACCATCCGGCAGAATAAATAAGTCATCAGTCTTACGAATCTGAGCAGTTTTCTTTAAATAGATTTTCACTGCTCTCACCACATCAAGACAATGTAGTGACTTTTCTTCCCTGGAACATGGTTTTGGAAAAAACAATGGCAGGACAATATCTTGGTTCAGGTGAAAACCTGAAATTACTTTTGGCAAAAAGCCTGGACGAGGGCGTAGTACCACTCTGTCCTCATGAAAAATTAAATACGGCTCTTTACAAGAAAGAGCAGCCAACTCTGATACCCTCCTTGCTGAGGATATAGCAACCAAAAATACCAACTTCCTTGTCAGAAGGACTAGGGGAATATGTTGTATCGGTTCAAATGGCTGTTTTTGTAAAACAGACAAAACTAAATTTAAGTCCCAGGGATTCAAGGGAGGTTTGACGGGCGGATTAAGCCGCGTTACTCCTTGTATAAAGACCCGGACTAAAGAATGAGTAGCAAGTGGTCTCTGAAAGAAGACCGATAAAGCTGAGACTTGGCCCTTAATAGTACTCAAGGCCAATTTCATCTCTACCCCTAATTGTAGAAAGGCAAGAATTCTGCCTATGATATATCTCCGAGGGTGCCAACCCTTGGATTCACACCAGGAAACATAAGCCTTCCAGACTCTATAATAATAGGATTTTTTACTCACTGTAAAATCCTTTTCTCTGAGTCCATGGACCGACACAGCTTCTCTATTGACAAAGTGGGTATTATCCGTTAATTAGGAGTGACTAGGCAGAAAAACTTGTAAAAAGTGTTGCATCACACCTTCTACCGTACCGCCCAGGGGGCGGACCCTCTGGGTATACCCCTCTCAGTCTGCATCTTCGCAGATCAGTTCGTCAAAAAGCAGTACAAACTTAAAAGGAGGGGTGGGTGCTGTGTCGGTCCATGGACTCAGAGAAAAGGATTTTACGGTGAGTAAAAAATCCTATTTACTCTTTCGTCCATGGACCGACACAGCTTCTCTATTGACAAAGTGGGACGTCCCAAAGCAGTGTCAGAGAAAAAAACGAGGGGTGGTAACAGCATAAAAACAAACTTCACCCCCAAAACACAAAAACAGCACTCCAACGGAGGAGCTGCAAGTCTAAACAGCCGCTTGCAAAACCTTGCGGCCGAAAGAGGCATCCGAAGATACACCTACATCAACCATGTAGAATTTTGTAAAAGTGTGAGCAGACGACCAAGTCGCCGCTTTACATAGTTGGAAAACAGACGCTTGATGTCGGAAAGCCCAAGAGGCACCTATTGCCCTGGTCGAATGCGCCGTGACAGGAAAGGGGGGTGCCTGACCCTTTAAGGCGTAAGCCTGGATTACTATCTGTCGGATCCACCTAGAGATGGTGGCCGATGAGACCGCTTGGCCCTTCTTGAGACCAGCCACCGAAACAAACAGTGAGTCTGACTTCCGGAACAGGGAAGTAGCAGATAGGTATACTCTCAAAGCTCGGACAACGTCCAAGGAATGCAACGCCGACTCCTTAGGATTCGACAGCTGAGGACACAAGGATGGAAGTACAATGTCTTCGTTGAGATGAAAAGCTGAAACGACTTTCGGAAGAAAGGAAGGCTGCGGCCGCAGCACCACCTTATCCTTGTGGAAAATCAAATAGGGAGCCTTGCAGGACAAGGCTGCCAGCTCAGAGACTCGTCTAACTGACGTAACAGCCACCAAAAAGACCACTTTCTGAGAAAGTGTCAACAGGGGAATATCTCTAATATTCTCAAACGGTGCCTTCTGAAGCACCGAGAGGACCAGGTTCAAGTCCCACGGAGGTAACGGGGGACGGACCGGAGGGGCCACATGTCGGACCCCCTGCATAAATGTACTCACGAGAGAGTGAGTCGCCAGGGGTCGCTGAAAAAAGACAGCCAGGGCAGATATCTGTCCCTTAATCGTACTTAGGGCAAGCCTTTGGTCCACCCCATGCTGTAAAAACAGCAGGATTCTGGAAACCAAATAGGTACGCGGATGCCATTTCATTTCCTCACACATGGAGATGTAGGCCCTCCAAGTGCGGTGATAGACCTTCCTAGAGGATGGTTTTCGAGCACTTCTCATAGTAGAGATTACCGAGTCTGACAGGCCCCGGTCTCTCAGTACCTGGTTCTCAACAGCCATGCCGTTAAAGCCAATGACTGTAAAGCAGGATGGAATATGGGACCTTGCGATAGCAGGTCCTTCCGTAGTGGTAGGCGCCAGGGGACGTCTGCTACCAGATGTACTAGATCGGCGTACCAAGGACGCTGAGGCCAATCTGGAGCGATTAGGATCATTGGAATTCCCTCTGCCTCCACTCTGCGGAGCAGAAGAGGAAGAAGCCTTAAGGGAGGGAAGGCATAGATTAGCCGATACTGACCCCACGATGCTACCAACGCGTCCGTTGCGTCTGCCCATGGGTCTCTTGACCGGGCCACAAATCTCAATACCTTCCGATTGAGTCGGGAAGCCAGAAGATCTACGTCTGGTGTGCCCCATCTTTGGCAGAGGAGTTGGAACACCTCTGGGTGTAAGGACCATTCTCCCTGGTCCAGCATCTGGCGGCTCAGGTAGTCCGCCTGCCAGTTTTCCACACACGGAATGTACACGGCCGACAGTGCCGGTACGCTCCTCTCTGCCCACTTCAGGATGCGAGCGATCTCCGATGCTGCAGCTGAGCTTCTTGTTCCTCCTTGATGATTGACATATGCCACTGCTGTGGCGTTGTCTGACTGGATCCTGACTGGACGCCCTTGCAGTCTCTGAGACCATTTGAAGAGGCACAGCTTGATCGCCCGGATCTCCAGGACATTGATCGGCAGGAAGGCTTCCTCTGGGGTCCAGCGACCCTGCGCCGACTGGACACCCCAGACTCCCCCCCAACCTGTAAGGCTGGCGTCCGTTGTGATCACTATCCAGTAAACCGGAAGAAATGACTTCCTGGCCATTAGTGTCGGTGCTGTCAGCCACCATACCAGGGATCTCCTGACTAGGTGGCTCACTCGGATTTGATAATCCAGAGATGAAGGGCATCTGTTCCATCTGGACAGAACTTCCTTCTGTAACACTCGAGTGTGGTATTGAGCATATGGGACCGCCTCGAAGGAGGCTACCATGAGGCCCAACACTCGCATGCAAAAACTGAGTGACGACCAATTCCTGGAAGTCAGCTGCCGTACTGCAGCCCGGAGGGTCTGCAACTTCTCCACAGGGAGGAATACCTTTGCCTCTGAGGAATCCAGAATCAAACCCAGGTACACTAGGCGTTGAGTGGGCACCAATACTGACTTTTGCGTGTTTAGTATCCAACCACAGTCTCGAAGAGTCTGACAGGTAATGGACACGCTTACCTCTAATTCTGAGCTTGAAGGGGCCTTCAGCAGAAGGTCGTCCAAGTAACCTGTGATAGCGATACCCCGCTGTCTTAGAAGTGCCAGAATCGGAGCGAGCACCTTGGTGAACGTCCTGGGTGCTGAGGCAAGGCCAAAACGGAAGGGCCACAAACTGGTAGTGGTTCTTCCCGATAGCAAATCGCAGAAACCTCTGGTGTCTGGAGTATATGGGGACATGCAGGTATGCGTCCTTGATGTCCAAGGAGGCCAGAAAGTCCCCCGGATGGAGAGCCGTGACTACAGATCGAACCGACTCCATCCGAAATCTTTGTACCTTCACAAAGCAATTGAGGGCTCTGAGATCCAAGATTGGACGAACCCCCTCCTTCTTCGGCACAATGAACAGATTTGAGTAAAAACCCTGAGCCCGTTCCTGTTCTGGAACTGGAATAACTACCCCGCGTTCCAGTAGACCCTGGACCGCCCCATACAGGGCCTCCCGAAGGGTCGGTAGTAGCTGGAGATTGGAGGTGATGAATCTGTCTGGTGGACAAGAAAGAAATTCTATCTTGTAGCCCGAGGAGATTACTTCGCAAACCCACCTGTCGGAGACTAGAGCAGTCCACTGAGTCGCGAATTTGCGAAGACGTCCCCCCACCCGAGAGCTGGGTGGGGGCGGACCTTCATGTGGACGCAGATTTGTCCGCAGGCTTGTTGGGTCTGCGGGACCAAGGACGCTTCTGTCCTTGGGCAGGCGCTTTATCGGCCTGGGGTCTTTTCCCTGTCGCCTTAAGGGGGCGAAAAACCCGCTTACGGGCCCTTGGCGTGGTCCCTTACCCTTGCTAGTTTGGGGAAGCAAAGTGCTTTTACCTCCTGTGGCATCCTTGATGATGTCATCCAGAGAAGCCCCAAAAAGTCTGTCGCCCTTAAAAGGCAGATCCAACAGGGCTTTCTTGGAAGTCTGGTCCGCAGACCAGCCCTTTAGCCAGATCAGGCGGCGTATTGCTACTGCATAAACCGAAGCTCTTGACAGCAGGGGAATAGTATCCATGTCTGACTTGCAGACAAACTTAAGGCCCTGGACCAACTGGTCGGCCAAAGTTATCTCATTAGGAGGAGCATCTCGCTCCTTTAACCCCTGGAGTAGCAATTTTGCCCATTCAGTAAGTGTCTGAGACACTAGTGCCCCCGCCAATGCCGGGCGTACTGCCGAGCCTACCACTGAGTATAGGTAGCGAGCGAGTGCTTCAGCCTTCTTATCCACAGGGTCCTTGAAAACAGGAGCCCCTTCTACTGGAATAGTGGTGGCTCTATTAAGTCTGGACACCAAAGGGTCCACTATAGGGGGAGAGGTCCATATCTTCAGAAAATTCTCCTCAAAGGGGTACCGTACTGCAAACCTCTTTGGGGCTGTAAAGACCCTCAGTGGGTTCTCCCATTCCTTGTATAAGAGTTTGTCAAAATAAGACACACAAGGGAACACCTTAGCAGTGCGGGCAGGTTTACGAAACCCAAAGGGGACTGGAGTATCTGCTACTTCTGCAGTCTTTTCCAACTTTAGCATATCCCGCACTGCAGTAATAAGGTCAGATACCAAAGCCGTCTCGCGTACTGACCTGGACTTGGAGTCCTCCTCACTGTCCGATCGGTCACGGTCTGCAGTCTCTGATGCATCAGAATCTGGGCCATGAGCCGTAGCTGGACCTGGTTCTGCATCAGAAATATCCCCAGAAGATTGCAGGGGACGGGGGCGTTTATTACCCCCTGTATTCCCGTGTGCTGCTTCCACCCTGGCAGCAAACGCCTCTAGGATTGCCGACATAGCGTCCATTAGACACCTCGGGGGCACCAGCTGCTAAATCCGGTGTTTCAGGGGAGAAGACATCTGGCTCAGATGCCATGCTGACCACACGCTGACACCCACAGGGCTCCAGGTAAGATATCAATAGGCCACCCCCCTGCGCTGCAGAGATGCTGGGTCACCCAGAGGACTCACCACCCTGGACCGGTACCGCTATGCTGCCGTGTGCTGCGCCTGTGATTCTGTCCCACCACTGCTGTGTCAGTCTGCTTCTTTTATCAGCGCTTCCTGTGTGAATTTTTCGCGCCAGTGTAATGCACCCTAGAGGCCGGAGACTCTCGCAAAATGGCCGCCAAAACGTCTGTATGGAAGATAATGTGGGCTTTAAGAAAGTGGCCGCCGAGCCGAAGATAGAGGCCAAAGCAGCCGTAGACCACAAAAAGATGGACGCCGAACGGCAATATATACATACAGCGTGGATCATTACAAACATGGACGCCGATCAGTCGATAGAGGCCAGTGGGTGTGGAACTACAAGAAAATGGCGCCGAAACCACAGGAAGATGGCCGCCGGGCAGTCACTAGAGGCCGAACCCGGCATGGACCACCGCAAAATGGTCACCGACAGCATGGAGGAGGAAGCACATACAGGTAAGCAGAAATGACATGTCTTTTAAATGTTAGTTACAGCCAGCCCCGCTCCAGTGGAACCCCTTAGGTGACCCCCAGCACCCATCAACCTTTAGCTAGAAGCCCAGGGACGAGGGAAAGGCAGGGAGAGAGGGAAGAAAGGGGCCACAACCACTTACTTGGTCTTTCCAGGAATGTCCAGCCAAATCACCCAGCCGAGGCAGGGGAGTTTACTTACCTATCCTGCATGTATCATGCTGGAAGACATTCCAAACAGATCATCGCCCGCGCTTGGAAGGTGACTGTTGGCCAGGCATGCTGTGATTGAACCCAAGGGGACGATCATATGTATGCCCTGGAGCGCGACGCACACCGGACAGGCTGCTGCGACTCGGCCATAAGGTCAGCTGAAGCCGAGTGGTCTGATGCAAGCCTTGGAGCGTAAGCTCACCGGCCAGGCTGCTGCGACTCGGCCGCAAGGTCAGCCGAAGCTGAGCTGTCCGATGCAGGCCCTGGAGCGTAGGCTCACCGGCCACCCGTGGAGCGACGGGCATGTCGTGGAAAACCCAGCGCGTAGCTAGGGTCGGCACACGCTCGATGGCCGAAACTGGGGAGACTACAAGGATCGAGGATCCAGCCTGTCACCTCAGGGACACCAGCTGCTAAATCTGGTGTTTCAGGGGAGAAGACATCTGGCTCAGATGCCATGCTGACCACACGCTGACACCCACAGGGCTCCAGGCAAGATATCAATAGGCCACCCTCCTGTGCTGCAGAGAGGCTGGGTCACCCAGAGGACTCACCACCCTGGATAGGTACTGCTATGCTGCGCCTGTGATGCTGTCCCTCTGCTGCTGTGTCAGTCTGCTTCTTTTATCAGCACTTCCTGTGTGAATTTTCGCACCAGTGTAATGCACCCTAGAGGCCGGAGGCTCTCGCAAAATGGTTGCCAAAAATGTCTGTATGGAAGATAATGTGGGCTCTAAGAAAATGGCCGCCGACAGAAGATAGAGGTCAAGCAGCCATAGCCCACAAAAAGATGGCCGCCGAACGGCCATATCTGCATACAGGGTGGAGAAACATGGCCGCCGATCAGCTGATAGGGGCCAGTGGGTGTGGCTGAACCACAGGAAGATGGCCGCCGGGCAGTCACAAGAGGCCAAACTTGGCATGGACCACCTCAAAATGGCCGCCGACAGCATGGAGGAGGAAGGACACAAACACAGGTAAGAAAAAATGACATTTCTTTTAAATGTTAGTTACAGCCAGCCCCGCTCCAGTGGGACCCCCTAGGTGACCCCCCAGCACCCAGCAACCTTTAGCTAGAAGCCCAGGGAGGAGGGAAAGGCAGGGAGAGAGGGAAGAAAGGGGCCACAACCACTTGCTTGATCTCTCCAGGAATGTCCAGCTAAATCACCCAGCCGAGGCAGGGGAGTTTTACTTACCTATCCTGCATGTATTCTGCTGGAAGACATTCCAAACAGATCATCGTCCGCGCACGGAAGGTGACTGTTGGCCAGGCATGCTGTGATTGGACCCAGAAGGGACGATCATATGTATGCCCTGGAGCATGACGCTCACCGGACAGGCTGCTGCGACTCGGCCATAAGGTCAGCCGAAGCTGAGCGGTCCGATGCAGGCCCTGGAGCGTAGGCTCACCGGCCACCCGTGGAGCGACGGGCATGTGGTGGAAAACCCAGCGCGTAGCTAGGGTCGGCACACGCTCGATGGCCGAAACTGGGGAGACTACAAGGATCGAGGATCCAGCCTGTCACCCAGTCGGCAGTTGATCGAAGATCGCAGGAAACAACAATTGTAGCAAAAAAAATAAAAAAATATATATATGTATGTATGTATGTATGTATGTATGTATGTATGTATGTATGTATATATATATATATATATATATATATATATATATATATATATATATATATATATATATATATATATATATCTTTTTTCCCCGGACCAATGGGCCCGAAGGGAGCCATGTCCTACTCCTTGCTAGACAGAAAAAAACTGATCTGCGAAGATGCAGACTGAGAGGGTATACCCAGAGGGTCCGCCCCCTGGGCGGTACGGTAGAAGGTGTGATGCAACACTTTTTACAAGTTTTTCTGCCTAGTCACTCCTAATTAACGGATAATACCCACTTTGTCAATAGAGAAGCTGTGTCGGTCCATGGACGAAAGAGTAATATTGTTTTGGAAGCTGGCTTCCTGGCATTGATCAGGGTGGAGATAACTGACCCGGAAAGCCAACGTCTCTTTAGAATGTGGGTTTCAATAGCCAAGCCGTTAAATTTAGAGACCGCAAGGAAGGATGGAATATCGGTCCCTGAGAGAGCAGATCTGACCGTAGTGGGAGGGACCATGGGCCCTCCACTGCCATCTTTACGATTTCTGCATACCATGACCTTCTGGGCCATGCTGGTGCTACCAGAATAATTGGCTTCCTTTCCAGCTTGATTCTGAAAAGAAGTCGAGGCAGCAACTGGTTGGGGGGAAATGCATATATCAGTGAGAACTGATCCCATGGGGTCATCAACGCATCCGTTACGCATGCAAATGGATCCCTTGTTCTGGCCAGAAAGTTGACCAACTTTGTGTTGAATCTGGATGCTAGGAGATCTACGTCCGGAGTCCCCCATCTTTGGCAAACAGCCCGAAATATGTCGGGGTGAAGCGACCATTCCCCTGGGAATAACTGCTGGCGACTTTAGTCCGCCTGCCAATTCTCTACTCCGGGAATGAATATTGCAGAAAGGCAAGGAACATTCCTTTCTGCCCAAGTTATAATATGGTTCACCTCTCTCTGCGCTGAGAGACTCTTGGTGCCCCCTTGGTGATTGATATAGGCCACAGCTGTGGCATTGTCGGATTGAATCCTGACAGGGTAATTCTGTAGCCTGGAAGTCCAGGCCTTTAGAGCCAGACGCACTGCCCGAATCTCTAGGATATTGATGGGCAAGCCTCTTTCGGTCCTTGACCATTGTCCTTGGACAGTTGTCCTTTCTAGTACTGCTCCTCAGCCTGAGAGGCTGGCATCCGTCGTTACGACCTTCCAGATAACTTGTCTGAAGGATCTTCCTTTCAGCAGATTCTGGGTTAGTAACCACGAAGTGAGGCTTTGGGCCACTCTTGGGGACAGCCGCATTGGCGAGTCTAAGGCTTGAATTGTTTTGTTCCAAGCAGACAGGATACTGTTTTGCAACAGTCTTGAATGGAACTGGGCAAAAGGAACTGCTTCGAATGAAGCCACCATGGTTCCTAGTAACCTCATGCAGAGGCGAATGGAAGGATTGCCATTTGACCTGACCCGCCGTACCAATTATTTTATGGAGTTGATCTTTGCTAGAGGCAAGAACACCTTTTCCTGGGCTGTGTCTATGATCAGACCCAAGTACTCCAGTCTTTTTAGCGGTATTAAGGAAGATTTCTCCAGATTGAGAATCCAACCCAATGCTTTCAGATAGTCGGTTGTAGTGCGTACAGCTTGCTCCAAGCGAATCACTGATTGATCTATAAAGTAATAGATCGTCTAGGTACGCTATGATTGTTATGCCCTGTGCCCTGGCTAGAGGTGGGGCCAGCACCTTGGTGAACACCCGGGGTGCTGTGGCTAGCCCGAAGGGCAGGGCTACAAACTGGAAATGCTGTTCTAATTCGAACCGCAGAAATTTTTGATGAGCAGGGAATATAGGGATATGCAGATATGCATCCCTGATGTCGATTGACACGAGAAGTTCTCCTCCTAGAAGGATAGAAACTACTGATCTGATTGTCTCCATGCGAAAGGAGCGGATCTTCAGGAATTGATTTCGCTTTCTTAGATCTAGAATGGGTCTGACGTCTCCATTTGGTTTTGGTACCATGAAAAGATTTGAATAAAACCCCAGACCTTGTTCCCTTGTGGGGATCTGTATGATCACCCCTTGAGATCTTAATCGGTCTAGTGCTTGAAACAGAGATTGTTTCTTCTCTGGATCCTTGGGTACGCTTGATCTTAGGAAACGAGATGGTGGAAAGTTCCGGAATTCCAGCTTGTATCCCAGCGTTACCGTGGAGATGACCCATGTGTCCTGAATTTCCTTTTTCCAGACTTCTGAAAAGTGCAGAAGTCTTCCCCCCACCTTGCTGAGGGGGGTTGCCTCTTCATGACGAGGCTTTAGGATTCTGTTTTGCAGATTTCCTACCCCAGGGCTTCTTTTGAGCCTGGGTCTGACTCTGAGGTCTTCCTCTAGAGTCTGACGGCGGAGGCAGTCGCCACTGCTTAGAGGCGGAAGCGCTTGGCGCAAGGGAAAGGGCCCGTTTAAATGAAGGGCGTTGGTATTTTCTTTTGACGGGTAAAAGCGTGCTTTTCCCACTAGAAATTGTCTTGATATATTTATCCAAGTCCTCTCCGAAAAGTCGCTCCCCATGGAAGGGAAACCCAGTTAGGAGGTTCTTACATGGTGTTTCAGCTGACCAATTCTTTAGCCACAGGATCCTGCGCATATGTACAAGCATAAGGGTAAGGCAGGATGCCTGGTGAATGGAATCTTTAATGGCATCTATGGCAAAACATAATGCCTTGGGTAGTTCAGCCAAATCCCGAGCTTGTTGTGTAGGAAGTTCTCTAAGGGCCAATTTAAATTGGTCCTTTAGGGATTGGCAGACGCCTATTGCGGCGACTGCTGGCTGAGTGACGGCACCTGCTATGGAAAAGGCAGATTTTAGCAGGGATTCCAACTTCTTATCTGTTGGATCCTTAAGCATTTGTGCATTGTCTACAGGACAAGTCAAGTTATTATTCACATTGGAAATCGCAGCGTCAACTGCTGGTACTTTCCATCTTTTGGAGAATCTTTCCTCCAGAGGATAGCGATTTGCAAAACTCTTAGGAGGGAGAAAATGTTTATCCGGATGATCCCATTCCGGAAAAATAAGCTGTTCTAGCAATGCATGTGCTTCGAAACGCATGCAAAGCATGGGAAGGTTTCAAAGAACCTAAGGAAGAGGCCGGGTTTTCATGAGACTCTGTTAGAGGCAGCATGAAGGTTGAGCGAACCATTTCTGTAAGAGATTGTATCAGCAATTTCTCAGTTTGGGAAGCTGAAAAAGGTTCATCTACCGTTGTCTCCTCCAAGGAGGAATCATCGGTTTGTCTTTCTTCCTGATCGATTGAGGGTAACACCTCATCGTGCGTCCACTGTTCCCCTAGTAAAGCTAAAGTGGGGGAAGAGCTAGTACGTTTCTTATCACTCTGAATAGAGGATGCGATTGAAGCCGCTAATCTTTCTTCCATACCCTGGAGAGAGGAGGAGAGGGCATCTTCAGTCACATATCTAGGTGCTGAGATGTGAGAGGCAGTTGCACCATCAATTTGTTCCAATGGCTCACCCTGTGTTGCCATAATTGGTAATTCAGGCGAGAATGACAGCATGGAATTACAGCTAGAAGTCTCAATGCCTGGGGGTGAAATCTTTGCTTTTTTGGCTTTTGAGGTGTCTGTTTTGGTAGGCATAGTCCCAAGTACAAAAACAGAGGCGCTATACAATTTGCACTAAATCGCTGAAAATAGTCATGACTTTAAAAGCCGCTATAAAGTTTCAGCCTAGTGCTGAAAAGAGTGTCTTTCCTGAATCAGGAATGCCAGTGCAACCCATACGTGTCTCACAGCTCGTGTGTCTCTGTGTATGCTTTCTCCTCAGCAGCGGAGGAGAGACTGACATGGCTATAGGTTTCCCATTTTCGCGGTACTGCGTTTAGGCTCCGCCCCCTCCGGAAAAATTCCGCCCCCCTTTTTCCCCCCATTTAAAAAAAACGTTTTTGTTTTTTTTCTATGGATCCCTGACCAAACAAGAGAAGGGGAGGGGAGCAGAGACTGCAATGAGGCAGAGAAACAGAAAAACAGCCAGACAATCCTATCGTGGTACATAGCGGGACCTCTGCGTCCCCCACGGCGGGGGGAGGGGGTAAGTAAGGGGGGTGCAGCGCTGCTGTCTCCCTAACCCACTGGTCCCATCAGAGGGGGGGAAAAATCTCTTTTAAAAGGCTTTATCTTACCTTGGTAAGAATATCCCCTCCACCTGCTGTACCAATCAAGCACGGACTGAGCTTAGTGAAGACGACAGAGTATGGTAAGTGCATAGGCTCCCTCTAGTGGAGACTTTAAAGGCATGACAATCTCTTTTCCTTAATGGAAGAAATACATAGACATTGAAAATACCTACGTTTCCCTTATCATCGTCGCAGGATTTTTCTGAATTAACAGAAAAAATCCAGCTTTCACCCATCACGGTGGGCTGTGTTAAGCCAAACCTTCAAGGACGGGGGTCCCTGAAAAGGGATTTCCACTGCCTTGGGCCATGTATAGCACCCCATCAGGAAGCAAATAGGTAATGTAACAAGACCTAAGCCCTGGTTTCCTGGGGTCCAGCCCTACAAAGAGAGGCGTTCCAGGCAAAACCTCGTGCTTCGGATACGAGGTCCCAGGTACCATCCATTTAAGCCACAGTGGCACTGTGGTGGATCTGGCTTCTTTTTATGGAGGAATTTAAATCCAGCATGGATCCCTCCTGGAGCTCCTCAGAGCATATCTTCACTCGTGACCAACACCTTTAGACACTGGCGAAAAAACTGATGTGCTCCTGGAAGCAGGAGGGGTTATATAGGGAGTAAACTTCCTTAATTAGGGTTTACCAGTGTCAATACCTGAAGGTAGGCCTATTACCCATTAAGTAAATTACTTAAGGCTCTGTGTCCCATGATGTACGATAAAGAAATAGGCTTGCTTTAATGTCCGGTACAAAACACAAGTACCAACACTTTCAGATGTGAAGTAGAGTGAATCACATGCTCCATCTCTTGAAGTAATGAGTACTTTCCCTGTTCTGGGAACTTAAAGAAGGTCAGAGAGATTGGCAAGTAAGGAAACGTTATGTGCTGCTGAGGAGATATAAAGGCTATAAAGCAAACCTGTGCTTTCCTCTGCTTGGGGACAGGATAATAGTAAAATACAAACTAAGTATGGGCAATAAAAGTCAAACAATCATGAGTGCCCAATAGATCAAAGCATACATAATACAGTGCCTTTTACAACATAGTACATAAAAAGGAGAAAAACAGAAAAAAAAAAAAAAATCGAAACAATAGTCTAACAGGGCTTTGCTTCCACAAATGTATAAAGCACATTAAATCAATTAGCCTTATATTCTGACACAAAGTAGTGAAAAAATCAACACAAATAAATCCAGCGAGAAACCAAGAGGTAGCTGGTCCTCAATATTAAATTGCTTCCTAATCAGTAAGCAGACAAGGATTCCCTTTTACGATTAAAACCATGCATGGTACCCATGATAGTGATGAATCCCTTCCATTAATTTTACTGCTTTCATACATTGCAATACCTAGGACTTGGAGACTCTGGTGGAAGGCAAGTTCAGGGCAATGGCCCAACGAATGGCACTGAACAGCGTACGTGCCAGTCTGACAAGGTGGTGACACTTCCGGTAGCTCAGCAAAGAGCAAACATTGAATAAGTTAGGGTCAGCTGTACCCCTGTGATCTGAGCCACTTTAGTAGAAGCTTGTAGCCAAAGAGGTATATGAAGATGTGTCCCCCTGTCAGACTCAGAACAGCCCCTAAAGCATGTCTCTGGGACCAGCGGATAAAAAAAATATGCAATTTGGCAAGAGTATAATACCATCTAGTATTCAATTTAACCACCGTTTCTTTTATAGCCATAGAACGTGTGCAAAGTGTACATATTAGGAAGAATGCCCAACCAATCTTCTGCACAAAAGTTCTGATCAGTTTCTGGTTTTCCAACTTATCAAAAGACTTGGCTGGGAGATCCTGTTCGATCAGCAGTTTACAAATCATGGAACTAGTACCCCTATCCCTAGAGCTAGAGCTACACAGTGCTCAAATACGGGGCTAGGGCTCCCTGTAATAGAAAGGTAACGTGGTATAAAAAGTGACGGATTTGTAAATATTAAAAAAATTCTGGAGTAGGGAAGGGCAAAATGTTGCTGAAGAAAATAAAACAAGCTGAAGGGAGGCTCTTGCAAAAATGAATCCAACGTCACTAGGCCCTGCTCCACCCATCTAGCAGTACAGGCAGGTGGGAACGGTTGGGTTACTAAAATAGGAAGCTAAAAGGGGGGATGAGGGCGGCAATCCAAATTTATGTTTGTAGAGAGACCACAAATGAAAAGACCTACCTACAAGCATCGCTCATGTACCCGTCACGATAAGCTTATGCAAGACCTTCCAAATGTGAATGTTCTATTTTAACCTTATTAAATTACTACTTTTGTTAAACGGTATCACGCAATGCGAGTGTTTTTCAATATATTCTGCATGTCACGTGGATACTGAGCCTTTGTCCTCTACACGAGTGTATGATATACATCTCTACATTCCATTGGAGTCCTGGTTGGTTGAGGTTGATGAGCCGGTTTGGATCAGGAATCAGCTGTACCCATCAGGTCCATTAATCAACAAGCCTTTTAAGACATGGGCAGCATATGCTTTGCCAAGTCACTGACATCTGGTAAGCCTCCTCTTATCATCGGTGGTGAATGTCTGTTGTTTCTTCACGTATATATCCAGAAGGTCATACCTATTTTTTTGGACTGTGTCCATTACCTTGGATCAGCCTTCTATTGCCTGGATTGTATCAGTCACCTTTATTCATTATATGGACTATTTTTGTGCACACAATATTGTCATGTCGTTATCATATGTATAGAGACATTTGTTGTCACCATCACATTGGGTGAAGCATTTACATTGTCATCACTTTATATGTATGTTCATTTTTTATCACATATATGATAACACTTCATTCATTAATAGCGCTGCACTTTTCCACATTCACGATTTTGCTTTTTTGTCTACAAGCTGTGCTGGCTGCTGTTTTTTTGATTTGTGACAGCGCAGTATATATTTTCCATTTCCACAATGAAAAGACCAACGACTGCATTCAAAAGGGCAAAAGCTCTAGGGAGAATGGCTGATGATCACAGAAGACCAGGGAGGCAAAGAGGCTCAATGGAGTAATATTCAAACAGAAGTCAAGGTATTTGAGCAGATGGGGCGTGCCATTGTGCCAATTGCACCAATCTGGCTACTAGAAATTTCCAGAATGGGACAGGTTTACTTTAAATTCTACAATTCCACACATGGCAAGCACTTAAAGGAACCTGAGGCAGCAGTAGCAATTGCTTTAGGTAGGATTATTTACTAAAAGTAAAAAATAAAAATAAATAAAAATATTCAGTTAACCCTTGCAGCTGGATAACATGGGAGACAAAAAATTATATAAAAAGTCAAGCCAATAAATAATCCCAATCAAGAAAGGATAAGAGGACAAGTACCGAATTGACTGAATATGTGTTAGATATGTGTCAGGACATTCTGAATCACAGATAACGTTTTGGTCATACCTTAACAATCGGCCACCAAAAAGCATGTTTGTATGACGGGTGAATATCAGTTTGCGGAGAAAATATCTTGTACGACAGTCATCACACGTTCCATATGCCTTTATTACTGTAATCAGTCAATTCAAAACAGATCTTTTCAGTTATTATGGGTAGATACTGATGGACTAACTTATGAGTCTCCAAACTTTCTAAACAAAGGGCCAGTTTACTGTCCATCAGACTTTAGGGGGGGGGGGGGGGGGGGGGTCGGACCGGACTGTGCCCAGTGGGAGTAAAAAACACACCATCGTTGGTATTAGGGGGAAATATAGTTGGTGTCAGTGGGAGGAATAGTGCCCCATTACTAGTGTCAGTTGACAGACTTATGCCCCATTGTTGGTGTCAGTGGAAGGAATAGTGCCCCATTGTCTGCATTCGTGGCAGGAATAATGCCACAAAGGCCAGATAACGTTAACCACTTGCCGACCGCCTTCTGCATATATACTGCGGCAAGGCGGCTTGGCTGCGCAAACCGATGTAACTGTACGTCGGTCTGTGCATGTGGTAGTGCGGGCGCGCCACCCGTGATCGTGGTACACAGAGGCAAAAAAGGGATCTGCCTATGTAAACAAGGCAGATCTCCGTTCTGACAGGGGACAATACTGAGATTTGCTGTTCCTAGTGATCAGGAACAGTGATCTCTGTGTTGTGTCATTTTTTATTTTTTTGTTTTCCAAAATTGTCGCTCTTTTTTTGTTTATAGCGCAAAAAAAGAAAAAAAATAACCCGCAGAGGTAACCAAAAAAAAAAAAAAAAGCTCTATTTGTGGGGAAAAAGGACATCAACTTTACTTGGGTACAGAGTCGCACGACCGGGCAATTGTCCATTAAAGCGGCGCAGTGTCGTATCACAAAAAAACGGCCTGGTCATTAAGGTGGTAAATCCTTCCAGGGCTAAAGGGGTTAAGCAAAGGGCCACATCTGGCCCCCCGGGCTGCAGTTTGGAGACCACTGGACTAAATCATCCACTGGCTCATTGTTTCAGAATTTGTTGCCCTTTGACAGCCCCCTCCCTCTTTTCACTTCCAGTAATGTAAAAAATAAAATAAAAAAATTAAACAGATGGAGAACATGTCCAAAGCATGTGGGCTGAATGGAGAACTCAATCCACCAAAACTACTCAAAACTGAAGGATTCATTTTGGCTGCTCTGATTCTTTAAGGTCTGAATCACTTTTCTAAATTTACCTGAAGATGCATCTGTCTTTTTAGGCATCATACCTTCCTTTGACAAGTTGAAAATCTTCTCAAGCCTATAAGGGAAATTTTGAACAATAAATAAGAACATGCACGCAATATCCTAGCAGGTTTGTAATGACTAAACCTTAATGAATATGTTACAACAGATAATACATATTCTGTAGCATAGTGTACATTAAGTTCAGCATGGTCTGTTTATCAGTAGCAATGGTGTTCTTGCAGAAAAACATCTTTTAAAAACACAAGACAGCCAATTAAACAAAAAACAATAAAATGCTTTTCATTGACCAGGTACTTAGTGTGATAAATCTGCTTAGGTAAGATTTGAGTAAAATTCCTTTTTAATCTGATAAACACTGCGCGTGTAAGCCAAGGAATTCAGTCAATAGATCCAAGTTCTTTGCTCATTCGTGATTTTAGGGGGGGGGGGGGTAGGGAAGCTTGTTCTAGTTATAAAGAGAATATTATTAAAAAAAATACTTTATTAAATTTAAAGCCACCTTTGATATGAGACAGGGGCGGATCCAGAGTCTAGTTTAACGTATCATACAGTCTTAACCTTGTTTAAAACAGTGACACTGTTAAAGTGTTACATGCATCCCAATGCCCCGGCATCCCATTTATTTCTACTGAGACACACAGCCGCTTTATCCCAAAATGACATGCTGGTGCAGGTCCCTGAATGCACCCTGCGTGCATTCTGGGACCCGCATGCATGACATATTGGGATATAGCGGCTGTGTGTCTCAGTAGAAATAAATGGGATGCCGGCTTTGGGATGCATGTAACACTTAAGCATCCCCAAGCCAGTAAAAGACAGTCCTGCATGTTAGACGCATGTCTGCAGCACGCCCTGTGTGAATGAAGCCTAAAAATAGGATTTTTGTACTCACCGTAAAATCCGTTTCTCTGGCATCCATGGACTGACACAGCGTGTCTTTTACACCTTTACACGTGGTTATGTCCCTGCTTGCAGGAGAAGACCAAGGCAGAATGTGAGATGTTATACATACATTCTAAACAGCCAGAGCTGAACAGCCCCGACCAGGGGGGCGGTCCCTTTCGGACATAACCCTCCCACTGCAGTCAGCAGACCTCAGTTCGTAACAAAGCAGTACAAACTTAAAAAGAAGGGTGGGTGCTGTGTCAGTCCATGGATGCCAGAGAAGCGGATTTTACGGTGAGTACAAAAATCCTATTTTCTCTTGTCATCCATGGACTGACACAGCGTGTCTTTTACACCTTTACACGTGGGATGTCCCAAAGCAGTGTCAAGAGGGATGGGAGCAGTATAAATGGAAAACCAAAAACTTCACTCCAAACAAGGCAGAGCTCCTCAACGGAGGAGTTGCAACATCAAACAGCGGCCTGCAACACCTTGCGGCCGAAGGAAGCATCCGAAGATGCAGCCACATCAACCTTATAAAACTTAGAAAAGGTATGAACCGACGACCAGGTCGCCGCCTTGCACACTTGTGCAACCGACGCTTGATGTCGGAAAGCCCAGGAAGCACCAATTGCCCTGGTGGAATGTGCAGTAACCGGAAAGGGAGGCGCCCGCCCCTTGAGAGCATAAGCTTGAATGACGGTTTGTCTGATCCACCTAGAAATGGTGGCAGACGAAACCGCTTGGCCCTGTTTTGGACCAGAGACAGCCACAAATAGTGAGTCAGACTTCCGAATAGAGGCAGTAGCAGACAGGTACACCCTCAAGGCTCGTACCACATCCAAAGTGTGAAGCGCAAACTCTCTGGGATGTGATGGGTGAGGACACAAGGACGGGAGGACAATGTCCTCATTTAAGTGGAAGGCCGAGACCACCTTTGGCAGAAAAGAAGGTCGCGGACGTAACACCGCCTTATCCTTATGGATGACCAAAAAGGGCGACTTGCAGGACAAGGCCGCCAATTCAGACACTCGTCTAATGGAAGTAATGGCCACCAAGAAGGCCACCTTCTGAGACAAAGTCAAGAGGGGAATATCTCTAATATTTTCAAAGGGAGGTTCCTGGAGAACCGAGAGCACCAAATTCAGATCCCACGGGGGGAGAGGAGGCTTGACAGGGGGGAGCACATGGCGAACCCCCTGCACAAAGGTGCTAACCAAGGGATGACCCGCCAGCGGTCGCTGAAAGAAGATGGCCAAGGCCGAAATCTGACCCTTAATGGTACTCAAAGCGAGCTTTTGGGTCACGCCACGCTGCAGAAAATGCAGGATTCTGGGAACGGAATACGTTCGTGGGCGCCAGTCCAGCTCTTCGCACATGGCGATGTAAGCTCTCCAAGTACGGTGATAGATCTTTCTGGAGGAAGACTTCCGTGCCCTTAACATGGTCGAAATGACCGAATCCAAGAGACCTCAGTACCTGGCTTTCAATAACCATGCCGTTAAAGCCAGAGACTGTAAAGCAGGATGAAATATAGGACCTTGAGACAGAAGGTCCCCCTGTATTGGTAACCGCCAGGGAACGTCTGCGACGAGACGTACCAGATCGGCGTACCAGTGACGCCGAGGCCAATCCGGAGCAACAAGGATCACCGGAATTCCCTCGGTCGCTACCCTGCAGAGCAGGTGAGGCAGCAACTGCAGCGGAGGATAAACGTATATCAGGTGATACTGACCCCATGGGGCTACCAACGCATCCGCCCAGGGATCCCTGGATCTGGCCACAAACCTCGACACCTTGCGATTGAGTCGAGAGGCCATCAGGTCCACATCCGGCGTGCCCCACCGTCTGCAAAGGAGTTGAAAGACCTCCGGGTGCAAGGACCACTCTCCCTGGTCCAGCGTCTGGCGACTTAGATAGTCCGCCTGCCAATTGTCTACGCTCGGAATGTAGACGGCCGACAGACGGCCCACCTCGGAAGCCGCAGCTGAGCTCCGAGTCCCCCCTTGATGGTTGACATACGCCACTGCTGTGGCGTTGTCCGATTGGATCCTGATGGAGTGACCCTGTCGTTTCTCCGACCATGAGGAGAGGCACAGTCTGATTGCCCGTATCTCCAGCACATTGATCGGTAAGAGGGCTTCGTCCGGAGTCCAAAGCCCTTGGGCCGACAGGACTCCCCAGACTACCCCCCAGCCCGTCAGGCTGGCGTCCGTCGTGATCACCGTCCATTGGATGGGGAGGAACGACTTCCCGGACCGAAGAGCCGGGGACCTCAACCACCACGTCAGGGACGCCCTGACCAGGTGACTCACCTGGATCTGAAGATCCAAGGACAACGGGGATTTGTCCCAAGTGGACAAGATCTCTTTCTGTAAAGCCCTGGTGTGCGCTTGGGCATAAGGAACGGCCTCGAAGGAGGCCACCATGAGTCCCAGGACTCTCATGCAAAAGCGGATTGACGACCATTTTCGGGACGTCAGCACCCGTACTGCAGACTGAAGTGTCAGTAGTTTGTCTGGAGGTAGGAAGACTCTTGCCTCCAAGGAGTCCAGAATCAGACCTAGATACTCCAGACGCTGAGTCGGGACTAGAACCGACTTCTGAACGTTCAGGAGCCACCCAAACTCCCTGAGGGTCTGACTGACGATAGTCACACTTTCTTCCAATTCTGAGCCACTGTCTGCTCTTAGAAGAAAATCGTCCAGATAGCCCACGATAGCAATGCCTCGCTGTCTCAGCAAAGCTAGGACCGGAGCAAGCACCTTGGTGAACACCCTCGGTGCCGAGGCTAGGCCGAAGGGAAGAGCCACAAATTTATAGTGGACTTCGCCGACCGCAAAGCGCAGAAACTTCTGGTGGCTTGCGCAGATCGGAACATGCAAGTAGGCGTCCTTGATGTCCAAGGATGCCAGAAAATCCCCTTGATGGAGTGTCGCGATCACTGTGCGAATGGATTCCATGCGGAATTTTTGCACCTTCACGAAGGCATTCAGGGCCTTGAGGTCCAGGATTGGCCGAACCCCGTCCTTTTTTGGAACAAACAGATTCGAGTAGAACCCCTGAAACCTCTCCTGGGACGGAACCGGCACAATTACTCCGGACCCGATCAAATCCTGTACAGCCCCCAAGAGGGCTGCCCGACGGGCAGGAAGGAGAGGGAGATTTGAGGGAAAGAATCTGTCTGGGGGCCATGAGCGGAACTCTATTCTGTATCCTGAGGTGACCACCTCGCACACCCACCGGGGTGAGATCCGGGAGGTCCACCGATCCGTGAACCTGCGAAGTCGCCCCCCCACCCCAGAGACGGGCGGGGGCAAGACTTCACGTGGAGGCGGGCTTGGGAGCCGGCTTGTTCGGCTTACGCACCCAGGGGCGCTTGTGCCCGCCAGCCGCACTGTTGTCAGTCTGGGATGGCTTACCCGTGGACTCTGACGGACGACAAAAAACCTTTTTTGCTGGAAAGGAAGGACCCGGTTTACGTCGGGCCTCCTTAGCCTTGATAGTTTGAGGAAGGAGAGTGCTTTTACCTCCCGTGACATCCTTGATGATGTCATCCAGAGCAGCACCAAAAAGTCTACCACCCTTAAAAGGTAGATCCGTCAGGAGCTTCTTAGAGGCTAGGTCAGCAGACCAGCATTTCAACCAGATGAGACGACGCAATACCACCGCCGAAACAGAGGCCCTGGATATTAAAGGGGCCGCGTCCAACGTGGCGTCGCACACATATATCAGACCCTGCACCATCTGGTGGGCCAGAGCAATAGTGTCTGGAGGAAGGTTATACTCCTGCACAGTTTGGTGCAAAATTTTTGCCCATTCCGTGAGTGTCTGAGACACAAGGGTCGCCGCTACTACTGGCCGTAGGGCGGATCCCAACAAGGCGAACATGGCTCTACTCACCACTTCTGACCTCCTGTCCGTGGGGTCCTTAAACGCAGGAGTCCCCTCCATCGGGAGAGTGGTGGCCTTGTTTAAACGGGCGACTGGAGGGTCGACCACCGGGGGAGAAGCCCACTTTTTAAGCAGGGCGTCTTCAAAGGGGTATCTAATAGACAAATGCCGCGGGACCATGAAAGTCTTCTGCGGCTTTTCCCAGACCTGGTCAATGAGCTGGTCAAAGAAAGGTACATATGGAAAAACCTTTTTTAGAAGGCTTGGTCTTAAAAGAACCAAAGGAGACTGTATCCGCCTGAGGTTCTGCAGTCGCAGCATTTAGCTTGAGAGTGTCCCTCACTGCATCAATGAGTTCACTAACAAGCGCCCTGTCATTTACTGACTCAGAACTGGAGTCTTCCTCACAAGGAATGTCCTGTTCAAAACCATCCAAATATTCAGAGCTAGGGTCCTGAGCAGCAATAGCTAGGCCCATATCTGAATTAGAGCACTCCCCTTGTGGAGATAAAGTGGGGAGAGGGCGCTTTTTTGCTCCCTTGTGCTCACACACAGCTTCCATCCTGGTCAGAAATGATTCCAGGACTGCCGACAACTGGTCCATAGGGACCGCAGGTGCTGGAGCACTGGCTGCTGCCTCTGGCATGTTAGGGGAAGCTGGTGACTCTGACTCCATAATGTCCCCCTCTGAGACCACCCACAGGCTGTGCTGACTGAAGTAGGGGAATGCCCAGGGGACCCACCAACCTGACCAGGACCGCTCGGTTCCGCTGCCCTGTCTCTCCGCGCCGCGCTGCTCAGCGTGAGTGAGCTGAGAGGAGAGAGACTGAGGAGATTCGCGCCGTTCCTGAGCGGCGCTAGAGGCCAAACTAGAGCTAGAAGAAGGTGCGGCTACAAGAAAATGGCCACCGCAATGTGCTCTGGCGGACCACGGCAAGATGGCCGCCAATGTAAAAAACAGCACAGTCACCAAACATGGCGCCGAACGGCGCCCAGGCCCCTCACTCTCAAATAAACAGCCCCAGCGAAATGCAGAGCAGCATGAGCCCCCCCCCCCCCAGGACAGTATGGCCCCCAAGCACCCCACACAGTACAGCGCCAGCGAAGTGCACAGAGAGTGACATTAAAAAACACAGGGGGAGACAGGGAAATCCCCCACACAAGAAACACACAGCATGTACTCACCTGCAGCCAGGAGAGACTACTTACCCGTCCCCTGAGGGACCCACTGGTGTGTTTCTGACAGAACTATCACCGCGGTACTGAGTAGCTGTCGGCCCGGTCCACCGCGAAAGATACAGCCGGACTGTTCTATCTTGAGAGGACCGCGGAGCTGGAAGCCCACCGGCCACCCCTGGAGTCATGGGGCATGTCGTGAACTGAGTCTCATGCACACAAGGCGAGGATCAGCACGCTCGATGGTCGGACAGGGAAGACTACGAGGATATCTTGTACCCAACCTGTTGCCCAGCCGACAGTTGATAGAAGATCTCAAAAGAAAAAAATAGGAAAAAATTCCAAAAGGAATAAAAAATAGGTCAGGAGACTGGCTCCTGAGAGAGCCACGTCTTCTCCTCCTGCTAGGCAGAAAAAAACTGAGGTCTGCTCACTGCAGTGGGAGGGTTATGTCCGGAGGGACCGCCCCCCTGGGCGGGGCTGTTCAGCTCTGGCTGTTTAGAATGTATGTATAACATCTCACATTCTGCCTAGGTCTTCTCCTGCAAGCAGGGACATAACCACGTGTAAAGGTGTAAAAGACACGCTGTGTCAGTCCATGGATGACAAGAGAAAGATCATTTTTCTTTCATTCTATATCATCATTATAATCATAATAATCACACAATACAGGTGCTGTGGCTCAACGCACGTGTACTGTGTGATTATCATGATCATAATGAAGATGATGATTGGTAATTGTAATATGGCACATGGAGGGGGTTAAAGTACTCACTGATGTATTACTGACCAGTGGCAATCAATTAACCCCTTTGTGCTGCATTAGTGGCACTAGTGGCAATGTTTATAAAACCCTTCATGCTGCAGCATAAAAGGTGTTAACACTGATGGTGCCACAGTCATTAATGCAGCACAAATGGGTTAATTGCCACTGGTCACTAATACATAGGTGAGTACATTAACCCCCTCCATGTGCTATATTAAAATTACCATTGTAATTTATTTAACACCCCCTCCCCTCCCGCAAAGCATTAACCACTTCACACATCTAAGACAAGGTGTTAAATAAGGCATTATGTTAATGAGTTACATGATTACTCACTTGCAGTGCACTGAGCTCTGGCTACAGGTCCTGACTCCTATCAGCAGCATCCTCTTCAATCTCGCGCTCCCATCCTCTGAATTGTGACGTCACACCAGCCGGGACTAGGAAGCTCCTGTCGGGTGGAGATCACTCTGCCTGACAGGGAAGTTAAGTGACACTCGCACCGCTCTGCTGCTACTCTACCAGTGTGTAGCAGCGGTCCCGGTGTCACCGCGATCCACACCCCCAATAGTGACGCTACTGGGCCCCTCTAAATGAACTGATAGGGCCCAGGGAATATATCTTAGGCCACCTGGGAGCCGGGGGAAGCAGAAAAAAAAAAGTCCCTGCAGCTGCATTTAGATGATGCCTTGTAACGCAAATCTGGTGAGGTGGCAGAGGGAGAAAGCCTTGTATTATTTTCTGGGAGGGGGCAATTGCCCCGTTGCGCCCCCCCCCCCCCTGGATCAGCCCCTGATATGAGATGGGTTTCTTGTATATTGTCTTTGAAATACTCTGCTTTAGAGTTCAAGTTTTACAAAAACATGCAGGGTCAGCAAAAACATTCTGCAGTCATGTATACTTCCACTCTGCCAAACACATTAAAGTTCAAATCCAGATTATACACAGCGGGCAAAGTATGTATTGAACACATCACCATTTTTCTAAGTAAATATATTTCCAAGAGCCGGCTCACACACAGGCGGCACGACTTTGGGGGCGACTCGGCAAGGCAATCTGAAGAAGACTTCAGAGGCGACTTGCAAAATGACTTCTGTATTGAAGCCAATGCAAGTCGCCCCGAGTCGCCCCCAAAGTCGTACAAGAACCTTTTTCTAAGTCGGAGCGACTTGCGTCGCTCCTATTAGAAAGGTTCCATTGAAGAGAGCGGAGCGCGTCTTATCAGGCGGCTGAGTCGCCCGACGAGTCGCCCGTCTGATCCGGCGACTGTCGCCCCTGTCTGATAAAGGTGCTATTGACACGAAATTGTCACCACATGTCGGTAACAACCCAAACATACAAAGAAACCAAAACAAATAAGTTCAGAAATTAAGTTATGTGTAAAGCCCCGTACACACGATCGGATAACCTATGGATTTTCGTCCGATGGATTTGTCCATCGGAAATCCGATGAAACTGTTTTTCATCAGTCTTGGCCACACACCGTCAAAAAAGCGACCGTTCCAAACGCGGTGATGTAAAACACTCCGATGAGCCGAGAAAAATGAACTTTAATGCTTCTGAGCATGCGTCGACTTGATTCTGAGCATGCGTGGGTTTTTTAACCGATGGACTTGCCCATAGACTATCGGAAATTCCCATCGGAAAATTTTAAAACAAGTTCTATTTTTTACAACCGATGGAAAAAAGACCGATGGGTACCATACACGATCGGTTGGTCTGATGAAAACCATCCATCGGACGGTTTTCATCAGTCAAACCGATCTTGTGTACGGGGCTTCATAAAATGGAATGACACAGGGAAAAGGTATTGAACACATGAAGAAAGGGAGGGGCAAAAAAGGCATGGAAAGCCAAGACACCAGCTGAAATCTATCAGTAATTAGAACGCAACCCTGCCCCTTGTCAGTGCAAATATCAGCGGGTTCAGTGTCAACTGATGACCTATAAAAAGGTGTCTCCTTACCAAGGTGTCACACATGAAACATCTCATGACGGGTAAAAAGAGCTCTCTCAAGAACTTATTGTTGCAAAACATGCTGAGGACATTGGTTACAGAAGGATTTCTAAACTTCTGAATGATACAGTGAGCACTGTTGGCGCCATAATCTGGAAGTGAAAAGATCATCATTTCACTATAAACCAGCCACGACCAGGTGTTTCCTCGTAAAATTTCTGACAGAGGAGTGAAAAGAGCCAAAGACCACTTGTGGAGCACTTCAGAAAGACCTGGAATTAGCAGGTACAATTGTTTCAAAGAAAACAATAAGTATTGCACTCAACCTTCATGGCCTGTATGCATGCTCCCCACGCAAGACTCCATTGCTGGTGAAGGATGATGAAGATGAAATGAGTGTGGACATTTCAGCAAGACAAGAATCCCAAACACAAAGCCAAGGAATCTCTCCATTGGATTCAAAGAAAGAAAAAAGGGATTTTTATAACAGCTTACCTGTAAAATCCTTTTCTTGGAGTACATCACGGGACACAGAGCGACTTAGTCATTACTAATGGGTTATATAGATTACCTTCAGGTGTTGGCACTGGCCAATTCCAAACCGGAAGTACCCTCCCCTATATAAGCCCCTCCCATCCGGGAGCACCTCAGTTTTGTAGCCAAGCAATAAGTGTCCCAAAAGAGGGGTGGGAGCTCTGTGTCCCGTGATGTACTCCAAGAAAAGGATTTTACAGGTAAGCTGTTATAAAAATCCCTTTTTCTTTTTCGTACATCACGGGACACAGAGCGACTTAGTCATTACTAATGGGACGTCCCAAAGCAATGCCAAATGAGGGGAGGGATACATAAGCTGGGCGCCATCAGGCATGAGGCTCTTTTGCGGCCTGCAACACACTGCGCCCAAAGGCGACATCCTCCTGACTTCTGACGTCTACCTGGTAGAATCTAGTAAACGTGTGTACTAAGGACCATGTTGTGGCCTTACAGACTTGAGCCAGGGAGGCCTGGTGATGCACTGCCCATGAAGTTCCAACTGCTCTTGTGGAGTGCGCCCTAACTTTGAACGGAGGCGGTCTCCTTCTCAAGCCATAGGCTTGTATTATGACCTGTCGAATCCACTTGGCTAAAGTAGATTTTGATGCTGCCTGACTCTTTCTGGGGCCTTCCGGCAGAACAAACAAAGTATCCGTTCTGCGAATCTGAGCAGTGGCTTTAAGATAAGCTTTAACTGCTCTTACTACATCCAAAGAATGCAATAACTTTTCCTCTACCGAACTAGGTTTGGGGAAAAAAGGAAGGAAGAACCACATCTTGGTTCAAATGGAACCTCAATACCACCTTAGGAAGAAGGCTGGATGAGGACGTAATACTACTCTGTCCTTATGGACAACCAGATATGGCTCCTTACAGGACAAGGCGGCTAATTCCGATACTCTTTTAGCCGAACAAATGGCTACTAAGAAAATCAATTTCCTGGTGAAAAGAACCAAGAAAATGTGCCGCAATGGTTCAAATGGTTGTTTCTGTAGAACCGACAGAACCAGGTTTAAGTCCCATGGACATATGGGAATATTAACCGGAGGGCTAATACGCATCACTCCTTGTATGAAAGCTTTGATTAATGAATGCAAAGCCAAGGGCCTTTGAAAAAAATATTGACAAGGCCGAAATCTGACCCTTGATAGTACTCAAGGCAAGCTTCCTATGTACAGCCCACTGTAGGAAGTCCAGAATCCTACCTATTACGTACTTACGTGGATGCCATTTCTTGGCCTCACACCACGTGATGTACGCCTTCTAGATCCTATAATAGATCTGCCTGGATACCGGCTTCCTGGCATTGATCATGGTAGATACCACAGGATTAGAGAGCCCTCTCTTTTTTAGAATGTGGGCTTCTATAGCCAGGCCGTCAAACCTAGGGCTGGTAAGGAAGGGTAGTATATCGGTCCTTGCGAAAGCAGGTCCGGACGATGTGGGAGGGTCCAAGGACTTCCCACTGACATTTTTACAATCTCCGCGTACCATGCCCTTCGGGGCCACGCTGGAGCCACCAGAATCACTGGTTTCTTTTCTACCCTGATTCTGCGGAGTAATCGCGGTAACAATTGTGGCGGTGGGAATGCATATATCAGCTTGAACTGATCCCAAGGGAACACTAGGGCATCTGAACCGCAAGCTAGGGGATCCTTTGTGCGAGACACAAATCTGTCCACCTTTGCGTTGAATCTGGATGCTAGCAGATCTACATCCGGTGTTCCCCACCGCTGGCATATTGCCTGGAAAACCTCGGGGTGAAGAGACCATTCCCCCGGGCATAATTGCTGGCGACTTAAAAAAGTCCGCTCTCCAATTTTCCACTCCTGGGATGAAAACCGCGGATATGGCTGTGACATACCTTTCTGCCCATTCCAGGATGCATTTCGCTTCCCTCTGGGCTGCACGACTCCTGGTGCCACCCTGGAGATTGATATATGCCACTGCTGTGGCATTATCTGATTGAATTCTGACAGGTGACCCTTGGAGTTTGGATGTCCATGCTACTAGGGCATACCGGGCTGCTCGTATCTCTAAGAGATTGGTGGGCAGGGCCTTCTCTGCTTCTGACCACTTGCCCTGGAGAGACCATTGCTCCAGTACTGCCCCCCAGCCTATGAGGCTGGCAACTGTAGTGACCACCTTCCAAGAAACCGGACTGAAGGGTTTCCCTTCCCAGATTCTGGGGCACCAACCACCAATGGAGGCTCTTGCGAACGGAAGGGGACAGGGACATTGGTAAGTCTAAAGCCTGAACTTTTTTGTTCCAGGCTGACAGTATGGCCCTCTGCAAGTTCCTTGAATGGAATTGACCGTAGGGTACCGCTTCGAATGAAGCCACCATTTTTCCCAGCAGCCTTATACACAGGCGTATGGATGGTTTTTCTTTTTTGTACCCACTAAGTGGGTCAAATCTTTCAAAGACGACACCTCCTCTGGAGGTAAGAAAATCTTTCTCTGATTTGAATCCAGTCTTAGCCCCCAAGTATTCCAGGCTTTTGACTGGTTTTAGGGCTGACTTGTCTCGGTTGATAATGCAACCGTGAGATTCCAGATACTTGATTATCTTGTGAACGACCACTTCTAGTTTTTTTCACTGAGTGGTCTATCAGCAACAAGTCGTCTAGATATGCCATTATCGTTACACCTTGTGTTCCTAGTTTGGCCAATCGTAGGGCCAGAATTTTTGTGAACACTCGTGGTGCCGTGGCCAGACCAAAAGGTAAGGCTCTGAACTGAAAATGGCGCCCTTCTACTGCAAGGCGTAGAATTTTCTGGTGGGCCGGACAGATGGGAATATGCAAATAAGCATCCCTTATGTCGATCGAGGCTAACCATTCCTGCCCTTGTAGGGCGGTGGCCACCGATCGGATCGACTCCATCCGAAAAAGTCCTGATATGTAGGAACTTGTTTAGCCCTTTTATATTCAATATGGGCCTCATGTCCCCATTTGGTTTGGGGACTGTGACAAGGTTCGAGTAAAACCCGAACCCGTTTTCTTTCAAGGGAACCTTCATGATTACCCTTGGGGCAATAGTTGCTCTAGTGCCAGAAGGAGGGATCCACTCTTCTGGGGATCGCTTGGCACGTTTGACCTTATAAAATGGGCAGGAGGAATGTCTTTTAACTCCAGCCTGTATCCCAGACTTACTGCGGAGATCACCCATCTCTGATGGTGTCCCGCCAGGTCTCTGTGAACAACTGAAGTCTTCCCCTCACCCGACTGAGTGGGGGCAACCCTTCATGACTTAGGGGGAGGTTTTATACCTCTCTTGACCCAGGGTTTCTTGTTACCCTGTGATTGTCCCTGATTTCTGCCCCCTGGATTTGACCGCGGAGGCCGTCGGAACTGTTTCACAGCCGATGTGCCAGGGACTGGAGAAGTAGGCCTCTTAAAAGAAGGACTTCTACCCTTGTTCTTAACCGGTAAGAGTGAACTTTTACCGGCAGAAATTTTCTGGATATATTTGTCCAGATCTTCTCCAAATAAGCGTTCTCCATGCAATTGGAAGCTAACCAGCAGTTTTTTACAGGGAGCTTCAGCAGACCAGTTTTTGAGCCACAGAAGCCTACGCATATGTACTATAGACAGCGTAAAGCGGGAGGCCTGTTGGATTGTATCCTTTATGGCGTCCACCGCAAAACACAAGGCTCTAGGCAGGTCAGCTAGGGCAAGAGCCTGCTGATCTGGTAAGTCCCTTAAGACTTGTTTCAACTGATCTTTCACTGCTTGGCAGACTCCAATCGCTGCTACCGCAGGTTGTGTCACCATGCTTGCTGTAGAGAAAGCAGATTTTAGTAAAGACTCCAAATTTTTATCTATTGGGTCTTTGAACATTGGAACATTATCTACTGGACATGTCAGTGATTTGTTAACAGAAGAGATGGCTGCGTCCACTGTAGGGACCCTCCATTTTTTTATGAACTTATCCTCCATGGGATAGATCACCGGAAATCTCTTGGGGGGAGCAAATATTTTATCAGGATGCTCCCAATCCTGGTAAATAAGCCCTTCTAATAAAGGGTGGATTGGGAAGGAACAGACAGCCTGGGGAGCTTTTAGCGACCCCAGAGAGGAAACCGTAGTGGATGGTGGTTCCGCCAGAGGCATTTTAAATGCTGATCGGACCATATTAGTCAGAGACTGAACCCATAATCTTTCAGCCTGAGATGCTGAGAAAGGTTCTTCCACTGTTGATTCCTCCCTAACTGAATCAACCTCATCCTGATCCCCTTCAGGTAGGTCGATCTCTGTGTGGGACTGTTCCTCCACTAACAGGCACTCTGAAGGAGGAGACGGAGATCGGACGCGCTTTTCCTGTGACAGGGAAGCAGCGATCAATGCTGTTAATCTCTCTTCCAATCCTCCCAGAGTTGAGGATAAAACCTCCTCTGTTATATATACAGGAGCAGGTGGACTGGGGACAGCCGCAGCACCAGGCATTCCTGCGGGGTTTCTACGGCTACTGACCTCTGAATTCTCAGGGGAGATTGGTGCAGTACAAGCATGCCCAATATCCTCAGAGCCCAATGGAGACCCCTTTGGCTTCCTGGAAGACTTATTTCCGGAGCGTCTGGACGACATATCCTTTAAGCACAAAGCTGAGGTATTCCCGTCGTCATACACCAATTTTTGCTGGTAATAGTCTAACACAGTTGCTGCTATATACCAGCTGGTGTCCACTAAAGTGCCTTTCTATGGGGATGCCTGCATCAACCGCCTCTGTGTGCCACTGTTTGTTGCTAGCTCTGTTTGTATCCAGCTGACACTTGTACTGTGTCTTTTAACCATGCTGGGATGCCTGCACATGCGCAGAAGCGCCGCGGCGCGCATCGAGCGTCATCCACCCGCCCCGCCCCTTTTTTTCATAGGAGGCGCGTGCACGCGCCCGCGCGCGCACGCGCGCCCATGCGCCATTGGCGCCCTTCGAAATCTAACAGGGACTAGGAGCCAGGGCCCTTTTTGCCGGAGGGCCTGTGCGGTGGATGAGCGCAGCAACAGGGCAGAGGAAGTGGATTCCCACAGAGAAACTTACCAACTGCCTGGATCTTTTGACTTGAGAAAACCAAAGATCCACATGACAAGAAAAATGGACTACAGCGGCCTCTAGTGGTTTAACACAGGTACCGCGGTCCCCTTTTTTTTTTTTTCTTGACTACTATTAAAATTTTACATTTTCAGTAGTTACAGGCATACACAGATATTAGCGGGAATACCGTTAGGTAACAGACAGAAAGACAAATTAGGCTTGGGGGTCCCCCAATAGAACCAAGTTCCTGGGGGCCCCCACTTACCTGATCCCCGCCGCAGGACTTTGTTTGGTCCACAGAAGTCCAAACTTCACCTATCACGGCAGGCATTGTAATTAAACCTTCAGGGACCGGGTTCCCAAGGATTCCACTCCCCTGGACCTGTATAGCACCCTGCACAGACAACACCTTGGTCGTGGGTATGACCAGAGCTCTGGATCCCAGGGTCCAGCCCTCCTAAGAGAGGCATTACAGGCAAAACCTTGCTCTTCTGCTGCAAAGCCCGGGTACCGACCGTTTAGCTATGAAGCTTTTTTGGTGGGATCCGGAACAGCTTACTAAGGCCCAAAAGAACCTGTACGCAAGCCCAGTGAAAACACATGTTACTCTTTGGCCAACACCTTAGACACTGGCAAAAAACTGAGGTGCTCCCGGATGGGAGGGGCTTATATAGGGGAGGGTACTTCCGGTTTGGAATTGGCCAGTGCCAACACCTGAAGGTAATCTATATAACCCATTAGTAATGACTAAGTCGCTCTGTGTCCCGTGATGTACGAAAAAGAAATAAAGCTGCTAGAACGGCCCAGCCAATCAACTGACTTGAATCCAATAGAAAATCTATGGAAAGAACTAAAGATCAGAGTTCATAGAAGAGGCCCACAGAACCTTCAAGATTTGAAGACCGTTTATGTGGAAGAATGGACCAAAATCAGACCATGTGACTAGTTTCTCCATACAGGAGGCGTCAAAGTGGCATTACCAACAAAGGATTTTGTACCAAGTATTAAATACATTTCAGTTAGTGTGTTTAATACTTTCCCTGTGTCATTCCAATTTATTACACATAACCTACCGTATATACTTGAGTATAAGCCGACCAGAATATAAGCAGAGGCACCTCATTTTACCACAAAAAACTGGGAAAACGTATTGACTCGAGTATAAGCCCAGGGTGTCCATCTGCATGCCTCGCTGTGCCCAATCTCCCTACCTGATCTCCAGGGCTGTGTGACTAGACCGACGTTTAACATGGGAGTCAATGGAAGGGGTTCCCAGCCGTAGGTCCCCTTGGACAACGAACTTTGCACACTTGTAGATGAAGTGTGGGGCTACATGTGTGCCAAGTTTGACGTCCAGGGGACCTAGGGATGGCCGGTACCGGGTCCCCAAAATCACTGGAGAAATGACCGTTTAACATGGGAGTCTATGGAAGGGGTGCCCGGCTGGCCGGGATTAGGTGCACAAAGTTGAAGATGGACACAGACTCGAGTATAAGCCGAGGGGGGCATTTTCAGCACAAAAAAAGTGCTGGAAAACTCAGCTTATACTCGAGTATATACGGTAATTTCTAAACTTAATTTGTTTTGGTTTCTTTGTATGTATGGATTGCATGGGTTGTTTACGGACATGTGGTTTCATGTCAATAGCATTTTTGGAAATATATTTACCTAAAAAAATTTGACATGTTCAATACTTATTTACCCCGCTGTATATAATGCCCCCCTCCATCCAAAGCTAACCTCTGCAGTAATCTTGTCACCAAGGAGGTCCCCAATTTTCCAGGTTGAATGACACCAAGAGAAAATTGTAACCCAGAAGACGGAGGACAGACTGTAAAAAATGAATATATATTATATATATATATATATATATATATATATATATATATATATATATATACACACACACACACACACACACACACACATATATATATACATTAGAGCTGCAACTAACGGATTATTTTGTCTGTCGACTAATCTATGGATTATTTATTCGATTAGTCAACGACTATAACGATTATTTTTATTAAATTTTTTTACTTAATCTAGTGTGTTCTTTTTGTGATTAGCTAATTAATCCTTTGGATAACTTTACAAAAAATGATAAGTACAACTTCTAATATAATATTTCAACTTTTATTACATTTTTTCCCAAAAATACTTCAATGTTGTTGAAGTTTTTACAGTATACAAAATAAAGTGCCAAAAATAAAATGTAAACACTTTAGCATCAGCCATGAAAATGCCATATAAATTCTGCCTAACACTTTGCAAAAGAGGCATCCACGTCACCTCCCCCACTCGCTGTAAAATCCACGTCATCTCCCCCACTCACTGTAAAATCCACGTCATCTCCCCCACTCACTGTAAAATCCACGTCATCTCCCCCACTCACTGTAATATCCACGTCATCTCCCCCACTCACTGTAATATCCACGTCATCTCCCCCACAGAAATTAAGCCGCCTTTATTTCTGTGGGGGAGATTGTGGATATTACAGTGAGTGGGGGAGATTGTGGATATTATCAGATCAGATATTACCATCAGATATTATTACCATCAGATCCACGAGCACTGAGGGTGAGGGGTGATGACGTCAGCGCGCACCTAGGCAGCCGCCGCCGGGTGTACCAAGATGGCCACCGCTCCGGAGCTAGTAGTCGACGTCTTTCACGCACGTCGACGTATTTTCGTAGTCTACTACGTCGACGCGTCGTGGCAGCTCTAATATACATTCACACACACATAAATATAGACAGATACACACACTTTTAGGGGGAGCTCTTTGGGTCAGAGTCAGAAGAGGTAAGAATGGAGTCAAGCTTTAAAATGATCATCACGAAGCACAGAGACATTCTGGCTCTCAGTTTTCTTCTATTGTGCCGATATGTCATGCAGGCAAAAATCTAAATCTGGCCAGAGATAGATCAAAATGCATCTGGTTTAGCAGGGACCAGCCAAATTTTGAACAATCTGTGGCTGTTGGGGGGCGTGGCCAGCGCGGCATGGAGTAGGTCGCACAGAGAAGTAGCTCCGTCCTGTGATCCTGAAAGGCACCATATCCTGCGATACCTATCCATTCCTTTTTGACCCCAGCGCCTCCGGGGGACTCTCAGGCACTGCCAGCTTCATGTCTCCGACCAAAGCGCAGAAGGCGGCGAAGGACAAGCTGGTGCAGTTCCGCAGGCTGAATGGGGAGGGGGGGGGGGGAGATGGCGGCGCCGCGTGTAGCGGGCCACCCGCACAGAGTGCGGACACAGCCACACTCCTTGAGGCCATCACCCTCTGCCGCACCACGCTGACTGCACAAATTGAGGAGGTGAAGGTGGATATCTCCCTCCTCAGGCAGGATCTCCAGTCCCTCCGCGGTCAGGTCACGGAGGCGGAGGACAGAATAGGCATGGTGGAGGACGCGGTGCAGCCATTACAGGCAGGCTCGGATAGGATGCAACTCCAGATCAATCAACTCCTTGCTAAACAGGAAGATATGGAGAACAGACTGAGAAGGTGCAACCTCCGGTTCGTCGGCCTGCCTGAGGGTGTGGAGGGGGGGGGATCCCACTGTGTTTCTTGAACAGCTCCTGGTCACCACCTATGGCCGTGAGGCCTTTTCGGCCATATTGGCAGTGGAGAGGGCCCACCGCATGCCTGCTAAGGCCCCGCCGCAGGGGCCCCCCCCCCGCACCTTCATTGCCAAATTCCTTAATTACAAGGACCGAGATGCTGTTTTACGCCTGACAAGGGAGAAAGGGAATATTCCATACGGTAATGGCAGAGTGGCGGTGTTCCCGGACTTTTCGGCAGAAGTGCAGCGTCGCAGACAGACCTTTATGGATGTGAAACGCAGACTCCGAGCGAAGCAAATGAAGTATGCCATGCTATTTCCGGCGAAGCTGCGGATAGAAGCTGACGACAAGGTCCTCTTCTTTGAGGATCCCGGAGACGCTGCTGCTTGGCTGGATCGCAGGGAGGCTCGAGGTGCACCGCCACGCTAATAACCCTGCACATACAGGAAGAACACCTGGGAGGACTCGACCCTGACTTCTCTCCTCGGTCCCTGTGAGTACTCTTTGCTTTTACCCTGTCTCCAACTGCAGCCATCTTACCCCTGATCCCCACCTTCCCCTCCCACATGAATGCGCCCATATATGGACTGGCACTTGCGGGGTCCGTATGGTGACCCCTGGTTCTATCGGGAGAGGCCAAGCATTATCCTGGACTCTGCACCCCACTTCCATGTCAACTGCTATCCACATCCCCGTTCCCCCATCATCATCAGTGAGGCTGTGGCTGCAGCCTGCAGTTATGCTTCCTTACCCCCGGAGTCCTTTACTGTGATACCCATATGTGGGGTCCCGCTAACAGTTACCTTCATACCCCTAGCTATTACATCCTGACGCTAGCAGGTCCCCCTTTCTTTGGAACTGAAACTCTTATTTTCCTTTTGTGTGCTGTTCTACCTATTTGAAAATTTAAGCGAGCCCCCGGCTCACAATGCGACGCAGAGGTTCCACGCATGGAACAGCGTGGATTCGCCCGTCCATCCCCTGAGACACTGCTCATATCATCCTATGTACAATTAAGGAAGGATTCATCAGTGTACAATGGCCTCTGGTGCTTGTTTTTGATGTGCTCAATTTTATTTTCACAATCACTTCAATACCCCTACGTTGATCTTTGGGACAGTTTTTGCTTTTCAGTTTTGAGTTTCCCGGTCCCACGTTGCCATCTAGTGGCTGTTATTGAGTACACTGCATCGGAGTCCAGCTTTGTTCTCAGGAGGATTGGACACATTATGTTTTGGGTTGATGCCCACACCAGTTGGGGAGGGTGTAGGGCGGGGTGGGGGGGGGGGGGGAGTTTGGGTTTTGGATTGGCAATATTACGTTTTGCATAAGGTCAAGGATAATGTGCAGTTATATGAAATTTCATGCTGAATGGGTACATTTTGATCTACTCCTCACTATGCTGACTTTTTACTTACAATTTTCTTTTATTACCATATATCATAATGCCACTGTCGGTAGGTATATCTTTTTGTTCCTACATGCTGCCCCATTGGGAGCGGAGGGGCCCTGACGGTCCCATACTGTACTTCATGTATTTCCACCTGAATTATGGCGAGCATTAAATTTCTTACCTGGAATGTGAGGGGCGTCAGAGACAAAATTAAGCGCTCGGCGACCCTTTCATACCTTAAGAAGCAGAGGGCGGATGTAATTATACTCGTTGAAACTCATGTTGAGGGCAGATTACAGATGGCACTCCGCAGACCATGGATAGGGTGGGCCTTTCATTCTACTCATACGTCTCATGCTCGCGGAGTCTCAGTTCTGGTGGCCAAATCACTGCATTTTGAGCTGTGTGACATATGCACTGATCCACAAGGCCGCTATGTATTTATACATGCCAAGTTATATGGTGAACCCTTCCTAATACTCGCTTTTTATGTCCCGCCCCCCTTTGCTATTAAAATTATTATAGAGGGCCTTGCATATATGTCCTGTCACCCCACAGTCCAGGCTATATGGTTGGGAGACTTTAATGAAACGCTTGATCCATCCCTGGATAGGCTCAGACCCACTGACCTACAGAGTCCTGGTTCCGGAGCCACCAGATTCTCTAGGGTCCTTGCTTCATTTGACCTGGCTGATACCTGGAGACACCTCTATCCTCAGACGCGGTCATACTCCTGTTTCTCCTCTACCCACGGCACCATGTCCCGTATTGACTACATACTCACCTCAAGACAATTATTGCCCAGAGTGCGGGCTGCAGGTTTTGGTCTGAGATTTCTCTCGGATCACTGCCCGTACTGGGCCTCACTCTCTGTCCCTGTTAACAAACCCCTGAGCTCCTGGCGCCTTAACCCCTTCTAGCTCACTTTACTGCCGGAGGAGGATCCACTCCCGACTGAGCTTGAACAATACTTCACAGACAATGACACCTCCGCACCCCCCTTGGCGGTCTGGGAAACCTTTAAAATGCACGCCCGTACACTCCTTAAGCGTAAGATTAATGTGATAAAGGCAGTATCGGCTGATACTCTCGAAAAAGCAGAGGCTGAGCTAACTGCAGCTGAATGCGGATTTGTAGATGACCCTTCTCCAGCCCGGGCAGACTTGATGAGAATGCGGGCCCGAGCGGTTGGTCAGTTACATTACGAAAAGTCCCGTCGTAAGCTGTTCTCCAGGCAGAAGTTCTTCGAGCATGGAGAAAGGGCTGGCAAACTATTGGCCTATATCAGGGATATGCAATTAGCGGACCTCCAGCTGTTGCCAAACTACAAGTCCCATGAGGCATAGCGAGACTGACAGCAGCAAGCCTGACACCCAGAGGCAGAGGCATGATGGGACTTGTAGTTTTGCAACAGCTGGAGGTCCGCTAATTGCATATCTCTGGCCTATATGGTCCATAGGGAGGATAGACCCCCGGTTGTCATTTCGCTGCATGGACAGGAGGGTGGTCGCATAACGGATCCCCCAGGTGTCACTGAACGCTTTCGGGAGTTCTTTGTAGACCTATACACCACTAGGACCCCCCCTGACGACGCAGAGATGGAAAATTTTCTGGCGGATATCCCGTTTCCCAGGCTAACTGACGAACAAGTAACCCTTCTAGAGGAACCCATAACAGTAGAAGAAATTACTGGAGCTATAGCGGGTTTTGCTAAATCCAAGGCCCCGGGATCGGACGGACTCCCCATTGAATTCTACGCACGGTTTAGTGACGTACTCACGCCAAGACTCCTTACCCTGTATAACTACCTATTTGAAACACGGGTGCTGCCCCCATCCATGAGAGAGGCTATAATAGTACTAATCCCCAAACCAGGGAAGGACCCGGGATACCCAGGAATCCTATAGGCCCATCTCCCTTCTTCAGGTAGATGTTAAGATCCTAGCTAAAATCCTTGCCAATCGGTTGAATCAAGTCATTTTATCCCTGATACACGCTGACCAGGCAGGCTTCATGTCTGGCCGTAACACCTCTTTCAACCTCCGAAGGTTGTTCATCAACCTCCAGGCCTCACATGACGCGGTTGGAGAACGCGTGGTGGGGACACTTGACACCGCCAAGGCGTTCGACTCCGTGGAGTGGAGATACCTCTGGGCTTGTCTCGAACGCTTTGGCACAAAATTTCTTACGTGGGTCCGTCTCCTATATCAGGATCCTACTGCCAGAGTGGTGGCAAACGGATGGCCCTCTGATTCCTTTGGGCTTACCAGGGGCACCCGTCAGGGATGTCCCCTCTCTCCCCTATTATATGCTCTTGTGGCAGAACCATTGGCCATATCTATCCGTGAGAATCCTGAGATACGGGGACTGTCCTCCGGGGGGCTGGTGGAGAAGATAAGTATGTACGCAGACGATACCCTGTTATACCTGGCTGATTCGGGCCCCTCCCTGCGGCACGCGCTAGACACCATTGAACGCTTTGGGACCTTTTCGGGCTTGAAAATTAATTGGGGTAAGTCACAGATCCTTCCCATTGACCCAAATGTAACTCCTCAGGCACAGTCGGAGCTCCCGTTGCAGCGAGTGAGTGGTGTGAAATATCTGGGAATTCAGATCACTAGGTCACCGTCAGACTACATCGCCCTTAACATAGACCCTCTCTATTCCCTAGTCAAGGATAAAATACAAATATGGTCACGACTGCCTCTTGGAGTATGGGGCAGAATAAACTTGCTAAAAATGGTGTTGCTCCCCAAAATGCTTTATGTATTCTGGCACTCCCCAGTATACATCCCCCTCAAGTACTTTAAATGCTTTGACTCCTTGCTTGGGCCATTTGTGTGGGGAAAAAACAGACACAAGCTGGCCTGGAGAACCCTTAAGAATCCCACAGATCTCGGGGGAACTGCCATGCCGGATTTGCATCTTTATTACACCGCATCTCAGCTCTCCCAACTTTTCCACGTCGATAAAACTGACAGTAGGGTCCCAAACCTGTCCCTATGCCCTCGCTTAACACACCACACACGCGACCCTGTTGCCGCAATTGCGACAGGGGCACGAGGCACCCACTCTCAACAGGTTAAACCCACTTTATACCAGTATAGGAAAATCTGGGACATTGCTATGACTAAGCTGAATATAGACCCGATCAATGACTACACTCCCCTTTGGCACAATGACCACCTGCCTGAACTCTCCCAAATTCCTGACCCTGAAATATGGTGCTCTCGGGGGGTAGTCTACCTCTCGCAAATTGTTGCGGGAGGTAGCATTAAACCTTTCCCGGCTCTCCAGGATGAGTTTGCGCTCCCTGATAGTATGTACTTTAGATACATTCAAGTACACCACGCCCTCACTGCACAGTTTCGGGGGACACTGCCACAGCCCTCCCCTAACTCCGTCATGGCCGTAGTTAAGGGCACAGACCCCCAAAAGCTCATCTCCTACTTCTACAATATGATGATCACACCCTCCTCTACGAAATTAGCATATGCACTTAAACCTAGATGGGAGAGGGAGGTAGGAGACCTGGATGATGAGGAGTGGAGTGAGGCCCTAGATGCCTGTAGGGGGGCTTCCCCAAAGCTCTCAGACAGACTCACCCAATTATATATCATTCATAGATCTTATCTTACTCCACTCCGAGTATCCAGATATAAGAAAGACCTCCCTAACACCTGCCCCATGTGTACGCGGGAGCTGGGTACGTTCTTCCACTTAATTTGGTCCTGCCCTGTGATCCAGGGATTCTGGAAACAATTGGTGGACTTCCTCCATGACAATATGGGCTCACCCTTTACGCTGGACCCACGGTCATGCTTACTGGGGATCTACTCAGGCCCTGAACTGGATAAGTTTACTAAGACTTTTCTCCAGGAAACACTCTTCTCGGCAAGGAAGGTGATAGCGCGGCGGTGGATGAGATCATCCCCCCCGACTATGGCTGAATGGAAAGCTGATATTAATGGTGCTCTTCCATACCGAAAGTTTATGTATATTAATAGAGGGTGTCCAACCAAGTACAATAAAATCTGGGACCGATGGCTGGAAGTTTCGGACATCCTCACTTAGTGGTTCTCAATGTATTCCTCAAATATGTATATGACCCCTTTCCACTATACTGTACTTAAGTCTGTCATTTATTCCGCCATGTTATTGACCTACATGTATGCTTTGTATGTACATACTGCCAAATAAAAACCTTTTATTCAAAAAAAAAAAAAAAAACAATCTGTGGCTGTTGCCGGTCATGAGAAGTTGATCTAATGATTAACTTTTCACGAACAGGCTTGTTGGAAATTTTTTGTCTGATCAGTGCTGCAGCACTGATCAGTGTGTTCTGCCAGCAGAGGAGTCCCTGTTAGCGTACAATAACACAGAGAGGAGGATTCATCCATCCACCTCGCTTGTATGGATGGGGAAATCCATTAATTTTGAAAAAGACGGATCCATGGCCAGCTTCACTCTGCTTAGAAATGGTCCTGCCTGTTTGACCAATAAGATCATGTTCACAGAAAAGTATCATTATATTAGCACAGACAAGCTCCAACAACCAATGAAATTGGATTGTCACAGCACCACTAAGCAGCAAGGAAAACACGAAGGACAAATGACACTTGT
This sequence comes from Rana muscosa, assembly GCA_029206835.1. NCBI lineage: Eukaryota > Metazoa > Chordata > Amphibia > Anura > Ranidae > Rana > Rana muscosa. The sequence goes on along the minus strand of CM055127.1, from coordinate 61,544,689 downwards.
AGTCTTTAACAGCTTGGATTAAATATTTTAAATTACCGTATTTAATCGGCGTATAACACACACTTTTTTCCCCTTAAAATCAGGGGAAAATCGTGGGTGCGTGTTATACGCCGATACTCACCTATGCCCGGCGATCTCCGCTGACTGTGAGCGGAGCGATCGCCGCCGAGATACACATAGCCGAGTGTATTCGGCTATACTCGGCTCCGCTCACAGTCATGCCCAGTCCCGCCATTGGACCTGTGATATGTCCATCATAGGGCGGGACTCGGCGTGACTGTGAGCGAAGCCGAGAAGAGCCGAGTACACCCGAATACACTCGGCTATGTGTATCTCGGCTCCGCCCAGTCCCTGCGTTCTCATCGGCGTTCGCCCCGCTCCGCCCTGTATCAGCGGCGATCTCGGCGGCGCCAAATTTAAATTCAAGGCTGCAATAAACACTGGGGGGGGGGGCAAGGCTGCAATGTGACAAGGCTGCACTGGACACTGGGCAAGGCTGCACTGGACACTGGGCAAGGCTGCACTGGACACTGGGCAAGGCTGCACTGGACACTGGGCAAGGCTGCACTGGACACTGGGCAAGGCTGCACTGGACACTGGGCAAGGCTGCACTGGACACTGGGCAAGGCTGCACTGGACACTGGGCAAGGCTGCACTGGACACTGGGCAAGGCTGCACTGGACACTGGGCAAGGCTGCACTGTGACAAGGCTGCAAATAACACTGGTAAGGCTGCATTTAAATGTAAATTTTTTTTTTTCTTAAACTTCCCTCCTAAAAGTTTTTTTCCCTAAAATTCCCTGCTAAACTTGGGGTGCGTGTTATACGCCGGCGCGTGTTATACGCCGATAAATACGGTAGTTTAAAGCGGAAACCTTTGTGAAAATGCCACACACATACTTGAAACAGCTTTAGTCTAATAAAGAAAACTACTGTAAAATGAGAGACCACCACTTTCCAGACTATGTTAAGCTCAATGGCCTTTATATTGAGTTACTGACCCATAACGATCAGGCAGAATAAGCGTTCTGACTTCCCTGCATACTTGTTCCAGGTCAGTAACTCAGAAGATCAGTATGGCAGCCAAGCAAGCAGCATTGTCAAATGCAGATCAGCAATTGCAGCTTACAAATGTCTGTCAAGACATGTTTTCCTAAAAGATATCTTCATATAGACATATCTGCAAGCAAAACATCATCACTTTATACCAGTGAAATATTATTTAGGCAGAATGCTTCTGTGGTACATACTTGGCTTGTATTCCCTTCCACAGCATTGTCTGCCTTTGAACCACATCTGGGTGCTTCTTCATAAAATCCTCATCGTAAGGCAACATGAACTCCCAGCCTTTGTTGATTTTTGGGTTGGCCATATGATCCAGGAATTCCTTCACATCTTCTTGGCAAAGCTGCGGAAAAAGTTCTCATCAACTTTTTTTTATTTACACTTATGTACTGCTTCAGAGTCGAGTAAGTGACACTGTTTTGTGTTTCAGTGATTTGGACGACACATATAGCCTCATTCAAAGAGCAGACAGCTTGTGAAAACTGCATTATTCTAGAATAGAAAAGGCACTGTTTTTTAGATGGAGTAAATCCCTGTCCGTTTTTTTTTTTTTTTTTTCGCCATCTGAATTCCACTGTGCAGATTTCCCTGCACTCCCTGTCCCACGGTCAAAACAAAAAATAAGGCTGCTTTCACACTGGGGCGAGCGGGCACTGACGGTAAAACGCCGCTAGTTTTAGCAGCGCTTTACCGTAGTTTTAGCGGCGCTATTTGGTCGCTAGCTTTTAACCCCGGCTAGCAGCCGAACAAAGGGTTAAATGCGCCCTTGTAGCGCCGCTGCGGAATCGCGGTGCATGCCCATTCATTTCAATGGGCAGGAGCGGTGTGTACACCGCCCCAAAGATGCTGCTTGCAGGACTTTAACGTCCTGCCAGCGCAGCGCCCCAGTGTGAAAGCACTCAGGCTTTCACATTGGGACTGCAGGGGAGGCATTTTTCAGGAGCTATTTTTTAGCCCAAAAGCGCCTGAAAAACGCCTCAGTGTGAAAGGGGTCTAAGAGAAAATCCCACAAAATTAGGGAATCCTTGGCTGTCACCAGGATCACTGGAGCTAGTATCCCCATTGAAAGATTTCCCCTCTATACCCTTTGTCATGTCAACCCAAAATTTGGGATTTTCTTTTACTTTCAGTGAAAATGGTAAACAGGCAAATAAAAAGAGCTAATCTCACTAACAAGGGCACAGACAGACAATGATACAAACCTGACAGGTACTAATCCCTCTCTACTTTATCTAAATCCAAGTTCAACTTGCCTTTAGTTATACTTTAAAGCAGACAAATTTCATCTGAAATGTGACTGCTTACTAGGAGTATAGTACATTGGCGGTATCAATGTATCTATTGTGGAGGGAGAGGGGTATTATTCAGTGTTCACATACTTCCATCCTGCCCCAGGGCGATGACAGATAGAGATGAATACAGTACAGTGACTGAATGAATCTTGGAACCCTAGGACAATTGGTGTTTTAAGAGGACTACACTAGAAGTTTTTTTCATTCAACCCAGCAGGCTGAAGGATAAAAAATAAAAAGAAGACGATTGCCGTACCAACACAAGCAATGTTGCTGCAGTGGTCTTTTCCCACTGTGCCTTTGTATTCTGACAGGGGGACTGAACCCCTCCCCAAACACACTGGCTGTCAGCATTGTTCGGTTGTCGGTCAGATGCTGGTTTTCCAGCATGCCAACAGAAGTCGGTCATAAGACCAGCTTCTATAGAAAAGACGGCTGTACACATGGGTGGAAGGTCGCCCGGTTCCTGCTGAACTGACTGTTTTCGGCCCATGTGTACCCAGCTATACTGGCAACATCAGGTGAATATAAAGGGAAAAGATTCTGATTAAAACAAAACGAATGCAGCCACCAAATTCAATGACTGCTTTTCTGCAATATGTTGCACTTGTTTTTGTTTTCAGACACTATAAGTCAGTAGCAGGTTTTATATTGTCACCGTGATATTTTAGAGCATCAGCGGCAGAAGTTTATGCAAGCAAATACAATCTCAAGAAGAGAATGCATAAGCAGTGGTTTTATTCAGCCACAACCATGTATCAAAACAACACATTTGACACAGAGGAGGCCAAAAATATATACCTTCAAAAGTTGTTTACATCCTTGCCTGCTTTTCTACTAGTGAATGAGAAATTCCATCACATTAAAGTTCAAAAAACGTATCAACATGTGGGGTTTGCTGTGGCTACAATTTACCACGAATAGTAGTGGAAACTAGGCTTGTGCAATTCGTTTCGTAACGAATTGAAATTCGTCCGAATTTAGCAACTTTCGGACATTCGGAAGCATTCGAATTTCCGAACAAAGCAATTACGAATAAGACCGAATCCGAAATAAATTATACCGCAAATAGCGAATGCCCGAATGTCTTCGGCATAATTCGTTATGAAAAAGTTACGAATGTACGAATCCATATGCAGCACAATAACACTCACTCTGCTCTGCTTCTCCCACACCGTGCTGAACTCCCTCTCAAAATGGTGTACAGGGGCGGAGGCTATAGCCGCATGTAAAAAACGAAAGTAAAATACGAGATTTCGAATCCATTCGAAGCACAATAACACTCTGCTCTGCTCTCTGCTTCTCCCTCACCGTGCTGAACCCTCTCAAAATGGTGTACAGGGGCGGAGGCTATAGCCGCATGTAAAAAACGAAAGTAAAATACGAGATTTCGAATCATTACAAATAACCGCTATGTATTTAGAAAAGTACAAATCCATTCGAAGCACATTAGGCATAATAGGCAGCGTCGTCGTGAGAGAGACACAGAAAATTACGAATCAACGAACCCAAAAAAAGTTACGAAAGTAGGAGTTGTGTCCAGAATCAACGAAAAACAACGTACTCTACCGAAAGTACGAATTATAAATCAACTAAAAATTCAACGAAAAATGTCGCTTGCGAAAATACGAATTAGTCCGAACACGAAAAATCCCGTCTAGCAAAATTACGAATGATTACGAATCAACAGGACCGAAAAGAAACGAACCGAAACTAACCAAATTTTTCCGTTGTGCACAAGCCTAGTGGAAACGGTTTATAAATATGTAAAAATTGGTAGCTGCGCTAACCCTTTCATTTATAACTCCTCTTATAGTTGTCAAAAATATCCAACAATGTATTTAAAGTGACAACCCAAACTCAATGTTAATTCACATCAATATTCTCAATCAATTGTGTATACAGTTTGCTCTTCCATAATGTTGTTACTGTACAGAGATTTGTAGATTAGCCACTAGGGGGCTCAGGGCAATTACTCTGCTGAGATAAGATACTCAGCACACAGGGAGTACATTCTTTTCAATTAGTTAGCCAACTCAGTCTAGCATTGTGAAAAGGAAGCACGCCCATTGTGTAAAGCATTGCAAAGCACAGAACAGAGGCAGCATAGGTTATACATAAACCCTATTTTTGCTCCGATTTACAAACATAATTGCAAATTTTACAGAAAACGCTTTTTAAGACATTAACACATTACATGTCTCTCAAAGGCTCGACGGGCCCTAGGGACAAGTCATCATTTGCACATCATTTCATCTGCCTAGAACTTTGGATCTCCAAATCATCATTTTGACATTTAAATTTTTTTTTTTTTTATAATTTTAACCACTTCCACCCCGGGCCAATTCTGCCATTCCTCTCCTACATGTAAAATCAGAATTGTTTTTGCTAGAAAAATACTAAGAACCCCCAAATATTATTGATATTTTTATCAGAGACCCGAGGGAATAAAATGGCGGTCATTGCAATTTTTTCATCACACAGTATTTGTGCAGCAATTTTTCAAACGCAATTTTTCTGGCAAAAAACACTTTCATAAATTAAAAAAGCACCAAAACACAATATTTACCCCCATTTTTTCTATAATTTGAAAAATTATGTTGCGCCGAGTAAATAGATACCAAACATGTCAAGCTTTAAAATTGCGCACACACTCGTGGAATGTCGCCAAACCTCAGTATTTAGAAATCTCCATAGGCTATGCTTTAAAAATGTTTACAGGTTGCCAGTTTAGAGTTACAGAGGAGGTATGGTGCTATAATTATTGCTTTCGCTCTAACATTCACGAGGAACCTCACATGTGTGCTTTGAACGCCTTTTAGATATGCGGGTGCGACCTACGTATGCGTTTGCTTCTGCGTGTACGAGAAAAGTGTTGACATCTGCCAGCGCCGGAAGGCCAGATTGTTGCTTTAGTAAGCAATGCACAGTGCAGTAACTACAGGAAGTTACAGAGCTACTTTAATAATCTTACTACTCAGCTGATCCACCTGCTCCTAGTCAGTTTGCATTCCAGAAATAAATCTGGTGAAGGAGTGTATACTGCTGCCATGAGTCAATATCCATTGATTATTTTGTAAGCTTTGTTTATATAGAGCTGACATTAATTCCACAGAGCTTAACATTAGAGGCCACAACTAATGTGAACGTTAATGTAGATGAAGAGGCACATCTAACAGTGTGTGTGTGTGTGTGTGTGTGTGTGTGTGTGTGTGTGTGTGTGTGTGTGTGTGTGTGTGTGTGTATTGGTAGGGTAGCGTTCCACCCACAGATCCTATCTTTACAGCTAGGTGGGAGAAGCCCTAGAAAAATAATAGGCAACCCCAGTCCAATGTTGCATATAGCATTTGGGACTCCTCCAAATCAAAAGCCAAAGTGGTCCTATAAACCGCCACAGTGTGTACAAATCCTCCTAATCTAATGTCCCTATGATTATACAACTAGGCAGTTAATAAAAAAAACATTAAGTAAAAGAAAGAAAAGCATTTTATCCTTTAGAAGACTAGCACTGACTGCTTACATGTATTAACTGCTTGCCGACCAGCACACGACTATATACGTTGACAGCATGGCACGGTCAGGCAGAAGGATGAACCTGTACGTCCCCTTTAAGATCGCGGCATTGTGGACGCGCGCGCCTGACCGCAGGTCCCGCGGACTCGATCGCCGCGGGGATACCCGCTATCGTCTCACAAGCATCTCCCCGCGCTGCCTAGTGACAATGACAGTGATCACCGCTTCCTGTAATCGAAAGCGGTGATCACTGTCTTGTCACACACAGCCCATCCCCCCTACAGTAAGAATCATTCACTAAGGCACACTTAACCCCTACAGCGCCACCTAGTGGGTAACCCATTCACTGCCAGTGTAATTTTCACAGTAATCAGTGCATTTTTATAGCACTGATCGCTGTAAAAATGACAATGGTCCCAAAAATATGTCAAAAGTGTCCAATGTGTCCGCCATAATGTTGCAGTCACGATAAAAAAAAAAAAAAAAAAAAAAAAAAAAAAACGCTGATCGCCGCCATTACTAGTAAAAAAAAAATTATTAATAAAAATGCCATAAAACTAAACGATCCCCTATTTTGTAGACACTATAACTTTTGCTCAAACTGATCAATAAACGCTTATTGCGATTTTTTTTTTTTTTTACCAAAAATATATAGAAGAATACGTATCGGCCTAAACTGAGGAAAACATGTTTTTTATATATTTTTTGGGGATATTTATTATAGCAAAAAGTAAAAAAAATATTGCTTTTTTTCAAAATTGTCGCTCTATTCTTGTTTATAGCGAAAAAAAATAAAACCGCAGAGGTGATCAAATACCACCAAAAGAAAGCTCTATTTGTGGGAAAAAAAGGGGCGTCAATTTTGTTTGGGAGCCACGTTGCACGACCGCGCAATTGTCAGTTAAAGCGATGCAGTGCCAAATTGTAAAAAGACCTCCGGTCTTTAAGCTGACAAATGGTCCGGGGCTGCAGGCTGACAAATGGTCCGGGGCTGCAGTGGTTAAGTTATTTTTGACTGCTTATACAGGGATAGGAACATTGTGAAGTCTTACCTTTGTCACAGCAGCCACCTCTTTCCTCACCACCCACCGGTCCTGAGTGAACTTCCACATCTACAAAACAATATAAATATGAAAAACGGTTTTAGTTATACTTTCTGGATGTGTTACACATATTGTTGAGGATATTTCTGAATAACTAAAACACAGGTTCTTCCAACCGTCAAAAGCAACACTTTGCACGCATTTTTACAAAAGCGTTGGAAAATCTTTGTGGTGGACAGCCGATTGTGACGACCGACTTCAAAGTGGCTCCATTCTGTTTATAAGCAGCTTCCAGTTTTCCACTAGGCACATCATTCACACAATGCAACATAGGTGCCTCAGAGACCCTAAGAAAACTAAAAGTCCATCATTACATTGGACTGCTTACTGTTTCTGGAGCACTGCAGAGACACTTCAACATCATTTATAACAGCAATCTAACACTGGATTATGTCTGCTAGCAACACACAAGGTTACATTTCTGAGTTACTAAATTCAGGTACAAGGCATTAACTTGTAACAACACTTCAGTAGTGTTCTATAAAATGCATTAGTGCTCAAGAGGTTGGCTATGCTAATGACATACCAAAACCTACGTTTGACCTATCAGATTGATAGATACAGTATCTCACAAAAAAGTGAGTACACCCCTCACATTTTTGGAAATATTTTATTTTTATCTTTGTGAAAACACTAAAGAAATTACACTTTGCTACAATGTAAAGTAGTGAGTGTACAGCTTGTATAACCGTGTACATTTGCTGTGCCCTCAAAACAACTCTGGCAACAAAAGTAAGTACACCCCTAAGTGAAAATGTCCAAATTGGGCCAAAAATTTCAACATTTTGTGTGGTCACCCTTATTTTCCAGCACTGCCTCAACCCTCTTGGGCATGGAGTTCACCAGAGCTTCACAGGTTGCCACTGGAGTCCTCTACTACTCCTCCATGACGAAGCTGGTGGACGTTAGAGACCTTGCACTCCTCCACCTTCCATTTGGGTATGCCCCACAGATGCGCAATAGGGTTTAGGTCTGGAGACATGCTTGGCCAGTCCATCACCTTTACCCTCAGCTTCTTTAGCAAGGCAGCGGTCGTCTTGGAGGCATGTTTGGGGTCGTTCTCATGTTGGAAAACTGCCCTGCGGCCCAGTCTCTAAAAGGAGGGGATCATGCTCTGCTTCAGTATGTCACAGTACATGTTGGCATTCATGGTTCCCTCAATGAACTGTAGCTCCGCAGTGCCGGCAGCACTCATGCAGCCCCAGACCATGACATTCCCACCACCATGCTTGACAGTAGGCAAGACACACTTGTCCTTGTACTCCTCACCTGGTTGCCGCCACACACGCTTGATACCATCTAAACCAAATACGTTTATCTTGGTCTCATCAGACCACAGGACATGGTTCCAGTAATCCATGTCTTTAGTCTGCTTGTCTTCAGCAAACTGTTTGCAGGCTTTGTGCATCATCTTTAGAAGAGGCTTCCTTCTGGGATGACAGCCATGCAGACCAATTTGATGCAGTGTGCGGTGTATGGTCTGAGAACTGACAGGCTGACCCCCACACCCCTTCAACCTCTACAGCATTGCTGACAGCACTCAAACGTCTATTTTCCAAAGACAACCTCTGGATATGATGCGGAGCATGTGCACTCAACTTTTGGTCAACCCTGTTTCTGATTGGAGCCTGTCCTGAAACCGCTGTATGGTCTTGGCCACCGTGCAGCTCAATTTCAGGGTCTTGGCAATCTTTGTATAGCATAGGCCATCTTTATGTAGAGCAACAATCTTTTTTTCAGATCCTCAGAGAGTTCTGACATGAGGTGCCATGTTGAACTTCCAGTGACCAGTATGAGAGAGTGCGATAGATAACACCAAATTTAACACACCTGCTCCCCATTCACACCTGAGACATTTTAACACTAACGAGTCACATGATACCAAGGGAAAATTGCCAATTGGGACAAATATAGACATTTTCACTTAGGGGTGTACTAACTTTTGTTGCAGCGGTTTAGTCATTGATGGCTGTGTTGAGTTATTTTGACGGGGACAACAAATTTACACTGTTATACAAGCTGTACACTCACTACTTTACATTGTAGCAAAGTGTAATTTCTTCAGTGTTGTCACATGAAAAGATATAATAAAATAGTTACAAAAATGTGGAGGAGTCGACTCACTTTTGTGAGATACTGTATGTGTTTTCAGCCTTTAGTATACCTCCTCTAACTTTTGGATAGACCGTGCTGAGGTTTCAGTGGCTAGGAGGAGAAAAACAAGCTTGTCTAAGCCCATACCACACATCAATAGCACAAAAAAAAATGGCTCCACTTGACAGAGCAACAAGGAAAGCAGCAGTGAAACTGTATCAGTTCCAAACCTGAAGATATAAACAGAAATCTGGATACACAAGCTTTTGCACATTGACATTTATACAGCCTTGCACAGCTTATAATGATCACTTACAACATAATCTCTTCCCCGACATAGAACTTCTGCTGGAACGCCACTGTGCGGGCTTGATGATTCCTTTGGATACAAAACATCACTGGACAGGAAAGGAAAGCAAAGAAAACATTAAATCTGTAAACACATTGGGGTACAGCGGATACAACTGTTTCACGCCCTAAAATAAGACTCCATTCATACAGGGGCAACACGACTTCCAGCGCGACTTTGGGAGGCAACTTGGACACGAATTGAGTATGAATCACAGCGCGACATGAAGCTACTTGCAAGGCAACTTCAAGTTGCCTCCAGGACAGGAGACATTCCAGTGGCCAATCAAACAAGAATCAGCTCTGTGGGAGGGGAGGGGAGAGGGAGAGGTTTGCCTGAGAAATGCATGTTCTCTTCCTGGAAAGTTGCTTCTGTTAAGACAGGGAATCTGACTTCTGAACGACTTCCATTGAAATCAATGGGTACAGGTCGCCTAGAAGTCGGATTGAAGTAGTACAGGGACCTTTTTTGTTGTCGGAGCGACTGCAGTAGTGTGCATTAAGATGGCTCCATTCAATTACATTGATTTTCTCATGCAGGGCGACTTGGGGCGACTTGAAGCCGGATCCAAAGTTGCCCCTGTGTGAATACATTTCTTTTGTTTAATAGGTCCAGAGAACACATGGAGGAAAACAGAAAAAAAAAAAAAAAAACACCACAGCAAAAGCAGCAAATCAACTTTTATCAGTTTAAGTGAACATTTCCATTCCCCATCATAATTTGCTCCATACACACCAGTCCTGTCCCAAACTGTGCAGACTAAACAGGGCTTTTACTGATGTGTACATTTATATTTTTTGTCAAGTTAATAGTTATGCCCTCATCTCTGTCCACTGATGTACGCCGACACTCATGACTGCTGTCACAGTAAGGACAGCGGTGTCTTTTACATGCACACTGTGATTGGCACTATGGCTTCACCTTCTCTAGGAAGTGTAAGATGCAAGACTACAGAACATGAGCAAGTAGAAACTGGGTCTCAGAGGACAAATCAGAGCAGTATCTTAGGTTAGGTACTGGTGGGGTGTAAATCGCTGAATAGTTCACATTTGGCAGTGGTATCTATAAACATAAAGTAAAAGGGTTGCTTTAAGTGTACAGGCCACTGGAAAAACTGATTTCTTGTAGTTATAGTCAGCTTGGTATTTTATCTCTAGAACAAATCAGATTTGAAGCAAGATGCTGACAGAGAATGCTATTAAAAGACGAAGGGGCCCATTTATCCCAGTGTGAACTGTGATGTCCTATAATGTTTATGATGTACTCCCGTTTTTTTTTTTTAACCCTTTCCATACAGGGCTTTTTATACCACTTCCATACCGGGCCTATTCTGGCACTTCTCTCCTACATGTACAAATCATCATTATTTTGCTAGAAAATTACTCAGAACCCCCAAACATTATAAATGTTTTTTTAGCAGACACCCTAGGGAATAAAATGACGGTCGTTGCAACTTTGTATCTTGCACGGTATTTGCGCAATAATTTTTCAAACGCCTTTTTTTTTTGAAAAAAAAAAAAATGGTTTCATGAATTTGAAGTTAGCCCAATTTTTTTGTAAAATATGAAAGGTATCTATTTACTCGGCGTAACATAAGCTTTCATGTCACACTTTAAAATTGCGCACTGTGTGTATGTAGGTATGTGTATATGTATGTATATGTACCGTATTTATCGGCGTATAACACGCACCGGCGTATAACACGCACCCCAAGTTTAGGAGGAAATTTTAGGGAAAAAAACTTTTAGCAGGGAAGTTTAAGGAAAAATAACTTACATTTAAATGCAGCCTTGTCAGTGTCCATTGCAGCCTTGTCAGTGTCCATTGCAGCCTTGTCACAGTGCAGCCTTGTCAGTGTCCATTGCAGCCTTGCCCCAGAGTCCATTTCAGCCTTGCCGTGCAGCCTTGCCCCAGAGTCGCCGTGCAGCCTTGCCCCCAGTGTCGCCGTGCAGCCTTGCCCCCAGTGTCGCCGTGCAGCCTTGCCCCCAGTGTCGCCGTGCAGCCTTGCCCCCAGTGTCGCCGTGCAGCCTTGCCCCCAGTGTCGCTGTGCATCATTTTAAAATTGGCGCAGAGACTGTGCGAACGCCGGGGACGCAGGGACTGGGCGGAGCCGCCGCCGAGATACACATAGCCGAGTGTACTCGGCTATACTCGGCTTTTCTCGGCTCCGCTCACAGTCACGCCGAGTCCCGCCCTATGATGGACATAACACAGGTCCAATGGCGGGACTGGGCGTGACTGTGAGCGGAGCCGAGAAAAGCCGAGTATAGCCGAGTACATTCGGCTATGTGTAGCTCGCTCCGCTCCGCTCACAGTCAGCGGAGACAGCTCAGGGATGACAGTATCGGCGTATAACACGCACCCACGATTTTCCCCTGATTTTCAGGGGAAAAAAGTGCGTGTTATACGCCGATAAATACGGTATATATATATATATATATATATATATATATATATATATATATATATATATATATATAAAATATATTAACTGACAGAATACATAAAAGATGGAAGTGCAGCAAATGTTGCTTGGATGTTCAATAAAGTGTAATGTATAACATAGATAAAGGAAAGATGTGAGACATGCACAAGATACAGATATGTTGATTATAGACTCTTTAATATTGTACCGCATATGTATAACCTTTCTACACAATGTATGTGAATTGCACTGTATAAGGTTCTGAGTATTGTGTCAAAATTTCAATAAATTTACCCTTTAAAAAAAAAAATTGCGCACACTCATGGAATGGTGCCAAACTTCGGTACTTAAAAATCTCCATAGGCGACGCTTTGAAATTTTTTACAGGTTACCAGGTTAGAGTTAGAGGAGGTCTAGTGCTAGAATTGTTGCACGCATTTTAACGCACGCGTCGATACCTCACATATGTGGTTTGAACGGCGTTTACATATGTGGGCGGGACTTGCGTGTGCGTTCGCTTCTGAGCACGAGCTATTGGGGACAGGGGCGTTTTAAACTTTATTTTTTTTTATTTATTTTTTTACACTTTAATTCATATTACAAGGAATGTAAACATCCCTTGTAATAGGAATGTGTGCGACAGGTCTTCTTTATGGAGAGATGTGGGGTCAATAAGACCCCACATCTCTCCTCCAGGCTGGAAAGCATGAGATCGTGAAAAAAAATTCACCGATCTCATGCTTACTAGCCGCAATGGCGACTTTGTTTACTTTTGAGAACCCGGGCGTGACGTCATCACATCGCGCCCGGGCCTCCGATGGTCATAGAGATGACTGGTGACCATCTGGTCACCAGTCATCTCTATGCTCCTCGTCAAGTGACCACCGGCGCCGGACGATTCTTTCTCCGGGCCCCCGATGGCACGGGAGAAACCAGAGAAGCACCGGATGGCGGCAGGAGGGGGGGGGGGATGTCCCCTCCCGCCGCCTATAAGAACGCTATGATCGTTCTTATGGTGCGCAGAATCGCCGGCTGAAGACAAGGATATCTGAATGATGCCTCTAGCTGCAGGCATCATTCAGATATCCCCCCACAAACCCAGGACGTCATATGACTTCCACCCGGGGGGAGAGAGGGTTCCTGCCGGCGTCATTTTACAATGACCCGGTATGGACGTGGTCAAAAGGAGGTGAATCGTGAAGCAAACAAAAAAAAACAGCTTAACATGTTTGCATGTGTAGTGGCTAGTTCACAGTCTCAGACAGAGTCCACCAATTTCAAAACTGTTTAAAGACTGACATACAATGTTCAGTATTTTTAATAAACAAGTCCCTAATTAGATATCCAGAACATTTTCAGTCAGTCCATTAACAACTTCCTGCACGCCATATAGCAGAATGACAGCCGGAAAGTGGTATGTCATAAGACGTCCTGCAGGATAAGTCGGGGGCGCACAGTGCGGCAATCTGTGGTGTGTTAGTCTGACACACTGCATCACCGGTCTTGGTAAAGAGCCTTTGACGCAGGCTCTTTACCATGTGAGGAGCTGTGTCCAATCACAGCTGATCACAGCATCAACAAGAGCCGTTTATCTGCTTTTCCTTCACTCGCACTGACAGACGCGAGTAGAGGAGAGCCGATCGGCTGCTCTCCTGACAGGGGGGTCTGCGCTGATTAGCAGCACAGACCCCCCCCCCCCAGGATGCCCACCCATGACCACCAGGGTTACCCATCAGTGTCACCCATGCGTGCCCATCAGTGTCACCTATCAATGCCGCGTTATATTGCCTCATCAGTGCCCATCAGTGAAGGAGAAAACTCACTTATTAAAAAAAAAAATTAACAGAAACAAAAAGCAAAGCTTTTTTTTTTTCAAATTTGCGCTCTTTTTTTAAATTTGTTTAGCTAAAAATAAAAACCCCAGTGGTGATCAAATATCACCAAAAGAAAGCTCTATTTGTGGGAACAAAATGATAAAAATGTTGTTTGGGTACAGCGTTGCATGACCGCACAATTGTCATTTACAATGCGACAGCGCTGAAAGCTGAAAATTGGGTTGGGCAGGAAGGGGAGAAAGTGCCCTGTAGTGAAGTGGTTGAACAGAAAAAAAAATCAATTTACCTTTTAATAACCCAGTTCCCTTGGACCAACAACGCCACCTGCTGTATACACCGAAGAACTGTAATAGATTCTGTTCCTGCTGCCATTAAGCCCATGAGATTTGCAAAAGGTATCACCTTAACTGTATTGATAACAAGAAGAATAGTGGAACATGTTATTGCTGCTCAAATACATCCACATCTGTTACCTGTATATCGAAGACAGAGCATTTTGGCTTTACTAAACATTTTGTGCATAGTCGAAGAGCTAAGTGCAGTAACCAATTTCAACCAGTCACACATCACTTTGCTCATACCAAACTATTACAAAATGCATTCTGATTGGTTGCTGTAATTACTGAGCTATTTGCACGATTTTATTAAAAAGTCAATGGGTAGAACTTGCAAAACTGGAGCAACTGTGCACTGTAACCAGTCAGCTTCTAGCTTTAGCTTGTTCAGTTAAGCTGTTAAAATTAAAACTAGAAGCTGATTGGTTGCGTCAACCTGCAGCTGCTCCAGTCCTTGTTAATTCTCCTAAGTGTGTGTGTGCTAAATCAGAGAGAAAAATATTCCTACTACAGGTGAGCTGTGATGACATAACTTCAAAAAGAAAAAATAGGATTTTTTGTACTCACCGTAAAATCCTTTTCTCTGTCGTCCATGGACAGACACAGCTCCTTCAAATCTTGACAGTTGGGTATGTTCCGTCTATTAGGAGAGGACTAGGCAGAAAATGTTAGATATGCATACATGTTATTTAAACAGAGTTGAAACAGCTCCGCCCAGGGGGCGGTCCCTCTGAACATAACCCTCCACCCTGCAGCCTCAGTTTGTAGAAAAGCAGTACAAACCAAAAAAGGAGGGGTGGGTACTATGTCCGTCCATTAACGACAGAGAAAAGGATTTTACGGTGAGAACAAAAAATCCTATTTTCTCTTCTCGTCCATGGACGGACACAGCTCCTTCAAATCTTGACAGTTGGGACGTCCCAAAGCAGTGCCAAAAAACGAGGTGTGGGCACAGCGACCAAAAAGAAACCAGTTTCACCCCAAATAGGCAGAGCTCAACGGAGGAGTCGAAACCTCAAACAGCCGCCTGCAAAACTTTGCGGCCGAAGCTAGCATCCGAAGATGCACTCACATCAACCTTGTAAAATTTTGAAAAGGTGTGAACGGACGACCGGATCGCCGCCGTAAGGGGAAAAGGAGGCGCCCGCCCTTTAAAGGGCATAGGCCTGAATGACAGTCTGCCTGATCCACCAAGAAATGGTGGCCGACGAGACCGCCAGGCCCTTCTGCGGACCAGACACAGACACAAACACAAACAGTGAGTCAGACCTCCGGAACGGAGCCGTAGCAGACAGGTACATGCGCAGGGCACGTACCACGTCCAAGGAATGTAGCGCAACCTCCTTGGAATGCAATGGCTGAGGACACAAGGATGGAAGCACAATGTCCTCATTCAGGTGAAAAGCCAAAACCACTTTTGGAAGAAAAGAAGGCTGCAGGCGTAGCACCGCTTTGTCCTTATGGAGGACCAAATACGGGGACTTGCAAGACAAGGCCACCAATTCAGCAACCCTCCTGACTGATGTGATGGCTACCAAGAAGGCCACCTTCTGAGAAAGTGTCAAAAGAGGAATTTCCCTTATGTCCTCAAAAGGAGGTTTCTGAAGCACCGAGAGCACCAGATTCAAATCCCACGGAGGTAGTAGTGGTGGGCGCACCAGAGGAGCCACATGTCGAACTCCTTGCACAAACGTACTGTGACAGGGGTCACTTTGGGCACAGGGTGAGCAAGAAAATAATGAACATTAAGAATATGTCTTGGATTGCTTTAAAATGGGACAGTGATATTTTTCCACAATATTCCCCAGGATATCTGTAAAGAACTATTTACTGTTTGATTATGAACTCAACAGGTTAACTGAAAAATAGGATTTTTAAAACAGCTTACCTGTAAAATCCTTTTCTTGGAGTACATCACGGGACACAGAGCGGCATAGTCATTACTATGTGGGTTATATAGAATTACCTTCAGGTGCTGGCACTGGCAACTTCCAAAACAGGAAGTACCCTCCCCTATATAAGCCCCTCCCACCCGGGAGTACCTCAGTTTTGTAGCAAAGCAATACGTGTCCCCAAAAGAGGGGTGGGAGCTCTGTGTCCCGTGATGTACTCCAAGAAAAGGATTTTACAGGTAAGCTGTTTTAAAAATCCTATTTTCTTGTTCATACATCACGGGACACAGAGCGGCATAGTCATTACTATGTGGGACGTCCCAAAGCAATGCCAAATGAGGGGGGGGGATACACCATACATAAGCTGGGCGCCATCAGGCATGAGGATCTTTTGCGGCCTGCAACACACTGCGCCCAAAGGCGACATCCTCCTGACTTCTAACGTCCACCTGGTAGAACCTAGTAAACGTGTGTACTGAAGCCCATGTTGCGGCCTTACAAATTTGAGCCAGGGAGGCCTGGTGATGCACTGCCCATGAAGTTCCAACTGCTCTCGTGGAGTGCGCCCTAACTTTGAACGGAGGCGGTCTACTTCTCAAGCCATAGGCTTGTATTATGACCTGTCGAAACCACTTGGCTAAAGTAGATTTTGATGCTGCCTGACCCTTTCTGGGGCCTTCCGGCAGAACAAACAAAGAATCCGTTCTGCGAATCTGAGCAGTGGCTTTTAGATAAGTTTTAAATGCTCTTACTACATCCAAAGAATGCAATAACTTTTCCTCTACCGAGCTTGGTTTGGGGAAAAAAGAAGGAAGAACCACATCCTGGTTCAAGTGAAACCTCGATACCACCTTAGGAAGAAAGGCTGGGTGAGGGCGTAATACTACTCTGTCCTTATGAATAACCAGATATGGCTCCTTACAGGACATGGCGGCTAATTCCGACACTCTTCTAGCCGAGCATATGGCTACTAAAAAGTGACCAGTTACACTTACCGGTAACGGTGTTTCTGGGAAGTCTTCCAGGACGGCACAATGAGAGATGACTGGCTCCACCTGACAGGAAACACAATCAATTCAAAGAGGTTAAAAGCACCCGCCCCTCCCCGTGCTCCTCAGTTATGATAAAGTACAGACCCACACCAGTGCACGAGAGAGAAAACACACACCCAAATAACTCTATACAAACCAATGTATCAACCAAAGCAGTGGGAAGTAGGCCTGCCGTCCTGGAAGACTTCCCAGAAACACCGTTACCGGTAAGTGTAACTGGTCACTTTCTCAAGTCGTCTTCCAGGACGGCACAATGAGAGAGAAGCAAGTAGCTTCAGGCCTACCTTAGGGTGGGACGACTGCTTGCAGGACCTTTCTACCAAAGGACAGGTCCTGAGGTGACAGCAACTCCACTCTGTAATGCCTTAGGAATGTATTCTGGCTTGACCAAGTCGCAGCTTTACAGATCTGTTCCACCGAAGCTCCGGCTCTTTCTGCCCAGGAGGTTGCCAAAGAGCGAGTAGAATGAGCTTTAACTTTCGGGGCTGTCTTACCAGCCTGGTCATAAGCTATGGAGATTGTCTGTCTGATCCATCTAGATATGGATGCTCTAGATGCCTGTTGGCCCTTTTTCTGTCCAAAAAAATTAATTAGTAAATGGCTGGATTTCCTAAATTCACCCACTCTATCCAGATAAGCTAGTAGACACCGTCTGACATCCAGACAATGAAAGGAGGCCTCTCTTTTATTTTGTGGATTTGAACAAAAGGAAGGAAGAATAATTTCTTGTGATCTATGAAACTTTGACACAACCTTAGGGAGGTACAGGGGGTCCTGCCTAAGAATAACTCTGTAGTCGAATAAACTAAAGAAAGGCTCTTTAATCGTCAGAGCCTGCATGTCGCCTATTCTTCTGGCTGTAGTAATTGCCAGAAGAAAAGCAAAAACTTAAATGTCAGTAATTTAACTGAAATATCTTCTAGTGGCTCAAACGGAGCCTTAGTTAATTGTTCCAAAACTAACGTAAGATCCCAGGGCGGGACTCTAGAGATCCGCACCGGGGACAATCTATCCCTGGCCATTAGAAATCTTTTAACTAGAGGGTCCAGTGATAACTTTTTGTCCAAAAAATACGATAAGGCTGCTACCTGTACTCTTAGAGTCTTGGTAGCGAGACCTAAGTCGGCGCCATCCTGGAGAAAGTGCAGGATGACCGAGGTTTCTTGCTGGGATACCTTTCTCACTAGACACCAGTGAGAGAAGACTCCCCACACCTTCCTGTAGATACGTCTGGTGACTTCTTTTCTACTTGAGAGGAGAGTGTTAATCACTCTCGGAACATCCCCTCTCCCGCAGGTTCTGCCTCTCAAGCACCAGGCCGTCAGCTTGAAGAAGCTGGGATCTGGGTGAAAGACTGGTCCCTGCCGAAGAAGGTCCACCCGAACTGGTAGATGGAGGGGAGGTGCTACGGACCAGTTCTGTAGAGCGGGAAACCAGGCTCTCTTGGGCCACCAAGGAGCAATTAGAATGAGTCTGGTCTCTGAGAGACCTAGTTTTTGTAGGACTCTTGGAATGAGACTCAGAGGGGGAAAAGCATAAGCCAGGTGAAAACTCCATACCTGAGCCAATGCATCCACCCCCCCTGAGCCCCACTCCCGGGACAGGGAAAATAATCTTCTTACTCTACTGTTCTCCTTGCGGGCAAAGAGGTCTATTTCTGGCCTTCCAAAATGTTGGCACACCAGGTTGAACACCTCTGGGTTCAGTTCCCATTCCCCCTGGAGAATCCGATGACGGCTTAGATAGTCCGCCTCTATGTTGTACCTTCCCTTTATGTGTACTGCCGTAATAGAGGCAATCCGAAGCTCTGCCCAGCCCAGAATTCCTAAAGACAAGGTCAGCAGGGAGGGAGACCTGGTTCCCCCCTGATGATTTATGAAGGCCACCGTGGTCGCATTGTCGGAGAGGATCTGGACCTCCCGGTCTCGGATCCTTTCCTCGAACGCTTTTAGGGCCTCCCCGACCGCCAATAATTCCCGGAAGTTTGAGGAGGCGTGTCTCTGATCCTGATTCCAGGAACCCTGGGCTCGGAGTTCGCCTAAGTGGGCCCCCCAACCCCAGGAGCTTGCGTCCGTCGTTATCCTGAGGGGGTCTGTCTGAGTCCATAGATGACCCACCTGCAACTTCTGAGGAAGAAGCCACCAGCTCAGAGAGTCCTTTACTACCTCTGGGATGGAGATTCTGTGGTCTAATGTTCCTCTTGTTCCGTCCCAGGAGGATAAGAGGAATTGTTGGAGGGGTCTGGAGTGGAGCTGAGCCCACGGAACCGCAGGTATACAAGAGGTCATTAGACCCAGTACCCTCATGATGCCTCTGAAAGAGGACTCCCTTACCTCCAACAGAGACCTGACCGCTGTCATGAGGCCCTGGACCTTCTCCTGGGGTAAACAAAGCTTCCTTTGTAAGGAGTCTATTAGGAAACCCAGGTAAATCTTTCTTTGGTCCGGGATCATCGAGGACTTTTCTCGGTTGATGATCCAACCCAGGGATTCCAAGGTACTCACAACCTTGGCCAGGTCTGCGAGGAGGAGATCTCGACTCTGGTTGTAAATTAAAAGGTCGTCGAGATAAGGGACTATCGTTATACCCTCTAGGTGTAGGAAGGCAACCACCTCTGCTACGATTTTTGTAAATACCCTTGGGCTGGAAGCCAGTCCAAAGGGGAGGGCAGCAAACTGCCAGTGTTGAATCCCCTGAGGAGACCCGATTGCGAATCTGAGGAAGGCTTGATGTCCTGGAAAGATCGGGACGTGAAGGTAGGCGTCCTTTAAGTCGATCGTTACCATGTATACCTCCTTCAGAAGGAGTCTTCTGAGGGTGTATATGCTTTCCATGCGAAATTTCTTGTGACGCAAGGAGGTATTCAGGGGTCTCAGGTTTATTATCAACCGGTACTTGCCTGACGGCTTTGGGACAACGAAGATGTGGGAGTAGACCCCCAGTCCGCGTTGTCCCGCAGGTACCGGGACTACAACTCCCTGTTCTGCTAGTTCTGAAATGTTTTGCAGAAGACCTGCTGCCTTGAGGGGGTCCCTGGGGAGATGCGTTAATAGGAACTTTGAGGGGGGGGGGGGGGAGATGAAGAAACTCCAGCCTGTAGCCCTCCTTTATAATGTTGAGAATATGAGGGCTCTGGGTAATACTCTCCCACCTGGAAAGGAATTGGGAAAGTCTTCCCCCTACCCTTACGTCACTTAAAGTCTTTTTCATTTGATTTTTGGTTGGAAAAGAGGATACCTCCTTTTTGCTTATCCTTTCCAACGCCCCACTTCCTATTACCGGCAGGCTTCTTGCTCGAGAAACGGTTTCTACCCTGGGGGCCTCGAAAAAATCTTTTTTGGTCCCTTTTAGGTTTAGTGGGGAACTTTTTGCCCTTTTCGGTAGATCTTGATAGGGCTTGGTCCAGCCCTGTACCAAAAAGGAGTGAGCCCTCAAATGGGAGTCCACATAAGCGGGTCTTGGATGCGTTATCCCCATCCCATGTTTTGACCCATACTGCTCTGCGAGCCGAGTTTACGAGGGCACCCGTTTTTGCGGTGGTTCGCACGGTCTCAACTGCAGCATCTGCTAGGTATGCCACTGCGCTACCTATTACCTGTAGAGAGTCTAGGACTTCCCTGGACTTGGACACACGGGAAACATGTTCTATTAGTTTGGTTATCCATGTATCCGCGTTCCTAGCTATACAAGCTGAAGCCAACGCGGGGCTCATTGCTGCCGCATTGGCTTCCCAGGCTCTACGCAAGGTCGTCTCAGTACGGCGATCCATAGGATCCTTGATATTACCTGCGTCTTCAAAGGAGAGGTCGGATTGCTTTGACACCTGTGCCAAAGAGGCGTCCAATCTGGGAATCTTAAAGAGTTTCTCCTCATCCTCCCCCTTAAAAGGGCACCTACGCTTCCAAGTTTTATATTTCAGAAGCTTCCTCTCAGGTTCCTTCCACTCTCTAAGAATCACATCATGGAGAGCCTGGTGAACCGGGATGGTTCTAGGTTGGGCCCTTACCAAGCCTCGGTACAATCTATCCTGTGCGGATACCTGTTCCGTCGGCTCCTGAATTTCTTCAGAGGTGTAGATTGCACCAAGGAGGCCTTCCATGTCGTCAGCTGAGAAGATGTGTCTTCCTGACCTAGAGCCTTCTTCCTCCTCCTCAGCCTGACTATCTATCAGGCCCTCATCGGATAGTCCCTGATCAGGGATCTCCGAATCCTCTTCTGCCTCTAAATCCTGAGACAGGAGGGATCTCAGGGATTCTGGGTGTCCTCTCCCCCTGGTTGAGGAGAAAAACTCCTGTGAGGAAGGGCCCTCCCTGCTTGTCTGGGGCTCTGGTTCCTTAGCTTTAAGGGAGGCTTGAAAATCCTTAAGGGTGGCAAGCATCTGGGTTTGGACAGACAGAAAGTCTCTCATCACCTGAGATGTTTCCTTCCCAGCCAGCTTCTGGATACATTTGAAGCAGAAGGGCTTGGAATGGGTTGAGGGTAATTTCTCGTTACAGTAACCACATCTTTTGGAGCGGGCAGGGGTTCTAGAGGAACGACTGGCAACCCCCTGGGCAGTGACGTCCTCTCCTGCAATGTAAGGGTACACAGGAATACATTAACAACCAAAAAGAACCCTGTGACAGGCAAGGGGAAAGAGTCGGAGTACCATCCCCCATCATGACCCCTGCTGGCTGGGTTGACTCACCCCCTGTGGTCTCCTCTGTAGCCGCGGCCGTAGTCGGCCTCTCCTCATGCTCCATGTAGGTGAGATGCTCTGCTCCCGATCGCAGTTCCACTGGAGGAGAAAAAAAGGGCGCCTCCTTCCTGGCGTCCCTCCGTTTTTGAATGCGGTAACAGACACCGGCCGCCGCCATTTTGCCGGAGACCGGAACCGGAAATGACGCGGCACGCGATGGCGTCACCCTTGACGCTAGAGGACGAATGTCCTAGACGCCGGGAAAATGGCGCCGCAATGCTATGCACCTGCATAGAGCGGCGCCCTAAGCAAACGGACCGCGCGAGCGGACGGAGGAACCTGCCAGCCGGCTACGACTACGGCTCCAGGATGGACACCCAAACAGGTAGGAGGGAGGAAGGAGGATATCTGGCCCCTGAAGTCCCGGGTACAACCCCGCACCTAGGGAGCTTCAGTGCTCAGGGAGGCTCTTCAACTGCCCTCCCTGAGAAGGAATGGGATACCCCCCAGGACGGACAAATAGAGTCCTGCTAGGCCCAGAGGCTTCCCAGGCATGCGGCTCAGCTCCCGGGGGGGACTTCCAGCCCCAGGCCTTCAGTCTGTGGAAAAAAATAAACGGTTTCGCTGTGGGGAAACACAATCAAGAACTGAGGAGCACGGGGAGGGGCGGGTGCTTTAACCTCTTTGAATTGATTGTGTTTCCTGTCAGGTGGAGCCAGTCATCTCTCATTGTGCCGTCCTGGAAGACGACTTGAGAGATATCAATTTTCTGGTGAGTAGAACCAAGGAAATGTGCCGCAAAGGTTCAAACGGCTGCTTCTTCAGAACCGACAGAACCAAATTTAGATCCCATGGGCATATGGGAGCTTTAATCGGTGGAATAATACGAGTCACCCCTTGCATAAAGGATTTGACAAGTGAATGCATAGCCAGGGGCCTTTGAAATAGTATTGATAAGGCCGAAACCTGGCCCTTGATAGTACTTAAGGCAAACTTCCTGTCTACAGCCCACTGTAGGAAGTCCAGAATTCTGCCTATAACGTACTTACGTGGATGCCATTTTCTGGCCTCGCACCAAGTGATGTACGCCTTCCAAACTCTATAGTAGATCTGCCTGGATACCGGCTTCCTGGCATTGATTATAGTTGATACCACAGAGTTAGAGAGACCTCTCTTCTTTAGGATGTGGGATTCAATAGCCAGGCCGTTAAACTTAGAGTTAGTAAGGAAGGGTGGTATATGGGTCCTTGCGAAAGCAGGTCCGGACGACGTGGAAGGGTCCAAGGACTCCCCACAGACATTTTGATGATCTCCGCGTACCAGACCCTTCGGGGCCACGCTGGAGCCACCAGGATCACCGGCTTCTTTTCCAACCTGACTCTGCAAAGGAGTCGAGGTAACAATTGTAGCGGAGGGAATGCATATATCAGTCTGAACTGATCCCAAGGGAACACCAGAGCATCCGAGCCGCAAGCGAGGGGATCCCTTGTCCGGGAGACAAATCTGTCCACCTTTGCGTTGAATCTGGATGCTAGCAGATCTACATCCGGTGTTCCCCACCGCTGACATATTGCTCGGAAGACCTCGGGATGAAGGGACCATTCCCCTGGGCATAACTGTTGGCGACTCAGAAAGTCCGCCTTCCAATTCTCCACCCCTGGAATGAAGACAGCTGATATACATGGGACATGCTTTTCTGCCCATTCCAGGATGTGACTTACTTCCCTCTGGGCTGCACGACTCCTGATGCCTCCCTGATGATTGATATATGCCACTGCTGTGGCATTGTCTGATTGAATTCTGACAGGGGACCCTTGGAGTCTGGATGTCCAGGCTACTAGGGCATACCGGGCTGCTCGTATCTCTAAGAGATTGATGGGCAGGGTTTTTACTACATTTGACCATCTGCCCTGGAGAGACCATTGCTCCAGTACTGCCCCCCAGCCTATAAGGCTGGCATCTGTAGTGACCACCTTCCAGGATATCGGACTGAAGGGTTTTCCCTTCTGGAGATTCTGGGGGATCAACCACCAGCAGAGACTCTTCCGAACGGAAGGGGACAAAGCCATCGGGAAGTCTAGAGCCTGAATTTTTCCGTTCCAGGCTGACAAAATGGCCCTCTGTAAATTCCTTGAGTGGAATTGGGCGTATGGCACAGCTTCGAATGATGCTACCATCTTTCCTAGCAGCCTCATGCACAGGCGTATGGACGGCTGTCTTTTTGCACAAAGCAGAAGGACCAAGCCCCTCAAAGAGGATACCTTGTCTAGGAGGTAAGAAAATCTTCCTCTGGTCTGAATCCAGCCGTAGCCCTAGATATACCAGGTTTTTCACTGGCTGTAGGGCTGACTTGTCCAGGTTGATGACCCAACCGTGAGATTCTAGATACTTGATTGTATCGACAATTACCACTTCTAGCTTGGCAACTGAGTGGTCCATCAACAACAGGTCGTCTAGGTATGCCATTATCGTTACACCTCGTGTTCTTAGATCGGCCAACAGTGGGGCCAGAATTTTTGTGAACACTCGTGGTGCTGTGGCCAGACCGAATGGTAAGGCTCTGAACTGAAAATGGCGCCCTTCTACTGCAAAGCGTAGAAATTTTTGATGACCTGGAAAGATGGGAACATGCAAGTAAGCATCTTTGATGTCGATCGAGGCTAACCATTCCTCCCCCTGTAGGGCAGCGGTGACCGATCGGATCAACTCCATCCGGAAAGACCGGACGTTTAGAAATTTGTTTAGACTCTTTAGGTCCAATATGGGTCTTATGTCCCCGTTTGGTTTCGGGACTGTGAAAAGGTTTGAGTAGAAACCCAACCCCCACTCTTCCATAGGAACCTCCATAATTACTCCTTGGAGCAATAGTTGTTCTAACGCCAATAGGAGAGACCCTCTTTTCAGAGGGTCTCTTGGCATGCCTGACCACATAAAATGGGAAGGAGGAGACTCTTTTAACTCCAACTTGTATCCCAGAGTTACTGCGGAGAGCACCCATCTGTCTTTGATCGTCTCCCGCCAGGTCTCTGCGAACAACTGAAGTCTTCCCCCCACCCGTTTGAGTGGGGACAGCCCTTCATAGGCTTGACTTGGAGGCTGGTTTAGTACCCCTTCGGATCCAGGGTTTCTTATTACCCTGTGACTGTCCCTGATTTTTACCCCCTGAGTTTGACCGAGGAGGCCGTCGGAACTGCTTAGTAGCAGACGTCGCAGGGATAGGAGAGGTAGTCCTCTTAAAAGATGGACCCCTAGACCTCTTCTTACTCGGTAAGAGAGTACTTTTACCACTGGAAATCTTCTGGATATACTTATCCAGGTCTTCGCCAAAAAGGCGTTCCCCCATGAAATGGGAAGCTAACCAAGAGCTTCAGCAGACCAGTTCTTGAGCCACAGAAGCCTACGCATATGTACCAAAGACAGCGGGAGGCCTGATGGATAGAATCCTTGATGGCGTCAACCGCAAAGCATAATGCTCTAGGCAGATCAGCCAGAGCCTGGGCCTGCTGGTCTGGCAAATCCCTAAGGACCATTTTCATCTGATCCTTTAAAGCTTGGCAGACCCCAATAGCTGCCACTGCTGGCTGTGTAACAGCCCCTGCTGTGGAAAAAGCAGATTTTAATAAAGATTCCATTTTTTTATCTACTGGATCTTTGAACATTTGAACATTATCTACTGGGCATGTCAGTGATTTGTTCACAGAAGAGATGGCTGCATCCACCGTAGGAACATTCCATCTCTGGGTGAACTTTTCCTCCATGGGATAGATCACCGGAAATTTCTTAGGCGGAACAAATAGTTTATCAGGATGTTCCCAGTCCTGGTATATAAGTCCTTCCAATAATGGATGTATTGGAAAGGAGCAATTAACCTGGGGAGCTTTTAGCGACCCCAATGAGGAGACAGCAGTAGTTGATGGTTCAACAAGAGGCATTTTAAATGCAGATCGAACCATGTCAGTTAGGGTCTGGACCCACAATCTTTCAGTCTGTGATGCTGAAAATGGTTCATCTACTGTCGATTCCTCAAAAACAGAGTTAACCTCCTCCTGATCCCCTTCAGGTAGGTCGGTCCCTTCCTGGGACTGTTTCTCTGCCAACAGGCACTCTAATGGAGGTGATGGAGATCTGGCGCGCTTTCTTTCCTGTAGAGAAGAAGCGATCAATGCTGCCAATCTCTGCTCCAATCCCTCCAGAGTTGAGGCAAAAACCTCCTCTGTTATATATGCAGGAGCAGGTGGACTGAGGACAGCCGCAGTACCTGGCACTCCCGGGGGTTCCTTATGGGTATTAACCTCTGATTTCTCAGGGGAGGAGGGTGCAGATGACTGCTCCAGATCCTCAGAGCCCGATGGAGACCCCCTACACTTCCTGAGAGGTATATCTCGGAGTTTTTTAGGCGGCATATTCCTTAGTTCAAAGCTGAGGTATTCCAGCCGCAATACACCCCTTTACTGAAATAGTCTAATGCAATTTGCTGCTATGTACATCAGTGGGCGTCTACTAATGCGTCTTTCTGGGGATGCCTGTATCAACCGCCCGCTGTAAGCCCCTATACCATGCTACCAGCTCCTTTTCATGCTCTGTGTCCATAGCAAGCAGCGTGGACCGAGTCCTTTTATCTTGCTGGGACGCCCGCACATGCGCAGAAGCGCTGGGCGCACAGAGCGCGTCATCCACCAGGCTCCGCCCCCTTTTTTGAAGCTAAATCTATAAAAAGAAAGCGTGCGTGCACGTGTGCGCTCTTGGCGCCCTGTAGGGAGAGGAGCCAGGGTCCCTGTTTCACCAGGACTCGGGGATGGAAGGAAACTACTTGGCAGCATGACAGAGGAATGCAGCTTCCCTGATAGAGAGCTCACTCATCTGCCTGGACTTTCACCATGGAAGGAATAGTCCCAAGAAAAAAAAAAAGACGTTCCACAGCGGCCTCTAGTGGACAAACACAGGTAACGCACTTTTGTCTTTTTTTTTTTTTTTTTTTTTTTAAAACCTCCTTTATGAAAAACATTTCCAGGTTTACAGTTTTTAAAACTTCCTTTATGAAAAGACATTTCTAGGATTTCTTAGGCATATACAGCTATTAGCGGGAATACCTTTAGGTAACAGGCAGAAAGACATATTAGGCTTGGGGGTCCCCTCAATAGAACCAAGTTCCTGAGGGGCCCCCACTTACCTTTTCCCCGCCGCAGGACTTTGTTTGGTCCACAGAAGCCCAAACTTCACCTCTCACGGCAGGCATTGTACTAGACCTTCAGGGACCGGGTTCCCAAGGATTCCACTCCCCTGGACCTGTATAGCACCCTGCACAGATAGCCTCTTGGTTTTGGGTATGACCAGAGCTCTGGATCCCAGGGTCCAGCCCTCCTAAGAGAGGCATTACAGGCAAAACCCTGCTCTTCTCTGCAAGGCCCGGGTACCGACCGTTTAGCTACGAAGCTTTTTTGGTCGGATCCGGAATAGCTTGCTAAGGCCCAGAGAACCTGTACACAAGCCCAGATGAATACATGTTAACCTTGGCCAACACCTTAGACACTGGCAAAAAACTGAGGTACTCCCGGATGGGAGGGGCTTATATAGGGGAGGGTACTTCCTGTTTTGGAAGTTGCCAGTGCCAGCACCTGAAGGTAATTCTATATAACCCACATAGTAATGACTATGCCGCTCTGTGTCCCGTGATGTATGAACAAGAAAGTGACTCCTTCATGATGTTGGGACACATACTGTTAGATGCTAATGTCACCACATCCAGCCCCCACCTGTGTCTGCTAAGATGTCAGATGTGTATTGGGAGACAGTGAGGCTAGCCTAAAGGTCATGTGTCTGAGTCATCACTGTAGTTAATTAGCTCATGTAAATTAGGTCTGGTCAAAGGTGCATTATCTGAGGAGAATGTAAGAACCTCCTCTCTGTGTGTATAAAACTGGGAGTTTGTCATTAGATTGTCAGACCTGCTGGAAACTTCATACGGAGAGTGTTTGTCTTGTATGTTTGGAAGGATTAATCCTATGGGAAGCGGTCGCCTGACTGTGGAGGATCGGCAGTGGATGTGTGTCCAGAGAGGGAATATCCTAAACGGCGTTAACCCCTTTCATACTTGGGGTGCCGTTACACGTACTTACTAGTGAATGAGTCGCCAGGGGTCACTGAAAGAAAACAGCTAAGGCTGAAATCTGCCCCTTAATGGGGCTTAAGGCAAGTTTCTGATCTACTCCGCGCTGTAAAAACAGCAGAATACTGGAAACCGAATAAGTCTGTGGACACCATTCCATCTCCTCATACATAGAGATGTAGGCTCTTCATGTGCGATGGTAGATCTTCCTAGAAGAAGATTTCCGTGAGCTCCACATGGTTGAAATGACCGAATCCGAAAGGCCTCAGTCCCTCGCTTTCAATAGCCACGCCGTTAAAGCCAGCGACTGTAAAGCAGGATGAAGAATGGGACCTTACGAGAGAAGGTCCCTCCCTCATCGGTAGTCACCAGGGCACATCCGCCACAGCCGCACGAGGTCGGCGTACCAGGGACGCCTGGGCCAATCTGGGGTGATTAGAATCACCAGAATTCTCTCGGTCTCTACCCTGCGGAGTAGACGAGGAAGCAACTTCAGTGGGGGAAAGGCATAAATTAGCCGATACTGACCCCACTGGGCCACCAACGCGTCTGCCCAGGGATCTCTGGACCTGGCCATGAACCTCGACACCTTGCGATTGAGTGGAGAGGCAAGGAGATCAATGTCCGGCGTGCCCCATCATCCGGCAAAGGAGTTGAAAAACCTCCGGATGTAACGACCATTCCCCATGGTCCAGCATCTGGCGACTCAGATAGTCTGCCTGACAGTTTGACGCCTGGGATGTAAACTGCCGATAGGGCCGGCACGCTCCTTTCCGCCCACCGTAGGATGTGAGCGACTTCCGACACTGCAGCTGAACTTCTTCCTGAAACCCCCAGACTCCCCCCCAACCAGTCAGGCTGGCGTCCGTCGTGATCACAGTCTAATGAAAAGGGAGGAAGGACTTCCTGGACCGAAGAGCCGGGGATCTCAGCCACCAACTCAGAGAGGACCTGACAAGGTGACTTAACTTAATCCGACGATCCAGAGACAACGGAGATTTGTTCCAGTGTGGAATTCGGCATACAGTACTGCCTCGAAAGAGGCTACCATGAGGCCCAGGACTCGCAGAGACGACCATTTGCGGGATGTCAACAACCTGACTGCCGACTGGAGTGTCTGCAATTTCTCTAAGGGAAGAAAGACTCTGGCCTCCGAGGAGACCAGAATCAACCCCAGGTACTCTAGGCGCTGAGTCGGTACTAACACCGACTTCTGGAGGTTCAGTATCCACCCAAACTCCTGGAGGGTCTGACTGACTATAGACACGTCCTCCTCTAATTTTGAGCTTGAAGCAGCTCTCAGAAGAAGGGTTGTCCAAGTAGCCTACGATAGCAATGCCACGCTGTCTCAGCAAAGCTAGAATCGGGGGCGAGCACCTTGGTGAAAACTCTTGGTGCCGATGCTAGGCCAAAAGGGAAGAGCCACAAATTGATAGTGGTCTTCGCCGATCGCAAAGCGCAGGAACATTTGATGCCTGACGCAGATGGGGACATGCAAGTATGCGTCCTTGATATCCAAGGATGCCAGGAAGTCCCCCGGATGAAGCGCAGCCACCACCGAATGAATCGATTCCATCAGGAATTTTTTAATCCTTAAGAAGGCATTGAGGGCCTTGAGGTCCAAGATTGGACAAACTCCGTCCTTCTTTGGGACCACAAACAGATTCGAGTAAAAACCCTGAAACCTGTCCTGTGGTGGTACGGGTATGATCACCCCGCACCTCAACAAGTCTTGCACTGCCCCCTGGAGGGCAGCCCGACGAGCCGGAATGAGAGGTAGATTTGAGGGAAAAAATCTGTTTGGTGGACAAGAAAGGAACCCTATCTCGTTCCGAGGTGACCACCTCGCAGACCCACTGGTCCGAGAGCAGGGAGGTCCACCGAGCTGCAAATCCGCGAAGCCGTCCCCCCCACCCTGAAGTCGGGCGGGGGCAAAACTTCATGTGGTAGCAGGCTTGTTTGCTGGCTTGGCGGGCTTACGCACCCAGGGACGCTTCTGTCCCCCAGCTGGACCTTTGTCTGCATGGGAGGGTCTGCCGGCAGGTCCTGACTGACGAAAATACAGCTTCTGTGTGGGAAAAGAGGGCCCCCGGCTTACGGCGCGGCTCCTTCCCTTTAGTGGACTGAGGGAGAAGTGTGCTCTTACCTCCAGTGACATCCTTAATGATGTCGAACCAGTGAGGCACCAAAAAGCCTCCCACCCTTGAAAGGCAACTCTGCCAGAGTTTTCTTAGAAGCTTGGTCAGTGGACCAGCATTTTAGCCATACTAGGCGGCGCAGTACCACCGCAGAAGCTTTGGAGATCAAAGGGGCTGCATCCAGGGTAGCATCACAGACGTACACAAGTCCTTGTACCAACTGTTCGGCCAGGGACACGCATACTGGAGGGAGCTGATGCTCCTCCAGTCTGGTGCAATATCTTTGCCCACTCCGAGTGTCTGGGATACTAAGGTAGCCGCCAAAAAAGGCCGCAATGCTGACCCCAGCATTGTGAACATAGAGCGGCTCAACGCTTCGGACCTCCTATCAGTAGGGTCCTTAAAAGCAGGGGTCCCCTCCACCGGAATAGTGGTTAGTTTATTCAACCGAGACCGGGGGGATCAACAACCCGGAGGAGAAGCCCATGTTTTCAAGAGGCTCTCTTCAAATGGGTAACGGACCGCCATGCGCTGAGGGACCGCAAAGGGCCTCTGCGGCCGTACTTATTCCTTATCTATGAACTTGTCAAAGAAATCAACATAAGGAAAAACCGGGACGGTTTGTGCGACACAAAAGGGACAGACCCTGCTGTGGCAGTCCCAGCTGTATCTTCCAGCTTGAGAGTGTCCCTCACAGCATTGGTAAGTGCACTGACAAGTGCCTTGTCTTGAGCTGACCCGGACGAGGGGTCCTCCTCACAGGGAAGGTCTGCCTCTTCTGACATACCAGAACCGGTGTCTTGAGCCGCAGCCAGGCCCGAGCCTGAGTCAGAACATTCCCCAGGCGATAGCGTGGGAAGGGGGCACTTGGTACCCCCTTTACGCTCACACGCCGCTTCCACCCTGGCAACAAATGACTCCAGGACTGCCGACAAAAAGTGTCCAGGGGAATAGCAGGTGATTGCTGCCTCTGGAATGTCTGGGGAAAAAACGCCAGCTTCTGACTCAATGTTGCCCACTGACAGCCCTTAGGGACCCAGTCAAGATACCTGACAAAAATTATTGTCCACCCTCCTTGCTGCACCACTGACCGAGGGGGGGGGAATACCCAGGGGACTCACCGCCTAGCCAGAGACCGCTCAGCACCGCTGCCCGCTCTCTATCCGCACACCGCGTGTGCCTGGAGGAACTGTTTGAGGTAAATCGCGCTGTTCGCGCTGTGCAGTAAGCCAGCCAACACCCACTCCAAAATGGCCACTGAGTGCCTCAAAGAAAGTGCGCGGACCACAAGAAAATGGCCGCCGGCAGTTGCAGACCTGCGTCCTAGGGCGGCCATGGCAAAATGGACGCCAATGGAAATTGCAATGCACAGGCCCCAAAAAAATGGCGCCAGCGCTTCAAAAAATGGCGCCCAGCAAGCATGGTGGACGAGAAGGCCAGACACGGAGGCTTCCAACAATTTACACCCCCCCACACAGAGAGCGGGCCTGGACACCCCCCTGCCGGGACCTGGAGCCCCCCCCCAAGGTATTCCCCGGTCGCAGTGAGCCCCGCAAGGGGAGGAGGAAAAAAGGGGTGACAGAGGGAGAGAGGGGAGGGCAATAGAACCCAACGACCCCCTTAGGAATGCCCAGCTGTTCCATCCCACCAAAGCAGAAGGAACCATACTTACCCGTCCTGCGAGGACCTGCTGGTGCGTTCCTGACAGACCTACAACCGAGCAGTACGGAGTAGCTGTCGGCCCGGTCCACTGTGACTGAGACAGCAAGCCGCTTGGTCATATGTGAAGCCTGGCGCAATGGGGTATGTCGTGGCCGACAACGCACGTAGCTAAGGTCTGCTCACGCTTGATGGCCGGACTGGGGGGACTACAAGGATCTATATTATCCTGCCTGTCATGCCCAGCCGGCAGTTGATGGAAAATTCTAAAGAAAAAAATAATAATAGTCAAAATTTCTTCAGGACTCTGGGCCCAAAGGGAGCCAGGTTCTTCTACTCTATTAGGCAGAAGAAAAACTGAGGCTGCAGGGTGGAGGGTTATGTTCAGAGGGACCGCCCCCTGGGCGGAGCGGTTTCAACTCTGTTTAAATAACATGTATGCATATCTAACATGTTCTGCCTAGTCCTCTCCTAATAGACGGAACATACCCAACTGTCAAGATTTGAAAGGAGCTGTGTCCGTCCATGGACGAGAAGAGAAATAGCGGAAGCATAATATTCGTGTTGTTGCTTCATAATGCACATTTATATTAACAATGGAAATATGAAACTTAATACAATATCCATACACACAAGTAAACTCGATAAAAAAAATTATCTGTACAATACTCTTCTCTGCTATTTTACATTTAGAATGCTCTCTGAAAAGTAAAATCCACGCCCTGCATTTACCGTTTTTCATCAGAATCTTGATCTGGTCAGCCAGTGGCAGAGTCCTCAGCTGAGCCATAGATAAGACATTGCTAGGTGCAACAGGCTTCTCTCTGTAGGGGAAATTACATGAATGCTATTTACATTTCATTAGTGTATAACTAATGCCATTACCGTTATGCTATGCACAATGATACCGTTATATGTTAACAAATTAAATGCAAATAAAAATTATATATTGAAATGTGACAAAGTAAAAAACTCCAGCAAAAACACTTTTTTTTTAAAGAAGAACTAGAGCCAGCCATGGAAGCATATAGAGAACTCTGGTGGATCAAAAAGGAAATAAGGACCAGAAGGCAGCTTTTTATGGCATAGTAAAAGCAATTTTAAACACACGTTTTGATGCCAGCTAGCTGGACTGTCTGGCCATTTTCTCTCTCTATCTTATTATACGACATCAATTAGTGGCTTGCTCCTTGATGACACCTGGCACACCACCCTTCAGAAGGCTCTTCTCAAATATATATAAGAGCCTCCTTCTCCAAACTGGTTAAATTGTCAGATCTAGAGCGATCCCTGCAGCCGCGCACCAGGTCGTACGCCTGCGATACGGGTGAAGCACTACCCTCCATTGGGTCCTGATCCACGGCGATTTTGCCTGTCCTGCTCAAGCCCACCAGTATCCTGCTGTCCCCTGGGATCAAAGGCCGCGGCTGGGTCACAGTCGACTGACTCTCGTGGGCTTGCCTCTGGTAAGCTGCTAATTTAAGTGGTGGAGGGCACCTATGTTTGTTGTGATCACCGGGTGCTATATACTTACTGATCATTTATCTTACTATCAAGTGGATCCGCTCAGATGTGCATGGGACTAAATTTATTAATGTAATATTTTTGGGTATCATTTGGACGGTTATCTGGACATTGTTTATTCTTATTGTTCAGACCATGAACAATTTTCACTTCTAGTTTCTGGTGTTTTTGCTGAGTAATCAGTGCTTCACACACACCAGCCTCTGGACTTAATTTCTTATAGTATTTGTATTAGCGCAGTTTTTCTTGTTTATTAGTGTTTTGTGTTTATTCCACCATAGCTGCTGCCTTTATTATTCAGTTAACCTAATTTTCTTTTATACAATAGCGCAGCTTTTCTATCTTATATGTTTTCATTGATGTCTTTGTTATGAATAGGAAGATTATTTCTAGTAAAGGCACACAAAGCAATGCACTTTAAAAAAAATTCTACTTACAATTTATTGCAAAAAAAAAAACAAAAAAAAAAACTTACGTTTCTTCTTCGACACTGGGAGGCATCAACATTTGAAGGTATTCACTAAAGCAAAGGAAACATTAAGCCATGGTTAGGTTCCCTTGCAGATACTTTATAACCATTTGTCTGAGAGAGAAGTTTGTAAAGGTGCCGTACCTAAACCCCTTTATACTGCAATCATTCTGTTATAGAGGAATCTGAACACCAAATCCAAAATATATATACTCTTTTTTTTAAACTCTGCTGACTTACCATTGAAAGATATATTAAACATTATAGAAATATATGGATGACTATGGGACCCAAGATGGCCCCCTGAGTTCTGAAAGTTACTTTCTGGTCAACTGGACTGTATTCATGTTGATAACACAAGCTGTCTCCTGCAGTATTAAAGTAAAAGGCTCTGTTATATGATAAATGTTATGCACAAATTATCTTTTAGGCAGCTGTAAAGACAGCAACTGTAGTCCATAGGCATTTGTTCACTTCAAGCAGGATTTGCATTGCAACCCAAACCCACTTGATGCAGGCCAACTTCCTACATATTAACCCTTTACTGTTGGAGACTGGAGGAGAGGCTGACATTCCCATATATATACCGTGGAGTGAAAAGAAAACATTTACCTTGTGTTTAAAGCTGTATTAGACCTCCATATGTGTATGAGGTTCATCTAAGAAGGTGAGGCCACACCTATAGAGCACATGGTGGATTTGAAAGGACACCAGGGGATGGTGCGATTTTCCCACTGGAGGATTGATTTTTGTAAAGATTCACAAATGTGGTTAGATTTTGAGCACCTAGATTTACACACATTTTCATATTGATGTTGTTATATATATTTCTATGTTTGAGTCATACACTTTATATGTGAATGATTTGTAATTAATGCATTGTATAAGTGGAATTTTCAGGGGGGTGTATTTTTTTCACTATTCATTCACTATTGGTCTTTACCTTATTTGATCATAGGTTGATTTATTTTCATTTTTGGTGTAAGAAAAGCACTACACTATTTATTTTCAATGCAACAACACATTTAACATTTTAACCCAATATTGGATGTTGCATTGTGCATTTGATATCTGACTAGCTTGCCAAACAAGATGTATACAGCACTGCATTGTATACGACTTAAAGAAATATTTACCTAGGGGACTTTATCAGCTCAGTGTTTTCGGTCATGCCTGGATTCTGACAAAGCAAATACTGCCTTTCATGTTCAGAACGACTGTCCTGTAAAAAAAACATAACAACTGACATGAGAATTAAAATTAATTACATAAATGCAGATACTTGTGTAAGAATACATTTAGAATTTATAAAATTACTCTAAGACAGTGGTAGGTATTGATGATTGTATCAATTACTAAACTTAGTAGCAACACACCTGCCTTTAATTATACTTTAAAGCTGAACTCCAGGTACATATACAGTTAGGTCCATATATAATTTGGACAAAGGCACAATTTTCATACTTTTGGCTCTGTATGCCACCAGAATAAAACTAAACAATCCAAATGAATTTGAAGTGCAGACTTTCAGCTTTAATTCAAGGGGTTGAACAAAAAATATAAAGTACAAATTTTAGGAACTGCAATCATTTTTATACACATTTTCAGTTAATTTTTTATATTTTGTTGAGAATCCTTTACTGGCAATGACTACCTGAAGTCTGGAACCCATGGACATTACCAAAGACTGGGTTTCCTCCTTTCTGATGCTTTGTCAGTTCGCAGTCTGTGGGTCTTCCTGCCTTTAGTTTTTCCTTCAGCAAGTGAAATGCATGCTCAATTGGGTTGAGATCAGGTGATTGACTCGGCCATTGCAAAATATTCCACATCTTTTCTTTCAAAAGCTCCTGGGTTGCTTTTGATCATTGTCCATCTGTACTGTGAAGCTCCGTCCAATCAACTTTGCTGCATTTGGCTGAATCTGGGCTGACAGTATATCTCTAAACACTGCAGGATTCATTCGGCTGCTTCTGTCACATCAATAAACACCAATCGCCCAGTGCCACTGGAAGCCATGCATGCCCATACCATCACACTGCCTCCACCATGTTTTACAGATGATGTTGTGTGCTTTGGATCATGAGCTGTTCCAAGTCTTCTCCACTTTTTTTCTCCCATCATACTAGTACAGATTAATCTTCGTTTCATCCGTCCAAAGAATGTTTTTCCAGAACTGGTCTGGCTTTTTTAGATGACGTTTTTTGGCAAAGTCTAATCTGGATTTTCTATTCTTTAGGCTTATGAATGATTTGCACCTTGTGGTGAACCCTCTGTATTTGCTCTTGTGAAGTCTTCTCTTGATTGTAGACTTTGTCAATAATACGCCCTTCTCCTGGAGAGCGTCCTTTACTTGTCTGGATGTTGTGAATGGGTTTTTCTTTACCATAGAGAGGATCCTGCGATCATCCACCACGGTTGTCTTCCATGGACGTCCGGGCCTTTTTATGTTGCTGAGCTCACCAGTGCGTTCTTCTTTCCTCAGAATGTACCAAACTGTTGATTTGGCCACTCTAAATGTTGCTGCTATCTCTCTGATGGATTTGTTTAGTTATTGAAGCCTTGCAATGGCCTGTTTCACTTGCATGGACAGCTCACTTGAACGCATGAGGTATGTTCACAGCAATAGATTCCAAATGCAAATACCACACTTAGAATCAACCCCAGACCTTTATCCTGTTTAATTGATGAAGAAATAACAAAGGAGTAGCCCACACCTGGCCATGAAACCGCTTTTGATTCAATTGTCCAATTACTTTTGGTCTCTTGAAAAAAGGGAAGATGGCTATTCTTAAGAGCTGTAATTCCTAAACCCTTACTCCGATTTGGATGTACATACCCTCAAAATTAAACCCGAGTGTGCGCTTTCAGCCCCATATCCATTATATAACTAAAGCTTGAATATGTTTTGGTAAATACCTGAAAAAACTAAAATTGTGTCTGTGTCCAAATATATATTGACCAAAACATCCTCCTATAAAAGCATTGCCCAGTAGCAATTTGTAAATTATCTTTTTTCCTGCAGTGTTAATATCCTTTTCTTTAAGTCTGGGATGTTATCAAAGGGCTCCACAAAAATCTATGCAGCAGAGGCAGCAAGGTGAAGGGGTCTGCTGGGCACAATGTAGCCTGTTTTTTGGGGGTGGAGGAGGTGCTGTGGGCAGTGACAAAGGAGAAAAAAAAATAGGATTTTTATAACAGCTTACCTGTAAAATCCTTTTCTTGGAGTACATCACGGGACACAGAGCGACATAGTCATTACTAATGGGTTATATAGATACCTTCAGGTGCTGGCACTGGCAACTTCCAAAACCGGAAGTACCCTCCCCTATATAAGCCCCTCCCATCCGGGAGCACCTCAGTTTTGTAGCAAAGCAATAAGTGTCCCAAAAAGAGGGGTGGGAGCTCTGTGTCCCGTGATGTACTCCAAGAAAAGGATTTTACAGGTAAGCTGTTATAAAAATCCTATTTTCTTTCTCGTACATCACGGGACACAGAGCGACACAGTCATTACTAATGGGATGTCCTAAAGCAATGCCCAACGAGGGGGGGGGGATACACCATATATAAGCTGAGCGCTATCAGACATGAGGATCTTTTGCGGCCTGCAACACACTGCGCCCAAAGGCGACATCCTCCTGACTTCTAACGTCCACCTGGTAGAACCTAGTAAACGTGTGTACTGAAGACCATGTTGCGGCCTTACAGATTTGAGCCAGGGAGGCCTGGTGATGCACTGCCCATGAAGTTCCAACTGCTCTCGTGGAGTGCGCCCTAACTTTGAACGGAGGCGGTCTCCTTCTCAAGCCATAGGCTTGCATTATGACCTGTCTAATCCACTTGGCTAAAGTAGATT
Source organism: Rana muscosa (assembly GCA_029206835.1). Lineage (NCBI taxonomy): Eukaryota > Metazoa > Chordata > Amphibia > Anura > Ranidae > Rana > Rana muscosa. The sequence goes on along the minus strand of CM055127.1, from coordinate 61,507,308 downwards.
TTGACGCTGCCTGACCCCTTCTGGGGCCTTCCGGCAGAATAAACAAAGTATCCGTTCTGCGAATCTGAGCAGTGGCTTTAAGATAAGCTTTAACTGCTCTTACTACATCCAAAGAATGCAATAACTTTTCCTCTACCGAAGTAGGTTTGGGGAAAAAAGAAGGAAGAACCACATCTTGGTTCAAATGAAACCTCGATACCACCTTAGGAAGAAAGGCTGGATGAGGACGTAACACTACTCTGTCCTTATGGATAACCAGATATGGCTCCCTACAGGACATAGCTGCTAATTCCGACACTCTTTTAGCCGAACAAATGGCTACTAGAAAAATCAATTTCCTGGTGAGAAGAACCAGGGAAATATGCTGCAATGGTTCAAATGGTTGTTTCTGTAGAACCGACAGAACCAAGTTTAGATCCCATGGACATATGGGAATATTAACCTGAGGACTAATACGCATCACTCCTTGTATAAAGGCTTTGACTAGTGAATGCGAAGCCAAGGGCCTTTGAAAAAATATTGACAAGGCCGAAATCTGACCCTTGATAGTACTCAAGGCAAGCTTCCCATCTACAGCCCATTGTAGGGAGTCCAGAATCCTACCTATTACGTATTTACGTGGATGCCATTTCTTGGCCTCACACCAGGCGATGTACGCCTTCCAGATTCTATAGTAGATCTGCCTGGATACCGGCTTCCTGGCATTGATCATGGTAGATACCACAGCATTAGAGAGCCCTCTCTTTTTTAGAATGTGGGCTTCAATAGCCAGGCCGTCAAACCTAGGGCTGGTAAGGAAGGGTGGTATATCGGTCCTTGCGAAAGCAGGTCCGGACGATGTGGGAGGGTCCAAGGACTCCCCACAGACATCTTTACAATCTCCGCGTACCATGCTCTTCGGGGCCACGCTGGAGCCACCAGAATCACTGGTTTCTTTTCTACCCTGATTCTGCGAAGTAATCGAGTTAACAACTGTGGCGGTGGGAATGCATATATCAGCTTGAACTGATCCCAAGGGAACACTAGGGCATCCGAGCCGCAAGCTAGGGGATCCCTTGTCCAAGAGACAAACCTGTCCACTTTTGCGTTGAATCTGGATGCTAGCAGATCTACATCCGGTGTTCCCCACCGCTGACATATTGTCCGGAAAACCTCGGGATGAAGGGACCATTCCCCTGGGCATAATTGTTGGCGACTTAGAAAGTCCGCCTTCCAATTCTCCACTCCTGGAATGAATACCGCAGATATGGCTGGGACATATCTTTCTGCCCATCTCAGGATGTAATTTACTTCCCTCTGGGCTGCACGACTCCTGGTGCCCCCCTGATGATTGATATATGCCACTGCTGTGGCATTGTCTGATTGAATTCTGACAGGGGACCCTTGGAGTTTGGATGTCCATGCTACTAGGGCATACCGGGCTGCTCGTATCTCTAAGAGATTGATGGGCAGAGCCTTTTCCGCATCCGACCATCTGCCCTGGAGAGACCATTGCTCCAGTACTGCTCCCCAGCCTATAAGGCTGGCATCTGTAGTGACCACCTTCCAAGAAATCGGACTGAAGGATTTCCCTCTTTCCAGATTCTGGGGAACCAACCACCAGCGGAGGCTCTTGCGAACGGAAGGGGACAAGGACATTGGTAAGTCCAGAGCCTGAACTTTTTTGTTCCAGGCTGACAGTATGGCCCTTTGCAAATTCCTTGAATGGAATTGACCGTAGGGTACTGCTTCGAATGATGCCACCATTTTTCCCAGCAGCCTCATGCACAGGCGTATGGATGGCTGTCTTTTTGAACCCACTAAGTGGATCAAATCTCTCAAAGACGACCCCTTTTCTTGAGGCAAGAAAATTTTTCTCTGGTCTGAATCCAGCCTTAGCCCCAAGTATTCCAGACTTTTGACTGGTTTTAGGGCTGACTTGTCTCGGTTGATAATCCAACCGTGATATTCCAGATACTTGATTGTCTCGTGAACAACCACTTCTAGTTTTTCCACTGAGTGGTCTATCAGCAACAAGTCGTCTAGATATGCCATTATCGTTACACCCCGTGTTCTTAGATTGGCCAATAATGGGGCCAGAATTTTTGTGAACACTCGTGGTGCTGTGGCCAGACCGAAGGGTAAGGCTCTGAACTGAAAATGGCGCCCTTCTACCGCAAAGCGTAGAAATTTTTGGTGGGCTGGAAAGATGGGAATGTGCAAATAAGCATCTTTGATGTCGATCGAGGCTAACCATTCCTCCCCCTGTAGGGCAGTGGCTACCGATCGGATCGACTCCATCCGGAAAGTCCTGATATGTAGGAATTTGTTTAGCCCTTTTAGATTTAATATGGGCCTCACGTCCCCGTTTGGCTTCGGGACTGTAAAGAGGTTTGAGTAAAACCCGAACCCCCATTCTTCCGGGGGAACCTCTATAATTACTGCTTGGAGCAATAATTGTTCTAGTGCCAACAGGAGGGATCCTCTCTTCTGGGGATCCCTTGGCACGTTTGACCTTATAAAGTGGGAAGGAGGGGAGTCTTTTAACTCCAATTTGTATCCCAGATTTACTGCGGAGAGCACCCATCTGTCTCTGATCGTGTCCCGCCAGGTCTCTGCGAACAACTGAAGTCTTCCCCCCACCCGATTGAGTGGGGGCAATCCTTCATGCATTTGACTTTGGGGGAGGTTTTGTACCTCTCCTGCTCCAGGGCTTCTTGTTACCCTGCAATTGTCCCTGATTTTTACCTCCGGGATTTGACCGAGGAGGCCGTCGGAACTGTTTCACAGCCGATGTCCTAGGGACTGGAGAAGCAGGCCTCTTAAAAGAGGGACCTCTAACTCTGTTTTTAACCGGCAAAAGTGTACTTTTACCGCTGGAAATTCTCTGGATATATTTGTCCAGGTCTTCCCCGAATAAGCGTTCACCATGAAATGGGAAGCTGACCAGCAATTTTTTACAGGGAGCTTCAGCAGACCAGTTTTTGAGCCATAAAAGCCTGCGCATATGTACTACAGACAGCGTAAGGCGGGAGGCCTGATGGATTGAATCTTTTATAGCGTCCACCGCAAAGCATAAGGCTCTAGGTAGATCAGCTAGGGCAAGAGCCTGCTGATCCGGCAAGTCCCTTAAGACCTGTTTCAACTGATCCTTCACTGCTTGGCAGACCCCAATAGCTGCCACTGCTGGTTGTGTCACCAATCCTGCTGTAGAAAAAGCAGATTTTAATAAGGACTCTAATTTTTTATCTATTGGGTCCTTGAACATTTGGACATTATCCACTGGACATGTCAGTGATTTATTCACACAAGAGATGGCTGCGTCCACTGTAGGGACCCTCCATTTTTTGATGAACTTATCCTCCATGGGATAGACCACTTGAAATCTCTTGGGAGGAGTAAATATTTTATCAGGATGCTCCCAATCCTGGTAAATGAGCCCTTCCAGTAAAGGATGGATCGGAAAGGAACAAACAGTCTGGGGAGCTTTTAGCGACCCCAACGAGGAGACAGAAGTGGATGATGGCTCCGCAAGGGGCATTTTAAATGCTGATCGGACCATATTAGTCAGGGACTGAACCCATAACCTTTCAGCATGTGATGCTGAGAATGGCTCTTCCACTGTTGATTCCTCTACAACAGAATCGACCTCATCCTGATCCCCTTCAGGCAGGTCGATCCCTGTATGGGACTGTTGCTCTGCTAACAGGCACTCTGAGGGAGGAGACGGAGATCGAGCGCTTTTTTCCTGTGACAGGGAAGCAGCGATCAATGCTGACAATCTCTCTTCCAGCCCTCCCAGAGCTGAGGAAAAAACCTCCTCTGTTACATACACAGGAGCAGGTGAACTGAGGACAGCCACAGTACCAGGTACTCCTGAGGGTGCTCTACGGTCACTAACCTCTGATTCTTCAGGGGAGACTGGTGCAGCCGAAGCATGCCCAAGATCCTCAGAGCCCGATGGAGACCCCCTATGCTTCCTGGAATTTTTAGTCCCGGAGTTTTTTGACGGCATTATTCCTAAGCCCAAAGCTGAGGTATTCCAGCCGAAATACACCACTTACTGACAATAGTCTAGCACAAATGCTGCTATAAAACCAGTTGGTGTCTACTAATGTGCCTTTCTATGGGGATGCCTGCATCAACCGCTTGCTGTATGCCTTTTTCTAAATGTTGCCAGCTCTGTCTCTGCACTCCATAGCCAGCTCACAACACATAATTGTGGTTTTTAACATGCTGGGACGCCCGCACATGCGCAGAAGCGCTGCGGCGCGCACAGAGCGTCATCCCCCAAGCTCCGCCCCCTTTCCCGGCTCACCTCTACATATAGAGGCGCGTGCACGCGCGCGGCCACGTGCGCCTTCGGCGCTAATTTTGAAAAGGAAACCAGGGACAAGAGCCAGGGCCCCTTTTGCCGCAGGCCGGGGGATGGACGAGCATTGCAACATGGCAGAGGAAGCAGTTTCCCTTAAGAGAACTCACCATCTGCCTGGACTTGCTCTGATAAAAAGAAACTAGTCCACATGACAAGAAACGTTCCACAGCGGCCTCTAGTGGATTAACACAGGTACCGCAGTCTGATATATTAAATATATATATATATATATATATATTTTTTATTTATTTTTTTCTCGACCACTATTAAAATTATTACATTTTTTAGTAGTTACAGGCATGCACAGATATTAGCGGGAATACCGTTAGGTAACAGACAGAAAGACAAATTAGGCTTGGGGGTCCCCCAATAGAACCAAGTTCCTGGGGGCCCCCACTTACCTGTTCCCCGCCGCAGGACTTTGTTTGGTCCACAGAAGCCCAAACTTCACCTATCACGGCAGGCATTGTAATTAAACCTTCAGGGACCGGGTTCCCAAGGATTCCACTCCCCTGGACCTGTATAGCACCCTGCACAGAAAACATCTTGGTCATGGGTATGACCAGAGCTCTGGATCCCAGGGTCCAGCTCTCCTAAGAGAAGCATTACAGGCAAAACCTTGCTCTTCTCTGCAAGGCCCGGGTACCGACCGTTTAGCTATGAAGCTTTTTTGGTCGGATCCGGAATAGCTTACTGAGGCCCAAAAGAACCTGTACGCAAGCTCAGTGAAAAAACACATGTTTCTTCTTGGCCAACACCTTAGACACTGGCAAAAAACTGAGGTGCTCCCGGATGGGAGGGGCTTATATAGGGGAGGGTACGTCCGGTTTTGGAAGTTGCCAGTGCCAGCACCTGAAGGTATCTATATAACCCATTAGTAATGACTATGTCGCTCTGTGTCCCGTGATGTACGAGAAAGAAAAAAAAATGTCCTGTCCTTGCCAGCAGCATCCCTCATCCCTGTACTACAATTTGTACACAGAAAAGTGACCCCACTACACATGGGGGAGTTTAACACCGACAGTAGAGAGCATAACGGTCATTGCTCTAATATTGGTGTATATGGCATATAAGATCCTAAAGATAGAGGAAACAAAGGCATGACTTGTGATGCTATGTAGGTAAACCATATCTGTACTAACTGTGACTGATAGAAGATATACAGCATTATTGTTGACATATGCTGAAACCTGAGACTAGCCTCTATCCTATGCTAGGATGGCCCTCAATGTATTCATTGCTATATATGCTCCAAGATGGAAGCTCTCATAGATCAGTTAGGAAACACACTTCACAGAGGGGCCTTAAGAGGCAGTGTGACCTAAACATAGATTTCCAAATGTGAGCAACTAATGTATTTTCTTTTTCTGGGTAGCTGGTAAGTGTGCTGGTAAATGTTTGTATTGTGTTTTGTGAAAGGCATTTCATGTACATCTTACTAAAAGCTAGTTACAAAATAATTGGAGCATTTGCCATTTTCGTTTAGTTTGATGGAATTGGTGTGGGGACACGCTAGGTCTCTTAAGCTGTGCTGGGCTTCTGGTGTACCCTTGAGCCTTTAATGAGGAATGGGCTACCTCCAGGCACACCGCCCTTAAAATGTATTCATTACTATATATGCTCCATAAATGGGAGGTTCTCCTAGATAAGAGTTAGGAACACACTTTACACAAGGCCCTGGTGAAGAAGTGTGGCTTCCACACTTTTGCAAATGTGTGCAACTAAATCCTGTTTTTCGTGTTAATCAGTGTAACTTGATTTCTTGCTGGCTATGTGGCTGGCTATGTATCTGTTTTAGGAAGGCTTTAGTGTGTTATGCACGGTTTATAGTGGGGGCATTTGGATTGCTTTAACCCCTTCTCATTATAACCTATATAGCTATACTGTCTTGGTGGATCCAGAGTCCTGCTCCATAGATGCCTTGGCTTCCAGACACTGCACCGATTATGAAGAAATAGCCAGAAACAGCTGTATGCAGTTTGGAAAAGGAGCCTTGTAATACAATTGGTTGTATTTGCATTATACACCAGCGGTTCTGTGCATCTGGCCATAGGGGTTAAAAGGAATGATTTGCATAATTTTGCCCGCTGTCCTAAAATGAGGAATAATCCTCTTATTTTTTTTGGCTAGGTGGAGGAAAAACCTGTGAATACGTCGTTTTAAGAAGGCTTTACCTGTGCTATTCATGGTTTACAGCAGGGGTAGCAAAGCTTTCAGAGGAGGATATCTACCTGAACAACATGGAGGAGATCAGAGATCACTGGGATTTGGAGTTTTTTTCTTTTACACAGTGTGCAGTTACCTGTGTTTTTTCCTCATGGATAAATGCAGGCAACTACAATGACCCACAGAAAATAAGAGTTTTCTATGGGTCATATTCATACGGTTTCTCTGTGCTCCACAGAGGATATGCAATAGGTTTGCATATTATTGCATCTCACTGGATGTCCCTGCATGTCACTGCACAGCAAACGGTTAACAAGGTCAGTTGGATGTAATGCAACGTACAGGGGTCAGTAGTATGTGAGGTAGTGTACAGGTGTCAGCAGGTTGCAGGGCAGATTACAGGGGGCAGTGAACTGTGGGAGTTGGGCAGTGGACGATATCTGTAGGACTGCAGTGCCTGGTAATTCAGGGGTTGTGAGCAACCCAATTGGCTCTCTGCCTGGCAGCTGCGGAGTTAAATCTGTGTGTGGTCACTTAGCTCACCTCTCCTCTCCTCATACAGACTGCCTTTGAAATCCTGTGTCCTTCTGTGTATACCCAGGAGATTGCCACTGGCATAAGTAATGTCATGTCTGTGTGTCTGCTTGGCGTTTACACTGGACGCGGTTCTCAATCCCACCCATGAAATTGTGTACCCGCGTGCCTCTGATCTTGCCCGACATAGCTACATTTACTTTGTGTATGATACTTCTGCTCTTCCTCCGGTGAAATCCTTCACCCTCTGCGGATGCGCCGGCTCACGAGAAGACAAAGAGGTCAGGTGCCGGTGCATGCGCAGAGGGTGAAGAATATCACAGGAAGTGGAGGAGCAGTGCAGATCGGGGGTTGGCAACGTAGGGACGCAGTCTACCTGTCACCTGCCGGCTATCGACGTGTAGCCCACGATCAACTGATTGCCGACCCCCGGTTGCCAGTAAGGGCTTTTTGATTGGTTTTGGTTATCAAAACCTTGATGATTTTATGATCTCATGGCAATAAAATTTGCCCTCTTGGAAAGACTGAAAAACTGCCCAGCCACAGCTCACTTTACATATACTGTAATGGCTTGACCTACCTTGACCCCACAGTAATGTAGATGCACCCAGGATTCTTCAGCCTGTTTTTTCTGCAAGAACTCGTAGGTCTGTGCCCTCCTCTGTTTGGCCTGCTCAGTCTCTGGACGCGAAAACCGCACCTAAGTGTAAGAATAGATCACAATTTTACAAGCTAAATCAGACCTACCTTGTAAAACAAGCATTAAAAAGATCAATCCACCAGAAACCAGATTTTTATACTTACTATAAATTCTTCTTACTCCAAGACCATTGAGGCACACAGCAATTCAGCAACAGTCAAGAGTTAAGCCGGGTACACACACACACACAAGTCAAATGTCGGGAGACATTTGCTGGTTAAAAAATAAATAAAAAATGCCTGATATTCGGCACGTGGCCGGCTTATGTCGGATGAGCATGCTGGAAAACCAGCAACCAACCAACTCCCTATCAGCGCTCTCAATCAGCTGACAGTTTTTTTTCGTGAACTAATGGCGTGCGCCAGGCTTTATACACCTGGCTTCAGAAGGTTGGGATGCTGGCAAACAGAAAAAATTGTAAACCAGCCCCATTTAACCTTTCCTCTACCCAGCATGCCTGAGAGGTGGAACCCGTATCCCTTATTTGACTTAAAAAAAAAATATTTTCATTTTTTTACAGTAAAATACAAAATCTTATTTTCTACATTGTATTCAGAAAAAGTCAGGATGTCCAACAACAGTCAAATCGAGGGGTGGAAAAACGGCCATTGACAAGCCCAAAAACCATCTGCGTTAGAGGTATCTGAAGATCAATGCTGTGTCAAATCTAGATGAGGTGAAGCCCTTGCAAGAGTTGTCATGACCAAATGGAAGGCCAGAGGATCAACTGAATCACTGTCAAGGGGAGCTTTTCCCTGAAGCACCAAAGGGCATCCCACCCACAAGAGGCTGGAGGACCGACCAACAATCCACCAAAAACGTGGAACAAAAAAAAAAAATACCCAAAAAATGGGAGGAAACTAGAGCAAATAATGAGTAGTGGTTAGTAGGAAAACATACTTGGCCCAAACCCCAGTAAAATGGTTATCCAGAAGGAACTTTTTGACAAAACACACACAAACTCAAAAGAGAAGACCTGCTGTTTAACACAAGAAGGCTCAGCCTAATATACATAATCCTTGAAATTCAACAAAAGATAACAGTTATGAGAACCCCACAACATATCTCAAAGTATAGAAATGGTGACCCCCAAGACTGGAGGAAAAAAAACAAGGGCATGAACTCTGGGGTCCACTTGAAGAAGGGAGGTAGGGTGAGTGGCAGCTCTGACACAAAGGGTAAACAGGTATGAGGTATACTGAACCCTAGACTGGTGCACAAAAACACCAGAATCAGAATGATTAGTGGGGTTCTTAACAACCGTTTACCCATGAGTATTCCTAAATTTGACTGACAAAACTGCAAAACTGCTTAACCACTTTCAGTTCAAAAACCTTCTTGGAGGTCAAGGTCCTGCAGCGCTCAGGCAATGTCCAACAGAGAGCTCAGGATTCTGGGGAATAAGATGGAAGTCCCAAGCATGCGAATAGACCCATCAGAGAAGCGCTCCCAGGGTGTGAGGAAGGAACTAGGTCAGAGACCTAAGGATTGCACTCTGGATGTTTAGAACCAATAAGAGCATCCGGTTGTCTTACCCAGAGTCCAGGCTCTTATACATAGAGGGGGAGGCTGAAATGGGCTAAGCATTCTCACGAGAAGAAACCATATTTAAGGACATGGCTCAATCAAACCACAAAACTCAAAGAGTAGACAGGGGAATATCTGACAGATATAAAAGACCCACAGGAAGTAGACTTCCTTAGTGAGGGCCCAAGCTGAAAACCTCAGCTCATAGGGGACCACAGCTTGACACCTAGGAAGCCATATCCAGATTAAGTCTGCAGATGATGACCCACAGAAGGGCTCGAATTACAGAAAGTCCAGGAAACTCATGAGCGTTTCACTGTGGGGATGCCAAGAGAAAGCACTAGGGTGGACATAAGGGCCAGTGCTGTAAGAAGGACTGGTGCTGCTGGAGACACTGAAGGGTCAGTTCCTTAACTAGGCAGGATACCAGCAGAATTGGCCCATTGAGCAAGTGTGAAGGACAGCTGAAGGAAATGCCTGACTCAAAGATCTAGAGAATGCTAAAGGGAGGAACTTGAAAACCCAAATTACGGAGGAAGGTAGAATACCAAAGGACCCAGCTGGATAAACAAAGAACCACACGTAAATATGAAAAGCAACCTTCATGAACAAGGGTGACAAGAGGTTGGATGATTTCTGGCTTCAAGTCCTACAGCTTGAGTGAGAGGCAGGGTCTGAATGTCTACACTGTACTAGTGCTAGATGAAGGATGGGGTTATGCTCTGCTCCTTCCACAGATCTTCTAGGTTGAGATAGGTGCATGCTCTGGCCACCAGTGGCATTTCTAATAGCTGCCAACAGCAGGTCCAAAAGAGACAACATCCCTTGAAGGGTGACCGAGTTAGATGTTCTTTGGCCATATCATTGGCATGATAGGCTTGAAGCTAAAGTGCCCTACATACATGAATGGACATTAGACCCATACGAGACACAAGTTCAGTTGCTTATAACAAGCTATTGCAACAAAAGTGCAAAGTCTCAGGCATTTTCTCAGATTCCTCTATAAAACAAGGGTCTACACCCCAAAATTGGATGGATTTCCCCAGTCTGCCATAGTTCAACAACTTACAATCACCACCAATGAAAGCCAGTCACTCCAGTTAATTCAAACTGGGCTCCAAGATGGGAGTTTACCTGTCTGTCAGTGAAATCCTGCTCCAGTAACTGGGCACAAACAGATACATTCCAAAGTGCACACAAAAGGTCCTGGGAGGCCTTGGCCCTACAGAGCTGAAGAAGCCTTTGTGGTGGATGACCAGATGGTGGTGTGGTGGCTCAAATTCCAGCTCCTTCTAGGAATACCAAGTAAAGGTGCTCAGAACAACTAGGGCTTATGGGCCAAGGTTAACTGCAGCAACAGGATAGTCTGCTGTATAACCTTAAGACACCATGTGCCCCATAGTGCAAAACAACTAGGCTTAATGTTAAGCAAGGCCTCTAGTACTCACAAACACAGGCAACTGGTGCTGGATTTCTGTTAGCCAGAGGTGACAGAGTTACTATAGGCAGGCAATGGAATTAGACCAGAAACAGAATGATCGCCATGGTGCTTCACAAGCAAGAGCAGCAGTAGAATGGTGCTTCTATAGACTGAATAGCAGGAAGAGTGCTGGGCGTGAACATAATGCACTCCACCTAGCTGACATTAGTGCTTGGTCCATCAGCCTTCACAGGTAAACCGGCGGTGGCTGATTGGCATCTCTCACTAAGTGAGTCTTCAGAGAAAGGGTCTAACCAGAGGTTGTATATAGCACAAAGTTGCACCGCTCCAGGGGAAATAAGAGATCTCCCCTGGTATGACAATTACTGGGTGCCAGCCTTGATCCACAACCAGAGCATGAATAGAAGAAAAAAGGAAGTGGCGGAACTTGCCAGCATAAAAAAACGACTATTTTTATGCTGGCAAGTGTCACCACTTCTTTTTCTTCTAACCAGAGGCTGTCTTCATGGCTCTGGAGAAAATTAGTGAGGACAGCCACACTCCAATCCAACATATTTATTCAGGCAAAACAGGCACTACAAAAACCAGCAGAACTCAGGACAGCTGACGCGTTTCCCATCAATTCAGTGTTTACTCATAGCTGAGTAAACACTGAATTGGTGGGAAACGCGTCAGCTGTCCTGAGTTCTGCTGGTTTTTGAGTAAACACTGAATTGGTGGGAAACGCGTCAGCTGTACTGAGTTCTGCTGGTTTTTGTAGTGCCTGTTTTGCCTGAATAAATATACGTTGGATTGGAGTGCGGCTGTCCTCACTAATTTTCTCCAGAGCCATGAAGACAGCCTCTGGTTAGAAGAAAAAGAAGTGGTGACACTTGCCAGCATAAAAATAGTCATTGCCGGCACCCTTGGTCCCTGAGAGAAGTACTTTCCTTATTTCATCTGCCTGAGCGGCAATTTCTGTTCTTCATGGCTCTGGACCTGGAAAGCACTCTGCAGCTAACCAACACACTACACTCAAGATGGACACATTCCAGGCTAGTCCAGTATAGAGGTCCAGGCATAACAATCAAAGCTTTTGCTGAGGATACACCAATCTGCTTATCTGCTATTTAGAGATTAACAAAAGCAGTGATGTCAGAATCTTATAGTTGTTTTTATCATAGATGACGAAAAGTGGTCAAACTGCCTAGGACATTAGTAAAAGACTGAGGCATGCTGGGGAGAGAAATGGTTATATGGGGCCCAAATTACTGTTTTCCAGTGTATCCGCTTCCTGTGGGCAAGCATATATCCGTGGCTGTCTAATTTCCTGTGTCCTTCAAAAGGGAAATAGTGAAAGTGATATTTAATTATAGAAGATGATTGGTGGGGTTAGCCAGTCCCTGGCTTGTTATGTCAAATACTTTAGGGTCCTGTATTGACAGTTAATGGCATCAGTTTAAGATCATTCTGAATAGATAATATGATCTGCAGTTGACCTCCTAACCCTACTTCAAGCAGTTTTGCATTCCCATAAACTTATATGGGATTGCAAACCCAGTCCGATGCCAACAAAAGCCAAAAAAACTGAAGTCTTAATGTCGTATGGACTGACACATTAAGGGGCCCAATCTACCACAAAAAAAAAAAATATTTTTTTTTTTTTTAAATATATTAATTTGTGCATACCTTCCAGCAGTTTATGTCTCCCACTGACTAAATTTAAGGTCTGTGCACCTGCCAGAGCAACAACCGGTCAAATTCTTTCAAAATTTTCATATTATTGAGAATGCAACAAGAATATTTGAAAATATTCTCCTATTGCAGTTGGGGTGAGTCTAAGAAGGGTGGAAAAAACTTGGGCTATGGGGAACACCTATTTGCTTAAAGTGTATAGGTAGATAAGACCTGTCAGTTTTTTTTTTTACGTCTGTCTGATGGTAAGATTCATCCTTTTCATTTGTTCTGGTGATCAGGGTCACCAAGACAGAAAGCAATGAAAAATTCAAAATGTTATAGTTGTGAGAGGACATTTTCAATGAGGGAAAAGGGCTGGGTTCACCAAGCTATTCAAGTCAAAGGTACCAATATCGTCTTGGATCCCTCAGGTGATCATTAATCACTAATAACCAAAATCAGAGCACAACTAGTTCCATTCAGGGCCAATTCACACCAGTGCACTGCCTGGCTGTTTAACTACTGCAATGACTTCAATAACTTTTTAGTCACCAACTCCGAACAAGTATGCAGATCAGGAACCTGACTCCACTTGCTACACCACAGTTCCAATTCTCCCAATATTAAAGAAGCCATTTGGAACGGTGTTACAGGCAAGCAACTAGGGTTTAAAAAAAAGGAGATTAGCAATGCGTTTTACAATATAGCATAAAAAAACTAAAGGAAAAAAATAACCAAAACACATTCACACTTGTTCATCTTCTTTCCACAGAAGATAATATAACAAGCAGTAATAGTGTAAAATAACCAAAATATTACTCCAGCACTGTTTAAACTAAAGGCTCAAACCCTCTTTATAACTATATAGTAGACAGGTCACTTAATGAAGAGAGAAAAAATGAAAAGCAATAAGAAAGTAAATTTAACAAAGATATACTGTATGTAAACTTAATGGTGACCAGAACTCTTAGCAAGTCAGACCAATTAGATGAAGCATTAATAGTGAAAAACGAGACCAATACCAACAAGACCAACACTATGCCAGACTTACAGTAACTTGCTTTACGTCGTCCTCACCTTCATCTTGTGAGGAATCTCCAGCTGAAGAAAAAAACAATATGGGAGGTTCAATAAGAATGCTAGATTTGGATACCATGGAAATCAAAGTCCCATGAATCCAGGGGAAATCATACTAGATAGGAGTGTTTTATTTATGGCAGACTTCAGATTTCAATATATTTAAAGAAAATCCTAAGCGTGAAACACACAATTAATAATCCAGCTTACCATCATTTGCAGCTTCCCGCTCTTTGAATTTAGTGTCTGCTTTGTCCAGATATGTAAAACTGGGACGTAATTGAAGAATACCATACAAAGGAGTTAAGTGAATTTCACCTGCATAGAGAAACACACAGATGTAATCTAGCAAGACAAAAACCAAGCTTATTCCATTATTGTAACATGTTTTTCATCAAACCCTGAATGTGGAGCTATACTTAATGTTATCACTCCTATTGGGATGGACAGATATTATAAGAGCTGAAATTATTTACCCATCCCAAGGAAAATGCAGTTCCAAAAATTGACTGGTGCTAGTCATATGTCAAAATTCTAGGCTTTTAACCACTTGACCTCTGGAAGGTTTTACACCCTTCATGACCAGGCCATTTTTTGCTATTCGGCACTCAGATTTTAACCCATTCAAGCCGACCATGCGCAAATATGTAGGGGTTGTACCGGGGTGATGCATGCAGTTGCACGCATCACCCCAGTACCGTTTTTTAGAGCCAGCGGTTGGCTTTCTTGGGATAACAACCGATGTGGCTAAAAGCCGCTCGGCTGTTATCCCAAGGAGCGGGATAGGATCCCTCCCGCCGTCTTCCGCGTCTCTCCCATCCCACCTGAGACCCGAATGAAGCTGGAATCAGCTTTGACCGGGTCTCGGATATAGTAACCCAGAAGTGAGTTTACTGAAGACTTAAAAGGCGCCAAATAAAAAAATGTCAGTATTCAAAAACAGCCAAACTTGGCGTTTTGAATGCTTTTAAGTGCAAAAGGAGGGATTTGAGGTCTTATAGACCCCAGATCCCTCCAAAAAGTAATGAAGTCTACAATCTAGTCAGTAGAGAAAGCTGGAGCCAATGATTGGGGAGTGAAGGGGCTACATATACCCCTATACCAATGGAGAGGCTTAGATACAGCCTCTGTACAGAAACCCAAGGATGGCAAGTGCCCTGTATGGCTTTTAACCACTTCAGCCCCGGACCATTTCGCTGGCCAAAGACCAGAGCATTTTTTGCAATTTGGCACTGCGTCGCTTTAACCGACAATTGCGCGGTCGTGCGACATGGCTCCCGAACAAAATTGACGTCCTTTTTTTCCCTACAAATAGAGCTTTCTTTTGGTGGTATTTGATCACCTCTGCGATTTTTATTTTTTGCGCTATAAACAAAAATAGAGCGAATTTTTTTTTTAAAAAAAAGCAATATTTTTTACTTTTTGCTATAATAAATATCCCCCCAAATATATATAAAAAAAAATAGGATTTTTATAACGGCTTACCTGTAAAATCCTTTTCTTGGAGTACATCACGGGACACAGAGCGACATAGTCATTACTAATGGGATGTCTTAAAGCAATGCCCAACGAGGGGGGGGGGATACACCATATATAAGCTGAGCGCTATCAGACATGAGGATCTTTTGCGGCCTGCAACACACTGCGCCCAAAGGCGACATCCTCCTGACTTCTAACGTCCACCTGGTAGAACCTAGTAAACGTGTGTACTGAAGACCATGTTGCGGCCTTACAGATTTGAGCCAGGGAGGCCTGGTGATGCACTGCCCATGAAGTTCCAACTGCTCTCGTGGAGTGCGCCCTAACTTTGAACGGAGGCGGTCTCCTTCTCAAGCCATAGGCTTGCATTATGACCTGTCGAATCCACTTGGCTAAAGTAGATTTTGACGCTGCCTGACCCCTTCTGGGGCCTTCCGGCAGAATAAACAAAGTATCCGTTCTGCGAATCTGAGCAGTGGCTTTTAGATAAGCTTTAACTGCTCTTACTACATCCAAAGAATGCAATAACTTTTCCTCTACCGAAGTAGGTTTGGGGAAAAAAGAAGGAAGAACCACATCTTGGTTCAAATGAAACCTCGATACCACCTTAGGAAGAAAGGCTGGATGAGGACGTAACACTACTCTGTCCTTATGGATAACCAGATATGGCTCCCTACAGGACATAGCTGCTAATTCCGACACTCTTTTAGCCGAACAAATGGCTACTAGAAAAATCAATTTCCTGGTGAGAAGAACCAGGGAAATATGCTGTAATGGTTCAAATGGTTGTTTCTGTAGAACCGACAGAACCAAGTTTAGATCCCATGGACATATGGGAATATTAACCGGAGGACTAATACGCATCACTCCTTGTATAAAGGCTTTGACTAGTGAATGCGAAGCCAAGGGCCTTTGAAAAAATATTGACAAGGCCGAAATCTGACCCTTGATAGTACTCAAGGCAAGCTTCCCATCTACAGCCCATTGTAGGAAGTCCAGAATCCTACCTATTACGTATTTACGTGGATGCCATTTCTTGGCCTCACACCAGGCGATGTACGCCTTCCAGATTCTATAGTAGATCTGCCTGGATACCGGCTTCCTGGCATTGATCATGGTAGATACCACAGCATTAGAGAGCCCTCTCTTTTTTAGAATGTGGGCTTCAATAGCCAGGCCGTCAAACCTAGGGCTGGTAAGGAAGGGTGGTATATCGGTCCTTGCGAAAGCAGGTCCGGACGATGTGGGAGGGTCCAAGGACTCCCCACAGACATCTTTACAATCTCCGCGTACCATGCTCTTCGGGGCCACGCTGGAGCCACCAGAATCACTGGTTTCTTTTCTACCCTGATTCTGCGGAGTAATCGAGGTAACAATTGTGGCGGTGGGAATGCATATATCAGCTTGAACTGATCCCAAGGGAACACTAGGGCATCCGAGCCGCAAGCTAGGGGATCCCTTGTCCAAGAGACAAACCTGTCCACTTTTGCGTTGAATCTGGATGCTAGCAGATCTACATCCGGTGTTCCCCACCGCTGACATATTGTCCGGAAAACCTCGGGATGAAGGGACCATTCCCCTGGGCATAATTGTTGGCGACTTAGAAAGTCCGCCTTCCAATTCTCCACTCCTGGAATGAATACCGCAGATATGGCTGGGACATATCTTTCTGCCCATCTCAGGATGTAATTTACTTCCCTCTGGGCTGCACGACTCCTGGTGCCCCCCTGATGATTGATATATGCCACTGCTGTGGCATTGTCTGATTGAATTCTGACAGGGGACCCTTGAAGTTTGGATGTCCATGCTACTAGGGCATACCGGGCTGCTCGTATCTCTAAGAGATTGATGGGCAGGGCCTTTTCCGCATCCGACCATCTGCCCTGGAGAGACCATTGCTCCAGTACTGCTCCCCAGCCTATAAGGCTGGCATCTGTAGTGACCACCTTCCAAGAAATCGGACTGAAGGATTTCCCTCTTTCCAGATTCTGGGGAACCAACCACCAGCGGAGGCTCTTGCAAACGGAAGGGGACAAGGACATTGGTAAGTCCAGAGCCTGAACTTTTTTGTTCCAGGCTGACAGTATGGCCCTTTGCAAATTCCTTGAATGGAATTGACCGTAGGGTACTGCTTCGAATGATGCCACCATTTTTCCCAGCAGCCTCATGCATAGGCGTATGGATGGCTGTCTTTTTGAACCCATTAAGTGGATCAAATCTCTCAAAGACGACCCCTTTTCTTGAGGCAAGAAAATTTTTCTCTGGTCTGAATCCAGCCTTAGCCCCAAGTATTCCAGACTTTTGACTGGTTTTAGGGCTGACTTGTCTCGGTTGATAATCCAACCGTGATATTCCAGATACTTGATTGTCTCGTGAACAACCACTTCTAGTTTTTCCACTGAGTGGTCTATCAGCAACAAGTCGTCTAGATATGCCATTATCGTTACACCCCGTGTTCTTAGATTGGCCAATAATGGGGCCAGAATTTTTGTGAACACTCGTGGTGCTGTGGCCAGACCGAAGGGTAAGGCTCTGAACTGAAAATGGCGCCCTTCTACCGCAAAGCGTAGAAATTTTTGGTGGGCTGGAAAGATGGGAATGTGCAAATAAGCATCTTTGATGTCGATCGAGGCTAACCATTCCTCCCCTTGTAGGGCAGTGGCCACCGACCGGATCGACTCCATCCGGAAAGTCCTGATATGTAGGAATTTGTTTAGCCCTTTTAGATTTAATATGGGCCTCACGTCCCCGTTTGGCTTCGGGACTGTAAAGAGGTTTGAGTAAACCCCGAACCCCCATTCTTCCAGGGGAACCTCTATAATTACTGCTTGGAGCAATAATTGTTCTAGTGCCAACAGGAGGGATCCTCTCTTCTGGGGATCCCTTGGCACGTTTGACCTTATAAAGTGGGAAGGAGGGGAGTCTTTTAACTCCAATTTGTATCCCAGATTTACTGCGGAGAGCACCCATCTGTCTCTGATCGTGTCCCGCCAGGTCTCTGCGAACAACTGAAGTCTTCCCCCCACCCGATTGAGTGGGGGCAACCCTTCATGCATTTGACTTTGGGGGAGGTTTTGTACCTCTCCTGCTCCAGGGCTTCTTGTTACCCTGCAATTGTCCCTGATTTTTACCTCCGGGATTTGACCGAGGAGGCCGTCGGAACTGTTTCACAGCCGATGTCCTAGGGACTGGAGAAGCAGGCCTCTTAAAAGAGGGACCTCTAACTCTGTTTTTAACCGGCAAAAGTGTACTTTTACCGCTGGAAATTCTCTGGATATATTTGTCCAGGTCTTCCCCGAATAAGCGTTCACCATGAAATGGGAAGCTGACCAGCAATTTTTTACAGGGAGCTTCAGCAGACCAGTTTTTGAGCCATAGAAGCCTGCGCATATGTACTACAGACAGCGTAAGGCGGGAGGCCTGATGGATTGAATCCTTTATAGCGTCCACCGCAAAGCATAAGGCTCTAGGTAGATCAGCTAGGGCAAGAGCATGCTGATCTGGCAAGTCCCTTAAGACCTGTTTCAACTGATCCTTCACTGCTTGGCAGACCCCAATAGCTGCCACTGCTGGTTGTGTCACCAATCCTGCTGTAGAAAAAGCAGATTTTAATAAGGACTCTAATTTTTTATCTATTGGGTCCTTGAACATTTGGACATTATCCACTGGACATGTCAGTGATTTATTCACACAAGAGATGGCTGCGTCCACTGTAGGGACCCTCCATTTTTTGATGAACTTATCCTCCATGGGATAGACCACTTGAAATCTCTTGGGAGGAGTAAATATTTTATCAGGATGCTCCCAATCCTGGTAAATGAGCCCTTCCAGTAAAGGATGGATCGGAAAGGAACAGTCTGGGGAGCTTTTAGCGACCCCAACGAGGAGACAGAAGTGGATGATGGCTCCGCAAGGGGCATTTTAAATGCTGATCGGACCATATTAGTCAGGGACTGAACCCATAACCTTTCAGCATGTGATGCTGAGAATGGCTCTTCCACTGTTGATTCCTCTACAACAGAATCGACCTCATCCTGATCCCCTTCAGGCAGGTCGATCCCTGTATGGGACTGTTGCTCTGCTAACAGGCACTCTGAGGGAGGAGACGGAGATCGAGCGCTTTTTTCCTGTGACAGGGAAGCAGCGATCAATGCTGACAATCTCTCTTCCAGCCCTCCCAGAGCTGAGGAAAAAACCTCCTCTGTTACATACACAGGAGCAGGTGAACTGAGGACAGCCACAGTACCAGGTACTCCTGAGGGTGCTCTACGGTCACTAACCTCTGATTCTTCAGGGGAGACTGGTGCAGCCGAAGCATGCCCAAGATCCTCAGAGCCCGATGGAGACCCCCTATGCTTCCTGGAATTTTTAGTCCCGGAGTTTTTTGACGGCATTATTCCTAAGCCCAAAGCTGAGGTATTCCAGCCGAAATACACCACTTACTGACAATAGTCTAGCACAAATGCTGCTATAAAACCAGTTGGTGTCTACTAATGTGCCTTTCTATGGGGATGCCTGCATCAACCGCTTGCTGTATGCCTTTTTTAAATGTTGCCAGCTCTGTCTCTGCACTCCATAGCCAGCTCACAACACATAATTGTGGTTTTTAACATGCTGGGACGCCCGCACATGCGCAGAAGCGCGCACAGAGCGTCATCCCCCAAGCTCCGCCCCCTTTCCCGGCTCACCTCTATATATAGAGGCGCGTGCACGCGCACGCGCGCGGCCACGTGCGCCTTCGGCGCTAATTTTGAAAAGGAAACCAGGGACAAGAGCCAGGGCCCCTTTTGCCGCAGGCCGGGGGATGGACAAGCATTGCAACATGGCAGAGGAAGCAGTTTCCCACAAGAGAACTCACCATCTGCCTGGACTTGCTCTGATAAAAAGAAACTAGTCCACATGACAAGAAACGTTCCACAGCGGCCTCTAGTGGATTAACACAGGTACCGCAGTCTAATATATTAAATATATATATATATATATATATATATATATATATATATATATATATATATATATATATATATATATATATATATATATATATATATATATTTTTTTTTTTTTTTTCTTGACCACTATTAAAATTATTACATTTTTTAGTAGTTACAGGCATGCACAGATATTAGCGGGAATACCGTTAGGTAACAGACAGAAAGACAAATTAGGCTTGGGGGTCCCCCAATAGAACCAAGTTCCTGGGGGCCCCCACTTACCTGTTCCCCGCCGCAGGACTTTGTTTGGTCCACAGAAGCCCAAACTTCACCTATCACGGCAGGCATTGTAATTAAACCTTCAGGGACCGGGTTTCCCAAGGATTCCACTCCCCTGGACCTGTATAGCACCCTGCACAGAAAACATCTTGGTCATGGGTATGACCAGAGCTCTGGATCCCAGGGTCCAGCTCTCCTAAGAGAAGCATTACAGGCAAAACCTTGCTCTTCTCTGCAAGGCCCGGGTACCGACCGTTTAGCTATGAAGCTTTTTTGGTCGGATCCGGAATAGCTTACTGAGGCCCAAAAGAACCTGTACGCAAGCTCAGTGAAAAACACATGTTTCTTCTTGGCCAACACCTTAGACACTGGCAAAAAACTGAGGTGCTCCCGGATGGGAGGGGCTTATATAGGGGAGGGTACTTCCGGTTTTGGAAGTTGCCAGTGCCAGCACCTGAAGGTATCTATATAACCCATTAGTAATGACTATGTCGCTCTGTGTCCCGTGATGTACGAGAAAGAAATAAAAATTTTGCTCAGTTTAGGCCAATACGGATTCTTCTACATATTTTTTTTTTTTTTTACCAAAAAAAAAAAAAAAAAAAAAAATCGCAATAAGCGCTTATTGATTAGTTTGCACGAAAGTTATAGAGTCTACAAAATAGGGGATAGTTTTATGGCATTTTTATTAATCTTTTTTTTTTTTTACTAGTAATGGCGGCGATCAGCGACATTATGGCGGACACATTTTTGGGACCATTGTCATTTTTACAGCGATCAGTGCTATAAATATGCACTGATTACTGTGAAAATTACACTGGCAGGGAAGGGGTTAACCACTAGGTGGCGCTGAAGGGGTTAAGTGTGCCCTAGGGAGTGATTCTTACTGTTAAGGGGAGTGACTACATGTGACACGTCACTGATCGCTGTTCCCGATCACAGGGAACAGACAATCAGTGACAGTGTCACTAGGCAGAACGGGTAGATGCATGTTTACATTTGCCTCTCCCCATTCTGCAGCTCTGTGACCCGATCGCGGGACACCGGCGGACATCGATTCCGAGGGTCCTGCGGGCACGGAGCTCGCAGCAGGGGCGCGTGCGCGCCCGGCGGGAATTTCAAAGTTACTTTGCCCAGCCGTGCCATTCTGCCGACGTAAGCCGGTCAAACTTTGATCTTTCATTGCATGGCAATTGTAAAAGGGACAGAACCGCCTGGTTGGAGTATATCTTGTCCAGATGGAAATATGGCCATGATCTGCCATGTACTGATAGAGAGATTTATATATAGGGTTAGCCATTTACTGTTATTTATTTTTCACGATTGAAAAGCCATTAGATCTCCTTTAGAACTAATGTCTCGGTTCTGTTACATGGGAATATACTCCACGCTTCTCCTCTTTTTACCTTGGGCCTGTTCTCAATTCTAGGGGCCATAAATGATGTCTCATGTAATCATGATGTTAGTCACTGTTGCCATATATGAGAATACTCTAATTGCAATAATGTGATACTGTTGAACTATAATATTTACTTCCAGTGTGGTACTTTCCCGAGTAAGAACGTATTGTTATTTGGCATTTGAAACGCGTTTCTGTGGGGATTTGCCTCTATGACAGCAAACAACTGGATGTACCACATACTATGAAGTATAATCAAGTGATGATGACCCTCATTTTGCTGTTTTTATAGTGCAATGTTGTAATCAACTGTGTTCCAATACTCCCAAACTACAGGGAGGGTTTTATGATTTGTAATGGGAAAAAAAAAAAATGGAAAAAACTTAGGTTGATAACAAGGGGGACAGAGGACACTGCTATAAAGGGAGGGGCAGGAGAAACTACAGTGCATACTGTCGGCGGGTTCTGGATCACAGAAGAACACAAATATAAGTATACTCTCTCCTGTGACCCACTTTGGTCATACCTTTTTTTTTTTTTTTTAAATAAATACTTTTTTCTCTAAATGAAAATGTTGCATCAAGCCCATACGTTGCATTGCTGGCATAGCTAGGTAACAGACACACCTCTCAGCATGTGCTCTCAAATAGAGCTGCACTATATAGAAAGAGTAAAAAAAAAAATATGTAAATTTGATAATGGAATGCAATACCCGCATTTCTGTTTCTTTAACTATAACTGGGCTTAATGAAGGCTTTCCTCAAGCTGGAAGAGAGCAACTATAAAAAAACATTAAGCGTGACAATAATATACCTTTTCTATAGAATGCAGCTGCATAGCGATTTGAGTTACTTGCAGCTTGTATGGACGAGAAGGTCTGTTTGTCCATAAGTTTCCTAGGTAAAAAAAAAAAAAAAAAACACAACACACACACACATTAGGACACTAGAATCTAAAAAATACTTATAACAGACAAAATACACTAATGAACTTTAACATCTTGGGGTTAACAATTTGCAAAACATGGGGACTAAAGCTGGCCATAGACAGCTCAAAATTCAGCTGGTTCAGTAGGGACCACCTACATTTTGAACTGTCCCAGTTTCCTTCATCCACCTTGTTTGTGCGGATGGAGGAATCGGTTTTGTTTTTTTTATCAACCTGCAGGCAGAGTGAAAAAAAAAAAAAAAAAAACCATCTAACTTAAAACTGCCTATCTTGGGACTCTGTTAAAGTATATAGGTAATGAGATAAGTAATACTTATAGAACCATCATCTCACAACCCTAAACTGAATTTTATTTACTTCCCCCTTTAATATTGCAGTTACTCCCTACGAAATTAATCCCCACAGAGCACTTTGTGTGCATAATAAATATGGTGTACAAAAATAATATATTTAAAAGCCTATCTTTATCACTGTAATTTGCATACCCATTGAAATGGCTGCAACTACAATTGCCTTTGTTCTAGCCGTCTTTTTTTAAATACTTTTTATTGGTTTTCTGAAACAGTTGTACAATACAGAGCTTTTGGGTATTCTCCGGCTCAAACAGCACAAAAACAGTAATAAAAAAAAAAAAAAACACACAGCTACTACAATGAAACCTGCAGATAGGAAACCCTTAAATAAGGCAGCTAAAAACTTACGAGGAATAGGTACTGGTCTCATCATTACTAGTACCATCAACGTTAAGGGCAATCTGTTCTCCTTTACTGCGGCAATAATTAGGACTCATTGCGTTAATGGCCATATCCATCTCCACCTAGAGAGTGATGTATAAGAAATCGTTATATTTTATGTTACTTGCAGCCACTTTTTATACAGTACATTACATACTTAACAAGGCTATACACACATAGCAATAATCAGCAAGGATGAGCTCTGGCGTGTTCGCAGAGCCCATCAGGAAGTCGGCACTGCGCTGCACTAATCACAGGCAGTGAGACATTGTCCCGATGCACGGCTGCAGAGATCGGGAAATGTCTCACTGCCAGTGATTAGCGCAGTGCAGTGGCGACTTCCTGGCGGGCTCTGCATGAGGGGTTTGCGAACACGCCAGAGCTCATCCTTAGTAATCAGCAGGATGCATCGAGAAATAAATACACAGATGAGATATGTCCTACCTTCTGTTGCTTTGGCTTTATTCTTGCTGCCAGGTGTGGCACGCCATCATAGGTCATCGAAGCAGGCCGGACTGGGTACTAAGTAAAGAAGAATAAATTACAGATTTGCCTTAACTAGATATAAAATGTAAATTATTACTGTTACATTTTTCAATTTTAACCTGTAGCCAGTCAAGATTTTCCAAAACGTCTAAAATCCTTTTTCCAATACTAAAAGAACAAGATGGCGTTTGTAGACAGGAGTCCCTGAACACACTTAATTGACTTGCTACTTTTCCGAACACAATGCACAAAACTTAAAGGATTAGCTCAACTTTATGGAAAAATAAATTCCAATTTTTGCATAAAAAAAAAAAAAAGAAAGCATTGCACCCACCATTAGTAGATCATGAGTGAAATGTGGGCTCCTGCAGATGTGCTCTCTGGCTTTCAGTTCGTACCTTTGTACGGCATGTTTGAAAACCAGAGAACATGTCAGTGGACTAAGAGAGCGCTCATCAGCACCCTTTCAGTCCAATAAAAATACAACCCTTGTCTGTCACAGTGGAAGACGGTACTTGTAGTTTGTTCATTCACAGGAAACGGAATAAATTATGCGGCCATGTGGGCGGAGTCCCGCACAACCAGGTTCTGTTCAAAAAGTGACAACAGGTGCAGGGAAAAGAACCCCTGCCCACGGTCATGGAGAAAGGGCATCAGAAGGAGAGTAGGCAGGAGCATGTTACATGTTTCATCCTAAACATGGGTGGAACAGGTAACATATCCCAAAAGTGAAGTTATCCTTTAAACGTGTAACTAACCCCTTCTCTCCCCAAGGATGGTGCCATCTTAGCCTCTCTTTAGATCTTCAGTTGCTATGGTGCTGCACACATAATCAGCAAGAATGAGCTACAGGCATGTTATGTCCAAACCCAGTTCAGCATAACCTATGAGAAGCTGTCACCCGATCGTATCCCTGCCTGCCCAATCAGCTTCAGCCAGGGTAATCCCTGCCCCACAGCTGCATGCACACAAAGGGAAGGGAATACACGTGATCTAATATAAAACATGTTCTAGTTTATGTGGGGAAAAAAATAGGATTTTTGTACTCACCGTAAAATCCGTTTCTCTGACGTCCATGGACCGACGCAGCTCTCATACTGATTACATGTGGGTATATGTCCCTGCTCGCAGGAGAAGACCTAGGCAGAATGTTAGAGGTTAAAACATTCTAGAACAAGCCAGAGCTGAACAGCCCCGCCCAGGGGGGCGGTCCCTCCGGACATTACCCTCCCACCTGCAGCTAGCAGCCTCAGTTCGTAACAAAGCAGTACAAACTTAAAAGGAAGGGTGGGTGCTGCGTCGGTCCATGGACGTCACAGAAACGGATTTTACAGTGAGTACAAAAATCCTATTTTCTCTTATCGTCCATGGACCGACGCAGCTCTCATACTGATTACATGTGGGACGTCCCAAAGCAGTATAAGAAAAGGGTGGGAGCAAAAAAAAGTAAGGAACAACCAAAACTTCACTCCAAACCAGCAGAGCCCCTCAACGGAGGAGTTGCAACTTTAGACAGCGGCCTGCAACACTTTGCGGCCGAAGGAAGCATCCGAAGATGCAGCCACATCAACCTTGTAGAACTTTGAAAAGGTATGAACGGACGACCAGGTCGTCGCCTTGCACACTTGTGCAACCGACGCTTGATGTCGGAAGGCCCGGGAAGCACCAATTGCCTTGGTGGAATGCGCCGCAACCAGAAAGGGAGGCTCCCGCCCCTTAAGGGCATAGGCCTGTATGACGGTCTGCCTGATCCACCTAAAGACGGTGGCAGACGACACCGCTCGGCCCTGTTTTGGACCAGACACAGATTTCCGAATGGAAACAGTAGCAGACAGGTACACTCGTAAGGCTTGTACCCATCTTAATGTATGAAGCGCAAACTCTCAGGGATGCGATGGGTGAGGACACAAGGACGGAAGAACAATGTCCTTCTTAATGTGAAAGGCCAAGACCATCCTTAGAAAAGAAGGATGGTCGTGGGCGCAACACCAACATATCCTTATGGAGGACCAAGTAAGGCGACTTGCCGAACAAGGCCGCCAACTCAGACACCCGTCTAACCGAAGCAATGGCCACTAAGGCCAACTTCCGGGACAAGGTCAAGAGAGGAATCTCTCTGATATTCTCAAAGGGATGTTCTTGGAGAACCGAGACGCATCAAAATCAGATCCCAAGTAGGGAGAGGAGGCTTGACAGGGGGGGGGATCACATGGCGAACCCCCTGCACAAAAGGTGCTAATCAAGGAATGGCCCGGTAGCGGTCGTTGAAAAAGACAGCCCGGGCCGAAATCCGACCCTCAAAAAAAGGTATGAAAGGCCAGCTTTTGGGTCACACCACGCTGTAAGAACAGCAAAATCCTGGGAACGGAATACATCCGAGGATGCCACTCAAGTTCCTCGCACATAGCGATGTAAGCCTTCCAGGTACGGTGAGATATCTTTCTGGAGGAAGATTCCCGTGTCAACAACATAGAAGAGATGACCAAATACGAGAGAACTCGGTCCTTTAGCACCTGGCTTTAAACAGCCATGCCATTAAAGCCAAGGACTGTAAAGCAGGATGAAGTATGCTCTGCGAAGCCGGCGAGGCAACAACAGTAGCAGAGGGTAAGCATATATCAGGCGATACTGCCCCCACGGGCTTCCAACACGTCTGACGCATCCGCCCAGGGGTCCCTGGACCTGACCACGATCTTGCCACCTTGCGAGTGAGTCGAGAGGCCACATGGTCCACTTCCGGTGCCCCACCTCCGGTAAAGAAGGTGGAAACACCTCCGGATGCAAAGACCCTTCACCTGCAATGCACACGGCCGACAGGACCGTCTTGCAGCGAGACGTATGAAAATCCCAAAGAGACTCCGCAATGTATCGGAGAAGGGAGGCTCCAGTGTACAGGGTGCCTCAAATGTTGGCCAATAAAGGCAACTTGACGGAACTTCCCTAGAAACTTGGTCAGAGGACTAGTACCTCAGCCTCCACAGGTGGCGCAAACCCACCCCGGGCACAGAGACCCTAAAGGCTAAAGCAGTTGTAGTGCACCTGCTAGACGACTGATGGATGAAGCAGAGGCTTTTTCCCAGTCATTGAGCTACAAAAAATGCCAGAGACGCAGCCACTAACGGGCGTAACGCTAACCCTAGCCTGGCGAACACAGTCCAAGCCAGCGCTTCTGATCACCACTGAAAGCAGGTGGAAAGTGATAACTAGAGGTCGACCGATATGGGTTTTTCGCTGGCCGATGCCGATATTTAGAAATTTGGGCGGCCGATGGCCGATTTTTGTGGCCGATTAAAAAAAAAAAAAAAAAAACCACCTCACCCACTCCACTCCTTCCTGCTTACTCCCGTCACTCTAGCACACACTTGATGTCCTCAGTACAGATGGCACTGGTTTGGAACTGGCAGGTGGCACTGATTGGCACTAGCAGATGGCGCTGGTTTGGAACTGACAGTTGGCACTGGCAGGTGGCACTGGTTTGGAACTGGCAGGTGGCACTGGTGTGGAACTGGCAGGAGGCACTGATTAGCACTGGCAGGTGGCACTGATTGGCACTAGCAGATGGCGCTGGTTTGGAACTGACAGTTGGCACTGGCAGGTGGCACTGGTTTGGAACTGGCAGGTGGCACTGGTGTGGAACTGGCAGGAGGCACTGATTAGCACTGGCAGGTGGCACTGATTGGCACTAGCAGATGGCGCTGGTTTGGAACTGACAGATGGCACTATTGGCACTGGCAGGTGGCACTGGTTTGGAACTGACAGATGGCACTGGTTTGGAACTGACAGATGGCACTATTGGCACTGACTGGCACTAGCAGGTGGCACTGGTTTGGAACTGACAGATGGCTCTAGTTTGGGACAGATGGCACTGATTGGCGGTGGCGCTGGCTGGCGGTGGCGCTGGCTGGCGGTGGCGCTGGCTGGCGGTGGCTGGCGGTGGCTGGCGGTGGCGGCGGGTGGTGCTGGCTGGCGGTGGCGGGTGGCGTTGGGTGGCGGGTGGCGTTGGGTGGCGGTGGCGGGTGGCGTTGGCTGGAGGTGGCGGGTGGCACTGGCTGGCGGTGGCGGGTGGTGCTGACGGTGGCTGGCGGTGGCACTGGCTGGCGGCACTGACAGATTGCACTGATTTTGCAGACCCAGCAGCTAAATTACATCAGCCAATGATTGGGCTGCTTTAGAAAGGGGGCGGGGCCACATACACATAGCGACCCGACCAGATACCATCCCATTAGCTGGTGTAATATAGCTGCTGGGTCCCGCCCACCCCGGCCGGGTCCCGCCCACCCCGACATCGAGCTGACAGCTCCTCTCTCTCTCTCTCTCTCTCTCTCTCCTTTCTGCTCACACACTCGGCGGCTCTGGCTGCATCAAGCGCCGCGCTGAGTGTGTGAGCAGAGAGGAGAGAGAGACAGAGAGGAGCTGTCAGCTCGATGTCGGCGTGGGCGGGACCCGGGCCGGGGTGGGCGGGACCCAGCAGCTATATTACACCAGCTAATGGGATGGTATCTGGGCGGGTCGCTACGTGTATGTGGCCCGCCCCCTTTCTAAAGCAGCCCAATCATTGGCTGGTGTAATTTAGCTGCCGGGTCCCGCCCACCCCCGACATCAAGCTGACAGCTCCTCTCTGTCTCTCTCTCCTCTCTGCTCACACACTCAGCGCGGCGCTTGATGCAGCCAGAGCCGCTGAGTGTGGAGAAGGAAGAATGAGCGGAGGTCAGTCTGAAATATCGGCCTAATCTTGACAATAAATCGGCCGATGCCGATTTATCAAAAATGGCCAAATATCGGCCGATATATCGGCCAGCCGATATATCGGTTGACCTCTAGTGATAACCCTGAAACCAGGGATCCTTGTGACAATGCTCCATCCAGCAGCTACCCATGGATAGGTGCTGATAGTATAAACTATGTGTTTGCACAATGTATTGCGTCAAACGCACAAATGGAGAATGTGGGAGGAAACCCACCCAGCCACAAAGAGCATAATACCACCACATACGGCGTATGTAGTTTAGTATTTGTGGATAAACCTATTAAACGCATATATACTGTGCCAGCGACGAAGGCGCGCACATCATCGGGGCCTGGACGTAAACCAGCCACGCAGATTGCGTACACAACCGTGTAGGTATGTTAGCCTGCGAATAAACAAATTGCACATTGAGAATGCGCACACCATTGGAACGCAGGGGAGAAACCTGAGCACCCGGATGAAACCCATGCAGACTGCATACGCATACCGTGTAGGTATTATAGTATGTGTGCTAAACATTTGGCACAAGCCCATGTGTGCATAGCAGGTGGCGCAAAGACCCTAAAGGCTAAAGCAGTTGCAGTGCACCTGCTAGACGACTGATGGATGAAGCAGAGGCTTTTGCCCAATCATTGAGCTACAAAAAACGCCAGAGATGCAGCCACTAACAAACGTAACGCTAACCTCAGCCTGGCAAACACAGTCCAAGCCAGCGCTTCTGATCACCACTGAAAGCAGGTGGAAAGTGGTACCCCTGAAACTAGGGATCCTTGCGACAACGCTCCATCCAGCAGCTACCCATGGATAAGTGCTGATTGTACAAACACATAGTTTATACTATGTATTGCGTCAAACGCGCAAATAGAGTGTGGGAGGAAACCCACCCAGCCACAAAGAGCATAATACAACCACATACGGCGTATGTAGTTTAGTATGTGTGGATAAACCTATTAAACACATTTATACTGTGCCGGCGACGAAGGCGCGCACATCATCGGGCTTGGACGTAAACCAGCCACGCAGATTGCGTACACAACCGTGTAGGTATGTTAGCCTGCGAATAAACAAATTGCACATGTTTATACTGTGCATAGCGCTGAAAATGCGCACACCATTGGAACGCAGGGGAGAAACCTGAGCACCCGGATGAAACCCATGCAGACTGCATACGCATACCGTGTAGGTATTATAGTATGTGTGCTAAACCTTTTGCACAAGTTCATGTGTGCATAGCACCAAAGGCGCGCACACCGTTGGCGCGTGGGAGGAACCGAAGTACCCCACGCATACTCAGAGAATGCAATACCTACAACTACTGTGAATGTATTTAGTGTTGTGTATAAACATAATATGTATGTTTACATCGTGTATTGCACCAAAGGCATGCATGTCATGTAGCGTGGGCAGAAACCCACGCAGACTGCAAAGACATACCGGGTAGGTATGTTAGTATGTGGATATCCAATCGCACAAATTTAGACTGTGCATAGCGCCGAAGCGCCCATACCAATGGAGTGTGGGAGGGAACCGGAGTACCCGGAGGAAAACCACACAGACTGCCTACACATACCGTGTAGGTATTATAGCATGCGTGATAAACATTGAACATGTTTAACTGTGCAGAAGGCCAAAGGCGCACATACCGTCAGCGCGTGGGAGGAAACCGGAACACTCGGAAGAACTCCACGCAGACAGCACACAGATACCGTGTAGGAATGATAGCATGTGAATCAACATATTGCACATGTTTATGCTGTGCATTTCCATTGGAGCGTGGGGGGAAACCGGAGTACCCGGAGGAACCCCACGCAAACAGTATACCCATACTGTAAACATGTATAATATGTGCAATAAAAATATTGAACATGTCTATACTGTGCAGAGAGCCGAAGCGCACATACCATGAGAGTGTGGGAGGACACCGGAGCCCCCGCCAACCCAGAGAGTATAATACATACATTTACTGTGAATGTATCTGGAGTCGTGCATAAACATATTTTGTACGTTTAGATCATGTATGGCACTGAAACACAGCATTGGAACGTGGGGACAGCCACGCAGACACAGAGACCAATAACACATACATACACTGTGAATGTATGCTGCAGTGTAGAGGTATAGGATGAGTTTAAATTATGGCGCAGAGGCGCATAATCTTCTCTGTATCATTCCAACCTGCTTGACTGTGCTGCTGAAGCAGCATTCAGGTAACAGGTAACCTCTGATCCTCAGACCGTGTGTCTGTCAGAGCTCAAATCATTCCCCAGGAAATGGCAGGAAATCTTACCTCAGGTATCACACAGAAGGCTCACAGAGATTAGAGACATAAATGAATAAAGTCCTCCCTCATCCATGCTGCTCTTGAGGCAGCGTGTGAGGAAAACAGTGAGGAAACTGTGTAAAAGAAAAGCTTGTCACAGCAATTCCAGTCTGAGAGTGTTTCTCACATCATCAATGAGATCACTTACAAGCGCCCTGTCATTCACTGACACAGAACTGGAGTCTTCCTCACAAGGGAATGTCCTGTTCATAAACATTAAATATTCAGAGGTAGGGTCCTGAGCATAGTAGCTAGGCCCATCTCTGACTCAGAGCACTCCTTCACTAAAGATTTTTGTGGGGGGGAGGGGGCTTATAGCTCCTTTTGCTCGCACACCGCTTCCATTCTGACAGGAATGATTCCAGGACTGCTGACAACTGGTCCATAAGGACCGCAGGTGCAGGAAACATATGAACATGTTTAACTGTGCAGCACTGCCAGTTGCCCCAGGCAAGTGTGGAGAGCAGGTGTATCAGACTCCATAAACGCCACCCTCAGACCTTATACACTATACAGTGAATATACAGTCCACCCACTGGCTACGCTGAGGCTGAGGAGGGGATACCCGGGAGGACCCACCAACCCTTAAGGACAGCTCAGTCTGTGAGGAGATTGTGAGGGGATTCGCACCGCCGCCAGAAATAAATGCGCGGCGGCCACAAGAAAATGGCCGCAGCTATAACTGCGCCACTGAACGCCAAGATGGCCGCCGAGCGCAAAATTCAAAGCTCTAATGCGCACCAATGGCGCACGCAATAACCACCTCAAACCGCGGCAATGGCGCACGCAATAATCACCTCACACACCAGAAAAAACTGCAGACATGAGCGCCCAGCCAGGCCAGAGTGACCCCCAAGCACAGCACCAATACAGGGTGCAGAGAGCAGCATAACAGGGGGGAGACAGGGAGAAACCCCCACACACAGAAACACAGCCAGCATGTACTCACCTGCAGTAGGAGAGACTACTTACCCGTCCCTTTCAGGGACCCACTGGCTTGTTTCAGACAGACCTATCACAGAGTCGTACTGCGTAGCTGTCGGCCCGGTCCACCGCAAGAGATACAGTCAGTCAAGTACTGTTCAATCTTGAGAGGACCGCGGGAGCATGAAAGCAACCCGGCCACCCCTGGAGTATGTCGTGAACTGAGTCTCACGCACGCAAGGCGAGGATCAGCACGCTCGATGGTCGGACAGGGAAGACTACGAGGATACTAGTGTACCCAACCTGTTGCCCAGCCGACAGTTGATTGAAGGTCTCAAAAATAAAATAATAAAATTCCCAAAGGAATAAAAATCAAAAGTAAAATCTTCCAGGAGACTGGCTCCTGAGAGAGCCACGTCTTCTCCTTCTGCTAGGCAGAAAAAAACTGAGGCTGCTAGCTGCAGGTGGGAGGGTAATGTCCGGAGGGACTGCCCCCCTGGGCGGGGCTGTTCAGCTCTGGCTTGTTCTAGAATGTTTTAACCTCTAACATTCTGCCTAGGTCTTCTCCTGCGAGCAGGGACATATACCCACATGTAATCAGTATGAGAGCTGCGTCGGTCCATGGACGATAAGAGAAAAAGGTATAACATTTATATAGCCAAATTAATAAGTGTGCTAGTTTTTTACAATATTGATTTTTAAAACATTAGGTGTTACTGTCTTTTGAAGTGCACCACGTTATAAGATAACTGCTGACCTTTTACTGAGCAAAAAAAAAAAAAAAAAAAGTTAGTTGCCTGGCTTAAATACTTTGAACTACAACTCTGCAATTCTTCATCTCTACACCTGTTATGGGTCTGTAAAAGCTGGAGTCAAAGCAGGTCGGTCAGGGAATGCAATTTTCAAAAGGAGATGTCTGCAACAAGAGCATAGATAATTCTCTCATGAGGTGTGTACTTTAAGGTTATAGCATAGGCATCTCTAGAAAAAGCCTTAAAGTGGATGTAAACCCTCACATATACCCTGTGAAGTGACCAGCCTCAGATGATACACAGATGAAAATAATCTCCCTACATACGTTTTACATGTATATCTGCTGTGTTCAGCTTTATATACAGTTTAGAAAGTGCACATCCTGTTAGAATTTTCACTTCCTCATTCATCAGTAGCAGTGTAGTGTTGGATTACACTGGGAGACAGCCGATTGGAGGAAAGGCATACACCCCAACATAGGCAGAGACTTTCAGAGCTGTCCTGTGAGTAGAGCAGCTTTCTGCTTATCTATTTATAGCACCCACCCCGACACAAAATTCAGGCTGGTTTTATCATATGTGTTGAAGAACTTGTCAGAAGTTATCAGGCTAACAGAAGAACGGAGCAGGAGAAAGCCACGGGACATAGTGCTTTGAAGAAAGATAAGAAAACACTGCAGATAGACTCCAGCTCAAAATTCCTGAATCGGGTTTATATCCACTTTAAGGGTATTGCAGTGGTTGCTCCTTCCTTGGTTGTGGAATGCACAGATTGTACGCACATGTATGGTTTCCTAGTACAACACAAGAACTGATTATGTGATCACAGTAAACCCTCCAATTTAGCAATAACTTATTTGATAAAGTGCAATAAAATGGGAAATTAAAATATCAAAAAAAATATATATATATATATATATACACATACACACACACAATCTCACAAAAGTGAGTACACCCCTCACATTTGTGAAAATATTTTATAATATCTTTTCCCGTGACAATACTGAAGAAATTACACTTTGCTACAATGTAAAGTAGCGAGTGTATCACCGGGGGACAGTGTCCTGTTAGGGCCAGTTCACACCGGAACAAAGTGCCAGAAAGGCATGTTCCATGTGCGTTTCCTGCACAGTGTTCAAAACACACTGCCTTTGCGATCTACTGCAAGAGAGGATACATTGTTAACCCCAAATGTAGATTGCAAACGCAGTGGACATAAAAAAAAAAAATTATTACAAGAGAATGCAGGAATCAGAAGTGTGTTGCGCTCAGAATGCAGGGATTTGGGGGGGGGGGGGTGTGATGTGAAGGGTGGTAGAGGACACTGTTATGGGGGTGACAGACACACACACACACACTAGTGTCCTCTCCCCCCCCCCTATTCTCCCATAGCAGTGTCCACTATCCCTTTTACATCACACCCCACACATAGTGTCCTCTTCCCTTCCCTCCCATTGCACCCGATTCCTACCTGTGCACATGAGACCGATAAGCAGCACAGTTCTAGACAGAGGGCGGAGGAGCTGGCTGAGTGACTATTCATATTAACATTCTGGTGATTGGTTGCTAGGTCCTAAGCAACCAATCACCAGCGGGTTAACTAGAAAAGTCAACTTGGGCAGCTCCTCCGCCTGCCCTGCAACCTGTGCTGCTTCTCGCTCTCTGTCGTTTACGGATGACAGTGGCGGAGGAGGCAGGAGGGGAGAGAGAGAAAGGAGGACCAAAGGCACAGCGGAGGAAGCTGATTGCGAAGACCGGCAGCTAGCAGTCGGAGGTCGACGGTGCAGACCTGTTCCCGGGCTACCTGTCACCTATTGGTGGTAGACAGGTAGCCTGCGATCGACGGGTTGCCAACCCCCCGCTGTAGAAAGATACAGAAGCAGTTTCGATTTTGCAATTTAAAGTGTTTTAACCCATGCAGTGTTCAAAATGCATAGTAAAATTCAGCATAACATAGTAACAAGCAGCGTTTTTTTATAACTTGGAATTCAGACTTATGAGTCATGATAAATGAGCGCCTGATAGTAAAATGGTGTTAAAAAGTTTTAGATTTTTTTATTATTTTGTTAGTCCACAAGCTTATCTGTCAGCAGCCTAAAACTGCCCATACATGGCTTGAATACTGAACAATTCCTGCTGAATCGGCTGAAATCTTAGCCATAGGTGGCCCAGTCAGTCACACTCGGCTCAACAAAAGTCAATTTAAACACTGACTGAGCCAGATGGAAAAATCACTGCCCTATCAGAGACTGCATGAAATCAGATGTAGTCACTGTTTGGGTATTCAGGCAGCAATCCGTGCTGTGGTTGCCTGAGTACAATAGCAGGCAGTGGAGATTCCTCTATTCATGGTGGATGGGTAAATTGATTAGAAACTGTAATTCATGAACATTATCTCTCTCATAAATGTGTCCACTGCAATTACCAGATATCAAAATGTGGAACATTTAGGGCCAATTCCCACTGCAACACAGAGTGGCAGGAGGGATTCATGGCATCGGCCACCCGGCTTTGCCATCTATACTAGGTGGCAGTGTGGTGCGCAATTCAGCGCACCATACGGCTTCCCCCTTTTTTTTTGTACGAGCTTTATTTGAAGTGAACAAAACGTATACTGTATTTAATTCACTGCAAAGTCGGGTAGCACAGCGTGATTCGACCCGCTTCGCTGCAACAGAATGCAGCAGTGGGCTGCGTTGCAGTGTGAATGGAACACATAGGAAACAAAGGTTTCCTGTGTGTCCCTGCGGTAAAACATCTGTCACTGCATATAGTGTGAATTTGCCCTTAGGATTCCAACCAGCTTTCCTGAGACAGTAGAAACAAATATATGACTGGCATCAGAAAAAAAACACTTTAATCTGACCGTGTGTGTCTAGAATTTAAAAGGACAATTTTACCACAATACCTGGAATAAGTACAGCTTCTCTGCCAAGCTCTTGGCCAGGAAAAGATCAATCTGAAAAAAAGAAGTGCATCAGTTAGAAGAAAGGCATTGTGTTGGGAGGACTGCTTCAGCAATGTCAAAACAAAAAGCATAAATTAAAATCAAAGTGGCACGAGCACCCGCAATTCATGCAATTTTACATGCATGTACCAACAGCTTATGATCTATGTCATATATGCTCTATCAGTTGGAAGAGATGAAAGTGCATGTACTTTAAGTGGGTGTAAACCTCAGATGTGAAATATGAACAAAGCATATCCCTCTATAGCAGGGGTGGCCAACCAGTGGCCCGGGGAGCCCTCTGATGTGGCACGCGACCTCCTGCTCTGAAGTGGCGGGTTGGCAAGCCCCAGATCGCAGGTTGCCGGCCCGCCATACCGCAGCATTAGTGTTGTGAATGAAGCTGGTGGTAGAGGAAGAAAGCGGCTGCGGAGCAGAGCCCCATAAGCCGATGCGTCCTCTACAGCACCGGCTTTTGCAACAGGCGGAGTCTATGGCAAAGTCCAGCTAACCCGCAGGATAGACACAGGTGCACTACGCTGCACCCGCGGTGTGGATAAACCGCAGCTCATCAGTGTGAAAGCAGTCTTAGGCCCTTTTCACACGATCAGCCGGACCAAATGGGACCCTCAATTCACCTCTGTAGAGCAACAGATGTCCGTTTACGCCCGCCTACCTCCAATCTGAAAAACAGAACAGGGAATTCTTCCCCTTCCTTCTGGGCGGATCAGAGGGCCTATAGAGAATCCATGACCTGTCATCCGCCCATTCCGCTCATTGTGGCCCGTGACTGGTTACCAAGTTGCTTAAGTGGCCCTCGCTCTTCAAAAGGTTGGGCACCCCTGCTCTATAGTGTGTACTCAATCCAGAGCACCAAGTGTAATCTCTGTCCGCTGTCTTGTTCCTCTGCTATCAGCATCAGTCACTTCTGACAAGTTTTCCTGACACCAAGAGAAATTTTTTTTAATTGCGAAAGAAACTCCAGCACACAACATGTGATTGACAGCCTCAGCTCTGCTCCTGTGTGAAGGGGTGTGTGCCTCTTCCTTCCAATCAGCAACCAGAGCTCTCTCTTTACTGAGCTCTGCAGAGTGTAACCTCAGATCCCCAACACCTGCTTTCTGAAAGCTCAGACAAGATATATAAATGATGGAAGAGATTGCTGCAGATTAACAGGCACAATTTATGTAGAAGGATTTGTGTGATCTCTGTGTATCACCTGAAGCTAGTCACTTCATTGGGTATATGTAAGGGTTTACAACCAACCACTTGAAGAATCAAACTACTAAGCACTGTAACCCATTGCAACCAATCATCTTTCATTTACCTATGAGTCTTGGCTACTATGAGTTCTGGAACACAGAAGCAGCGTAGAGAGTGCCAAAGTGTTGCTGACATTCCTTTATGCAATAATGGTATTGGAATAACACTGTGGGTTTTAATGATCAAATTATTTTTTATCAAATGATGTAAAAAGCCGACAGCACAAGAATTTAGAATGCAAATCACAGTATCCATTAAAGATCGTGACCAACAAGCATAGTGTTTCCTACAAATGCTAGAAAAAAAAAAAAATTATATAAATTTGCCTGCTGCAGCTGGCAATTCGACACGAGGCGGAGGGTAGGCAGTTAGGCTTCTTAGTAACTGAAGTATGCTACCATTGCTGGGACAAGGGAAGAGAGCTAGTGTGTAAAGGTCAGAGAGGTGGGTGGGCCACAGGTACTGGAAGGCAGGCCAGGCTTTGTAACTAACAGCCTAGTGAACTGTTAATTATAGATTATGGCAGTGGCGCTTTAGGATGCATGCAAAAAAGTAATGGCATGCCCTGCCTAGGTTGCAAATGTCTATCGAAAACCAGTTATGTCTAGGGCTACACTTGAAATGAATGTATGAAATATGTGAGTGACCTTATACATTAGCTCATTTCCATGCGTCCTCGTCATTAAAAATGTTATGTGTAGCAGAGATCCTATTATAAAAGATTATCCTAATAGAAAATGAAACCATCCTAGACATACAAGCAGTAATGAATGGAAAACAATCAGCAACTTAAGAGTTTCTATGAATAAATGACTCTACCTCTTGTATAATTGGATCGTCATCTTCATTTTCCATACTAATGGGGGACACACCAACCGCCTGTGTTCTTCAGGGTGCCAGGTAGAAATGTGATTTATCTCCTACAGAACAAAGCAAAAATATTCAATTAGTTCACAAATGTCTTGACTTACAGTAATAAGAACCTGTATGGAAAGGATCAGTGCTTGTCAATCACTTGCTGTATGAATGGCAGACACACCTACTCCCCCAGCCACATAAGTTCCTAGGACTGCTAAGCTCATCCTGTTAACTCACGCAATGCCAAATAAAAAGAAAAAAAGGTGACAACTCGGGGAAAAGGGTCCACAAGCCAAGTCGCAATGTCATCTGAGAGATCTACGTTGGCACAATTGTTTGACATCTAGTTGACTGGAACATACAATATTCCACTTAAAATATATAACTAGTTGAAGTAGTAACTCATCAGTCAATTCTCCAGTATCATCTCACCATATTTTATTTTTATTTTTTTTAGGGTCAAACATTTGGTGCATCTAATCATCTAAAAGCCTACACACGATCGGACTTCAAACAAACTTTTCCGTGGATTTTTGTCCAAAGGGCGTTGGCCGTGAACTTGTGTAGCATACACACGACAGGACTTTTTCAGGCAACAAACATGAACATAGCGACGTAATACGTGCTTTTTCTGCTCTTTACCGCCACCCTTTGGTCAACTTCTGCTATTGATGGTTGATTTTAACATTGGTTCTGAGCATGCGTATTTGTACTTCGGACTAAAGTTCGATGGATTTCTGTACACACGGCAGGACTTTTGTTGCTGAAAAGTTTGTCCGTTCGCAGAGCGAACTTTTGTCCGATGAAAACTGAAAAAGTTTGTCCGATGGAGCGTACACACGGTTGTATTTTTTTTGAAAACCTGCTAATTTTGAAGTTTGTTGTCAAAAAGTCTGATCGTGTGTATGGGGCTTTAGGCTAAACTTTTACAGATGATGGGGTGTGAACAATTTGCTGCGTTGAGAGGCATATAAATGTGTGCAGCCAAAACTCTGCAGAAACGCCAATCCTGGATGCAAATTTGCTGCACAAAGGGTTTGCCAGAAGCTCTATATACAGGTAACATGTAAACAAATGTGACAGCCACCACCAACAGCCTTAGCTTTGCTAACGACTCAATGTATGAGGAGAGGGAGAGGTCGTGTTATTATTTGGATTTTTTGTTTCCCAAAACAGGTACTACGGCTTATCTCATCCAATGAATATGAAAAATTGAAAAGCCCACAGCACTAGTGTTCCTTACATTTTGGTTCTTTGTTATTATGTGACCGATACTTTATTTCCTGATAAGTACGGTGTTGCAAGCACTACTTTTTCCAGCTGCGCAGCACCAAACCGCAATGATACTTCAGAACCACTGTGGTTTGGTGGCCACAAACATGCCGCGTTTCTGAAGTATGTTTGGGGAGCCATAACATTTAATGGCAATTGCGTTCATGTATGATGTGGGACATATGCACAGAACGTACCTTTCCTGCACTGCGTTCTAATATGAACCGCCCTTACAGTGGAATTTCCCTGAAAAATGAGACGGAAGTTTCAGGTTTTTTTTCTCCTCCACCATATTTATTTTTTATTTTTATGGATGTTGGGAAGCCAATACCTGGTTTTAACAGGTGCCTGCTTACACTTCCCCTCCGACTGCCTAGACAATAAGAGTGGAAGACCCTCCCCTCAACCTCCGGGGACACGTCACACGTCGCAGGAGTCTGTGGGACCATTTAGATAGCGTGACGCAGAGGGAAGCTGGCTGTGAAGCGGCAAGCAGTCCCAGCCAGCTACGCACAGTTAACATGGCGGCGCCAGGGACCTGATGATCGGTGAAGAACTGGCCCAGGTGAGGACATTGCTGGATCCCTGAACAGGTAAGTGTCCTTTTATTAAAAGCCAGCAGTTACAGTATTTATAGCTGCTGATTTTTGCAGAACCGACTCAAGCTCTTGCTTAACCACTTCAATACTGGGCACTTTCGCCCCCTTCTTTCCCAGACCAATTTTCAGCTTTCAGCGCACTTTCAATGACAATTGCGCAGTCATGCTACACTGTACCCAAATGAAGTTTTTATAATTTTGTTCACACAAATAGAGCCGTCTTTTGGTGGTATTTTTTAACACAACTCCATTTTTTTTTTTGGGGATATAAGCGAAAAAAAGGAGCGGAAATTTTGAAAAAAAAAATAAAAAAATATTTTCTTCTTTCTATTTTAAAAGAAATCCCTTTAAGTGTATAATAATTGGTTTGTGTGATCATGGACAGATGTACGCAGATGATCATGGACATTAGGGGTGCAACGGATCGTCATTGATCCGAACGGGTCAACGTCTGTGGATCGGAACATAACGCGATCGGTGGATTGAGCCCATAGGAAAGGCCGCGGCTTCGTCCTAGCTACGGAGCGGCGGCCATCTTGGTACACCCGGCAGCAGCCTAGGTGAGCTCCAGAGAGCGGCGCGCTGATGGGGGAGATGTGGACATTACAGTGGGGGGAGAG
This sequence comes from Rana muscosa, assembly GCA_029206835.1. Classification (NCBI taxonomy): domain Eukaryota; kingdom Metazoa; phylum Chordata; class Amphibia; order Anura; family Ranidae; genus Rana; species Rana muscosa. The sequence goes on along the minus strand of CM055127.1, from coordinate 61,467,289 downwards.
GACGTGGATATTACAGTGGGGACTATATATGGTGGTGATCTGAAAAATGATCCGATCCGTGACTCTGTTCCAAGGAACGATCCGAACAGTGAGTTTTTTGATCCGTTGCACCCCTAACGGACATATGTATGCAGATGATCATTGGGACATGTGATTTTACTGTTACATATGTGGGGGACGTGTGTTTTTACTGTGTGGGGACACTGGGCCGGTGATCAGTGTGTAAAAAAAAAAAAACAGATCATACTCCCTGATCACAGGCCGGCCGCTCTCCTCACTGACAACTTCCGTGTGAGGAGAGCCGATCACCTAGCAACCGGCTCTCTATTTACATCACGACGGCTGTGATTGGACACAGCCATCATGTAATTAGGAGGGCCAATCACAGAGCCCTCCGTGTCCGGGTGACACAAGCGCATCGGGATCGCGCCGCTGCGTGGGCACAAACGCGCATGATCCCCCTCCTTCTGAGGGAAGCGCCCACCCGGCCGTATATGTGCAGTGGCCGGGTGGGAAGTGGTTAATAACCCACTTGTCACCAAGGCCAATTCTGACACTTCGTTCCTACAAGTCAAAACCATCATTTTTTTGGCTAGAAAATTACTCAGAACCCCCAAACATTATAGTTTTTTTTAGCAGAGATCCTAGAGAATAAAATGGTGGTTGTTGCAACTTTTTATCTCGCACAGTATTTGCATAGCAATTTTTTAAACCCGTTTTTTTTTTTCTTTTCTGAATAATTTTTTTTAATAATGTGAAAGACGCTTTAAGAATGTTTACAGGTTGTTTAGAGTAACAGAGGAGGTTCTGGGCTAGAATTATTGCTCTAGCGTTCACAGCGATACCTCACGTGTGGTTAGAACACCGTTTACAGTTGCGTTTGCGAGTGAGCACGAGGGGACAGGGGCGTTTTACTTTAAAGTGTAGCTGCTGACTTTTATTACACTCCCCTGTCCCACGATCCAGCGATGTGGTCTCTCCAAGCTTTTCCCCCGCCTCTCCTTGGTGCCGGTGTCCTATCATTCTGGGTCCCCTATCAGATAGTGCCCATATTGCAATGCGCATGCGCAGTCCCATATCACGGAAATCTCCGAAAATAAACATCTGTTCAATCAGCTGATTTTGGAGCATGTGCAGATAACACGGCGCTCGCTCTGTTCAATCAGCTGTTGGCGCTCGCTCCCGCCGCTCGTTCCATCAGATGGGGGACCCATCTTGATAGATAGAACAGCGCTGGCCGCGCTCACTCAAATAAAAGGGGCGGGTGTATTATTGAGCAGTAATTTTTGATAGGATGCTTTTCACAATAAACTACACAGCGCTGGCCACACTCAATCAAATACACCCGCCCCTTTTATATAAGCATCCCGCCCCTTGCTGTATTGAGTTGAGCGCGGCCAGCGCTTTTCTATCTAGATGGGTCCCCCATCTGATAGAACGAGCGGCGGGAGTGAGCGCACGTTAACTGCGCATGCTCCAACAACAGCTGATGTAACAGATGTTTCGTCTCGGAGATTTCCGATTGCGCAGTCCAACCCGGGCACTATCTGATAGGGGACCCATACTGTTAGAACACCGGCATCACTAGTGTGGGCACCCGGCTGTAACAGCTGGCGGCTTCACAGCCAGGTATGCGCGAGTCTGATTGGCTGGGCAATCTTCTGGGACCTGTGACTTGTCCCAGAAGATTGCAGGGAGAAGAGAACTTCCCCAAACAGAAGAAGTGGGAGCTGAGTACCTGTCAAAACTAGATACCCGCTCCCCCTCAAAGAAATGACTTGCCAAATGTGGCATAGGAGGGGTCAGGATTCCTTAAAGAGGAAGTGTCACTTTTGGGTGGAACTCCGCTTTAATCTTGTGTCTATTGCTTTGCCAGTACGGACTACGGGGATTCTAATTGGTCAGCATCGTCACATGGATGGTGCTGACCAATGAGAAGCCGTCCAGCGTGTACGGTCAGCACTGCGAGGAGAGGAGAAAATCGCCAGAGTGGTGAAGCGTTTTTTCGAGGTCTGACAGCGAGGGAATCGCAGCAATCTGGTACATTGGGGGGAGCAATGTAAAGTCAGCTTACAGATTTTCTGTAAACTTAGAGCTCAGCGCACACACATCACAATGTGATTTACAATCTCCTGCACACCCACCAACTATGTAGTGACTTCACATGGGACAGATGAGGTAGGTCCTCATAGGACATGGTTGTTGGTAGATGGAAAGTTGGTTGTAAGGTGTGTGGTGTCCATTATGTGCGGCCTGTGTGTGTCCATGGTGTCTATCCCCTTCCCTCCCCCTATCTCTGTGGACTACAAGTCCCAGCATGCGCGCTGTTCTCAGAGCGCCCTGTCTATCCACACTGAGAGACCGGGGGGAGGGGAGAGGAGAGGAGCACACTGCCGGCACGTCTGATAGACGCTGACTGTCAGGCCTGCTACAGGTAGGTGGTGTCACCTACACACAGGACCATCTCCGCTCCGCCTGTATATCACCGCCCGGGTCACCTCACCGCTCCGCACCTACCTGACACACCGTCCTCCCGGTCAGTCTCCGCTCCTGTCACCGGCGGCCTCTCCGGCTCTCAGGAAGCAGCCATACTGCTTGTAATGCAGACACGTGGGAGCGGCTGCTGTTACCCACAATGCTTAGCGCTCACTAAGGCCACCAATCAGCAGAGGGCGCTGTTGGCTAGTGGTAAGGAAAGAAAAATAAATTCAGAGGAAAAACAACTGTGGCAGCGGTGGGATTCGAACCCACGCCCCCGAAAAGACTGGAGCCTAAATCCAGCGCCTTAGACCGCTCGGCCACGCTACCTTAATGTGTGTTTTGGGGTAGGCAATGGACCACCAGATTCAACATCTATATAGGTTGTTGTGATAATAAATTGATTCCAGACTATATATACTTTATATATACATACAATATAGATCTTTAAATGTGTGTGTATATATATATATCAGTGGCAGCTGGTGTTCAATATTCTTGGGGGGGCGGCCCCCCCAACCAACCAACCACCCCCACGCTCACTGATGCTCTCGATTGATCGCCGCTCCCCCCCATCACTCGATCGCCCGCCAGCCCCACACTTACCCCATCCAGGTCACGGCTTCGGCAGCTTCCCCCCTGCGTCTCCTCCCAAGTCCTGGTGGTCACTTCTAGTCCCGGCCAATCAGGACTTAGGACTTGCGGCCAGTCAGGACTTGGGACTCGCAGCCAGTCAGGTCTTAGGACTCCTGGCCAATCATGTCTCAGGACCCGCTTCCTGATTGGCCAGGAAGAGACACAGGAAGACATTAGCGAATATTAATTTGCTTATGTCACACAACTGGGGGGGGCTCCAGGCACAGTGCTCTGTGCCCCGAGCCTACCCTTTATGAAGCCAATTAGAACATCGGCTCTAATTATATGCTTAAAAAAAATAAAACACATAGAAATCCATGCATCTGGCATCCTGCATGGAGATTAGGGGCCAGGCACATGGAGATTAGGTTGGCGGCGCCCCTGAGCCCCTTATGGAGCCCCGGTCACTGATCAGAGATCAATATTTAGCTATTAGTGCTCATTTATACTTGTGGACTAGGGTTGGCACCTTTTCTTCTAGCCAAACCTGAACACTTTAGTAGCGCATAACATTTTGCTTTTTTTTGTAGTATACATATATTTATATATATTTTGTGATTAAATAACATTTCTAATCATATAAAGTTAATCTCAACTTTCCAAATTATTTGCTGTAGAAAGACACTATTTGGGCTTTGAGAGACTGTTCTGTGTACAGGGGTCAGTTTCACCCCCCCCCATGATACAGGGGTCAGTGTCACCCCCTTTATAAAACAGCCCCCCATAGAGACCACCATTAAAGTCCCCTTAAATCAGTGACCCCCCTTCCCCAGAGACCCCCCCATTAGATCGGAGACCCCCCTATATCAATGCTCCCCCTTAGAGACTCCCCATTAGATCAGTGCTCCCCTTAGAGACCCAAAAAAAAAATATATAAAAAAAATGCAGCTGGAAGTATGTTGTGTCCAGGTCACAGTTGGACAGAAACCCGGCACAAGTGTCTAAACCCGGACTGTCAGGGGCAATACCGGATGGGTGGCAACCAAATTTAGACAGGTTGCTAAAAATGAGCGGTTGAACTGCAGGTTTTTTTTGTGTGCTTCCATGTTCTCTTAGGCTTCCTTCCAGGTTAGCTCTGTTCGGCCGCCTGAATGGCCTTTGTGCAAACTTTACCTAACAACTTGATAAAAAATAATTTTTTTCAGCAAGGAACATACAATCCATGCCTCCAGTATTGCTCCTGTTTTTTTTTTTGCTGGAGGCTGCCAAAACAGTTAAATTCCAGGAATGCCTGGATTGTTAACTGTCACATTTGTTTGTGTCCTCAACCAAACTTCAAACCATCAAATGGCAGCACCATGGCAGTTGCAGATCAAACAGAAGCAGCTTCCTAGGCTATAAAGGATAAGAGGATTTAATTTTGCTTTTAGGCTGTCAGCAGATCGGCTTCTACAAACTCTGCAGTGCCTAAAAATTGAGAGCAACTGAGCATGTGCAGTGCAGGGTGAGAGAGTGTATTACTGGATTTTAAACCGTATAGGCACTTATTTTAAGATTTTACATATCTATAAAGTAAAACCTTGGTTTGAGAGCATTTTGCAAGACAAGCAAAATTTTTAAATACATTTTGACTTGCTATACAAGCAATATCTTGATATACAAGTAGCATCATGTCACAACTGAGTATAAAAGAGAAGAGAGGCGCCTCTAAGTGTAGCAATATGGTTACATTTAATGAAGGTACAACATTTAGCAACTCACATGGTTGATGATTAAAAGAGGCACATCTAAATATGCAGGCATCTGGGGTAAAGCTGTCCACATAAACCATCCTCCTCACTGCCATCAACGTAATCCTTTCCACTCTGTGCTCCATGAGCACTTCAAGCCTCGCTTTCAGATCGCTCTACTGCAGGGTAGTCTTTCCTGGGTCATGATTGCAGACTGAGAGCAGTGAGAGCCGGTGGTGCGGGGGACAGCTTTACCCCGGATGCCTGCATACTTAGATGTGCCTCTTTTAATCATCAACCATGTGAGTTGCTAAATGTTGTACCTTCATTAAATGTAACCATGTTGCTACACTTAGAGGCACCTCTCTTCTCTTTTATACTCTGTAGCTCCAGCTGGATTTTCCTTCAAATCCCCTTGTGGCGGCTTCCATTTGTGGATGGACATTTTATGGTTACACAACCATCACCTTGCTATAATATTTTTATATGGACTATAAACTGGAGGACTTATGAAAAAATGGTTGTGGAACAAATCATTTGAGTTTCCATTATTTCTTATGGGGAAACTCGCTTTGACATACAAGTGCTTTGGATTACAAGCATGTTTCTGGAACTAATTATGCTCGCAATCCAAGGTTTTACTGTGTCAAGTCACCTGTGGCCAGATGACAGATGCACACCGTTGGGGGTCAGGAGTGCACCACAAGGTAGTGAACCCTATGGCTGACTGCTGCGGATGGGACGCTGGGTGGTTGTGGAAAGCGGGACCAGTGGAGCACAACAGGGATCCACAGGGAGCTAGAGCCCAAGATTCCCCAGGGCGCGGAGTCTAAGATCCAGCAAGTTTTCACCAGAGCCTCTAGTGGTGAGGATGTTACGCTGCAGCTGGGTCCAGGTCGCGGCCCACAGAGTCCCCTAGCTCACGCTCCGTAGGGTAAGAAGGATAAAGGGGAAGCAGCAGCACAGGATACAAGAATAGTGAGGGGAAAAGCCAGGGTCAGGGCAACAAGCAGACAAGGATAAACAAAGGACAAGCCGAAGGTCAAGGTCACAAGCAGACTGGGATAGTCGGGAACAACCCAATATCGAAACACAGAGACAGATGTAGAACACGGCAGGCAGGAACCCAAACACACAATGCTTAAACAAACACGTTGATCAGCAAGGCAGACTTGCAGTGCACAGGTTAATATAGAGTTCTGTGATAGGGCCTGCGGTGGAGCCAGGCCGAGAGAAGAGATTATAAAAGCAGCCAGGTGAGGAGAGTCTGGCCTCTAAGGTGAACACATGAGGAGGAAGGTAAGCTGACAGACAAACATTACTGCATATCCATGACAGTACCCTCCCTCTTATGGGCCCTCCCCCTCCCCCGCCTGGGCCCAGGCTTAGAGGGAAATCTCAGATGAAACCTACTCAACAGACGAGGTGCAACGACCTCAGATGCAGCGATACAAGACGCCTCCTCAGGACCAAAACCTCTCCAATGCATAAGGTACTGAAGAATACCTCTGCAGAGCCGAGAATCCAGAACTTGTCTAACCTCGTACTTTAAATTATCCTCAGAGACCGGAACCGAGGTAGGGAGATGACGAGAAGATTTATTGAGGACCAAAGGCTCTCTAGGAATAAGCAAGGGCATGAGAGGATCAACAGGAATCTGAGGAGGGTCCCCCAGACCCTTTGAGATGAACTGGGCATCTAGCACAGGACCATCAGACTGGGCAGAGGTCAGTGGAACCCTGAAGTCAGGTTGATTAGAAGGTGAAACGTCACAGGAGTCAAGCTGAATAGCTGAAAGACAAGCAGAATGTCCTGAATAAGAAAAAGTAGGAGGCTCACTGGGCGTGGGCTGGACTGGCATAACTAGTACAGAGGCCGAGTGAGCAGCAGAGTCAGGTGTAGCGACTACCTGAATCGCATCGCAAGGCGTAGCGACTGCAGAACTTGTAGACAAGCTAGCCTGGCTGTGCGTCAAAGGGTGATTAGGGACAGACGAATGTAAATGGTTATGCAAACTGGAGTGAATCATCAGCTCAGGTTCACAGGGGGCAACCTTGGGTAGGCAGGACGAGGAACAGGAGGAACCCCAAGCCAGGATCTGTCCAGTAGTCCAGTCAACGTGTGGAGAATGGAGCCGTAACCATGGGAGACCCAAAATGATAGGAGTTGAGGCCTTAGGTAAGATAAGGAAGGATATCCACTCCTGGTGGAGTGTCCCTACCGACATCTTAACAGGGAGGGTCTGGAAGCAGATAGGACCCCCTGGGAGAACAGTGCCATCAGTCGCCAAGACCACCGAAGGGCGTGGTGAGTGGCAAGAGGGTAAGTCTCATAGAAGATGCAATTTCCCAGTCCATGAAATTGCCAGCGGCTCCAGAATCCAGATATGCTGCGAACGAATGAGAAGAAGCAACAACAGAACACAGAAAGAAGAAGACGAGAAGGTGAGGGTGAAATTTCTGGGTCCAATACTCCACTTTCCAGATGTATTGGACCCAAATGTTTTTCCGGACAAAGAGAGCAAGTATCACGAAAATGACCTTTGCCCCCACAGTAGAGACACAGGCCTAGAGTTCTGCGCCTAGCACGTTCCTCTGGGGAATAGCCTGGTCCGACTCAGCTGCATGGGTTTCTCAGCTGGCAGGAGATGCTCCACGGGTCGAAGAGAGGGGCGCTCAGGCTGGCTAAGGACCACGGAGTGCTGGAGACGCTTTTCTAGGGTCCTTTCCTGAAAGGAAATATCGATCTGGTTACACAGGGAGATAACTCCGTCCAGATCAGTGGGAATGGTTCTTCCTGCTAATTCATCCTTTACTCTATCAGAAAGGCCATGTGTTATGTCCCTTAGACACGGGGTCTCTCAGAGTGTTGCTAGCAATGCTGCCAGTATCTGCTCAGCAAGTTACACACAGGCCAGGTGACCTTTTTAACCATGGAAGGGTTTATTACTCACTCAAGACATGATGACTTTGTTACATAGAGTCCTAATACAACAGGATTCTGTCATTACCAGATGTAATCCCTTCTGTGCATCATGCTGCTGCTTCCCAGTTCCACACACCACTCTCGCTACTTCCTGGTACAGCCCCTTCCCCAGCATGCATCAGGAGAAAAAGGTGAAGTGTCACACAGTGCTCCAGCACAAACATCACATCTCCTCTTTTTCTCATAAAAAAAAACATAACAAGAGAACAAAATACTCAACACATAAAATAACAAGGCAAGCAGGATCAGTTCAGCAAGTAGTATCTCCAACTCAGTTCTGTGGCTCCCGCATCACGTTATGAGCCCTTTGTCTCTGTTTCCTGACCTACAAAGTGTCCCGTAAGATTTCAGTGCTTTGCCAACGAGGAGTTTGATGTCTTTGGCGGGCAGACTTACGAAGTGGCACAGCACCAGGAGGGGTAGAGGCTGTCAAAGGTTCTGGAGGTGTCAGTGGGTGTCCAACAGACAAATCAGTCTCTGCAACTCCAGGCACATGTCCGGGCTCCTCAGGAATATGGTCACCAACCGCTTCAGGGGTTGGTTGTAAACTTGTGGGATCATGCCTGACACCATGCCATATGTCACCAGTAGAGCCCTGAGTAGACTCTAGTGGTTGGGTAGAAATAGAGGTTGGGTTTGTTTCTACTGGCAGGCAAATGCGCTTTCTCAATTGCGAAAGGTGTCTTCGAACACAAACGCCATTCTCCAGGCGAACAAGGTACATTCGTTGTCCAAGAAGTCCATCAATAATGCCAGGAAGCCAATGAGAAAAAACTCTGTAATTCCGAAACCATACAAGATCACCAGCACGGAATCCAGGACGGCCTGGCGGATGAGGTGTTGGTGACTGTTCCTGTGGACAAACTAAATCCAGTTTGGTGCGGAGATGCCTGCCAAACATAAGAAAAGCTGGTGACAGCCCAGTAGTAGCGTGTTTTGTGTTTCGGTACATGGTCAAGAACTCCAGAAGCTTCTCCTCTGACATTCCGACCTGGTCCAGAGTGGACAGAAAGTGCTTCTTAAACGTCTGCACAAACCGTTCTGCTAGCCCATTCGAGGCTGGATGATAAGGAGCTGTTTTGTAGTGTTGGATGCCCAAGCCACTGAGGAAGGATTGAAACTCATGCAATGTAAATTGAGTCCCATTGTCCGAGACTATGGCTGTTGGCAAGCCATATTGAGCAAAGAGTTTCCTTAAGACTAGAATGGTAGCAGCTGAGGTAACAGAAGGCATTTGAAAAACCTCTGGCCATTTTGAATGTGCATCTACAACGATCAAATACATTTTACCCTGGATTGGGCCAGCAAAATCAAGATGGAGTCTTGACCACGGTTCTGTCGGCCATGGTCAAGGTAGCAGGGTTCCTTTCTTTTGGGGTCGCTGAGCTTGACAGCACCCAGGACATCGAGCCACATAATCTTCAATTGCTGTGTCCATTTGTGGCCACCAAACATAGCTCCGGGCTCGCTGCTTAATGTGCACCACGCCAGGATGGCCCTCATGCAGTATCCTTAGCATGGTTGGTTGCAAATACTGAGGTATGATCACTCTGTTGCCCCACTGTAGGCAACCAGCATTAGTCACAAGCTCACATTTTCTGGCAAAGTACAGACGAAATTCACCTGGGACTTTCTCTGGCCATCCAGCCTGAACATATGAGAATATCTGAGACAGGAAGGGATCTGTGACTGTATGTCTGGCAATTAAGGAGGTGGACATGCAGGATTTCGGCCTGTGTATTTCCACTATGCGTACGTCTCTTGGTGAGTGGTCTCCAATTGGCAATCTGGAAAACGCATCTGCATTGCCATGGGCATCATGGGAGCGGTATCTGATAGAATAAGTATAAGCTCCCAAGAATAAAGCGTACCTTTGTAAGCGAGATCCGGTTGTTGTAGAAATTTTTTTGTGGCCTATACAATGGCCAAAGCTTCCTTGTCTATCTGGGAGTAGTTTTGCTCTGCTGAGGTTAAAGACCTGGAGGCAAAAGAAATGGGGCGCTCTGTGCCATCTGGCATGACATGGGAAAGCACAGCACCCAGTCTATAAGGCGAGGCATCACAAGCCAAGGTGACATGTTTCTTTAAATCATAGTGGACCAGAACTCGAGAAGACAGAATGAGTTCTTTAGAAAGCCGAAAAGCTTCTTCACATTTGGCTGTCCATATCCATTTAGCTCTTGCACCCAGTAAGCGATGTAATGGGTAAAGCTGGTTTGCTAGGTTCGGCAAGACACGGTGGTAGTAATTTAGGAGGCCAAGGTAGGACCTGAGCTGTGTTACATTCTGGGGAGTAGGGGCATGGGTAAGGGCTTTAACCTTTTTCTTCAGTAGTGTGTAACCCATGTTGGCCCACAGTGTGGGCACAAAATTCCAGCCAAGACTTTAGAAATTCGCATTTTGAAAGATTGACGCGTAAACCATACCTTTTGGAGTCTTTCTAGCACAGTTTCAACATTCTTTCTGTGTTCTTCATCAGTGGGACCAGTGATGAGCATGTCATCTAGTAGACATTGAGTGAAAGGTATGCCTGCCAGGACCTCATCCATGATTCGCTGCCAGATGGCTGGAGCTGGGGAGATGCTAAAAACCATGCAGTTATATTGGAATAATCCTTTATGAGTGTTAATGGTCAACAGATGGCGTGAATCTGGGTGTACTTTCAGTTGCAGGTAAGCTTGCTTTAAGTCTATTTTTGTAAACTTTTGCCCCCCAGCCAATGAGCTAAATAGATCTTCAAGTCGAGGCAATGGGTATTGATCCACAAGAAGTTGGTTGTTCAGAGCAACCCTGAAATCACCACAAATTCTAATGTCTCCATTCTTTTTCTTGACAGGCACAATTGGCGATGCCCATTCACTTCTATCAACTTTAGTTATGATCTTTTCAGCCAATAGGTGGTCCAGCTCTGCTTCCACTTTCTTTCTCAAGGCAAAAGGTACTGATCGTGCCTTACAAAAACGAGGTGTAGCACCAGGCTTCAAGAGGAGGTGGGCCATTTTTCCTTTTACTGTGCCCAAAGAGTCCTCAAAAACCCCCTTTAAAGCGTGACTTCAGGGATTCCATCCAATGGTCTACCTCAGAAAGCAATGTACATTGGGCAATGGCAAGAGGAGGCATGCCCAGGGCTTTGATCCAGTCCCTACCCTACAGCGGAGGACCTCCTTTATTGACAACATAAAGGCGTAGAGTTTGACTGTGGTTGCCTAATGTAACAAGGGGTTTCACATAACCCAAGGGCTGTAGCAGTTCCTTGCTGTAGGTTTGTAGTGTGAGATTTGTAGGTTGGAGCGGTAGGGACAGGCCCGATGCCTTTAAATCAGTCCATGAAATGACAGACATTGCCGCCCCTGTATCAACATCCATGGAGACAGGACAGCCATTGAGTGTGACATCCACTTTTATCGCAGGAGTACTCCCAGCTATCCGAAACAGTCCAACATGCTGGACACAGGTTTCCTGATCAGAGCCGTGATTGTCAGTATCCATATGAAATGTCTGTTTACGTCTAACTTTTGTGGTAGTGTTCGGAGAGCGTGATCTGTGGCAAACATGCCCAATATGGCCAGTCTTTCCACAAAGAAAACAAACGACATCCTTGAACTTGCAAGCAGGTGCACTGTGAGTAGTGTTACCACAACGGTAGCAAGTTGGTGTCCTAGAGACAGAAGAATTAGGGTGGCAAGGTTTAGGCAGATTTGGGGACGACCATCTTGGGTGTCGGGTGATAGCAGAGTGGAATATTTCCTCTCCCTGGCTTGCAGGAGTTTCAGGTGGTGCCTTCAGTAGGGTGGCGTCCTGTGTAGCCAACTCCATGACCGTAGCAAGGTCAGTGGCTTTCGTCAGAGTCAAGTCGGGTTCTGTGAGTAAGCGTTTCTGTATGGCTGGGTCGCAGAGTCCCATAACAAACATGTCACGGAGAGCCGTCTGCAGGTAGTCTCCAAACTGACAAGTGGCAGCTAGTTTACATAAAGCAATGATTTAAGTCTTTATGTCCTCCCCGGCATGCTGCCTTCTACTGTAGAATTTAAACCGCTCTGCAATCTCTAATGGCTTTGGGTTGTAGTGCTCATGTAGCTTCTGAATTAACTCAGGCAGAGGCTTAGAGGCCGGCTTGTCTAGAGAAATTAGGTCTCTGAGAGTGCCATATGCAGCTTGACCCAATATTGCGAGGAAAACTGCAACCTTCTTTTCTGCAGCCACACTATTTGCTTCCATATACTGCTCCAGCCTCTCCACCCAGGAGCTCCATGATTCAGCAGCAGGATCAAATAGTTGAATAAACCCTATGAAGGCCATGTGTGCTAAAATACACAATCCTCGTCGCCACTGTTATGTCCCTTAGACACGGGGTCTCTCAGAGTGTTGCTAGCAATGCTGCCAGTATCTTCTCAGCAAGTTACACACAGGCCAGATGAACTTCTTAACCATGGAAGGGTTTATTACTCACTCAGAACATGATGACTTTGTTTTATAGAGTCCTAATACAACAGGATTCTGTCATTACCAGATGTAATCCCTTCTGTGCATCATGCTGCTGCTTCCCAGTTCCACACACCACTCTCACTACTTCCTGGTACAGCCCCTTCCCCCAGCATGCATCAGGAGAAAAAGGTGAAGGGTCACACAGTGCTCCAGCACAAACATCACACCATGCAAAAAGGTTGCGACTAAGGCCTCATTGTTCCAGCTCAACTCAGCCGTCAGAATGCGGAAATGAAGAGCATACTGTCCCACAGAAGCAGACTCTTGTCGGAGATGTAAAAAGGCGCTGGTCGCTGAAGAGACACGAGCCGGTTCTTCGAAGATACTCCGAAAAAGTTTCAAGAAGTCAGACAGGCTAGAAACCACTGGATCATTCAGTTCCCATAGAGGGGCTGCCCAGGCTAAAGCTTCACCAGAGAGGAGGCAAATGATATAGGCTACCTTAGCCCGATCAGACAGAAAGTTTTGGGGCTGGAGCTCAAAATGAATCGTGCATTGGCTAAGGAACCCCCTGCAGGCTTTGGAGTCCCCAGAGAAACGGGACAGAGCTGGCAGTTGTAGTGAATGTGTGGTTGCGACTGCGACCGGAATAGGTGCAGCCGCTGATAGCGGTTGAGGTTGTTGAACCAGGGGTCCTAAGGAAGCCTGAACCTGTTCAAAATGGGAGACCAAATCCTGAGGGAATCGCATGACCTGGGTCTGATTAGATTACTGGGTCTCAAGTCTGCGGACTATGCCCTGCAATGGATCATCTACGGGAAGCGGCACGTCAGCCGGGTCCATGGCTGATCAAACTGTCAGGTCACCTGTGGCCAGATGACAGATGCACACCGTTGGGGGTCAGGAGTGCACCACAAGGTAGTGAACCCTATGGCTGACTGCTGCGGATGGGACACTGGGTGGTTGTGGAAAGCGGGACCAGTGGAGCACAACAGGGATCCACAGGGAGCTAGAGCCCAAGATTCCCCAGGGTGCGGAGTCTAAGATCCAGCAGGTTTTCACCAGAGCCTCTAGTGGTGAGGATGTTACGCTGCAGCTAGGTCCAGGTCGCGGCCCCCAGAGTCCCTGTCAGGGAAATCTCCCTTTCAGCAGCGCCATTCAGCACCCAATGCGCACGTGCGTGGGAACGGCGCGTGTACGGGACGGCGCTTCGGCGTTCATGGGTGTGCGCGCCGGCGCAATGGCGCGCGCATGCGTGTCGGCGCACCAATAGGAATCCAGGCGGGCCTATTTAAAGAAGCCTAGATGCACGGACAGGTTGCTGGTTTGTCAGCTTCCTGTGTATCAAGTTCCTGCAAAACACTATCTGATCTCCTGTTGTGACCCGGACCGGCTTGGCTTCTCTTGTACTTCTCCTGGATTTGACCCCCGGCTTGTTTAATGGACTTCTGCCTTTCTCCTGTGTTTGCCCCTCGGCCTGTGTTCTGGATCTGCTGCCTGTCTTCTATCCCTGACCTCCTGCCTGCACCTTGGACCTTCTCGCTCCTCCTGCCCTGATCCGCTGCTAGCTCTGATCTGGACTTTGTGTACCTGCTGCTAGCCCTGATCTGGACTTTGCTTACTCCTGCTAGCTCTGATCTGGACTGTGCTTATCTGCTGCTAGCTCCTGCCTGGACCTGTGCACCTGCTGTGTTCTACCCTTAGCCAATCCAGCACTACCAGACCTTCCAGCAAGATTCCTTCACCTGCTGGTAGCCAGTGCCTCTTCGTGCCATCCGCTCCCTGTCTCACCTCCAGGGGGCAGAGTGCTCCAAGTCGCAAGGGTGAACCGCTCTCAGCATCTCGGCCTCGGTAAGTACGCACCTGATAGTCCCCTAGCTCACGCTCCGTAGGGTAAGAAGGATAGAGGGGAAGCAGCAGCACAGGATACAAGAGTAGTGAGGGGAAAAGCCAAGGTCAGGGCAACAAGCAGACAAGGATAAACGAGGGACAAGCCAAAGGTCAAGGTCACAAGCAGACAGGGATAGTCGGGAACAAGCCAATATCGTAACACAGAGACAGACGTAGCACACGGCAGGCAGGAACCCAAACACACAATGCTTAAACAAACACATTGATCAGCAAGGCAGACTTGCAGTGCACAGTTTAATATAGAGTTCTGTGATAGGGCCTGAGGTGGAGCCAGGCTGGGAGGAGAGATTATAAAAGCAGCCAGGTGAGAGAGTCTGGCCTCTAAGGTGAACACAAGAGGAGGAAGGTAAGATGGCAGACAAACATTACTGCATATCCATGACATACTGTACCTGTAAAAGGGGCCAGCCTGAAGTGATCTAGCAGGACTTAATTTTCTGACTCAAGTTCCACTTCAATACAAGTTCTATGAATGAACCATGATCTATGAATGGAGGGGGAGTACCTTCCAATCATCCGCTCATCCTCCACTCATAGATTGTGTACATAAATCTGTAATATGGAAATGCCAAGTCCCCTTGTCCCTGGGTTGCATATAAAACTTTTTTGATGACTCCGTGTCTCTTGTAATTCCATGTGAATTGAAAACAATTGTTTTGCACTTTTTCAAGGTGCAACAAGGGTACAGGTATGGGTAGCGTTCTAAATAGATATTGCAATTTGGGCAATATTGCAGTTTTAACCGTTGTAATACAGCCTATGAAAGATATGTGATATGTTTTCCATTAAGCAAATAACCTTCTAATTTCACAAAATAAGCGCAAACCAGTTTGCTTAAAAAAGAGCATTGTATGTGGGAGGTAATTTCACACCTAGCATGTAGGGAGTTGGTTTTCCAGGTATATTGCTACTGTGATGATTGCTGTTGGAGTGTTTGGAAGCGGGCATATTGAGGGGAAGGGCTTCTTTCAGAGGAGTAACTAGAACCTTCAGTGCCCTAGTGCAAGAACCATGAAGGGCCACCCTTAACCCCTCCTGGTGCCCTTTCCATCAGTCCCAGGGCCCTTGCCACTTGTCCTAAGGCCCTTTACTCCTGTCGCAGGGCCCTTTATTATGGTCCAACAGTGGGACTCTTTCTTGTGTTCTGCAGCAGGCCCCCTTCCTGCATAGTTGCCACCTTTACAAAAAAAAAATTCAGGGACTACTTTTGTTGTTTTTTTTGTTATGTAGGTGAAGCCAATGTAAATGGAGAACATATCTTAATTAGGGGCAGGGCATTTGAAACGGGTGTGGTTCTACAAGAGCTACCTAATATCATACCCCTTTGCACATTTCTACACCCCCCCAGAATGGGCATGGCCAATATAGACGTCCACGTCGGAGCTCCGCTGTTATACCGGGCTGATCTCCTGCATTCCAACATCTATATTACTCTGCCAGGCGGTCGCTGGCACCCTTATGTGCCGCCAATCCTCCGGGGCAAATAAAGGACGGAGTAAGAAGCTCCAGTTCCCCCCTCTGCCAGAGGAAACTGTTCTGGCCTCCTGTGACGACGTGGTGACTCGTGCATGCTTCTTTGCCAACATGGCATCCCAGAAAGAGCAGAAGAAGCAGTCTTCCTCTGCTCAGCCAGGCCTGGCTGATGTGCTGGCGGCCAACTGCCAGGTTTCTCCGACTACCCTAACTTCCAAAGTGGAGGCTGTGCAGCTGGACATGGATCTCTTCCGGCAGGATATGGACAAGAAGAGGTCAGAGGTCTCTTCAGCAAAGCAGCGGCTGGGACACGCGGAGGACACTGTGGGGGAAATTTACTAAAACTGGAGAGTGCAAAATCTGGTGCAGCTTTGCATAGAAACAGCTTCCAGTTTTTTTGTCAAAGCTTAATTGAACAAGCTGAAGTTAGAAGCTGATTGGCTACCATGCACAGTTGCACTAGATTTTTCACTCTTCCGTTTTAGTAAATCAACCCCTGTGGCTGAGCATACTACTAGTCTCTGCTCCCTGCAAACGAAAATACATGCCTTAGAATACAAGGCTGAGGATGCAGAGAACCGCAACCGGAGAAATAATCTCTGAATCGTGGGCCTTGCAGAGGGTGTGGAGGGTCCCCATCTGACAGAGTTTGTTGAAAAACTGCTGCACACCCTTCTGCCTGTGGCCCAATTCTCACCATTCTATGCTGTGGAGAGGGCTCACCGCATCCCACCCAAGCCTGGGGGCACCACCCCGCACCTTTATCCTAAAATTCCTCAACTTCAGGTACAGGGATGAGGTTCTCCAGGCTGCCAGGGTGCAGAGGGACCTTGCATACCAGAACACAAAGCTTCTTCATACCAGAACTTAAGGCACTCGTTTAGCCAGGTTAAAGCAGCTCTGCGTACCCGGGGGATTCGCTACAGTGTTCTCTTTCCAGCCCGACTGAGGGTCCAAGATGGTGAAATGACAAGATTCTTAATTTCCCCTACAGATGCATCCACCTGGCAAGTGGAATCGCTGCCTCCGCATCGCTGGGAGATGGAATTGTGCTCTAACTTCCACATCTTCTGTCCATAATTGGTGGATATGGTTCCCTTTTGCCCAGATGCCTTCCCTGATTTGCTATTTTCATAATCAGGGTTGATACCGGTTGAGATGCCACCTGTGTGTCACCGTATGTCTATTGTTGTGCACCTGTTGTGCCTACTCTTTTTTCATAACCCCCCAGAATGACTCTGTACCCCTCAGCATGCCTACACATCCCTGTACCTCCCAAATAACCCCTGTACCCCTAGCACACCTCCGTACCCCCCCCGCACACTTCTGTACCTGCTTGCTAATTGCTGCACCCCTACACACACCTCTTAACCTCCCAGAATCCTCTGTACCCCCTCACACACCTCTGCACCTCCTAGAATCCTCTTTATCTCCAAGTATGCCTCCATACACCCAGAAAGCCTTTGTACCCCTAGTACATCTCTGCAACCCCCAGCACACACACACACTCACCTCTGCATCTCCCAGCATCCTCTGTATTCCCCAGCACACCATTATATCCCACAACCTGTCTTCGTAACCCCCAGAATGCCTCCCCTCCTCAGTGCCCCTTGTTATCCCCAGCACATCTATGTACTCTGCCACAAATCTCTGTACCCCCATACAGCACACACACAAACACCTTTTCACCTCCCAGCATCCTCTGTATCCCTCCAGAACACCTTTATACACTGCAGCAAACCTTTGTTACCACCAGCACGCTTCTGTACCCCCAACACATCTATGTAATCTACTGCACATCTTTGCACCCCCCACAGCTCTAGCACACCTCTGTACCCACTTGCATATCTCTGCACCTCCAATCCTCCCCCCCCAAGCATACCCCTGAACCCCAGCATATGTAACTCCCCCCAACACAGACAACAGTGTACTTTCAGTATCCTCTGCACTCCTCCTCCCCCCCAGCACATCTCTGCAACCTATTTAAAGAGGAGCTTTGGTCACCCCATAGCCACTCACCTCTGCTGCACATATTGATCTCTGTAATGCTCTGAATCTCCCTCTGCCCCTCTGGCCAGCAGTTTACCCTATACAGTGGAGAGGCCTCTGACCTGGGCAGGCACCAGCTTCAGTACACAAGTGAGTCGCTCTGCTTGTGCACTGAAGCCAGTTCCTGCCAGGGTCAGAGGCCCCTTTCCCACTCCACTAAACTGCTGGCTGGAGGGGCAGAGGGAGATGCTGGGCAATACAGAGCTGCTGATCCCCCCAATCCACTGCATAGTGAACTGCTGGCCAGAGGTCTTGCCCCCCACGGTCAAGTGCAACCTTTGCCACCCTGGTAGTTCCTCCACTGGCTTCTGTTTTTGAGTTACTGATTTTATATCCCTAGAATAAGGTTAAAGTGGATGTAAACCCGAAAAATTATTATTATTTTTTTTTGATGTTACAATGTAGAGAATAAGATTTCCTATCATCTGTGCACAGTCTTGCTACACAGAGTTAATCCGGCTCTGAGCAATCCTCTCTTATTGTTCAGTGAGATACATCTTGACAAACAGAGAAAACTTTTGTCAAATCCTCCCCCTTGGTGTGAGTGATAGGTGATTTACATATCTTGTGCACTAGCCTGAGACAGGCACATCCTGTGTAAAAAGTTCACAATTCACATCCCCCTCCCCTCCAGCTCTCCCAGAATTGGCTGCCTTTACTGTGTTTTGACTGGATGCTTCTCATCATGGGGTGTGATCCACAGATCAGGGTGAGGAGGAATTGTATACTGCAGTGAACAGCCAGCAGAATATACATAGACAAGTGATTAGGGGGGACATGTATCTACTCAGAGCTGGGCAGAGGAGAAGCTCCAGTGATGATTATTGTTATGGTGCAGTGTGTGTGAGGTCACCTGATCACAGTTGCAACATTCCTTTTCATCACCAGAATTTGTTATGATGGGGAGGCGTGGATTTCTCACTTTTTATAATTACACCCAGTAAGGCTGAATGAGCTAGGGCTGATTCACATTAGTGCGCTGTGCGAGATCGCATGTGATTCACACCGCACTGCAGTGCAAATCACATGCGATGTCCGTGCAGTGTGATTTCAGCCATACAGATATGGCTGATATTGCACCGCATTCGGACCAAACTCGCACAGGACCCTTTTTTTGTCCGCACCAGAATCGCATGGGTGTTCACACCTATGCGATCCGATTCATGTCCTGTCAGTTCGCAGTGCGATATGCGAGCTGAAATGGGGGTGTCGTTAACATTTTATGACACTCCCAAGCAGTTTGCATATGGCAGTGTGAACTGCCATGCAAGTCGGGTGCGATGTGGGAACCTGCAGTGGATTTGCAGGGTTCCCGCATCACACCAGTGTGAACCGAGCCTCAAAGCATACAGCCTACAAATGTCACCTGACTGCTCCCACCAAGGCTCAGTTCACACTGGTGCGATTCAGGAACCCTGCGAATCCACTGCGGGCTCCCACATCGCATCCAACTCGCACGCCAGTTCACACTGCCATATGCAAACTGCTGGGGAGTGTCATACAATGTTAATGACACCCCCATTTCAGCTCGCATATCGCACTGCGAACTGACAGTTTGGACATGAATCGGATTGCATAGGTGTGAACACCCATGCGATCCGATTCTGGTGCGGACCAAAAAAAGGGTCCTGTGCGTGTTTGGTCTGAATGTGATGCGATTTTAGCCATACAGTTTGTATGGCTGAAATTGCATCGCACAGACATCGCATGTGATCTAAACAGCAATGCGGTGCGAATCACAGGAATGCAGAGTGTACAGTGGTGGGTAGTACGTGTAGGATGGTGTCAGGATAGTGGACAGTGTCGGATTATTTTTTTATTTTACAATTACATTTTCAAAAGTTTTTTTGGGACCAGTGGATTTTGTTTATTTTTATAAATTTTTACAATTACATTTTTTTTATTATTTTTTTTACAATTTATTTTTGTACTATTTTAACAGTGATGGGAGGGTGGGATTTAATTTTTTTAAATACATTTTTTCACAGTGCTTTTGGGAAAGGGGGTGGGGGGATGGGGCAGTGGACGGTGTCAGTGGGGCAGTGGACGGTGTCAGTGGGGCAGTGGACGGGGTCAGTGGACGATGGCAGTGGGGTAGTGTCAGTGGGGTAGTGGTCGGTGTCAGTGGGGTAGTGGTCGGTGTCAGTGGACGATGTCAGTAACAATGGGGTAGTGGTCGGTGTCAGTGGGGTAGTGGTCGGTGTCAGTTGGGTAGTGGTCCGTTTCAGACCACTACCCCACTGACACCGACCACTACCCCATGGTCGGTGTCAGTGGTCGGTGTCAGTGGGGTAGTGGTCGGTGTCAGTGGACGATGTCAGTGTCAGTGGGGTAGTGGTCGGTGTCAGTGGACGATGTCAGTGTCAGTGGGGTAGTGGTCAGTGTCAGTGGACGATGTCAGTGTGAGTGGAGTAGTGGTCAGTGGTCTTGGGGCTCTGGACCGTGACGGTATGGGGGGCGGTTGTGGTGTCAGTTGTTTTTTTTTTTTTTTCAATTTCATTTTTTTAATCTTTTTTTTTTTTTTTTTTTTTTTTTTTACAATTTTGGAATATATATACAGGTGATACTCGAAAAATTAGAATATCGTGCAAAAGTTAATTTATTTCACTAATGCAACTTAAAAGGTGAAACTAATATATGAGATAGACTCATTACATGCAAAGCAAGATAGTTCAAGCTGCGATTTGTCATAATTGTGATGATTATGGCTTACAGCTCATGAAAACCCCAAATCCACAATCTCAGAAAATTAGAATATTGTGAAAAGGTGCAATATTCTAGGCTCAAAGTGTCCCACTCTAATCAGATAATTAAGCCATAACACCTGCAAAGGGTTCCTGAGCCTTTAAATGGTCTCTCAGTCTGGTTCCGTAGGAATCACAATCATGGGAAAGACTGTTGACCTGACAGTTGTGCAGAAAACCATCATTGACACCCTCCATAAGGAGGGAAAGCCTAAAAAAAGTAATTGCAAAAGAAGTTGGATGTTCCCAAAGTGCTGTATCAAAGCACATTAATAGAAAGTTATGTGGAAGGGAAAAGTGTGGAAGAAAAAGGTGCACAAGCAGCAGGGATGACCGCAGCCTGGAGAGGATTGTCAGGAAAAGGCCATTCAAAAGTGTTGGGGACTTTCACAAGGAGTGGACTGAGGCTGGAGTCAGTGCATCAAGAGCCACCACACACAGACAGATCCTGGACATGGGCTTCAAATGTCATATTCCTCTTGTCAAGCCACTCCTGAGCAACGAACAACGTCCGAAGCATCTTACCTGGGCTAAAGAAAAACACACCTGGTCTGTGGCTCAGTGGTCCAAAGTCTTCTTTTCTGATGATCTCATTTGGAAACCAAGGAGCTGGAGTATGGAGGAAGAATGGAGAGGCACACACTGCAAGATGCTTGAAGTCCAGTGTGAAGTTTCCACAGTCTGTGTTGATTTGGGGAGCCATGTCATCTGCTGGTGTTGGTCCACTGTGCTTCATTAAGTCCGGGGTCACCGCAGCCGTCTACCAGGAGATTTTGGAGCACTTCATGCTTCCTTCCACAGATGAGCTCCATGGGGATTCTGACTTCATTTTCCAGCAGGACTTGGCACCTGCCCACACTGCCAAAAGCACCAAAACCTGGTCACATGACCATGGGATTACTGTGCTTGATTGGCCAGCAAACTCGACTGACCTGAACCCCATAGAGAATCTATGGGGCATTGCCAAGAGAAAGATGAGACATGAGACCGAACAATGCAGAAGCGCTGAAGGCCGCTATTGAAGCATCCTGGTCTTCCATAACACCTCAGCAGTGCCACAGGCTGATCGCTTCCATGCCACGCCGCATTGAGGGGCCCAAACCAAGTACTGAGTGCATATGCATGCTTCTACTTTTCAGAGGTCCGATATTGTTCTAAGTGCGATCCTTGTTTTATTGATTACATGTAATATTCTAATCTTCTGAGATTGTGGATTTGGGGTTTTCATGAGCTGTAAGCCATAATCATCACAATTATAAAAATCACGGCTTGAACTATCTTGCTTTGCATGTAATGAGTTTATCTCATATATTACTTTCACCTTTTAAGTTGCATTAGTGAAATAAATGAACTTTTGCACGATATTCTAATTTTTCGAGTATCACCTGTATATATATATTTTTTTATCAGTCCTGTTTTATCAGCCCTGTCTAAACAGAGACCCCTGACATCTCCCCTTTGAGACAGAGAAAGGACAGAGGACAGATTCTCCAGTCCCTTTCTCTGCATTGAAAATGAATGGAGGGAAGACAGCGGCTCCTGTCCATTCATAAACTGAAGCAGAGTAACACACAGGTTACTCTGCTCAGTTGTCACAGGACACAGAGCGATCGGTAACGAACGCTCTGTGTCCCATTCAGAAACAAAGGGACTGGTAATTGACATACCAGAACCCCTTTCTCCGCTCTCCATCCTGACAGATCCCCCGTGCCCCCCCTCGCAGCCCGCGGGAGAGGAGAGGGAAGCTGGCGGCTGCGGGGGATGAGGGGGGACAGGGGAGGAGGAAGACACAGCGGGGGGCATGTGGACACACAGAGAGGGACAAGGGGGCGGAGGAGGACACGGCGCTGGAGGAAGACACTGAGGACAGTCTGGGATGATCGGTGCGACGTAAACAGCTGTGAGCACCGATCCCCCTTGGCTTTTCAGGTGAAAGCCGCGGGAGGGAGAGAAGCAGATGATAAAAAGCCATGCATGGGAGGGATCGGTGCTCACAGCTATCCCATCGCACGATCATCCCCCACTGTCACTGGACATTGATATGTGTATGAACTTGTGCAGGGTGCCGTGAGGGCGCTCTGCTTTTACCCAGAACGCGCTCTGCCTCTCCTGTGCACGCTCTGGCCAAGGGGAGTGTAGAGGTGGGCGGGAGTCTGCTGACATCATGACTCCGCCCACCAAGCGCCAATAACAGACCCGCCCACTGAATCTGCTATTTTTGGGGGCTTCAAACTGCTAAACGAGACACATTTGACAGGTAAGGATACATGCAGGAGACATGTATATCCTTATAGTTCAGCACTATAGCAGTACTTTATAATTGATGAGAGTGGGTTTACATCCACTTTAAGTCAAGTGCTTTACGTAGGTTAGAGAGTGTTATATGGTTTTGAGTCAAAGTCAGCAAGATATCATCTGCAAAGAGAGACATTTTGAATTGGGATGTCGTTTCTAATGTGAGAGGCTAAAGGTTCTATACACAGGGTGAAAAAAAAAAAAAAAATTAGTGAAAGGGTGTACCCTGTCTAGTCCTGATGGTAAAAGGTCTAGAGCCCTGTACACACGATCGGTTTGACTGATGAAAACCGTCCGATGGATGGTTTTCATCAGACCAACCGATCGTGTATGGGACCCATCTGTCTTTTTTCCCATCGGTTTTAAAAAATAGAACATGTTTTAAATTTTTCCGATGGATAAAAAAACGATCGAAAACTCCGATCGTCTATGGGCAAGTCCATCGGATCAAAAACCCACGCATGCTCAGAATCAAGTCGACGCATGCTCAGAAGCATTAAACGTCATTTTTCTCGGCTCATCGGAGTGTTTTATGTCACCGTGTTTGGAACGGTCGGTTTTTTGACTGATGGTGTGTGGGCAAGACTGATGAAAAACAGTTTCATCGGATTTCCGATGGACAAATCCATCGGACGAAAATCCATAGGTTATCCGATCGTGTGTACAGGGCTTAGAGGTAGCATATGGAATCTTTATCAGTGATTATGATGGAGGCAAACAAATTTACAAAGGGCCTTTATGCCTCGTTTAGACTTGCGGTTAGGGGGAAACAAAAATGTGCAGTTGAGCTGTTTTTCAAACTCGCCAATAGCCCCCTTAAGCTGCAATAAGCAGTGGACGGTGATGCTTACATGCCGCTTGCTGCGATGCTTTGCACACTCGCTGCAAAGTTGACCCAACATGTAGCGATTGGTGGGCGGCAAAAGAAAAAAGGAGGAATTTTTTTGAGGCAGGATTTTTGAGGCACAGTTCACACCTTATAATTGAACTACAAATAACTTTATTACAACAGTACAACTTTAAAATCTCCATAAATTAGATATTTTCTCTGATCCTCTCCAACTGCCATATTGTTTTATTGTACATTGAACTATAATTTAAATCCCTATCAGGTGATAACTTTAAACCTTCAATAAACTTGTCATCAGAAAAATATTCATATGGTAGTATTGATAATGTTAGTAGTGTGGAGAACTATTCCAGCCAACAATTAATTTCCAGATCGTGCAAAAGATGAGGTTAGCCTTTAATCTAAGGGTGATTTTTTTCTATAAGGGAGAAGAGGTTCATTACCTAAAGGACAGTGGGAAAAAAACTGAGGGGCTCACAGAGTGGAGTACGGGTTATAGAGGGGTAGCCAAGGGGGCATGTCCTCAAATACTTGCCAGTGCCCAATCACCTGAAGGTACCAGCCTATAACCCAGGGTCTGTGAATCCTCTGTGTCTTGTACAGTATGATCAAGAAATACAGTAAAAAAAAATGTATGTATTAATGAATGCAGAGCTAGATTAATTTGTGTATTTTATATCTGTCTGGCATCCAACTTGAACGCTTAAGCCTTGTACACATGATCAGATTTTCAAACAACCAAATGTCCGTTTTTTGTTGCATGCTAGTCTCAGGTCCAAAGTGAAGAGGTTACTCACCATACAAAAATTCTTGTACGACAGAATACAACTTCAGAAGTGACGTAATGCGTTAAATAGTTTTGTATGTATTCTTTCGTTTCTGAGCATACGTAGTCTTGCTCTTACAATTATTTTCGTACGAAAACCATACTAATTAGGGATGTACCGATACCGATATCGGTGCTGATACTAGGCATTTTCACGAGTATCAGTACTCATGAAAATGCTCCGATACCGAAAACCGATACCGGAAGTGACGTCAGTTGGGGGCGGGACACTTACTCCTCCCCTCCGGCAGTGGGGTTCGGAGTGCACCTTACGGTGCCAGGATGGAGGGGGCGGGAATATCCACAGCACAGTGGGAACAGGCTGACAGCTGGCACACTGACACTCGTGCTCCCGGCTGTCTTTTTTTCATTTTGCAACACTGCCCCGATGCTCTCCTGCCTCTCTAAACCAGAAGAGGGTGGGTGATGTCAGAGTCCCATTCTGTTCCTGCACAGAGAGAGAGAGATGGCTGGCTGGCCGATATCCAATAACAGAGAGTGGGCGGGTCGCCAAGGGCAAGGGGCTGGACAGCATCAGCACGTGTGTTTCTATGTGAGGCAGCGGTGGAATCATCCCTGGAAGCAGAACCGAGTAATGAGGAGAGCAAGTCCTGCAAACAGGTTAGTGCAGTTTGTACAGGACAGTGTCAGCTGGGTACATTAGCACCATACAGTATATCCAGACCAGTCTGTACCCCAACACTGTACTGTATATGTTATACACACACACACCAGTCTGTATATAATGTACAGTACAGTGTCAGTGTACAGACTGGTCTGTACCCAACGCCTTGTACTGCGCCCTCCTAAAGCCCTGTACTGCACCCTCCTAAAGCCCTGTACTGCACCTTCCTTACACCCCCCTAACGCCCTGTACTGTGCCTTCCTAACACCCTCCTAATGCCCTGTACTGCGCCTTCCTAACACCCTCCTAACGCCCTGTACTGCGCCTTCCTTACACCCCCTAACGCCCTGTACTGCGCCCTCCTAACGCCCTGTACTGCGCCCTCCTAACGCCCTGTACTGCGCCCTCCTAACGCCCTGTACTGCGCCCTCCTAACGCCCTCCTAACGCCCTGTACTGCGCCTTCTTTACACCCTCCTAACGCCCTGTACTGCGCCCTCCTAACGCCCTGTACTGCGCCTTCCTAACACCCTGTACTGTGCCCTCCCTGTGTTGCCTCCTCCTCCAGCTGTGCCATCTGCCCCCATGTCTCTCAATGACCCTCCCGTCCTCTTCCCCCAGCAATCGCAGCCTTTTTCTTCTCAATTCCCCCACCCCACAATCCCTATTTCACCCTACCCTCAACTACCCTGCCCTCACTTACCCCTCTACTTCCCACCCTGCCCTCACCCCAGCCTCGCCCAACTCCCTAACAGCCCCCCCGCCAAACCACCCCCCTACCTACGTGAATAGGTATCGGTAATTGGTATCGGCGAGTACATGATGTAAAGTATCGGTACTTGTACTCGGTGTCAAAAAAGTGGCATCGGTGCATCCCTAGTACTAATTAAACGAAAATCGGACATTGAGTTCAAATCCGATAAAATTTATAGTCTGCACATCCAGCTTTTGTCGGACGAAAAACCGGAATTGGCTGTCGACACCAGCATACTAACGATCCGAAAATCAGCAGATTGTTCGTCGAACGAAATTTTACTTCCGATTTTCATATCCTGTGTACGGGCCTTTAGGCTCCTTTCACACAAGCGGACCAATTGGGTCCACCTATCAGTTTTATAGGGGGACTCGATCGGAGCATCCATTGGCCTCCATGGAATGGCGGATCTAAACGGACATGTATCGGTTTACACCTGCTGACAATCTGATCCTCTAAAAACAGATGGATGGGGGATCCCTCAGATTCCCTTAAAGTGGATTGTTAAGTCAAATTATTAAAATCCGCTAACAGGCAGGGTTTTAAGAACAGAAGAGACCTTGGAGGTCTCTTCTGTTATAAATGCCCCCCCCCCCCCCGCCTATCAGCGGGTAATGTGATTTGAGCCACACATGCATAGCTCAGACCACAATTACGGACCGCGCTGTGTGCTGCGGCGATGTGACTCCCATGTGAATGCACGGGAGTGCCGTCGCCTGGCCATTCAAGCGGCTGAAGATAGGAAATGCGGAAGACCTGGCGAAGCTGAAAGCGCAGAGGGAGCCGTGAGTGCTGCACTGGGGGGTTGCTCCGTTTGCAGGCAAGTCTGTCACAATGTGCTACTATGCAGTGCTATGACCTGCAGGGGGCTTATTTTTTTTCTGCTGACTTTACTAACACCTATGTGCATGTATTCAGGTGCGTTATGATGCACATGTAAGCACACCACAATATACAGACGAAAATGCACAGATGTGTGTTGAGGTGTTCTGCGACATCCAAAAATATTCCAGGTATACATTTTTTAAATTAAATGGGTTTTTAAGGGCTCATTCAAAGTGAATGAGCTGCCAAAATAAAACCTGTAACACTCGCATAGGATTGGATAGAGCCTTATGGACAATAACTTGTTAGCTTCTGTAGGGAAGAGACTGGCGTGACTGGTTTTATGTACTGCAATTGCTGCTAAAATATGGTAAATGTAAATACGGTACATAGGAAGTTATTTTGAAGCACACATGTTCATCAAAAAGTACAAGTGCGCAAATGTATGAAACAGTATTACTGTTTATTTGACAAAATAAAATAAAACATTGAGACAATGAGTTAAAAACTCATATTACATGCTCTTTGCACATAAAAGTTATTTTGCACATTCTCTCAAACAAGCTGCTCTGTTATCATTAAAACTTAATGTAGACATTTTTTTTTTCTTTTTTTTTTTACATACAGTATTCGCCAAACAGGCATCGCTAGCAATATCCCTATCCCTAGGATTTCAAATACATTGCATATTTTTTTTATTATTTTTATTTTATATTGTAAACATTACATTTGGAACTACCCATCACATTTTGGATTTTCAAAACCAATTAATAAAGGTGCGCTTGGATATAGTAAAAAATAAGCATCTGCACAAAATATGAAGTGTGTGTAATTAAAAGGTAAACAATTACATTCAACCTTAAATTCTAAATATATGAAATAAAACAAGCAATAAACTGCAAAACTGCATACAAAAAGGTTTGAACTGCAGAAAAGCACAATTCCTGAAAATCTCAGTTTTGTTGCTCAGTTCTAAACAGATCATGAGGGAATGGAGATTAGCACATTAGGTGTAATTAGACCAAATGTTGGGCAGGGTATGGGTTGGGTCCAGGGAAACAGAATCCTAAATCTAGCTAAAATTTGTGAAGGTTATGGACAGTCATAGTTTAAGTGATCCAAGCTATAGTTAGGAAGGCATTTCATCAAAACATGTCATTCCTGTTATTAAAGCCCAACTCCGGGCAAAAAAATAATAATATATATATATATTTATATATATCCCTTGCAGTGGGGCTGTGCCCGCACTGCCAGGGCTATTTTCTCATTTATGTCCAGGGGAACAATACAAGGAAATAAACGTAACTGTTTGTTCCTCCCTGCAACTTCTGCACCTGTTGCGTTCTAGTGGTCCAGGGTTTTTTTTTTTCTTTTTTAATGCAAACACTATGAAATTGCAAAAATGTGTACATTTACTTTGCCAGAAACTGGGCATGTAATAGGACAGGTCTATCCCTACCCAATGGTTCCTCTCTCCTACTTTCCAAGCCATTACTTCTTACTCATTTAAAAAAAAATACAGCAGTAAACAAGAAGGGAGAACACAGGGCAGGAGTAGGAGGATCCACACTCTTCTGTGCAGTAATGGTTTCTGCCTGTATGCAAATATAAAAGCATAATTACATACTAAACGTTGGCCATACACTAGCAGATTTGCGAATAAATGTTTGTATGAAAATTCTCATCAGTACATTCAATGACTTGATAAATGCTGTTCAAAAGTACTTTAACATTTTGTTTCCTTTAACATTTGCTTTTGCAATGAATGTGATTTCCCAAACGAAAACTCCATTTACTGTTAGAAATGTGTTTGTAATGAAAACTGAATGACCGTTCCTGAAATAAAGTTTTTGAGTGCAATTCTTCTAGAGTAGAAAAGCCACAAGACACTTAGCTTTACATATGTGCATGCATTCATTGTTTTAACTTGCAATATAAGAGTGTTTGCATTAAAAAAAATCTTGTAGTATTGTACTGGATGAAGATTGATGGAACATTTCAGTTTCCTGGGAACCTTGGTTTTCCATTATTTAGCAAGTGCCAAAATTGCCTTTTTTCCCATCCCTGTGAGTATTTGGTTATATTCCTGGAATTACAGTTCTATAGTATATAAAAAGTGGATCTGAAGGCAGAAGGTTTCATTATTTTTTTACCCTAATGTATTCTATGCATTAAGGTAACAGAAATACTTTTACTGTCTTTGACTCCAACCCCACACCCCAAAACACCCGACACCACTCTCAGCTTGCTATGGGGGCACTAGAAGAGGACTAGCCTTAAAGTGGTTGTAAACCCATTACAACCATTTTAACCTACAGGTAAGCCTAGATTAAGGCTTACCTGTAGGTGCAAGAAATATCTCCCAAACCTAAAAGGTTTAGGAGATATTTGCAGAAATAGCGGCACCGATGTCTACGGTGCATGCGCCGTAGACATCGGGCGCAGGGGCACTGAGAGTGCCGTTTCTAACGGCGATCATGCTGTTAGTGGCGGCACCAGCGCGCATGCGCGGCAGTGACGTCATCGTGGCTGCGGTCAGTCACAGCGCTGGCGCCAATGACCCGGAAGTCACTCCGGGAGAGATGGCGGCGTCGGAGGAGGCGAACGAGGGCCGTTGCGGGGGCTTCGATCTCAGGTAAGTAATTCATAATGAGCTAGTATGCTATGCACCTAGCCTTTGTCTTGCAGGGTGTATTTTTACACCCTGCCTTTGTCTTGCAGGGTGTATTTTTATTTATTCTTTTACCAAGAGGGTTTACTTCCTCTTTAAGGTGACAGCGGGGGACCCCCCGAAGAGGAGGTTCAGGGCTGCTCTGTGCAATATAATTGCACAGAGCAGGTAAGGATAACATGTTATTTTAATTTAAAAAAAGAAATAGCTTTACAATCACCTGAAGGAATTTAGTAAAAGTCTGTATATACAGAAATGGAAAAAGTTGCTGCACTTTTTTGTGGTATTTACCAGTAGTCATTTTGTTAAGCTTACTCCAAAACCAGAATCAAGAAATGTCTGTAGCATAAGGCAAATATAGAATATATAAAAAAAGGGACAGGAAAGGTTGCTACCAAAAAGCACAACATGTCCCATAGATGTATTAGCACACTGACTCTCATGCATACAAAGTGAACAGCCCAGAATATCCAAAATTTAAATCATCATCTCTGGTATTACCGTAGACCACAGATACCTTTCTTCAGTCAAATGACACCAATATGCCTTTTCTTATTTTTTACTGAATATTAAAATTCATCAACTATGCACAATAATTAATAGTTAAATATTCCAAAGCCTTTCTGTTACATATTCACCAGCACCTAAGAGATATTAGTTGTAAACATGGCATTACATTTGTTTTCCCATTTCAATTTCATGAAACTACCAAGTGTACCTAAATAGTACCTAACAATCCTCGGCTTAGCCTTTGTAGCCTGACCGGCAAAAAAGTTTGAAAACCTAAAGATAAATTCTACAACACCAGCAGTGGCAATAATAATAATATTAATAATGAAAAAAAACAATGAAAAAAAAATAGGAAAAAGAAACATAGACATCTATCAATTGGTGCTCTTTCAACCTTTTCAGGTCAGAGGCATAGCATTAAAAAGAAAATAACACTTTTTCAGTTTTGTTTAACAAGAGGAAACTCTTTTTGCTGGGACAATGAAATCAATGATTTTGCGTATTCTCGACTATAGCTGGCAGCAGTAATCATTGTATTCGGGTGGGGGGGGGGGGGCTCCCAGTGTCAGAATATAATAGCACAGGGGGAGAGATTTCCCCATCAACACTCAATGGGGGTTATTTACGAAAGGCAAATCCACTTTGCACTACAAGTGCACACTACAAGTGCAAAGTGCACTCGAAAGTGCACTTGGAGGTGCAGTCGCTGTAGATCTGAGGGGGAGATGCAAGGAAAATAAAAAACAGCATTTTAGCTTGCACATGATTGGATGGTAAAATCAGCAGAGCTTCCCCTCATTTCAGATCTACCCCTCAGATTTACAGCGACTGCACTTGTAGTGCAAAGTGGATTTGCCTTTCGTAAATAACCCCCAATGTGTTGATGGCGGAATCAAGCAATTTTCTTTCCTTCAACTTATAGAAAAGAAAATTGCCTAATGTATGGCCAGCCTTAGTTCCTTACCACATTGCAGGGCAGTAAAAATTGGCCATTTAACAGTAAGTTTTCCTACAGCATGCACCACATTATCTTATTTAGGGCCCCTTCATACTTCCACTGTGTTTTGTGTTACCTCATGCACATTAACACATTATACTGTGCGTGTTAGCTGGCTGAATGGGTCTGAATGGGCTACCAAAACACTACAAGGTTGGATCACACTACACCACAGTGCATGCTTGTTTGCAAGGTGTCCTGGGTGCCATTCAAAATGGTATTGGCAATGATGCGTTCCTGCAAGGCACAGATGTAAAGCCAGCCTTAGTGTGGTATTAACAGGCACATTAAACATTTAAGGGACCTTCTTCAATATGTAAACCAGGGCCCCATAAAAATGTCTTCACTACCAATACTGCCTACCATATACCTAGTGCTTTCAAAATAAAACTGGAACAGGAAAGCCTATTCCATATAATAAAAAAATCATAGGGTCGTTTCCATTGGTGAAATTAAGGTCAACCCGGAGATTAAGTCCCCATCTTGGCTAACTTGTGGTTACACTACTCTAGTAATCTTCATAAGGGAAGAAAATCTACATGCCACATCAGAGGCGGCACATAATTAAAGGAGTACTAAATAATATGTCTTGAAACCAATTCGATTAGGTATTTTAGTTTTTTAAAACCTAAAGAGATTGTTTGGAATTCATGCACAGAGAATCCGAGCCTAGTGGCAAGAAAGTACATATTAAGGGGTACTTGAGACAAGCTAACCCATGTCAGAGGGTACTTGGTAAACACTGACTTTTTTGTTGTTTTTCTTTAGGCATATGCAGTCCAGT
Source organism: Rana muscosa (assembly GCA_029206835.1). Lineage (NCBI taxonomy): Eukaryota > Metazoa > Chordata > Amphibia > Anura > Ranidae > Rana > Rana muscosa. The sequence continues at coordinate 61,435,782 of CM055127.1, read as the reverse complement.
AAAAATAAAAAGAGCTGGTCTATACAAAGTTATTTGTTGCCAGGATGTTGCCAACATTACTATGAATAAAATTGACTTATCAAACCATACCCCTAGTCTACCCAATTTTACCCATTACCATTCATGCCCCTAATTAAGTCAAACGTTATACCATTTCCTGCAGTACTGCCTATGCCTATATTAAAAAAATAGGACTACTAAATTAAATCTGCACAAAGCAACCATTAGAGGCAGGAGCAGAACAAAAAGGAGACACAGATTTTAAGAAGAATATCCCACATCTATGTTTACGAACACAGCCTGGTAAGCGTAATGGATAAGTAATCCAGCACAGCAAGGGAAGTCAGTCCTAAATCTTGTTGCAGCAATTCATTTTAATTGCACTAATAAAGGAGTTTAAGCAGCTCCCAAAGCGGCCAGTCTGGACCTGCTTTACAAGCAATAGGAGAGCAAAGAAAAAAAATTAAATATAGCGCCCCCCCCTCTTTTCCCCAAAAGGCTGCCAAGCTTCTACTGTGAGACAGCAGCAGTGCCTTCTTCCGTAAAATGTTGCATGAGCTAGATAGCAATTTCACAGTTCTAGTAAAAGCAATCATAATACTATAACACGATCTACTATAGGCAATTTTAGTGCTTATGTCAACAGGCGTTTTTTTCCTGCATTTGGTATGCACCTAAAACCAGGTCAGAAAAATAGAGCAGTACACATTGCAGTTCATAGGCTGCATCTGACCTGCTTTGCGTTGCGTTTTTCTTTTTTCAGACGCAGAGTATCCTGAGGTGTGTTTGAACAGCTGGCAAAGCAGGTTAAACATAGCCTCTTCTTGTTGATTTTCATTCATAGGCAGCGTTTGAACGTCCATTGACATGAACCCTTAAGGAAAGGTGCCACAAAGCCTGCAACCTATTCTATATAAACAAATATCAGATGAACAAATTTATGCACCCACTATCTTTTTAGGCCCCTTTCACACTTGTGCGACAAGGCGTGCATGACAAGTCGTACCCCATGATTCCCAATGATAACCATTCATATCTGTGTGACTTCAAGTAGCACCAACTTCTTCAAAGTACTAGTTTGTTCCGACTTTAATGCTAGTGGAGGTGCATAGACCTCAAGTTTACACAGGCATTCCCTGAGATCGCAGCAAAATTTCATCAAAATCATGGCAAAATTGCGGCTGCAAAATCACGTTACTTGAAAGTCACGTCAGTGTGAAAGGGGCCTTAGTTTAATCCCACCTAACTGTAGAGCTATAAATGTGAGAAGTCAGTGTCAGCCTTTTTTCAGTAAATATGTAAATTAAAAATGAGAAGATAACATATTTATACTATGTTTGTTTAATTGCCCTCAATGCTTATACTAATATCTCTAAAACATAGTGGTGGGCTAAAGCCAAAGGGAAGCATGCATCCCCTAAGCAAGGTATGAGACAATGCATGATTCCTTTTTCTTTCCATAACCACTTCTCTTGGACCAGATAGGCACTACATGCACTTTGCAGTGTCCGTGTGGTGCTGCCCCCTACAGACTTATGCAATATTGAAGTACGTATTCTGTATATGCATCATTTATGTCTGAAAGAGAGGCAAAAGTAAGCAACCTGAAAACTGCACAAGTCTAATGAATTTGCAATACTTAAAGGAGTCAGTCCACCCATAACTGGCATTTACACTATAAGGCAGGTGCTGATGGGCAAAATAGAAATTTGGCTTCTGAGTTTCTCTAAGTAACTCCAGCAAAATAAATCCTGGTTCTTCTCTACCCTGCTGTATGGCTGTTTCTGCCTAATCAGTCTTCCACCTCTCCATTATTGGGTCTCAGCAGAGGGATGGAGCTGGGAACACAGGCACAGGAATTTCAGTGCTGGAATCCGTAGCAAGTACTAGAATGAATATTCAAGCCTCTGGTTTCGTTCAAACGTCAAAAAAAAGATTAAAGAAAAAGGTTAACCCTATACCATAGTGAGAAGCAAGTGATGATACTGTGGCTGGAACTTTATTCCTGAGAGATGGTGATACACCTCAGAGTGTAATGGGACTTCAGACAGCAGTCAGATTATGTGAGGTCTGTAGATTTTGTCAATGCAGCAGAAGACAGCAGTATCACTTACTGTCACATATGTTATGCACTGGAACAGTCATTCCACACAGGTTCTACTGTTGGATCTGCACACTATCATATACGCTGTACAACGTCTAAAAAAAAATACACTTTTTTTTTTCTTTTTCTTTTTTTTTGGTCAGTGTAAACAATCAAGAAGGAGATCTAGAAAGAAAAAACATTTTGTAACATCAACAAAATAAACTCCTTATTGGATGAATAGCTGAAGCTGCCATTGTCTTTGCTCTGAGTAGAGCAGATCACTCCTCCATGGCTGCCCAAGCATCCTCTGCCTTCTGGTAGTACTGATTTGCCAGTCTTCCTTTCATAGCCTCCATTGCAGCTTCAGCAGCCTCTGTGTACAAGTCACCTAGATGGAAAAGAAGACAGTGTGAATGTCCAACAAACTATATATGCCATGGGTAGGACCTTTTATAAGCAATACATTTCTGACATTATACAAAAAGCTGTCCTTTAGAGGAAGTTAATTTTGAGGCTAATGTGACATTTTTATCTTCTTGGTCAGCTGCTTCAAAATGGTAATGGAATGAGGAAGATTGGCATAAGGACCTTCAAATTTCTGCATTGTGACACGCTTTAACCAGACACAGGTGCATAGGTCAGTCATTTCAGGTATAACATTTTTTACATAGTTACATTCGTCCGGTTTGGACCAATATAACTGCATATACCATACCTGTGTGATCCATCTAGAAGCTGGAAATCACTTTAATAGACACCCATACTCAGGAAGTTGACCACTCGGCATGAGTGCCATTTAGAGGATGCTTTGCAAGCTTCTCAATGAATGCAAAGTGTTCTATGATTGGATAAGGTGCAGAGGCCGGACGGGATCCCACAGGTACAGTAGTTACACTGGTCTAAGCCGGACCAATGTGACTGTAAAAAATGCCATACCTAAAAATCTTCTTTAAAGTGGTTGTATAGCCCCGATTTTTTTTATTTATTTTTTTACCCACCTGTAAGGCAAAAGGCATAATGAGCTAGTATGCACCGCATACTAGCTCATTATGAAATACTTACCTTAGAACGAGGCGTCGGTAACTCACCTGGTCCACGCCGAGGTAGCCGACATGTTGCCTCGACGTGTCTTCTGGGTATCGTGGCTCCAGCGCGCGGGAGACTTCTTTCCGGCAAGGTCTGGCGTCTGCCGGGTCTTCAGCCGAGAATCCCCTGTGCGCATGCAGTCAGCGGCTCATTGCGAGGGGAATATCTCCTAAACTGTAAAGGTTTAGGAGATATTTTTTTTACCTACAGGTAAGCCTTATTATAGGCTTACTTGTAGGTAAAAGTACAAAAATAGACTATACAACCACTTTAAGCTGAGTAGAATAATCAGTTCTGCCTTCTGGTGTTCTAGTTAGATGTTCATCTAAATATGCCTAACATCCATCATCCACCTCTGCATAAAAAAACACCCATCCACTGCTCAGCTTCTCCTTTTCTTTAAGGTCTGACATCAGTTTATTCACTAAAAGTAGAAAAATAGCAAGCAAGAATGTAATATTAGCATTAAAAATAGGACTAAGCCTTGTTTATTTGAAGGTGACTTACAAAAAATTATAAAGATTATTACAGCTCACTCTGTCTCCACCAGCCTTTTACTACCCAGGCTAAATGGAAGAGAGAGTTGTTAGGAGTCATAACTGGTCCCTTCCAAGACCTTTGTTACTTTTTTTTTTTTACATTTTTTTTTTAGAGAGATTCATGGTGATGGCAAGTCAATCATAACTAGATTTCTTTCTTTTTTAACTAGAAGAGAAGAATTGATTATAAAAGAATGTGTATCCATGGATCCGTGGAAGGCTTTACCTATATGCATATGGCAACTGCAAGAATTATGGGTATGAAGAAGTTCAAAAAAGATGGAAATTGAGTGGGTGGAGGGAGTGGGGTAGATAATAATATTAAGTTTGAGTGGGTGATAATGTGTGATTGTATGTATAAATGGGAGGTGGGAGGTCTTGTTATGATAATCAGTTTTGGAATGGAGGTGTTTTTGGAGGTGGGGGAGTAATGTAAATATGTTTTTGGGGTGGAGGGAGGTAGAAAGACTTATTGTTGAAAATTTGCATATGTATAGTGTTTAATGTTGGTTATGTGTTACAAATTAGTTTTTCTTTCATCTTCGGGTGAGTGCAGCACAACGGTGGAGGGACAGTGGTGGAAGAAGAGTGGTGTAGTGTGATGTCTAGGTGGAGGGAAAGAGTTTAAGGGAAAGTTTGCGGCATAGGGACAGTGTGATTATGCAATTATTATTATTTCTATTACTATGAGTGGTGTTGTTTGATAGCGTGGAAAAAAATCCTGTTGTTTATTATTGGATTTTTGTTATGAACAGTTTTTTTTATGTGTATATTTTAATAAATATTAAATAAAAGAATAACAATTTTTTTTTAACTAGTGTCCAGGAAGGCTTGCTGTAGATATCCCCCTAAGGCCTCGTTAACATGGGTGTATATTAGCGTACAACCGTGCAAAGGGCTGTGTTTTGTCTGCACGAGATGCACAGGTGTTCCCTGCATCCATTTGCAGGCAGTCCCATTCATGTCAAATGTGATAAAAGTGGCTGCACGGACACAATCGCTGCTCCAAATTTGACATTCTGGTGTCAAATTGGGAGCAGAAAAAGGTGTCCGTGCAGCCGCTGTGTAGGCAAAACATGGTCCTCGCATGGATGTACACTTAAGTGCGCTCATGTGAATGAGGCCTTAAATGAACACCATATGACAGACTCTTAAAGTGATACTAAAGGTTCGGGTTTTTTTTTTTTTAAATAACAAACCTGTCATACTTACCTCCAGTGTGCAGTTAGTTTTGCACAGAGCGGCCCCGATCCACCTGGGGTCCCACGGCAGCTCTCGCGGCTCCTCCCCACATTAGATAAGCCCCTCTGGGAAGCGCTCTCCCGAGGGGGTTACTTTGCAGGCGCGCTCCTGAGTCATACACTCTGCGTCCATAGACGCAGAGTGTATGACTCGGCCCCGCCCCCCCGGCGCTTGCGTCATTGGATTTGATTGTCAGCAGCGGGAATCAATGGCTGCACTGCTATCATTCTATTCAGTCAAAGCCGGGACTCCATGGAGAGAAGGACGGCGGGGACGTGCCCACGGAAATTCGGGGCTCAGGTAAGTAAAACGGGGGGCTGGGGGGCCGACTGCAAGGTGGTTTTTTTTACCTTAATGCATAGGATGCATTAAGGTAAAAAAACAAGTGGGTTTACAACCTCTTTAAGGGCATATTTATAAAGCCGCGAATGTGACTGTCACCAAACATTTACTGGGGGTGAATAAATCACTGTAATTTATAACATTCACCTTAACTATTCACCAGCAATAAATGTCAGAGTCACTGCTTTCTAAATATGCCCCTTAGGGCTCATGCCGCGTACACACAACCGTTTTTCATGACGAGAAAAATGCAATTTTTAACAATGGTCGTGTGTAGGCTCCAGAGCAGACGAGAAAAATGGCCGAATTTTTTTTAGAAACGGCTCTATTTTTTCTCGTCGTTTTCACGTCGTTCTTTTTATCGTCGTGAAAAACGGTTGTGTGTATGCTTTTACAAGGGGAAAAAAAACGCGCATGCTCGGAATCAAGTATGAGACGGGAGCGCTCGTTCTGGTAAAACTAGCGTTCGTAATGGAGATAGCACATTTGTCACGCTGTAACGGACTGAAAAGCACGAAGACTGAAAAGCGCGAATCGTCTCTCACCAAACTTTATTAACACGAGGATCAGCAAAAGCATCCCAAAGGGTGGCGCCATTTGAATGGAACTTCCCCTTTATCGCGCCGTTGTAGGTGTTGTACGTCACTGCGCTTTGCTCAAGCGGTTTTTTTTCATGAACGTGTGTATGCAAGGCGGGCTTGAGAGGAAACACGAAAAATCACGTTGAGAAAAACATTGTTTTTTTCCATGCCATGAATAACGGTCGTGTGTACGTGGCATCAGGCACATGGTCAGAAGGCTGGCCATACATTATACAATTTTCCTTTAGATTTACCAAAACCATATAATATGAGGTCAAACCTAAACACTTTCCATTTGTATACAATCAGGCAGGCCCTTGCACTACAAATTGAATAAGAAAACGGTATAATGTATGGCCAGTTTAAAGCGTTCAGAGATTTTGTAAATACTATCCTGGGATCCGCAGCTACTGTGTACAGCCAGATATTCAAAATTTCTGCAATAGTCTGCATTCGGAGCATATGCCCAAGGGCGTGCTTAACGTAATCCCCAGCACATAACCACATACAGCTGGGAACCTCTAACTGCTGTCTATTGGCATCTGTGCGCAGCAGTCAGGGCTACTGGGAATGATTTTTATTGGAGGCTCTGGACACTGTATGGCCCTCTTACAGCCATGTTCATGAGACCTAATAGTGTTAGGCCAACCATCTGTTTCTAGGGAAAAGACACGTCGTCAATTAACCTTTTTTTGCATTTGGTTTTTAGGAACTTGAATCAGTCTGGTTTACAGATGTTTAAAAATTCCATATTCTCTTTCGCATTAATAGGAATAAGATGCACATTAAAATATGTGGAGCAGGACAAACAGCAGTAAGGTGGAAAAAATAAATAAAAATGAGCGAGGCTGGAAGAATAAAGAAGCTTAAAAGTAGTTCAAGAGGCTTGTCAGAAGAACACAGGAAAATTCACAGTGAATCATAAAAGGACGCATGCTAAAGCTTAATAAATGTAATTACTGGCTTGGAAAACAGATATATAATGTATGCTAAGAGACACTGTCACTTTAACCATGCACCCCCCACCCAAACTACTTGGACTAAAAGCTTTAACCCTCTTTTGAAAATGTTAATTATTTTACCTGATCTTTGTGGGTCTTTCTCCAAGTTATGTCCCCCAGAAAGCAGCATTTCAGCTTCCCTAGCCAGCAGTAGATATTTGGGTTCATCTTGGGTACCATCATATTCTCCTCCTTCATCATAATCAGTCATGTTCAGAGCAGAATTGTACCAAAACAGAGCTTCTTGCCAGTCCTGTATCCTGTACAGATATGTTTATTAGCATATCATATTCTATTTAACTACAGATAGCCCATTATATTTTCTGAAACAAGGGCAATACAATATCTAGAAATAGAAATAAACCAAAAAAGAGGTTTGACACGGATATACATTATTATTATAGCAGTGTAAAGTATAGTTCTAATCTTTATTATTACCTGTATTTTGCAAGATTAATTCCTGTGTCATAAGCTCGAGCAATGTGTATCATAGAAGGACGGTCACCAGCTTCCGCTGCCATCAATAAATAGTTAAAGCCCTTAGTTCTGTTTTCTTCTGTGTCCTTTAGGTAAAGAATGTAAAGAGGTCATTTAATTTAATTTAGGGGTCTACTGGGCTTTCTTTACACAGTAATACTATGGACAACCAATCAAAGTTCAGTTTATTGCACCCAGACTAAAGCCTGGTAAACACACGATCAGATTGTTGGCCAACCGAGCGTCTGATTTTTGTCCAAAGGGCGTGTGTGTATCTTGTCTTGCATCCTAACGGTACACAATTGTCGGCCAACAAACACGAACGTAGTGACGTACTACAAGGAATTTCAGCTCTTGAGCGCCACCCTTTGGGCCCCTTCTGCTAATTTCGTGTTTGGTGAGCATTGATTCCGAGCATGCGTGTTGTTAATTTCAACTTTTGTGTGACGGACTTGTGTACTGACTATCAGAAAATCTGACAACAGACCGTTGTCCGCGGAAAATTTACTAGCCTGCCATCCAACATTTGTTGGCAGAAAGTTGGACAACAATTATCTGAAGGAGCGTACTAACGGTCAGATTTTAGGCCAACAGTCTGTCAACAGACAATCCCCTGCCAACAATCTGATCGTGTTTACAAAGCTTAAGGTTCTCTGCCATGTCCTAGGCTAAAAACTAGAGCTACAGTACATTGGTAATGTTATGTAGCAACAACACATCATGCTGCTAAAATTGCCAGGATTAATCACTAGAAGTAGCGACTGGTTGCTAAACAGAAAATTTTTTTTTTACTCCAACGGTGGAAATTACAAAAGAATCATGTAATTGCGATGAATTGCACATAACTTAAGCCCCCATACGCACAGGCCGAATATCAGACAAAATTAGTCTGACATTAGACCTGTGTGTACAGGTCCTTGTCCAACAGAAACCAATCTCGACCAGCTTCTGTCAAATGAGCTTGCTGGAAAACCCGCAGTCGATCTGCATTCGATCGACTGACCGGTGTGTTCTGGCAAGGGGGCAGACCCCCTATCAGAACATATTAGCACAGTGGGGAGATCGCTGTACTAACATTGCATAGTTAGTACAGCGAGCTCCTTGCAAGCTTTTCATTTTTATTTTTTTACCTTTTAGCTAAAATAAATGGGTTCCCTGCAAAGAAGTTGGTTAATACTCACCTCATTGATTTCCAGGGGTATTTGATTTATGTATCCCTGTTATGCTCAGTAGTACAATCTTTTGGCCCCTATATCACTAATATGTCACTAGGGGCCAGCAGGTGGAACCACAGCACACAGAGAAGGAGCAGGGAACCAACACTCCCAAAAGTGTTGGATTCCACATATTCTTCTTTTGCCAGTTTCCTTTGACTAAAGCAGAGATCGGCAGCGGGGAAAGCAAATCCTAAATCATATCTTTGCAGGGAACACTTACATTTTATGCATTTATCTTAGGGACATAGACACTTAAGGTAAACCCAGATGTGCATGTATTCGTATTGGTATTGTGATATGATAAAGTCCTTGTATTTTGGTAGCTGTTATGTCAATGTCTATAATTACACTGCACATTTAGAGCTAAACTCCAGACACAAAACCATATATTCCTTAATAGTCACAAAAAACATCATCACTGTGCTGCACAGTCTGTACAAAGAGCAGAGCTGTGCGTCGGACCCTGTAGGCCCTACCACTACAGTGCCTGCCAGAAAATGAGAGAAGGGCAGATACCAGACCAGTCATCCTGCAAACGTAGAGAGAGCAGCGGTGACCAGCCTTAATTACATAAAGCTCCCACACAAAGGCAACATGTAGGAATTGCTTCATGCTGAATAACTGCACTGATCTGAATAAAATACAAAAAGGACACCAAGATTCAAATAGGAATACACATGACTACTATATTTAACCACTTCCCTACTGTGCACGAAAACCCCCTTCCTGCCCAAGCCATTTTTCAGCTTTCAGCGCTGTCACACTTTGAATGACAATTGCGCGGTCGTGCGACGTGGCTCCCAAACAAAATTTGTGTCCTTTTTTTCCCACAAATAGAGCTTTCTTTTGGTGGTATTTGATCACCTCTGCGGTTTTTAATTTTATGCGCTATAAACAAAAGAAGAGCATCCAGTTTGGAAAAAAAACACAATTTTTTACTTTTTGCTATAATAAATACCCATTTTTTTTTTTAAATAAAATTTTCCTCAGTTTAGGCCGATACGTATTCTTCTACATATTTTTGGTAAAAAAAAAAAAAAAATCGCAATAAGCGCGTATTGATTGGTTTGCGCAAAAGTTATAGCGTGTACAAAATAGGGGATAGATTTATAGCATTTTTTTTTTTTATTAGTAATGGCGGCGATCTGCGATTTTTTTATTGTGACTGCGATATTGCGGCGGACACATCGGACACTTTTGACACATTTTTGGGACCATTCACGTTTATACAGCGATCCCTGCTATAAAAATGCATTGATTACTGTATAAACGTGATTGGCAGGGAAGGGGTTAACCACTAGGGGGCGGGAAGGGGTTAAATATGTTCCCTCAATGTTTTCTTACTGTGGGGGGAGGGGACTGACTGGGGGAGGTGACTGATGGTTGTCCCTATGTACAAGGGACACACCATCAGCCTCCTCTCCCTCACAGGACGTGGATCTCTGTGTTTACACACAGAGACCCACTTTCCTGCTCGTTTCCCGGGCAATCGCGGGTGTCCGGCGGCAATCGCGGCCACCGGGCACGCGCACCGGGGCCTGGTGAACGCGGCGGGCGTGCGCCGCTGGCGGCGAGCGCGCGCCTTCTAGCTCGTTTTAAAGGGAGGACGTCATATGACGTCCTCCCAGAACGAGAGTGTCCTCCGCCCGCCGTCAATTGACAGTGGGCGGTGGACAAGTGGTTAACCACTTAAGGACCCCCTCCTGTAGATATACGTCGGCAGAATGGCTCGTACAGGCACATCAACGTACCTGTACATCCCCTTTAACTGCCCGACATCAGGGGCGCGCACGCCGCCGCCGCTGGCATGCTCGCGACCCTGCTGCCTTCCCCGTGAGTTGGGCCGCGGGTCCCGCGGACTCGATCGCCGCGGGGATCCCCGCGATCGTCTCACGGAGGTATAGAGCAGGGAGATGCTTGTGTAAACAAGCATCTCCCTGCTCTGCCTAGTGACAATGACACTGATCTCGGCTCCGTGTACTCGGAGCGGAGATCGGTGTCATGTGACACACAGCCCAACCCCCCCTCAGTTAGTAACACTCATCAGGGCACACTTAACCCCTTTAGCACCACCTAGTGGTTAACCCCTTCACTGCCAGTGTCATTTTCACAGTAACCAGTGCATTTTTATAGCACTGATCGCTGTGAAAATGACAATGTTCCCAAAAATGTGTCAAAAGTGTCCGATGTGTCCGCCATAATGTCGCAGTCACAAAAAAAAATCACTGATCGCCGCCATTACTAGTAAAAAAATAAATAAAAATTTATAAAAATGCCATAAAACTATCCCCTATTTTGTAAACGCTATAACATTTGTGCAAACCAATCAATAAACGGCGATTGCGATTCTTTTTTACCAAAAATATGTAGAAAAATACGTATCGGACTAAACTGAGGGAAAATTTTTTTTTTTTATATATTTTTGGGGGATATTTATTATAGTAAAAAATATTGAATTTTTTTCAAAATTGTCACTCTATTTTTGTTTATAGCGCAAAAAATAAAAACCACAGAGGTGATCAAATACCACCAAAAGAAATCTCTATTTGTGGGAAAAAAAGGACGTCAGTTTTGTTTGGGAGCCAGGTTGCACGACTGCGCAATTGTCAGTTAAAGCGACGCAGTGCCGAATCGCAAAAAGGGGCCTGGTCTTTATGTTGCATATTGGTCCGGAGCTTAAGTGGTTAAATAGTATTTGTTTAGCCCAGATTTCAGCTTTAACATCCAAACTGCTTCTAAGCAAGTAAAAGATGCATACTCCACCCCAACAAACAAAATAATAAAAAATTATAAAAAAAATATATACAAATTTACAAAAAAAAAGCCTTAGCAACACACGTGACTTATTAGGGTTTTCCAGAACGGTTTAGCCCACAGCAACTAAATGTTCACATTTCTTCAGTTCAGATTAAAAATGAAAAGGGACAATCTAATTGTTTGCTGCATAGACACTTCAGCATGCATTCATAAGGCAATATGTGTTTATCTTTGGAAAAGGGTTTCACCTGCACAGAAACTTCAGTCAGGATATGATGAGACAGCTGAGAGTACATGAGACCAAGGCCAATGATGGCTTCCAGTTCTCCACAATCAGCAGCATGTTCTAGATGATATATGGCAGATTTCTGATCCCAGTCCTGATCCTTTTCACAGAAACGCCCTGCTTCATGGTAACGCACCATAGCCAAGTGAACCTACCAAGCAGTTAGACAAAACAGGTTTATAACAGTGTACATAAGTGGATTATAGGTGGATTTAAACTGCCGTTCTCATTTCTGTGATTTCAGATAGGCACACTTTTTGATATCCACCCTTTATATTGGAGTTGTTACCCGCCCTTTATATTGTACTTTTTTTCCAGTTATCTCCAAACACTGTTTTCTGCCTGCTTTATTCCAAGCACATTTGAAATGTTACTTGACATTTTATTAATATGAATGAGCCCCTCAATTGTTAAGCCTAACCCCTTGAAGAAACGATGCGTTCCCACACTCCGGGAACAACAATTGGCTCCAGATTTGCTTCCTCCCTCACCTTTTCGGTTCCTCTCGTTTTACCCAGAAGTCAATGACAAGCATCTTCTCAATTGGAACATCAGCTGAAGCTCCTCTCTCCCCTATACTGCTTAGCATCAATCAACCCTCCCACCTCAGCTTTCATTCTAAAGCCTTGTACGCACGATCGGATTTCCTATGGATTCAAATCCGATGGATTTTTCCATCGGAATTCCGATGAAGCTGACTTCCATCAGTCTTGCCTACACACCATCAGTCAAAATCCGACCGTCCCAAACGCTGTGACGTAAAACACTCAGACGAGCCGAGAAAAAATAGGATTTTTATAACAGCTTACCTGTAAAATCCTTTTCTTGGAGTACACCACGGGACACAGAGCCAGTCATTACATAATGGGTTAAGGGTCACCAGCGGTGATTGGACACTGGCACAACCAATGGAAGACAGTTCCCCTCCATATAACCCCTCCCATCAGGGAAGTACCTCAGTTTTGTAGCAAAGCAGTAAGGTTCCCATAAGAAGGGTGGGACCTCTGTGTCCCGTGGTGTACTCCAAGAAAAGGATTTTACAGGTAAGCTGTTATAAAAATCCTATTTTCTTTATCGTACACCACGGGACACAGAGCCAGTCATTACATAATGGGACGTCCCAGAGCAATGCTCATATGAAGGGGGGGAGACACAGATCAAACCGACCGCTTGCGGACCAGAAGCCCTATACTGCTGCCTGCAGCACACTTCGCCCGAAGGCGGAATCCTCATGTCCTTTCACATCTATTTGATAGAATTTGGAAAATGTATGGACTGAGGACCAAGTTGCAGCCTTACAGATCTGAGCCATCGAAGCCTGGTGGTGCACTGCCCATGAAGCACTTATCGCCCTGGTAGAGTGCGCCTTAACAGGAAAAGGAGGAGTCCTGTTCTTTAAACCATAAGCTTGAACAATTACTTGTCTAATCCACCTGGAAATGGTGGATTTTGATACCGCTTGGCCCTTCTTGGGACCATCTGGTAAAATAAACAAAACATCTGTTTTACGTATCTGAGCGGTTGCTTGCAGATACACCCTTACCGCTCTCACTAGATCTAGAGAGTGTAATAATTTTTCCCCCGCCGTCCGCGGGTTTGGAAAAAAGGAAGGCAGAACAATGTCTTGATTCAAGTGAAAAGCCGACACCACCTTAGGCAGAAAAGCCGGATGGGGTCGTAGTACGATCTTGTCCTTGTGACAAATTAGATAAGGCTCTTTACAAGAAAGAGCTGCTAGCTCTGATACTCTCCTAGCAGAAGCTATAGCAATCAGAAAGGCCAATTTCCTACTTAATATAATTAAAGGAATATGGCGAATAGGTTCAAAAGGTTGCTTTTGCAACACTGACAATACCAAATTCAAATCCCATGGACACAAGGGAGACCTGACTGGAGGATTTATCCTCAGTACCCCCTGAATGAATGTCCGAACTAGGGAGTGAGATGCCAATGGTCTCTGAAAGAAGACTGATAGAGCCGATATTTGCCCTTTGATGGTGCTAAGGGCTAATTTCATATCCACTCCTAACTGGCAAAAAGCAAGAATCCTACTTATTTCATATTTCAGAGGATTCCAACTTCTGGATTCACACCAGGAAACGTATGCTTTCCAGACTCTATGATAGATGAGTCTGGAGGCTGGCTTTCTAGCATTAATGAGCGTAGAAAGAGCCAGGCCAGAGACCCCTCTCTTTTTCAAAATGTGGGTCTCAGCAGCCAGGCCGTCAAATTTAGCCTTTGTAAGGAAGGGTGGAATACTGGACCCTGTGACAACAGGTCGTGTCGAAGTGGAAGCTTCCAGGGCCTTCCTATCGCCATTTTTACGATCTCGGCATACCAAGGCCTCCTGGGCCAGTTTGGGGCCACTAGGATTACTGGTATTCCCTCCTCCTTGATCCTGCGAAGCAGTCTTTGTAGAAGAGGGATCGGAGGGAATGCATAGATCAGTGAGAACTGATTCCATGGAGTTATTAGAGCGTCTGTCCCGTAGGCTAGAGGATCTCTCGTTCTGGACACAAAGTTGTCCAATTTCTTGTTGAACCTGGAAGCTAGCAGGTCTACATCTGGGTTTCCCCATCTCAGACATATGGCCTGAAAGATCTCTGGGTGAAGAGACCACTCTCCTGGTAGCAGCTGCTGACGACTCAGGTAGTCTGCTTGCCAGTTTTCTATCCCTGGAATGAAGATTGCAGAGATGCAAGGTACATGCTCTTCTGCCCATGCCAAGATCCGGTTCACCTCTCTTTGGGCTGCCCGACTGTGGGTGCCTCCTTGGTGATTGATGTAAGCTACTGCCGTAGCATTGTCGGATTGAACCCGAACTGGGTAGCCCTGTAACCTGTATGTCCAGGTTTTGAGGGCTAGATATACCGCCCGGATCTCTAGCACATTGATGGGCAGGATCCCCTGAGTCTTGGCCCAGGTTCCCTGGGTAGAAGCCTCCTCGAATACTGCACCCCAGCCCGATAGGCTGGCATCCGTAGATACCACCTTCCAGGCCACTGGGAGGAAGGACTTTCCCTTCCGTAAATTCCTGGCTTCTAGCCACCAATTGAAGCTGTGGCGTACTTGTGAGGACAGGCGCATGGGTATATCCAGAGCTTGGCTCTTTCTGTTCCAGGAGGCTAAAATATTGCCTTGAAGTAGTCTCGAATGAAACTGGGCGTAAGGGACCGCCTCGAAAGGAGGCTACCATCTTTCCCAATAGTCTCATGCAAAGGCGAATAGACGGCCTCTTGTTTGCTTTGACCTTGTGGATCAGGTCTTTCAGAGACTGTATCTTTGGCTCTGGCAGGTATACCCTGTTTTGGGCTGTATCTATGATCATGCCCAGGTACACTATCCTTCTTTGGGCCTGGAGAGAGGATTTTTGTAAGTTTATAATCCATCCTAAATGCTCCAGGTATCCTACTGTAGTGTCTACAGCGTGATCCAATCCCTCCTTTGACTGATCTATTAATAGTAGATCGTCTAGATAGGCTGTTACCGCAATGCCCCGTGTTCTTAGGTTTGCTAACAGAGGAGCTAGCACCTTTGTGAATACTCTGGGCGCGGTGGCTACACCAAATGGCAGGGCCACAAATTGAAAGTGGCGATCTTCTACCGCAAACCTTAGGAATCTTTGGTGAGCGGGGAGGATTGGTATGTGTAGATATGCGTCTTTGATATCTATGGACGCAATGAATTCTCCGCCTTTTAAAGTAGCGACCACGGATCGAATCGTTTCCATTCGAAAATGGCGAACGTTCAGAAACTGGTTTAGATTTTTTAGATCCAGGATGGGTCTGACTTCTCCGTTCGGTTTTGGAATCACAAAGAGGTTTGAGTAAAAACCTGAACCTTGCTCCTTTTGGGGTACCTCTGTAACCACACCTTGAGCTATTAAGTGATTCAAACCTTTGAAGAAGGATCCTCTTTTTTGTGGATCCTTGGAGAGTCTTGAACTTCGGAATTGAGAAGATGGGATCTCTCGAAATTCCAGTCTGTACCCTGAGGATATTGTGGATACCACCCATTTGTCCTGGGTTTCTGTCCGCCAAGTCGCTGAGAACTGACGAAGCCTTCCCCCCACTCGGCCGAGCGGGGGCGCCCCTTCAATGAGAGGTTTTGGGGGCTTGCTTATTAGCTCTTGAACCCCACGGCTTCTTGTTCTTCTGAGCCTGTTCTTTGGCTTTTTTGGGCGGCTGAAAAGGCCGTCGCCACTGGCTGGAGTCAGATTTCCCGGGAGCTGGGGAGAGAGTGTGTTTAAAACAAGGTCTCTTGTTTTTCTTTCTCTCAGGTAAAAGTGTCGTTTTACCACTTGATATCTTTTGGATATATCTTTCTAAATCTTCCCCAAAAAGGCGTTCGCCATGGAACGGGAAACTTGCCAACAACTTTTTGCATGGGGCTTCCGCTGACCAATGCTTAAGCCAAAGTACTCTGCGCATCTGTACCAGCTGGAGTGTAAGGCGTGATGCCTGTATGATAGAATCTCTCATGGCATCCACTGTGAAGCATAAGGCTTTAGGCAAATTCTCCCAATTTTTAGCCTGCTCTGAAGGCAGCTCCTTCAGCCCCTGCTTTACCTGTTGGCTGACGACCTGACACATACCGACTGCTGCTACTGCAGGTTGGATAATTGAGCCGGCCAAAAGGAAGGAGGATTTCAGTAAGGATTCCAACTTCTTCTCAGAAGGATCTTTAAACACTTGTACATTATCCACTGGACATGTCAGGTTTTTATTTACACAAGAAATAGCCGCATCTACCGTAGGCAGGCTCCATTTCTTTAAAAAATTTTCCTCCATAGGATAAAGAATGTTAAACTTTTTTGGAGGTGAAAAACGCTTATCTGGATGTTGCCAGTCTGCGTACAATAGATCCTCTAGTAACGGATGAACCGGGAAGGAGCATGCACCTTGCAGGGATCTTAATGATCCTAGGGAGGAGACAGGTGATTCTGTTACCTCCAAAGAGGGTAACCTAAATGCAGCTCGCACGGCTCCTGCATAGCATTGCACCTGTGACTTTAAAATCTGGGATACCGAAAAAGGCTCATCCGATATCCCTGATCCGTCTGACTCCTCATCCTCTGCTGATGTAGCCTCCTCCTCATCCTCCTCCTCCTCAGGTACTTCTGAAGGGAGGTCCAATACTGGAGGAGATCTGCTTCGCTTATTGTCCTTTTTAGAGGATTTAGCGATTAAAGTAGCAATTTTCTCCTCCAGATTATTTAGGGCAGCTGATAAAGTGTCCTCAGTGACATATGCAGGCCCAGGCTTCACTGGGGAAGCCGCCATACCTGACAGAGGTAATGGCTCATCCTGTACAGGTGCTTTTGGCAACACAGGAGAGGAAGGTACCGAGTCAGCACAGCTAGAGCCCCCTGTCTCAGGCGGCGGTGCTCTTTTATCTCTTTTTGTCCGCATTACTTCCCCTGGAAGACTTACTGTTTAGACAAAATACAAGGTACCTAAATGCATATACTACCGTGTTCAGTTTAGCAAATACATTAAGTATGCAACTTTTAACACATAACTATGCATAACATGGATGTCTTCTAGGAAGTACCCAATCCAACCACATGGAGTCTTACGTCCCTGTATAGATGCTGTGTTTCTCTGCCAGGAACAAGAGAACTAACGAGCTTGCTTGCTGCTGCAGTGCTTTTTACACTGACAGTCTTTTAAATTTGGCGCCGTTTCTGTGCCTGCGCGCGCCACGTGCCCGCGCACGCCTTCGGCCCCCCCCCCCTCCGATAAAGCGCGCTCCCGCGCGCGCGCGGCCTTTAGCGCTATGGTGGTGGCCATAGTGAGAGAGGACTCTCATCAGCCCCTGTCCCCACTTACCTGCATCTGCAGGTGTCTGTATCGGCCACCGGAAGGAGGAGCGGGGTGCTCAAGCAAGCTCAGCAGCGGAGGTGACGAGCAGTGTACTTCGCCGAAGCCGACACTGAACAGAGTGAGGTGAGTATATTCAGCTCTTTACTCCCCCCAGTGGTGGAAAAAAAGAAGACATCCACTTTTTGAAAAAGGTCCCAACCTAGTTATGGACCTTCTAATCTCACCTTATCCACGCCGCAGGTTTTTCTGCTGAAAGTTTTCAGACAGATACCAAACTTCACCCTTCACGGTGGGCTATGTGTGCCAACCTTCAGGGATATGGGTTCCTATTTAAAGGATACCTCTCCCCTGGGCCTTGTACAAGACTCTTACCAGGACTTTATAGCGAAATAGCGAAAGTGCTGGATCTTAGAGCCCAGTCCTCCGAAGAGAGACATTACAGGCGACGCCTCATGGATGAGGCCCGGATCCCATCCAGATTCAGCTCATTTGTAGGCGTCTTGGATGGATCCGAAAGCATAGCTCTTTTACCCCCAGAGGGTCTCTTTGGTAGAGCTTTCCTTTAGCACCTCCTAACGCGTCCAACACCTTTCGACACTGGCGAAAAAACTGAGGTACTTCCCTGATGGGAGGGGTTATATGGAGGGGAACTGTCTTCCATTGGTTGTGCCAGTGTCCAATCACCGCTGGTGACCCTTAACCCATTATGTAATGACTGGCTCTGTGTCCCGTGGTGTACGATAAAGAAATTAAGTTCAATGCTTCTGAGCATGCGTCGACTTGATTCTGAGCATGCATGGGTTTTTTCTCCGATGAAGTTCCACACAGACGATCGGAATTTGCAAAAACATGCAATGTGTTTGCTTCTGGACCCATACATTTTCATGATTTCATACTCTTTGTTTCAAGTCTTAATTTTACCTTTCCGAGATTTGACTTTCCAATCTTCTTTTCAAGATCAAGAGCATTAAGCCTTTGCATTTCAACTGCAACACAGGAAGGACGATGAATATGTACACGAGCTGCATGAAACTGGTTCCACTTCTCCACTGTCACCTAAAATAATAAAAAAACGTGAATTTGTTTAATCTACGGTATTTCAACAGAAATTATTGCACAGTACAACTACATTTCTGTATAAAAACTGCCTGCATACAGCATTCAACACAGTAATGTTACCTGGATGCCCAGACCCAATTAAGCAGCGTCAGAATGTGTCAGTTAACTTAACAGTTACTCTTTAACTAATTTACATACCTAAATATTTAATATTTATTTTTAAAGGAAAAGTATGGGAGAGATTAAATAATTAACACATATTACCATAATCATAAATCAGCTGTTTCTTTACTTTCTCCTTTTGTTTTTCACTTCACCTATTATGTAGGTCCCTGTAATGGTCCATTTGTTGCTTGAAAGATTAGAGAGGACGGTTACAACTTCAGCAATCCACCCCCTTTTCTGTACCTGCTCTACTGAGAGATGTGGCTGCACCTTCTGAAAGTCAGACACTGTAGCTGCTGACTTTTAATAGGGACACTTACCTGTCCTAGGCGTCCGCGATGTCGGCCCCCCGAGGCCGATTCCTCGATCGTGGAAGGTCCCGGTGCCGCCATCCTCATTAAGGGAAACAGGCAGTGGAGCCTTGCGGTTTCACTGGCTGTTTCCCACTGCGCATGCGCGGGTCTCGCGACACTGTTTGAATGGGCGGCTGCTCTCTGAGATACACACAGTTCCCAGAAGCCAGTGCGCCCCATTCCCCAGAAGACAATGCGAGGATGAAGACCAGCCGCAGACTAGGAAGAGGCAGATTAGGAAGATCCACATAGCAACCGCAATTTCTGGTAAGTAAAAAAAATATTATTATTTTCGATTTCTTTGTGGAATTTTTGGTGTAATTTTTTTTTTTAGGGTGGACCACCACTTTCACAGGTCAGAACTGCAGCATAGCAGGCAGCTACACAGTGTGCAGAAAGAGGCTGTCTGTAAGAGAATCGACCTGAGATGTGTGCTGTTTGTGTGTGTGAAAGGTAGTGTGTGTGGAAGTGTGGGAAGTGTGTGTTTATGTCGCTACCACTTTCCATATCCCTGTAAACTGCGCTCACAAAGAAACACATCTAAAATACTTTTGAATTTATCTATACTCCCACTGACACCACCAACTGTGGAAGGGAGTTCCACTTCCTTACCACTCTAACAGTAAAGAACTCCTTATGCACTTTAAGATTGACCAGCTTCTTGGCCAACCTCACGTGGCCATGTTTGTTCTTTAGAGATTTTAGGTTAAATGGTTTCCTCCTTAATGCTAGAGTCACCATTTAAAGATTTGTACATTGCGATCATATTTCCTCCTAAGTGTCTCTTCTCCAGGGAGAATAAGTTTAAAGCGGTTGTATAGCCGCTGACTTTTTTTTTTTACACCTGTAAAGGAAAAGGCATAATAAGCTTGTATGCACAGCATACAAGCTTATTATGAAATACTTACCTTAGAGCGAGGCATCGTTAACTCACCTGGTCCACGCCGAGGGAGATGACATGTTGCCTCGGCGTATCTTCCGGGTATCGCGGCTCCAGCGCTGTGAGTGGCTGGAGCCACGATGTCTTCGTTCCGGCGGGGCTCGGCGTCTGTCAAGCCTTCAGCCCGAGAATCCCCTGTGCGCATGCGCCGCTGCCATAAAGGTTTAGGAGATATTACTTTTACCTACAGGTAAGCCTTAGTATAGGCTTACCTGTAGGTAAAAGTAAAAAAAAACACTTTACAACCGCTTTAAGGTTAGTAATAATAACTGAGGTCCTCCAGCCCCCTTATTAGCTTTGATGCCCTTCTCTGGACTCCCTCCAGTTCAAGCACATCCTTTATGAAGACTGGTGACCAGAACTGGACAGAATACTAAAGATGTGTCTGAAGAGAGTTTTCTTTGCATGCTAATAGTTTGCTAGCCTTGCTTGTTGCAGCTTGGCATTGCATGCTATTGCGGAGTCTGTCATCTACTAGGATCCCCAGATCATTTTGCATCCTAGATTCCCCCAGAAGTTCACATTTTCAGCCCCCAAGTGCATTACTTTGCATTTTTCAATAAACCTTATCTGACATATAGCTGCCCATCCCTCCATTTTATTGAGGTTCTCTTGTAAAGTTGCTGTATCTTGTTGTGAAGTTATTGCCTTGCTTAGCTTTGTGTCAGCAGCAAATACTGAGATTGAACTATTTATTTCAACCTCTGTATCATTTATGAACACCATTATTGGTTTATCCCAGATATTCTCTGTGGCACACAGGGAACACGTGTGCTCGCATTAAAAATAGCTATAGAGCTATTCAGCATGAAGAACCTTAAAAAAAAAAAAATACAATACCAGGTAGCATCTGCTGCTACTTTGCTGAACACTTGTTTGTACATAATAAAATCACATACTACTCATGCATAGTCACTCGCATTAAAACTTCAAATTTTCACCTTGAAGTTTAGAGCTTTAAATTAAACCTGTAAAATTTGGAATAAAAGATATGGTGGAAAAATTCATAAGCAGAGGTTACATCCAGGGAAAGCTTCAAATCATATAGGTCATTATATTAGGATTTAAAAGCAAATCTTGACTTTTCCTGTAAAATTGGGATGAGCTCTGCCTTGCTTATCTCCCAACTAGTTCTTTAGGCCCCGTTCACACCTGAGCATTTGCGTTCGGGGCAGAATTGCGTCTATTCTGCCCATGATTAAACAGAGTCTTAAAGCAATGGGCTAGTGTACTAACCAATAGTTAGATAGACTTGGAAGGCAGGAAGGGAGAGGCCAAGCTCAATTCAGGGAAAGTTGAGATTTTCATACAATTTTGACAGCCTAGATCTTTGGATCTTATGATCCATCCTTAGCATGTGTATTTTATTGAAGGTAACCTTTAATGCATTTTTGCACCATATGTAGTTACCCAGGTGGATGTAAGGTTTACATTAATGACACTTAAAATAAAATCACATGCATGCTGCATTTTAACAGGTATAACTGAACCAACCTAAATAACTGTTGCTGAAATCAGATTGTCAATATAAATGATCCCTGCAAAGAATATAGTAAACTTCTCCTCTCCTGCAACACTGCAATGAAGAGCAATTGCCACCCAAATACTCTATGGAAACCAACACTTCAGATATCTGAATTCTTACGCCCTGTACATACGATCGTTTTTTCCGATGAAAAAAGTCCAATGGACTTTTTTCATCGGAAATTCCGATCGTGTGTGGGCCCCATCAGACTTTTTTCCATCGGTGTAAAAAAAAAGGACATGTTTTAAATTTTTCCCATGGAAAAATCCACGCATGCTCAGAATCAAGTTGACGCATGCTCGGAAGCATTGAACTTAATTTTTCTCGGCTCGTCTGAGTGTTTTACGTCACCGCGTTTTGGACGGTCGGAATTTCGTCTGACAGTGTGTATGCAAGACTGATAGAAGTCAGCTTCATCGGAATTCCGATGGAAAATTCCATCAGATTTTATTCCATCGGAAATCCGATCGTGTGTGCAAGGCATTAGTCCCACTGCAGTGCACGTGGTACATTTTGTCAACCCTACATCAATACCCTGTCTTGTAGTGAGGCATGAATTGGCAGAAGAAACCGCTCAGTACAAAAGGGTACCAGCAAAGCAACACTAATGCCGCGTACACACGGACGTTTTCAATGTCATTGAAAAAAAACAAGTTTTCTCTTATCATCCATGGACTGACACAGTGTCTCTTTACACTTTACACGTGGGTTATGTCCCTGCTTGCAGGAGAAGACCTAGGCAGAATGTGAGATGCTATACATACATTCTAAAAGCCAGAGCTGAACAGCCCCACCCAGGGGGTGGTCCCTCCGGGCATAACCCTCCCACTACAGTCAGCAGACTTCAGTTTTTTTCTGCCTAGCAGAAGGAGAAGACATGGCTCTCTCAGGAGCCAGTCTCCTGACCTATTTTATTCCTTTTTGGAATTCTTTTTTATTTTATTTTTGAGAATCTTCTATCAACTGTCGGCTGGGCAACAGGTTGGGTACAATATATCCTCGTAGTCTTCCCTGTCCGACCATCGAGCGTGCTGATCCTCGCCTTGTGTGCGTGAGACTCAGTTCACGACAGGCCCCATGACTCCAGGGGTGGCCGAGTTTGCTTTCATGCTCCCACGGTCCTCTCAAGACTGAACAGTTCCTGACTGACTATATCTTTCGCGGTGGACCGGGCCGACAGCTACTCAGTACTGCACTGTGATAGTCCTGTCAGAAACACCAGTGTGTCCCTCAGGGGACGGGTAAGTAGTCTCTCCTGCCTGCAGGTGAGTACAAAGGGCTGTGTGTTTCTCTGTGGGGGATTTTCCCTGTCTCCCCCTGTATTTTATTGTCGCTCTCTGTCACCATTACTGGCGCTGGCTGTGTGGGGTGCTTGGGGGTCACACTATTCTTGGGGGGCTCACGCTGGTCTGCAATGTATGCCTTGGGGTTTTTTTTTTGTGTGGTTTTTTTTTTGGGGCCTGAGCGCCGAGTGGCACTGTGTGTGTGTGCTGTTTCATTTTAACTGCGTCATGGCGGCCATCTTGCCACGGATCGCCTCAGTGAAGTGCGGCGGCCATTTTCTTGTAGCCCGCACGCTTTTCAGCACTAGTTTGGCCTCTAGCACTGCTGTAGCAGCGCGAATCTCCTCACAGTCTCCTCACAGCTCACCAGCGCTGACACAGCGCGGTACAGACAGCGGAACTAAGCAGTCCCTGGTCCGGTTTGGTGAGTCCCCTGAGCGCCCCCTCCTCAGTCAGCACAGCCTGTGGGTGGACTTTTTATCTGAGAGAGTCTCAGAGAGGGACAATATGGAGTCTGTGTCACCAGCTTCCCCTAAAAATGTCAGTGGCAACAGGCAGTGCTTCAGCACTGCGGTCCCTATGGACCTGTTGTGGGCAGCCCTGGAATCAATTTCTAACCAGGATGGGAGCTGTGTGCAAGCGCAAGGTGCAAAAAAGGCGCCCTCTCCCCACTTTATCTACTCGAGGGCAGTGCGCTGATTCAGATATGGGCCTAGCCACTATCGCTCAGGACCCTAGTTCTGAATGTATGGATGGTTTTGAACAGGACATTCCTTATGAGGGAAACTCCAGTTCTGAGTCAGTAAATGACAGGGCGCTTGTTAGTGTGCTCATGACTGCGGTGAGGGACACTCTCAAGCTCAAATGCTGCGGATGCAGAACCTCAGGCGGATACTGTCTCCTTTGGTTCTTTTAAGGCCAGGCCTTCTAAAGGGGTTTTTTCCATTGTACTTTCTTTGACCAGCTCATTGATAAGGTCTGGGAAAAGCCGCAGAAGAATTTTTTTATGGTCCCGCGGCGTTTGTCTATCAGATACCCCTTGAAGATGCCCTACTTAAAAAGTGGGCTTCTCCCCCAGTGGTCGACCCTCCAGTCGCCCGGTTGAACAAGGCCATCACTCTCCCGATGGAGGGGACTCCTGCATTTGAGGACCCCACTGACAGGAGGTCAGAAGTGGTGAGCAGAACCATGTTTGCCTTGTTGGGATCCGCCCTACGACCTGTGGTAGCGGCGACCCTTGTGTCTAAAACACTTACAGGTTGGGCAAAAATGTTGCACCTAGCTGTACAGGAGCATATTCTTCCTCCAGACGCAGTTGCTCTGGCCCACCAACTGGTTCAGGGCCTGGTTTCTGTGTGCGACGCCACGCTGAACGCGGCCCCTTTAATATCCAGGGCCTCTGTCTCGGCGGTGGTATTGCATCGTCTTATCTGGTTGAAATGCTGGTCTGCTGACCTAGCCTTAGGAAGCTCCTGACGGATCTACTATTTAAAGGCGGTAGACCTTTTGGTGCTGCTCTGGATGACATCGTCATGGATGTCACGGGAGGTAAACGCACTCTTCTTCCTTAGACTAGCAAGGGTGAGGAGGCCCGCCGCAAACAGGGGCCTTCCTTTCCAGCAAAACGTTTTTTTTTTCGTCAGTCAGAGTCCACAGGTAGGCCCTCTCAGACTGACGGCAGTGCGGCTGGTGGGCACAAGTGCCCCTGGGTGCGTAAGCCAAACAAGCGGCTCCCAAGCCCGCCTCCGCGTGAAGTCTTGCCTCCGCCCGACTCTGGGGTGTGGGGACGACTTCGCAGGTTCACGGATCGGTGGACCTCCCGAATCTCTGACTGGTGGGTGTGCGAGGTGGTCACCTCAGGATATAGGATAGTATTCCGATCCTGGCCCCCACACAGATTCTTTCCCTTGAATCTTCCTCTCCTTCCTACCTGTCGGGCAGCCCTCTTGGGGGCTGTACAGGATTTGATCAGGTCCGGAGTGATTGTGCCGGTTCCGTCACAGGAGAGTTTTCAGGGATTCTACTCGAATCTGTTTGTCGTCCCAAAAATAGGACGTGGTTCGACCTATCCTGGACCTCAAGGCCCTGAATGCCTTCGAGAAGGTGCAGAAATTCCGCATGGGATCCATTCGCACGGTGTTTGCTACACTCCACCAAAGGGATTTTCTTCTGGCGTCCTTGGACTTCAAGGACGCCTACTTGCATGTTCCGATCTGCGCAAGTCACCAGAAGTTTCTGCGCCTTGCGATCAGCGAAGTCCACTATCGATTGTGGCTCTTCCTTTCGGCCTTGCCTCGGCACCAAGGGTGTTCACCAAGGTGCTTGCTCCGGTTCTAGCCTTCTGTTACAGCGAGGTATTGCTGTCGTGGGCTATCTGGACGGTCTTCTGCTATGAGCAGAAAGTGGCTCAGACTTAGAGGAAAGGTGACTTTCGTCAATTAGACCCTCAGGGACTTCGGGTGGTTCCTGAACATTCAGGAGTCAGTCCTGGTCCCGACTCAGTGTCTGGAGTATCTAGTTCTGGTTCTGGACTCCTTGGAGGCAAAGGTATCCTACCTCTGGAGAAGTTGCTGACACTTCAGTCTGCGGTGCGGGTGCTGACATCCCGAACATGGTTGTCAATCCGTTGTTTGCATGAGAGTCCCGGGACTCCTGGTGGCCTCCTTTGCGGCCATTCCGTATGCCCAATCACACACCAGGGCATTGCAGAAGGAGATCTTGTCCACCTGGGACAAATCCCCGTTGTCCTTGGATCTTCGGATCCAGGTGATTCACCTGGTCAGGGCGTCCCTGACATGGTGGTTGGGACCCTCGGCTCTTCGGTCCGGAAAGTCGTTCCCCTCCCATCCAATGGACGGTACTCACGACAGACACCAGCCTGACGGGCTGGGGTGGAGTCTGGGGAGTCCTGTCGGCTCAAGGCCTTGGACCCTGGACGAGCCCGTTTACCAATCACTGTTCTGGAAATACGGGCCATCAGACTGTGTCTCTCCTCAGGTCGGAGAGAGTACGGGGTCGCTCCATCAGGAGCCAGTCGGACAACGCCACGGCGGTGGCGTATGTAAACCATCACGGGGGGACTCGGAGCTCAGCTGCGGCTTCCGAGGTAATCCGTATCCTGAAGTGGGCCAGAAGAAACGTGCCGGCTCTGTAGGGGCGGACTATCTAAATCGCCAATCGCCAGACCAGGAAGAGTGGTCCTTGCATATTTCAACTCTTTTGCCGACGGTGGGGCACGTCGGATGTGGACCTGATGGCCTCTCGACTCAGTCGCAAAGGTCGAGGTTGTGGCCAGATCCAGGGATCCTTGGGCGATGCCTCGGATGCGTTGGTGGCCCCATAGGGTCCTTATCGCCTGATATAAACTCCGGTGATCCTAATTGTTCCGGATTGGCCTCAGCGTCACTGGTACGCTGATCTGGTACGTCTCGTTGCGGACGTTCCCTGGCGGTTGCCGATGAGGGAGGACCTTCAGTCTCAAGGTCCTATGTTTCATCCGGCTTACAGTCTCTGGCTTTAACGGCAGAGCTGTTAAAAGCCAGGTGTTGAGGGACCGAGGTCTCTCGGACTCTGTCATTTTGACCATGTTAAGGACACGGAAGTCTTCCTCCAGGCAGATCTATCACCGTGCCTGGAAAGCTTATATCGCCATATGCAAAGCGCTGGACTGGCGTCCTCGGACGTATTCCGTCCCCAGAATCCTGCGTCCTCTGCAGTGTGGAGTGACCCAAAAGCTTGCTTTGAGTACCATCAAGGATCAGATTTCGGCCTTGGCCGTCTTCTTTCAGCGACCTCTAGCGGGTCATTTCTTGGTTGGCACCTTGTGTTGGGGGTTCGCCATGTGCTCCCTCCTGTCAAGCCTTCTCTCCCAGCGTGGGATCTGAATTTGGTGCTCTCGGTCCTCCAGGAACCTCCTTTTTGGGAATATCCGGGATATTCCTCTCTTGTCTTGTCTCAGAAGGTGGCCTTTTAGTGGCAATCACTTCTGTTTGACGAGTGTCTGAGTTGGCGGCTTTGTCCTGCAAGTCGCCATATATATATAGTCATCCATAAGGATAAGGCGGTGTTGCATCCGTGACCTTCCTTTTTGCCAAAGGAGGTGTCTACCTTTCACCTACATGAGGACATTGTCCTCCCGTCCTTGTGTCCTCACCCATCGCATCCCAGAGAGTTTGCGCTGCACATATTGGATGTGGTACGAGCCTTACGGGTGTACCTGTCTGCTACTGCTTCTATTCGGAAGTCCGACTCACTGTTTGTGACTGTCCCTGGTCCATAACAGGGCCAAGCGGTTTCGTCTGCCATCATTTTTAGGGGAATCAGACAAACCGTCATTCAAGCCTATGCTCTCAAAGGGCGGGCGCCTCCCTTTCCGGTTACGGCGCATTCCACCAGGGCAATTGGTGCTTCCTGGGTTTTCCGACATCAAGCGTCGGTTGCACAAGTGTGCAAGGTGGCGACCTGGTCGTCTGTTCATACCTTTTAAGTTTTTTATAAGGTTGATGTGGCTGCATCTTCGGATGCTTCCTTCGGCCGCAGGGTGCTGCAGGCCGCTGTTTAAAGTTGCGACTCCTCCGTTGAGGAGATCTGCCTTCTTGGAGTGAAAGTTTGGTTTTTCCATTTATACTGCTCCCAACCCTCTTGACACTGCTTTGGGACATCCCACGTGTAAAGTGTAAAGAGACACCGTGTCAGTCCATGGATGATAAGAGAAAATAGGATTTTTTGTACTCACCGTAAAATCCTTTTCTCTGACATCCATGGACTGACACGGCACCCACCCTTCCTTTTAAGTTTGTACTGCTTTGTTACGAACTGAAGTCTGCTGACTGTAGTGGGAGGGTTATGCCCGGAGGGACCGCCCCCTGGGTGGGGCTGTTCAGCTCTGGCTTTTAGAATGTATGTATAACATCTCACATTCTGCCTAGGTCTTCTCCTGCAAGCAGGGACATAACCCACGTGTAAAGTGTAAAGAGACACCGTGTCAGTCCATGGATGTCAGAGAAAAGGATTTTACGGTGAGTACAAAAAATCCTATTTTTCTCGACGTGAGTCTTCTCAAGCCTGCCTTGCTTACACACTATCATGAAAAAAAATGCTCGAGCAAAGCGTGGTGACGTATAACACGTACGACGGCACTATAAAGGGGAAGTTCCATTCGGATGGCGCCACCCTTTGGCCTGCTTTTGCTGATCCTCGTGTTAGTAACGTTTTTTGAGAGACGATTCGCGCTTTTCAGCCTCGTGCTCTTCAGTCCGTCACAGCGTGATGAATGTGCTATTTCCATAACAAACGCTAGTTTTACCAAAACGAGCGCTCCCGTCTCATACTTGATTTTGAGCATGCGCGTTTTTTTTCCCCCTCGTAAAAGCATACACACAACCGTTTTTCACGACGTTAAAAAGAACGACGTGAAAAACAACGTGAAAAAATAGAGCAGGTTCTAATTTTTTTGAGGCCATTTTTCACGTCGTTAAAAATGCTCTGGAGCCTACACACAATAGTTTTTAATGACCAATTAAAAAAATGGCATTTTTATCGTCATGAAAAACGGTCGTGTGTACGCGGCATGACGGAATTGCCAGTTTGTAAAGAGTCTTAAGGTGGCGATTACTCTCCATTACCATCCTCTTTGCAAGTAACATTTTTATTGGCAGTTGGATTCTAGCAACAGCAGCTTTAAATATTTATACCGTGTTGACAAAACAAATTACATGTTTGTGCAAATATAGTTTATGTACCATGCAAACAACTGGAGACAACATTGGTATTATTTAGCAACGTAAACCGCAACAACCAATCTGGACATACAAAGCTGACTTCTGATTGGTTGGTATAGATATTAGCCATTCCTAAACAGATAGATGTACACCATATATGAGAATTTGCACTGTAAAGCCATGCATTATCCATTTCTCATTATCAGATAAGAATCCATCCAAATCATGTGCAATCAACACAATAAAGTTGGCACCATTAAATAACATGAATTGCACTCATTGAAAATTTGGCAGGGCATCATGCAGAATCACCAGTTTATTCCGGGGGCTGTTTTTAGGGTTCGCATAGACTTTATTTAAAGGACATTTGCTCTAGTTGAAGAGAAGAAATTAGAAACAAAAAGATGATGTGATGTATTATGTGATGAAATAAATAAAACAGCAGTACTGGCCTGATGCCGTTACCCTCCAATATTTCAGAATAGAAACAAAAACCTTCTTCACCTAAAGCATTCAAAGCACACACCATTCCATTTAAAGTCTAAGATTTAAAGTTTTCTTTTGAAAATAAATTTCTGAAGCAAGCTAGATTATGCACAGAAAGCAGTTCTGGGACCACAGACTCAAATTATTCTTTAAAAAATGACTTTTTCAAACAGTTTTTTTCTGGTAGCCCTATTTCTCTAAAGTAAAAATACACATATCCTGCAATAACTACTTCAGGGTAGACATTTCCTCTCCAGGGGCATTATACCAAAGAAATGTTTTGATTGGAAATGTTATGAAATATATAAAATGATAGTTATAAAATTATAAAAGTTTATAAAGTTATAAAATTGGCTAAGGGTGGCCATAGTCAGGAGGATATCTCCCTGTGAACTACAGGTAGGGAGATATCTGCCCATCCATGAGCAAGTCGTTGGTACCAGCTATCAGAACAACAGTCTGATGATGACAGTGGTTCATGCACAGTAATTTCCTTATTTACGTAGGGACAGAACAATTGGCCCTGCTTACAGAGAGAGCTTTTCTAATCGATTGAAAAAAAATCATCCTGCACAGTAGGGAAACACCTATGTTTTTTATTTCCAACTATGAGAGCAGGAATGATGCTTAAATAGCTATTATCTGAGCCATTAATGGACAGGCGTAAAGAGACCCTTTTGGAAATATGGGTGCAAACACTACAGGTAGGAAGTGCAGGTGACTTGTCCTTCTGGTTGCACTATCTGTATGGTTCCACGCTCAACTGCGCAGGCGCAGCCGAACCGCTGTTGAAGCTCGGAGATTTCCGTCGGCTTGCCTTGCGCCTGCGCAGTAGAGGGAACCAGAGCAATAGGAACCATAGGCTCGGCAACTGTGGACGCGCTCGCCCCCCCCCCCTGCTTCATTACACACGCCGCCGCTTTCCTCTTCATACAGCAAGGGGCGGCTCAGATGTCATATTGTGCAGTGCGATTTCTTTGTTTATACACGACACTCTATTCAGCCCCTTGCTGGATAGAGCGTCGTGTATAAACAAAGAAATCGCACTGCTCATTATCACATCTCAGCCGCCCCTTGCTGTATGAAGAGGAAAGCTGCGTGTGTAATGAAGCAGCGGGGGCGAGCGCGTCCTATCGATATGCTTCCCCCCTTGACTGCGCAGGCGCTGCCGAACAGCTGTTTAAGCTCGGCGATTTCCGTCGCCTCGGCTTGCGCCTGCGCAGTCAAGCTTGGAACCATACAGATAGGCGGAACCAGCTTGGCAGATCACAGGCACTTAGAGGTTACTGCAGCAGCCTCCCAAATTCTCCTCAAATTCTCATAGCTGAACCTTGGTCAGCTCCCACACTTCTGAATAGTGCAGGAGCTTGCCATTAAGCATCCCAACCCACATCCCTACTGGTCCATCACCAAGATCAACAGCCTCACTGGCCAATATGAATGTGGTGGATGTTCAGGAGGCTGCTGTAAGCACATGCAAGCACCATTTTATACCTGCAGCAGTTTTTTTTTATTGTTTGCCCCATGACAGAGTCTTTTTAAATCTAGCCCAGAAAGGAACATATATGACAATTTTAACAACTGAAAATGGATATAACCAATTTTAGGCAGTACTGCTGTTTTAAGGATTAAAATAAAAACAAGTAACAGTAAAATGATGGGAGCAGAGAAAGACTGCAGAAGAAATAGTGGTTCACTACTGCATACCTTGCCAAAGCTGTCCTCAGACTCTGACTCAAATCTTCTCCGGTTATAATTTGCATGGATCTGTGTTAATAAATGAACATGGATTCAAAATACTATGTTTATCAAAAGACAATTAGCACTACTGTTAAACTTTCTAAATTAAGTACTGTATAATAAGAAGAAAGTACAAATAAAATGCTAAGGGCATGTACACTGTATATATGACATCAAGGTCAATAGTGAGGATTCGCCCACAAAAATACACAGCCTTTGATACCAAATCTATTATAAGAAAATTGGCATAAATTGAAAAGAAAAAAAATTCTAACAGATTCCTTCATCCATGCTATGCAGAGTGGATGGATGAATCTTCTCCTGCGGCTATCGTATTTTGACAGCTGGCCCCACTATCTGAAAAAATACCCAAAACCTGATTGGATGCAGGTGCCATTTTGGCCAACAATTTTCTGTCCGGCTGTATTCAATCAACAGATATCAGGAGGGAGGGGATAGATTGGGCCACTAACTGAGAAGATTTCAGCTGGCTCATTGTGAACTGACCGAAATTCGCTTTGTGTGTGGCCAGCTTAAGAATCATGGCACCTGATTGTTTATAATAATCATTACGGGAAACAAAGAGGGACTGGCTTAAAGTGATATTAAAGTCTCTCCTTTTTTTTGCTATGGGGGCACCCGAGCCGAGCCGCTGCTCTGTGTGTCCATTCAGACACAGAGCCGTGACTCGGGTCCGCCCACGCTTTCTCCTCATGGGCTCACTGACTTTGATTAACAGCAGCGGGAGCCAATGGTGCCCTCTGTTGTGTCTCAGCCAATCAGGAGGAATCCTGGACAGCCGAGGCTCTCGTGCAACATCACTGGATCGAGATAGGGCTAAGGTAAATATTAGGGAGGCTGCTGCACACAGAAGGTTTTTTATCCTAATGCATAGAATGCATTAGGATAAAAAACCTTCTGCCTTTAGAACCACTTTAATGTTTCCATTTTGGCTAACATTATTAAAATTTTTTAAGAGTATTCAGTTCCAGTTGGGACAAAGTACATATAGTACTTTTTTCCATCTTCCTAGAGCCCTGTAACGCTAGCTAAAATGTCAGACATGGGGGGTTATTTACCAAAGGCAAATCCACTTTGCACTACAAGTGCACTGCAAGTGCCCCTGAA
This sequence comes from Rana muscosa, assembly GCA_029206835.1. NCBI lineage: Eukaryota > Metazoa > Chordata > Amphibia > Anura > Ranidae > Rana > Rana muscosa. The sequence goes on along the minus strand of CM055127.1, from coordinate 61,403,944 downwards.
AGTGCACTTGGAATTGTAGTCGCTGTAGATCTGAGGGGAAGATCTGAAATGAGGGGAAGCTCTGCTGATTTTATCATCCAATCATGTGCAAGCTAAAATGCTGTTTTTTATTTTCCTTGCATGCCCCCCTCAGATCTACAGTGATTGCACTTGCAGTGCACTTGTAGTGCAAAGTGGATTTGCCTTTAGTAAATAACCCCCATGGTGTGTGCCCCTTGACGAATGGCCACCCAACAATGCAGCTAGCAAGGAGATGGCTGCTTTGCTGGCAAACTATTGTCTCCAACTCCCAGCCCTTTCCTGAGGCAAGCACCAGCACCAGGAATGCAGAGGGAGGTCAGGCCAACAAACCATTTGGCTTTACATATACAGTACTCTAAGGATTAATTTTAAAATAAATTTGTACTAAGAAAGTAGATAGGTTACCCCTGCTGGAAATCTCAAATGGCAGTTGTTTGAAACCAAGACATATAAACATACTTCTTATAATTGTGTGTTAACTACCGTATCTATCGGCGTATAACACGTACCCTAACTTTAAGAGGGAAGTTTCAGGAAAAAACTTTCCACAGCCCCCTGCGTATAACACGCAGGCACAGTTTACCCTCCATTTTCAGGGTAAAAAAGTGAGTGTTATACGCCAATAAATACAGTATATTAAATTACAGGAATACACATAAATATATAATTAATTTATGAATATAAAATAATAATTTAGGACTTACTCGATGCTCCACTTCATCAGATTCACTTCTCTTTTCACTGGGACAGCCGCTGTCACCACCATTTTCAGAATCCTTTTAAAATGTAAAATCGATTTGTTAAAAAAAATATATAAAAAATACTTTTTTGACAACATAGAAAATGAAAAAGTGCAACATACTCTGTGGCTATCAAGACTGCTATTATCTTCATGCATCAGATTATCAACTTCATTGAAAATAGGCCAACCTGTATAAAAAGTTTTAATACATAATTAGGAAAGCTAGGAAAACTTTTGTGTTAAAAACATTTCAAAAAGTAAATTGTTTATAATTGACGATGACTGAGCAAAGACTTAAATAAAAAAAATAAGAAAGTAACATTAGCGTCACAATAGCTTATCAAGTTTTGGATATATTATTTGTAAAGCTTTGTTAATGAATACAATATCCTAACTGTATGTAAAAAATGTTATATTATTATTAGTTGCATGCATTTAGAGTTTCTAACTGGATCTTGGAAGCACAGAATTTTATTTTCTCGAATGCAGAAAAAATGACTGCACTTTAACGCAGGTAAAACACGCAGTGTGAATGGCACCTTTGAAAAATTACTACATGTATTTATTTGCATTTTGAGATGCCTTGTAAATGCATATAAATGCAGGTTTAAAGTGGTTGTAAACCCTTATGGGGAAGTTACACCTACAGGTAAGCCTAGATTAAGGCTTACCTGTAGGTGCTTGCAATATCTCCGAGACCTACACGGTCTCGGAGATATTTGCAAAAAAGACTGTACCAATGCCTACGGCGCATGTGCGCCGTAGACAATGGCGCAGGCGCACTGAGTGTGCCGTTTTATGAATGGGGTCGCGCCGTAGAAAGCGGCTCCCAAGCGCATGCACGGGAGTGACGTCACGCGACTCCGGCCAGTCACAGAGCTGGAGTTTGTGGACCCCGGAAGAAGAGGGGTGAAGATGGACGCTCGCTACTAGCGAGGAAATCGGGGACATTGCGGGCTTCTACTGCAGGTAAGTGACACATAATGGGCTACTATGTGATGCATAGTAGCCCATTATGCTTTACTTTTGCAGGGAAACAAAGAGGAAGTAAACCCATCAGGGTTTACTTCCTCTTTAATGGTGCCATTGTGAATGAAGCCTAAGACCCCTTTCACACGGACGGATAGAATTCAGCTTTTAGCTGCGGATAGATCAAGTTATCTACTGCAGCTAAACTAAGACAATGCTTTCCTATGGTCCCATTCACACGCTGCATTTAGCAACGGTTTTGTTACATGGGGTTTGGTGCGGTTAGAAAAAATGAATTTGACTGCGTCCAGGACCGATTTATTGCAGCTATCTGCACATAACTGCAGATAATCGCAGCAATAACGAAACATGCTTTTAACAGCGGCAGAACAGCCGCCCGTGTGAAAGGGGCCTTACAGATACAACAGTGTTATTTCTAACGCTGTGATACCAGGTTTCACCTATAGATGGCACTGCAACCCAAATCCTAATCCTAAACCACCAATAACAGGAGGTTGGGTAAAAGAAGCAAAGATGCCATTCTAAAAAAAAGTATTAAGTCTGGAAACTCATTTAATGCACACATTTTATGCCACATAATCTTTCTTTTAAGGTAAACCACTGCTAGGAGAAATAGGCAGGACACCGCTGTGGATTTCTACTCTAGTTTGACTGTCATACTGATCCAATAATCTCAATATTTTGAATTACTGTTTAGAACTTATTTAAGCCAGAGGAATAGCATGACAGCACTGCAACATGGATTTATTTATTTAATATTTTGAAGGACTCAAAGCATTCACAACTAATTAGAAAAGGTCTTTGTGTGCAAAACTCCAACTGCTCGAGGAGCTTGTTATCATTCTGAGAAAGAAGAGAAACTGACAAATAATTGCAAAAACAGCTTGAGGCTGGGAGCATCGTTTTCTTTTATCAAACCATCTCTGACCATCTTTGAGCAACTGTGGAGTTGTATGTAATAAAGACAGCTGAAGGACAAGGCACAATGTTCAATCAGTACATTATGCCTGCCACAGCCTTAAACCTAAAGACCTGAACTTAGCAGGTTCTGAGCAATGTCTTCCTTTAACAATGGAGACCTATTATGTGTGCAAGAATATTAAAGGCTCATTCACACTGCCCATATGCTAAACGCTCCATTTAGTAGCTGTCAGTTTGGCCCTGCAGTGATGGGGTAGTGTGATGCGCATTTCAGCACATTGCATAGATTACATTTTTTTTAAAACGTTATTTTAAGCACACAAAGCGATGTTCCAATCATGTCGCCACACAACATCATGGTGTGTTCCCGGGTGGTGACAAGCAGTGCCACCCAGTGCTCTGCAAAAAAATGCAGCATGTCTGCATTTTTCTGCACTGCATCACAACACACATCACACCAGCATGGTGGTATGAATGGGGCACATGTGCCTTTGCAGTGACTAGTATTTATCCAATGCAATGAATTTATCCTGAGCCCGATCGTTCCTGCGCCGGGGACGAGCACACCTGCTCCAGCCAGTGTCTTGGGTCCTGATTGGATAGATTGATAACAGTGCAGCCATTGGCTCCTGCTGCTGTCAATCAAATCCAATGACGAGGGAGTCAGGGGCGGAGCTGAGTCCTGCTGTCTGTGTTAATAGACGCAGCAGCAGAACACGGAAGCGCGCCCACACGAGTGCCCCAAGGGAGAGCGCTTCTCCGACAGGGCACTAGAGGAGAGGAGGAGCAAGGAATGCCGCTGAGGGACCCCAGAAGAGGAGGATCCACTCTATGCAAAACAAACTGCACAGAGGAGGTAAGTATGACATGTTTGTTTTTTGTGTTGTTTTTTTAAAACTAAGGTTTACATATCCTTTATTTTCACTGGTAAACTGATTTTTAAATACCAAGCAAGTCGGATACATCAACTAAAATACTGGATTGGTTGATAGAGTGGTAAAAAAATTATTTTTAATGAACCAATCCAGTTGACGGAAATTGGTCTTACCATGCACATCAAATCTGTGGCCCTGTGGGGTGACCGGGGAAGGGGAGTTGGGCAGAGAATCAAATGTTGGATCACTCATGTTGTCATCCGTAGAGTTCACTGAGAGGCGAGACAGGAGAGGTGGACGGCTTCCTGACATAGTCCTCACCCGACTGCTGCCACATCTCTCTTCTATGCCGCGTACCACCGTCTGGGCAGATTGCTGTAACAGAACAAGAGACTGTTAGAGAATGCTGTAATTTTACAAGAAACTGCTGCAGACTACTGATGTGTTTTAAGAGATTGGCAAGTCTTCTCGTACACGCTGTATGCAAAAGAAAGAAAAACCTTTTTCCAAATAGACCCACAAAGAACCAATACTGCAACTCTATCCTCCTGACAATACATCTATGTTATTGAGCACAAAATTCACTTCACACTGCAGGTAAAGAGGTACCCAACCCACTACAGAAGTCAATGGATCAACCGTGACTACTTCCAAGAAATGGAAACATTCATAGTCCTTATTTCCAAAAAAATCTGTATTTATTTTTCAAAGAGATGACACAAGTCAAGCCAAACTGACCCAAGGTCATTGACATTGAGATCTCAGATGTGATTGATTCAAATGACACTGCCTGATCTCCCATCAACTGCACCTCTGGGTGACAGATCTGCTCTTGTATAGCCACAAAATTATTTACCAACAAAAATTTGGGCAACCTGGATACATTATAAATCTGACATTGACCAAGGTTTGATGGTTAGGCCCCTTTCACACTGGGGCTTCGGCGGCGTCGGTGGTAAAGCGCTGCTATTTTTAGCGGTGCTTTACTGTCGTATTTGCGGGGGGTATTCGGCCGCTAGCGGGGCACTTTTAACCCCCACTAGCGGCCAAAAAAGGGTTAAAACCAGCCGCAAAGCGCTGCTGCAGCAGCGCTTTGCCAGCGGTATAGCCGCGCTGCCCATTGATTTCAATGGGCAGGAGCAGTGGAGGAGCGGTATACACACCGCTCCAAAGATGCTGCTAGCAGGACTTTTTTTAGCGTCCTGCCAGCGCACCGCTCCAGTGTGAAAGCCCTCTGGCTTTCACACTGGAGAGACAGGAGCGTCTCTTTCAGGGAGCTTTGCAGGCGCTATTTTTAGCGCTGTAGCGCCTGCAAAGCGCCCCAGTGTGAAAGGGGTCTTAAAGGAGTTGTAAAGGTACATTTTTTATTTTCTAAATAGGTTCCTTTAAGCTAGTGCATTGTTGCTTCACTTACCTTTTCCTTAGATTTCCCTTCTAAATATTTTTTTCTTTGTTTTCTTTGTCTGAATTTCTCACTTCCTGTTTATCCTCAGTAAGCTGTTCAGTAAGCTGTTCTGGATGACTCCACACCACTCGGATGATGGTGTGGAGTTCAGTGAGGAGAAACAGGAAGTGAGAAATTCTGACAAAGAAAACAAACCTTTAGAAGGTAAATCAAAGGAAAAGGTAAGTGAAGCAACAATGCACTAGCTTAAAGGAACCTATTTAGAAAATAAAAAATGTACCTTTACAACTCCTTTAACCTTGTTTACTTTGATTGGCTGTATGTTGTGATGTACTTGATTTTTCAGTCTTCCTTTGCGATATACCAGGGTATTTTACCCGTGAGTTTACATATCCAATAAAAAAAAAAAAATCTTCATGAATTCAGGCCAAAATGTATACTGCTACATGTGTTAAAAAAATCGAAATAAGTGTAAATTAATTGGTTTGTACAAAAGTTTTAGCGTCTACAAACTAAGGTATATATACTGAAATTTACACAGCAATGTATGACGCTATACTAGTAATGGTGGCGATCAGCGACTTATAGTAGGACTGTGATGGGCAATCTAGAGCTAGGTGATGCTGACTGGTTGGTACAATAACTGACACGGACATCAATAGTGACACTAACACAGTGATCAGTGCCAATACTGTACACTGTCACTGTACTAATGACACTGGCTGGGAAGGGGTAAACATCTAGGAGAAATGAAAGGGTTAACTGTGTGCCTAACAATGTGTAATGTGTGTAATGTGTGCTGCTTTTACCTAACTATCTGGATGTTTTTTTTGTAGCCAGATCGCTGTTCACAGTACAGAGAGTTCTCTGTTTTTGTAAACACAGAACTGTGTGTGTGATTGGCCACAGATGATTAGCTGACTTCAGCCAAAATCACTGGCTGAAATCAGCTGCCAAACTTGTGCAGTGTCCAATCACAGCACAGGTTGGAAGGGGGCATGCGTATGTGCGCCCTAAACCTGGAAGAAAGACCATGATGTACTAGTATGTCGCCGCCCGCAGGTTTTGTATAAATATGAGGTTCCGAGCATGTTATCGCTGTGTTCTTGTCCTATTGCTTAGAGTTCTGTCCAAACTATAACCTCATAAATAAAGATTATATAAAAAAAACAGGTATTTACCAACAACTTGCTGCAGTTTTCCAGAACAGATTTTTCCTTTGGCGAGAGGTCAAATGGCGTCAGCCCCATGCTTTTGCAAATTTTGTTGCACGCGTGTGAATGGAAGAACAAAGCCATCCCTCGTACCCCTAAACAAAAATAGAAGTTCATTGTGAAAAATTAAAAACAAAAACAAGAAAATGTTTTTTAGTCAGGATTAAAAAAACGCTTTAAAAGAGAAGTATGGGTTTCCAGGTTATTTGCTATTCATACTTACCTCTGTGGATGGAGCATCAGACTGATGCTCCATCTGTCCCTCGCCGTCTGTGCACTGAGAACCGAGCCACCGAACATCGCCGCTGGCTCGGTTCTCACGGATCCCTGAGAGGAAAGAAGCTGACTGTCAGTCAGCGGCTTTCCTCTCTGTTTCTCCACGCTCATTGGAGCGCTGAGCAGTGGAGGGGCAGGGAGAGGCGGTCTCAGCGTCTCAGTGGCTCGCTGAGACTGCCATCAATCAGGGCAGCTGGCGGATCCCGACTTGGAAGTCGTGATGACGCGCTGCCCCGACTGATGGCAGTGACGTCAGCGGAGAGCAGACTTCAGACCGATTACCGATTTCCGCTGAAAACGGGTCACAGGAGTGCAAAACTAATTGCACTAATGTGACCCAGAGGAGAAGCCCAGCCTAAAAAGCTCAGGCTGGACTTCTCCTTTAACATAAACTAGACCATTTTGCTAAATAAGAAAAATTAATAACCATTTGCAATATTTGTTAACTACACCCACAAAAATATATGCAAAATATAAAAATAACCCCCTACGTGTCTTGCTCAGTTATTTTATCTTCCTATGAATCTTAAGAGATACTCTGTTGCAATCATATAAAGTGTGACTTGCTTAGTAAAGTGTAAATATAAAAGTTATATTAGTTTTATTAGAAGAATTGATAAAACAAATTTAACATAGGGCTAAGGCCAGAGTTTGAGCATCTCTGCAGGCCCACAAAAGTTAACTTCACCACTGCTTCTAAAAAGGAGTACATACAGTACAAGTTAAGTGCTTATGCAAACACGCACTGCTTTCCGATTATTATTTTTTGCAGAATTGTTTATTAAGTGTATCTATGAGAACCAATTAATCCTGTGCATTTCCCCATAATCTCCACATAATCTCTCTTTCCCTTTGCTCTAAAAGCATCATGGCAGATTAGTTATAATAACCCAAATACAAAGATCTTAAATATTAGTAACTTGGTCAGACACCAAAATCCATCTGCAGAGAACCTGTCACATTTTTGTTTATTTGAGAGAAGGATGGGTGGCGCTGGATCCCTAAAATGGTTTTCACCAAATAGTGTAAACAGTGTGTTGACAACGGGCTGGCGGCTCTCACAGGCAGAAGGGCTCCTAGATCTGCTTTGTACTGCAGGGAGAGGTAACAACAGAAGTATCACAAGGCAATGTTGATGTTCAAGAGTGTTTATTCCAATAAAAGGCTTAAGTAACATCTGTAAATTTACCCAACAAGTCTGTGGACTCAAAAGTACCCCTTCAGCAGGGCTTTCTTTATCCAGAGGTAGAATATCAAAAGATGTACTCCAAACGTTGGTGAATATTCAGAGTGAAGGTTGCAACAACCGACTATTGATAAGAGGGCCTATACAGTATACAACTAAATATAAAACAACATATTTAATTGTCCATTTCACTCTGATTAGCAATCAAATTTTGGAGTCTCTCAATATTTAACCTATAGATCAAGCCCCAAGGACGGGAAACCTTTGAGCCCCCAAAATGCATTGGGTTACCATACAGATTTTGCTTGTTCCCTGTATTGAAATAAACACTTTAGACTTCAACATTCTGGATTGTCTCTCCTGTACTTACCTCTCCCTACAATACGGTTTATGGGTTATATGGAACCTACTCTTTACTGTGGAAACGAACATGTTGTTGGAATCTTTTAAAGAGGAACTGTAATCTTTTTAATGGTTTAGGAGAAGAAAAATACAGAAGTAGAAAGGAGTGAACCAGCATTAAGGTCTAGTTCTCATTTCTACTTGTGGAGGACTGTCCCCTGAGATACCTAATGGGGTGGACTACAGTAAAAAAATAAATAAACACTTTAAAATCGATGTACAGACACTCCAATAACATAAGAATAATACATAAGCTGCTATTGCTGATGCACTTTCAAAAAATTAAGTTGTCTAGCTGTCTCTGGCTTCAGTACATTATGGGTCAACTACTGACCATAAGCGGGGACTCAAAAAGTACTAAAGCCAGAGAGTCAAGAATGGTTGATTGGGAAATAGCATTTTCAGAAGAAGATCAGCAGTGGCAGCCAAGATTTTTTTCACTTGACAGATTTCTTTAATGTAAAGAATTGTTTCTCTGCCTATTAATATTGTAAGAACCTTGTTTCTCTTTAAAGTTTTCAATTATGAGCACCAGGGCAGCTTTTTTGATTCTTTAATCTTGCTGCTGTTTAATATTTTTAACTTTCAGCAGCAATAATTGACAGCCGTAGAATGTGTGACTTAGAGCCAGTTCACACAGGGGCGACTCGGGAGGCGACTTGAAGTCGCCCCAAGTCGCGCTGTTTTTAAAACTAATTGAAGTGAATGGAGCCGTCTTAATGTACACGACTGCAGTCGCTCCGACTTCAAAAAAGGTTCCTGTAAGACTTCAATCCGACTTCTAGGCGACTTGTACCCATTGATTTCAATGGAAGTTGCCTCAGAAGTCGGATCACTGTCTTTACTGCAGCGACTTTTCAGGAAGTGAAAATAGTTTTTAGGGCAAACCCCTCCCTCCCACAGAGCTGATTCAAGGTTGATTGGCCACTGGAATGCCTCCTGTCATGGAGGCGACTTGTAAGTCGCCCCATGTCGCGCTGTGGTGCAGGCTCAGGTCGCTTCCAGATCACCTCCAACGAGTCGTGTTGCCCCTGTGTGAACCGGCTCTCAGGCTGCTGGGAGCTGGAAATACCAGTTTTTTTATTCACATCAAGAATAGGTACTAATATATGTACCCTGCTTACTTTATTATTGTATTATGCAAGGAAATGTATTATCCTGTCTTGGAAAAAGGCTGCAACTCCAGCGTTAGAAGCTTGGAAGGCATTGGTTAACAGGGCCTCCCTTTTTATAAAGCAACCTACTTGAACAGAGTGTGACAGCAGGAAGGTAAAGTCACCTGGTTGCATCCAGGGGGGTAGATATATTTCGCCCAGATTCAGGCTTTACGCCGACTTATACAACTAGGTGGAGAGTTGTATAAGCCCAGCTGAGGCTAGTGGGCTCATGGATGACTCATACCTCTAGGGAGAGTGTGGGGCGTCGTGCAGACAGGGAGTTGATGAGACCAGCTGAAGCTTGTCAGCTCATTTAGGCCTCTATAAGAACTCCCAGCTTCATTAGATGTTAGCTCATGCCTGGACCCAGACCTGTGTGGACTGTCTAGGGAGAGTGAACCCCTGTGCGGTGAGAAAAAGCCTGTGTGGCTATTTGCTTGGACATTTAAAACCAGGGACTTAGGGACTAGGACAGCACTAGGCTGATCCCAGTTGTTAGTTAGGAAACCTGTATGTTTAGTCAGAGGTCAAGTTGACCAGGATTTATTTTGTTTATGTTTCTTTTGCTTTGCTGTGTTTTGTCACTGTAAATAGAAAATAAACCGCACCTTTTTGATTTTGAAAACCACAACCTCCGTTTGCTGGGCCTGTTTTTGTGTGGGGAGCCCATCTCGGGGGTCACACACACCCGCTGCCGAGCTAACCCCCTCACAGTTGGTGGAGAATGCGGGCAGTTTTTTTTTAAGCCAGCATGGAGGAGATACTGAAGCAGCTGGCTCTAGCAAATGCCAATCAACAGCAGACAAATGCAGGTTTGCAAAAGAGCCTTGCAGCTCAACAACAGAACTTCGCAGCCCAGCAGCAAGCTCATCAACAGAGCCTTGCAGCCCAGCAGCAAGCTCATCAACAGAGCCTTGCAGCCCAGCAGCAGACAAACGCAACTTTGCAACAGAGTCTGGAGGCTCAGCAACAAGCCCAGCAGCAATCTGAGGCCCGCTTCATAGACCTGTTACAGAAGCAAGAGCAGAGACTACAACAACAGATGGAAGCAGCAATGCAGCAACGTCCGCAGACCAGTGAGGAAAGCCGCCCCACTAATACCGCGTCCTTTGGGGTGAGTCGTTTATTGACAAAAATGACTGGAGAGGATGATCCAGAGGTATTTTTGACCACATTTGAAAGGACCGCTGAAAGAGAAAAGTGGCCTGAGGAGCAGTGGGCTGGACTGGTGGCTCCTCTGTTAACTGGTGAATCGCAGAAAGCTTACTATGACCTAGAGCCTAACCAAGCAAAAGACTATGCGATGCTAAAAGCTGAAATATTGGCAAGGCTGGGTGTCACCCAGGCTGTCCGGGCTCAGCGTGTGCATAACTGGACTTTCCAGCTTGAAAAACCCCCCAGGTCTCAAATGTATGATCTCATTCACCTGAGCAGAAAGTGGCTACAGCCAGAGACTTTGTCCGCACCAAAGATTGTGGAACGTGTTGTAATGGATCGGTTTTTGAGAGCTCTTCCTACTGCCATCCAAAAGTGGGTAAGCCATGGAGACCCAGAGACGGCCGATGGTCTTGTGGATCGTGTGGAGAAATACTTGGCTACAGAGAACCTGACGGCCTCTTCCAGAGACACTCGGACTTTCCACCCTAAGACCAGACCATCCCCAGGGGCGGATAAGAGGATTCCAAGGGGTGAGGGTGGAGAGAGTGAGAGGGTGGGAGCTCTACCCCAAGTTTGGCGAGAACAGCCTGGGAAATCAGCGGCTCAAGAGGCCGCAAGAAGGATCGTTTGCTACCGCTGCCGGCAAGCGGGACATATTGCAGCCAATTGCCCGGTTGTGGAGGAACCCATGCAGTGTGACTTTCTGACGGGCAGACGTCAGTCGCTGTGTGCGACAGTCGCATGCACTGCCATTCGAGGAACTGAGAAACATTTATGCAAAATGTGTGTTAATGGTAGAAATGTTGTGGTATTGCTGGATTCAGGTAGCCTTGTGACCCTGATAAAGGCTGAGTTAGTTAAAACAGAGGTCTCTGGGAATAGCAAGGTAGCTGTTATTTGTGTGCATGGGGACACCCGAGAGTATCCAGTGACTACAGTGTGTTTCGAGACCCCCAAAGGTACCCTCTCTCATCCAGTGGGCTTAGTATCTCAGTTACCGCATGACGCCATTGTGGGAAGGGATTTTCCGAAGTTCTGGGAACTGTGGGATGATCCTGAGCCCCCCACTGGTGCCCCTATGTACCAGGAATGTGATAGCCAGAACTCCCCTGAGAGTGGTGAGGACTCTCCGGAATTTCCCTTATCAGTATTGGCAGGGGAGACTCAAGAAACTGGAGAGGAGCCCACCTCCTCAGACGAAAACCTACCGTCTGTGGAGTTTTCTGATCTTGAGGTTCACAGGGAAAACTTTGCCACAGAACAGTTGAAAGACCCCGCCCTAATAAAAGGCACGGGAAAACGTAGTGAAAATAGATGGCGAGTTAGTGAACCCAGATAATACCTGCACTTACCCATACTTCAGCGTAGAGAAGGACCTACTGTATCGGGTGGCAAAAAGGGCAGAAGAAACCGTTGAGCAGCTTGTGGTGCCCAAACCTTACAGGAAGTTGGTGTTGGAGTTGGCCCATGGGCACATTCTTGGAGGTCATCTGGGGACAGAGAAAACCCGAGAGAGGGTATTACAGAGATTCTATTGGCCGGGGGTGATGAAGGACATAGAAAATTATTGTTCCTCCTGCCCTGTGTGTCAGAGGTCGGCCCCGATGCCACATTTCCGTAGCCCGCTGGTCCCTCTACCCATCATTGAGGTCCCGTTTGAGAGGATCGCCATGGATTTGGTAGGTCCTATAATCAAGTCCGCTAGGGGGCACCAGTACATATTAGTTATAATGGACTATGCCACCCGTTATCCAGAAGCGATCCCTCTCCGAAATACCTCGGCCAAAACCATAGCCAAAGAGCTATCTCTTGTGTTTAGCCGGGTGGGTATTTGTAAAGAACTGCTTACGGACCAAGGTACACCCTTTATGTCCCGGGTTATGAAGGAGCTGTGTAAATTGTTCAAAGTGACGCAATTACGTACATCTGTGTATCACCCCCAAACCGATGGGCTGGTTGAAAGGTTCAACAAAACCCTAAAACAAATGTTGAAGAAAGTGGTGGATAGAGATGGAAAGGATTGGGACTGTCTACTTCCTTATCTGATGTTTGCTATTAGGGAGGTGCCCCAATCCTCTACGGGATTCTCCCCCTTTGAGTTACTGTATGGGAGACACCCAAGAGGGCTGTTGGATATTGCCAAGGAAACTTGGGAAAGTGAGAGTTCTCCCCACAGGAGTGTGATTGAGCATGTCGCCCTGATGCAAGACCGAATTGCACAGGTAATGCCCATCGTGAAGGAACATTTGGCCCAAGCGCAGTTAGCACAGCAGAGAGTGTACAACCGTGGAGCCAAGACCCGTACCTTTTCCCCGGGGGATAGGATACTGGTACTTGTCCCTACGGTTGAAAGTAAATTCCTTGCCAAATGGCAAGGCCCCTACGAGATAATGGAAAAAGTGAGCGAAGTGAATTACAAGGTCAGACAACCAGGAAGGCGAAAGCCCGAACAGATCTATCACGTTAATCTGTTGAAAGCCTGGAGGGATAGAGAGTCCCTAGTCGCAGACACTTGGTCACCAGCTCAAACTGGTTGCGTGATTCCGGAGGTTGGAATAGCAGCCACCTTGTCACAACCCCAACAACAGGAGGTTAAGGAGTTTGTGCTTCGCAACAAGGAGGTATTCTCTGAGCTGCCGGGACAAACATCTGGGGTAGAGCATGACATCATTACCCCGCCCGGTGAAAGGGTGAAGTTAAAACCCTATCGGATCCCAGAGGCCCGACGGGAGGCAATACGGGAGGAAGTACAGAAAATGCTGAACTTAGGGGTGATAGAGGAGTCCCAAAGTGATTGGTCTAGTCCCATTGTGTTGGTGCCTAAACCGGATGGGAGCTGGCGATTTTGTAACGATTTTCGACAGTTGAACAAAGTTACAAAATTTGACACCTACCCCATGCCACGTATAGATGAGTTGATCGACCGGCTGGGAACAGCCCGATACATGACGACTCTTGACCTCACAAAAGGGTATTGGCAAATCCCCCTGGCCAAGTCGGCCAAAGAGAAAACCGCATTTGTAACCCCAGACGGGGCGTTCCAATATAAAAGAATGCCGTTCGGGTTACAGAATGCGCCGGCCACATTCCAGCGGAAAATGGACCAGATGCTGAGGCCCCATCGGAAGTATGCTGCGGCTTACCTGGATGACATAATTGTCCATAGCACAGATTGGGCCTCACATCTGCCAAAAGTGCAAGCAGTCCTGGACTCTGTTCGGGAAGCGGGGTTTACGGCTAACCCCAAGAAGTGTACCATTGGGCAGGAGGAGGCCAAATATCTTGGGTACACCATTGGGAGGGGAGTAATAAAACCCCAACTCAACAAAGTCGAGGCCATCCAGAGTTGGCCACGTCCCAACAGCAAGAAGCAGGTACGAGCCTTTCTGGGAATCGCTGGGTATTATCGGCGATTCATTCCCCACTTTGCTACTAAGGCTGTGCCCCTAACCAACCTGACGAAGGGGAAAGGGTCGGTCATGATTAAATGGAACCCCTAGGCTGAGGCAGCATTCCAATTCTTGAAACAAGCCTTATGTAGCCAGCCAGTGTTGTACTCACCCGACTTCTCTAAAGACTTTGTCGTACAAAGTGATGCGTCAGATGTGGGGTTAGGAGCAGTATTGTCCCAGGTCTGGAACGGGGAAGAGCACCCAGTCATTTACCTCAGCAGGAAGTTGAAGTCCCATGAGGTAAATTACGCCACCGTTGAAAAGGAGTGTTTAGCGGTGAAGTGGGCTCTAGATTCCCTTCGGTACTACCTGCTAGGTAGGCACTTTGACATGGTTACGGATCACGCTCCGTTAAAGTGGATGGCTCAAAACAAGGAAACAAATAGAAGAGTGAATAGGTGGTTCCTGGCCCTCCAGGAATTCAACTTCACAGTAAAGCATCGCCCTGGCGTTCAAATGGGGAATGTGGATGCTTTGTCTCGAGTACATGAATGCCTGATTGCTGGTGTTCCAACCCCGAGGTTAAAACAAGAGGGGGGGTATGTGACAGCAGGAAGGTAAAGTCACCTGGTTGCATCCAGGGGGGTAGATATATTTCGCCCAGATTCAGGCTTTACGCCGACTTATACAACTAGGTGGAGAGTTGTATAAGCCCAGCTGAGGCTAGTGGGCTCATGGATGACTCATACCTCTAGGGAGAGTGTGGGGCGTCGTGCAGACAGGGAGTTGATGAGACCAGCTGAAGCTTGTCAGCTCATTTAGGCCTCTATAAGAACTCCCAGCTTCATTAGATGTTAGCTCATGCCTGGACCCAGACCTGTGTGGACTGTCTAGGGAGAGTGAACCCCTGTGCGGTGAGAAAAAGCCTGTGTGGCTATTTGCTTGGACATTTAAAACCAGGGACTTAGGGACTAGGACAGCACTAGGCTGATCCCAGTTGTTAGTTAGGAAACCTGTATGTTTAGTCAGAGGTCAAGTTGACCAGGATTTATTTTGTTTATGTTTCTTTTGCTTTGCTGTGTTTTGTCACTGTAAATAGAAAATAAACCGCACCTTTTTGATTTTGAAAACCACAACCTCCGTTTGCTGGGCCTGTTTTTGTGTGGGGAGCCCATCTCGGGGGTCACACACACCCGCTGCCGAGCTAACCCCCTCACAAGAGGTGTACCTTGAAAGCTTGTTAAGGTGTGTGTGTTGTGGGGGTGGGGGTGGGTTGAGTCTCCACTCACTGTCTTTGATAGACTGTATTCATAGCATGCTTCAGGTGGTTGACTGTCTACTTGTTTAAACAATGCTAAATGTTACCATATTCTCCTCTAGAATATTCAACTGTATATGTGCTGCTTTCCTCCTCCTATTGTGGGAGATAATGTGTGGATTTTGCCATTAGGCCATCTTTATCTTCTGTATATAGGAGAGGTCCTACATCCTAGACCAGTGATGGCGAACCTTGGCACCCCAGATGTTTTGGAACTACATTTCCCATGATGCTCATGCACTCTGCAGTGTAGTTGAGCATCATGGGAAATGTAGTTCCAAAACATCTGGGGTGCCAAGGTTCGCCATCACTGTCCTGTATTAGTCACAGGTACTGTTGTTTTGTATACTGCTGTTTTTCTTTTTGTTTACTATCACATTTGCATGTCTTTGTATTGCAATTTCTGACCTGCAGTCAATGTTTTGTACTTTTTTTATTGCAAAACTGAATAAATACAATCTTCAAAAAAAAAAGAAGAAAAAAAAAGAAAAAGAAAAGAAAGAGGTACTAATAAAGTAATTTGGTAATGTCAATAGGATCCCTATTGCTTTCTGTGAAGTGTGAATTTAATGACAGGCACACTATCCTATTACATACATTTTTTTTTAGGAAAGCACAAACTTGATGGAATACTTACCTCTACTACTGCTGCCTAGGACGCTCAACACTGCTCCATGGTGGAGTGTATGAGCTGGTGGGGGTGAACACTTCATGCAGAGGCAGAGGTAGAAGCAGGCAGTTCACATGCCCAGAAGTGAGAACTACCTGCAGAGACCAAGGAGCAGTGAAACAGAAGTAGAATCAATGTGGAACGAATTATCTTCATTTCCATTGACTTCTATGGGGAAACTCGCTTTGATATGCGGGTGCTTTGGATTACAAGCATTCTCCTGAAACGGATTATGCTCATAATCCAAGGTTCCACTGTATAGATGGGCTCCTCTTATAAGTAACCCTGTGGTGACAGGGTCACTTCAAGCACAGAAAACAGCAATAAACGTTGCAACTTTAGGAGAAGTGTGAGGGTCGTAATGCTTTTCACATTAGGCACTAAACATTCTGTTCGTCATCAAAAGGCAAAAATGTTGCAGACACAGTACAAATTCTTCCCTAAAGGGATAATGGAATCATGAATGTGAGAAATATTAAGTTCTTGTGAAATCTTTGCTGGATCCCTAAGCAGGGCTACAGTGGAAGCTTCCAAGTATACAATAATGTGGTGCCCACAGACTTCTAGAGACCATAGCAACTTATTATACAGGGCAGCCTTCCACTCTAATACAAGCAAGAAGGTTATACCATAACGTAATATACCTAAGTTCCCATCTCCAAAGTCCGTTCCGCTCTCTGTGTGGATTTGAGGATCTGTGTATAAATCTCCTACTCCTTGAATATCAACAACAATCAGCTGATGTCCTGATCGTTCAAATGTAAAGTGGCTGAAAGCCTAGGAAGCAAAAATAACAGTACCGATGATGAGAAATGTGCAAATAAAAAACAGTAAATCATATACTTTACTACCTAGCTGTAGTAAGGATCTTTCTGCTGTTCCACATTCAGTCAAATAGCGATCTAACATTGGGCAGAAAGGCAAAACAAATCACAGTCCAGTCATTTTCTTAAAGATCTCACGTTTTAGGAAAACAATCTCCATTTTGGACACAAAATAAATTAACAAACAGATACATATACAGTATTTTAGAAATAACATTATTTAGTAAAAATTAATCAACTGTGTAAACAACCTAATTTCTTAAAGAGGAACTCTCCCCTGGATTTTTTATTTTTAACCCCCCTTAACTGTTGTGCAGCATTGGTCTCGATTCAGATGCTTATCTGCCCAGCATTGTCCCACTGTGGTCTGCTGCTCAGGTGTCAGAGCCATTGTCCCACACCACCATCTTGGTACTCCTCAGTCATCGTGAGCTGGCTGCTTCTTCTGGATTCAGGCAGCCAGCTTATGATGAGGTACCAGCCACAGCGAGGCCCTACTCCTGCAGCTTCTTGGGATACGTGGGGGAGGCGGGGGGGGGGGGGGGGAGTGTGGGGCCAGCAAGATATATATTGGTAAAAAAGCTAATTAAAAAAAAAATTGCTGTTTTATATTTAAAAGAGGAGGGAGAGGTGCAGGGACCTTAAATAAATGAGAGTAATGAAGGAGTACGCTTTAAATGCAGTAACTCACAGCAACCTATCAGAAGTCACTTTGCAGAAGACAGACTGGTACAAAATTATTCTATCAATTACTGCACTTAAAGTAGTAGTAAAAAACAAACAAAAAAAAAAAAAACACCTGCAAGGCAATGGCATGATGTGCTAGTTTGCATCGCATCCAGGATGAATATCTCCTAAACGGTGCACGTTTAGGAGTTATTCATTTTTACCAAAGCCTTATTATAGGCTTACCTGTAGGCAAAAATGACCAAGCAGGGTTTACTACCGCTTTAATTAGAATTCTTTATTGAACGAGTCTGATAATGGCCAAGTCCACAACTGACCAACGATAGGCAGTAAACACAATAAAAATCCCCAAAAGACAAGTTCAGCAATCAGCTTCCATAATTTAGGAGGTTGCACCAATGCAACAGAGGTAAACCATGTGTGCTTAAAAAATGACATCACCCAAAAAATTGGAAGATTAATAGCTTGCGATAGAAAATTGCAAATACTTACATCTCTGTTAGGTTGTAAGTCCTAACACCTCTGTCTTCCAGAGCGGCAGCCTCTGAAAAAGTCTTCATCATTCAACATTTCCAAAAGTGGGGAATGCCCATATCCAACCAGCTCACTGTCGACAGTTCCTTACTCTGACCCCAATGTCACTACAGGACTTTGCAGTTATGTATAGGCTTTGAAAGCTTTGCAGAAGGCCACAGCACTAGAAGATAGAGGTGTTCGGACTTGATGGACGCTGGAGAGATAAGTAGTCACAGTGCTTTATTGTAGGGAGCTACTTTTTGAAAGAAGTGACAGTCACTATAAATCATGTGACTGTGGGAGCCCTTCAAGAGGCAATGTGCATTTCTG
Source organism: Rana muscosa (assembly GCA_029206835.1). Taxonomy (NCBI): domain Eukaryota; kingdom Metazoa; phylum Chordata; class Amphibia; order Anura; family Ranidae; genus Rana; species Rana muscosa. The sequence continues at coordinate 61,385,860 of CM055127.1, read as the reverse complement.
GGATACTTGCTGCAAAACATAGCTCTCAGGTTCATAGTGGGAAATGTGCAAATTGGCGCATGTGCAAATGTGAAGATTGTCAGTGCAGCTTTCTGCACCATTCATGATGTAGCAAAGGAAAGAAGGCAGAATTTTAAAGAAAGTGATGGGGCTTTACATCCCTGGGACTCCGTTATATTTTTTATTTAAGAATAATGTTTATTCTTTTTTGTGGCTCAGCAATACATCAATGCAACTAACATAATTGTTCATTACAAAAAATGAGTGGGTAACAAACACCTAAGGAGTTAATAATAAAGAAAAGCTACAATCTTCACAAGGCAAACTTGTTGATGTGTTAAGATGTGCAAAGTGTCGAGCCCAGGTTACCTCCGAACAACCTCTAGTAAAAAAATAAATACAGCAGGTTATGGTTAAATAGTGTGAAGTCTAGGCCAACAACTGGGGCAACACAGAGGCCTGAGGACTTCCGACGAGGTCCCTTACACATTGATAGAAAATACTAAAAGGAAACGATGATACACTGTTATATTAATGAAATGTGGCCAAGGTTTCATTTAACCACTTAACAACCACCTGCCGACAAATAACGGCGGCAGGGTGGTTGCTTAACTCTGGGAGGACGTTATATAACGTCCTCCCAGAATCGCGCTCCCGCGCGCCCCCTGGGGCGCGCACACGGGAAACTCCGTGACCGCCGGGTCCAGAGGACCCGGCGGATCACGAATCGCGGTAAATCGCCGCTGATAGCGGCCGTTTACCACGTGATCGCTCCGTCAAATGACGGAGCAATCACTTGTAAACAGACCGGCGTCATTTGATGACGCCGGTTCCTCCCTCCCCTCTCTGTACCGATCGGTACAGTGTGAGAGGGGAGGGGGAGGGAGCGGATGGCAGCAGCAGCACTGTGGGCTGGATCTGTGACAATTGCAGTCACAGATCCATCCATCCATCCCTGCTCAGCCATCCCTGTGCTATACCCTGCCAATACTCTGCAATACACCCTGCCAATACTCTGCAAAATACCCTGGTGCAATACTCTGCAATACCCTGGTGCAATACTCTGCAATACCCTGGTGCAATACTCTGCAATACCCTGGTGCAATACTCTGCAATACCCTGGTGCAATACTCTGCAATACCCTGCACAATACTCTGCAATACCCTGCAAAATACTCTGCAATACCCTGCAAAATACTCTGCAATACCCTGCGCAATACTCTGCAAAATACTCTGCAATACCCTGCACAATACTCTGCAATACCCTGCACAATACTCTGCAATACCCTGCACAATACTCTGCAATACCCTGCACAATACTCTGCAATACCCTGCACAATACTCTGCAATACCCTCCACAATACTCTGCAATACCCTCCACAATACCCTGTGCAATACCCGTGCAATACCCTGCCATACACCGCAATACCCTGCCATACACCGCAATACTCCGCAATGCCCGGCAATACTCCGCAATGCCCGGCAATACTCCGCAATGCCCGGCAATACTCCGCAATGCCCGGCAATACTCCGCAATGCCCGGCAATACTCTGCAATAACCACTTCCCGCCCTCCGGCCGTCATATGACGTCCTTGACTTTGTGCGGGGATATCTGAATGATGCCTGCAGCTACAGGCATCATTCAGATATCGGCTTTTTCAGCCGGCGATTCCCTACACCATAAGAACAATCATAGCGGCTATTCCGCCGCTTGATCATTCTTACGGGAGGCAAGAGGGGATGTCCCCCCCCCCGCCGCCCTCCGGTGCTTCTACCGACTCACCGCTACGATCAAAGCCAGGATTGTTGTTTTTTTTTTTTGTATTTTTTTCAGGCTTCCCAGCCTAGAGGTGAGATGTGGGGTCTTATTGACACCCCCCCCCCTCATATCTCACTGTAAAGAGGACCTGTCATGCCATATTCCTATTACAAGGGATGTTTACGTTCCTTGTAATAGGTATAAAAGTGATCAAAAAAATGTTTAGGGCGGAAAAACATGTCAAACTAAAATAAATAAAGTAAAATGAAGAATAAATTTTTTTTTTTTTTTTTAAAGCGCCCCTGTCCCCGTGAGCTCGCATACAGAAGCGAACGCATACGTAAGTCCCGCCCACATATGAAAACGGTTTTCAAACCACACATGTGAGGTATCTCTGCGAACGTTAGAGCGAGAGCAATCATTTTGGCCCTAGACCTCCTCTGTAACTCAAAACATGTAACCAGTAAAAATATTTAAAGCGTCGCCTATGGGGATTTTTTAAGTAGCGAAGTTTGGCGCCATTCCACGAGTGTGTGCAATTTTTAAGGGCGACATGTTAGGTATCTATTTACTCGGCGTAACTTCATCTTTCACATTATGCAAAAACATTGGGCTAACTTTACTGTTTTTTTTTTTTTTTAAGCACAAAACATTTTTTTTCCGTAAAAAACGCGTTAAAAAAATTGCTGCGCAAATATCGTGCGAGATAAAAAGTTGCAACAACCACCATTATATTCTCTAAGGTCTTTGCTAAAAAAACATATATAATGTTTTGGGGTTCTATGTAATTTTCTAGCAAATAAATGATGATTTTTACATGTAGGAGAGAAATGTCAGAATTGGCCTGGGTGCTCCAGAACGCCTGAAGGTGCTCCCTGCATGTTGGGCCTCTGTATGTGGCCACGCTGTGTAAAAGTCTCACACATGTGGTATCGCCATACTCGGGAGTAATAGCAGAATGTGTTTTGGGGTGTAATTTGTGGAATGCATATGCTGTGTGTGAGAAATAACCTGCTAATATGACAATTTTGTGAAAAAAAAAAAAGAGAAAAAAAAAATCTTGATTTTGCAAAGAATTGTGGGAAAAAATGACAACTTCAAAAAACTCACAATGCCTCTTTCTGAATACCTTGGAATGTCTTCTTTCCAAAAAGGGGTCATTTGGGGGGTATTTGTACTTTTCTGGCATGTTAGGGTCTCAAGAATTGAGATAGGCCGTCAGTACTTCAGGTGTGATCAATTTTCAGATATTGGCACCATAGCTTGTGGACTCTATAACTTTCACAAAGACCAAATAATATACACCAATTTGTACTTATTTTTACCAAAGATATGTAGCAGTATAAATTTTGGCCAAAATTTATGAAGAAAAAATAGTAATTTGCAAAATTTTATAACAGAAACGAAAAAAAAATCATTTTTTTACAAAATTTTCAGTCTTTTTTCTCTTATAGCGCAAAAAATAAAAAACCCAACAGTGATTAAATACCACCAAAAGAAAGCTCTATTTGTGTGAAAAAAAGGACAAAAATGTCATATGGGTACAGTGTTGTATGACTGAGTAATTGTCATTCAAAATGTGAGAGCACCGAAAGCTGAAAATTGGTCTGGTTATTAAGGGGGTTTAAGTGCCCAGTGGTCAAGTGGTTAAACACCTCAAAGACCAATTTTTGCTTTCACAATGCAGTAATGTGGATGGGACCTTACAGTTTTTGTGGAAGCTTACCTGTGGGGTGAGCCGAATATTGTCATCTTTGACATATCCAGAATTGGAGTTATATTTGATGTATTTGCCCTCAATGTAATGTTCAAGGTGGAACAATGGTTTTCCAGGTCTGTCTTTCATCTCCAGGATACACATCTGCATGATGTCCACCTGTCAGAACAAAACCAATAATTACTCTACAATACCGGAGCATGCACAGTGGTTGAGAATAAGATAATAATCTAGGTAACTTTGGGGGATATATATATATAACCTTGTTGGATGCATGAACTGTGCTTTGGTCGGTCATGATCATGCTGTACCAAATTTATACCTGCCTGGGTCAATGCTGATTCCCCTGTCCATAACGTTCATTATGTTTTGCACTCATCCCTTGTCACTGGTCTGCTCACTGACCTATGAAAGACCATCCTTCTTCTACTATAATAGTTTTTATGCAGTTTGTGTCCCTCTTTAAGAGATTACTTATTTTCCATCTCAATGACTGTGGACAACAGGAGAGGATGTTAGGGAAAATACCCCAATGGAGACACAGATAGCCATAAAAGCTAGTTTTTTTTTATAGCAGGGTGAGGAATGTATAGAACCTTCGGCAATGATTGCTGACTGTGACGCTGCTGGGGAGATTTCCTGCCAATTCCTGATCCGATGACTACTCTCATATCCTGAGAAGGGTGTCACTTGGACAAGATATGTGGAGAAAGCTACAAAAGTTTTAGATGACATTCCACTGTATGTTAGGGAGTTTTCAATATATGCTTCTGGTATCTGAGCAAGGGATTTTTTAAAGTACGCAAAACAAACTCATAAATCAGGTATTTCTATTTGGTATTTTAGATGTCAAGTTAAATGAATTGGTATTAATACTGAGAAAACAAAATTATTTTTTTAAAGGTCGTCAGTGTTTTCATTTCAACAAAACGGTAAGAGCTCCCAAATGTACAGTATATCCAAATGTGTTTAGTAAAACCCTATCTATCAACAAAATATTTCCAATGACATTATTTTTCACAAGGCATTTTTTTTTTCAGTTGTGTCTATTTTAAATAGTGAAGTTATACAAGGTTTGGCTTCATGCACACGGTTGTATAGGGTCTGTACAGCATGCACAGCCTGCGTAATCACTCTCCCTTGACCCAGAGCTGCCGCGTACAACCGCTCATTAAGAATAATTAGAACATGACATGGATATATGTTCCGAACACAAATAGTGTGCGTTCAGACCATAGGTAAATGCATGTGCTTTACGCAACCCTGGTGCATGACCACGTACAGTCGCATCTTCTAATTCATCTCAATGGGCGGCTGTACGTGGCAGCTGCAGGTCCTGGGACAGTAGATACAAACGTTCTGCACCCTTTACAGCCATGTGCATGACGCCTTACCTTACAATTGTTCATGTGTTACATAAAAAAAATATAATATTAACAAAAATTCCTTTTTGGAGACTTCCTGCGTTCTCAGAGTGCAAATTGAGGCATGTACATTTGTTAATAAAAAACACTATTTAAGCAATTATCTGAATCAAGAATCAAATAGCAAACAAGATCAGCAATCCTCACATAAATGCTACCATAATAAACATAAATGAGCACAAATTAAAAATTAAAAATAAATAAGAAATACAATAATAAAGCACATTACTATTAGGCCTCATGCACACTGGAGGTTTTTCTAACTCTCCTAGATGCCTTTCCTCCTGGCAGCAGAGTTCTAGGCGAAAAAACGCTTGTAGACTCGTGTCGTGCGTTTAGCCACGTCAAGCGCTTGGGCGTTAAATCATTTAATCGCCCAGAATAATCATTTATTCTGGCCATTAAAACTATTTAATGCTCAAGCGCTAAACGCGCCTAGCACTTAGGTGCATTTAGATGCATTAAATTTGTTTTGGGGGGGTGACAAGAGAGGAAGGTATAGAGGGAAGGAGATATGACGGGGGGAAAGTAGGGGTATGTAAAGAATCAAATAAGACTTATTGCCAATCATACATAAATGATTGTAATCTCTGCATTGTTATACGTACCTCCCTCAAATGCCTTCATCCTATTTAAAGTTCACTATACAGTAAAACCTTGGATTGCAAGCATAATTCGTTCCAGAAACATGCTTGTAATTCAAAGCACTTGTATATCACAGCAAATTTCCCCATAAGAAATAATGGAAACTCAGATGATTTGTTCCACAAACATTTCCTCATAGGTCCTTCAGTTTATAGTCCATATAAAAAGATTATAACATTGTGACCAGGTTGTGTAACCATAAAGTGTCCATTTACAAATGGAAGCCTCCACAAGGGGATTAGAAGCAAAATCCAGCAGGAACTACAGAGTATAAGGCTCCATGTACACGGGATGTTTTTACAACTGCTCCTAAATTATTAAACTTGACAGATAGTAACCCACGTTTAAAACGTCCATTTTGCTGCGTTTACATGCCGCGTTTAGCTGCGTTTGCGTTTAGAAGCGTTAAAAAAAAATGGCCAAAAATGAAAAACGCCTATCAACGAAACACGGCTAAACGCGGTTTACCGCGTTTAGTCGTGTTTTGCATCTGAATCGTGGAAATCTTCTGCGTCTGAACCCATTTTTTTGCTTTCAAACGCAACTGCCTAAAAACGGCAATAAACAAGATAGTGTACATGGTCACATAGGATAACATTGAATGAGTTCAGGGGCAGTTGAAAAAAGTGTCCAACTGCCTCTGAACGCGCGTTTAAGGCCCCATGCACACGAGACGCCGGTGCAAACTCTGCTGAACACACGTTTTTAAAGGCTAAAACCGGCGTTTAAAAACGCCCGTTTTGCCGCGATTTTAGCGGCGTTTTACCGCGTTTGCGTCTATAGGCGTTTAGTTAAGAAACATCATAAGACCCTCCCTAAGCTCAAAAAACATTATTATTTAACCATTTCAGCCATTTTGGGAGACCAGCAGCTGAGAGAGCAGCAGTGTACTTGTATTTAGCGTATCACTTGCCACATCATCTGCCACAAGCTGTGGATTGTCCACTTGCCACGTCACCTGATACGTCACCTGGCCACGTCACCTGCCACAAGTTGTGAATTGTCCACTTGCCACGTCACCTGCCACGTCACCTGGCCACAAGTTGTGGAATGTTCACTTGCCACGTCACCTGCCACGTCACCTGGCCACGTCACCTGCCACAAGTTGTGAATTGTCCACTTGCCACGTCACCTGCCACGTCACCTGGCCATGTCACCTGCCACAAGTTGTGGATTGTCCACTTGCCACATCACCTGGCCACGTCACCTGGCCATGTCACCTGCCACGTCACCTGCCACAAGTTGTGGAATGTTCACTTGCCACGTCACTTGCCACGTCACCTGGCCACGTCACCTGCCACAAGTTGTGCATTGTCCACTTGCCACGTCACCTGGCCACATCACCTGCCACGTCACCTGCCACAAGTTGTGGAATGTTCACTTGCCACGTCACCTGCCACATCACCTGGCCACGTCACCTGCCACAAGTTGTGCATTGTCCACTTGCCACGTCACCTGGCCACATCACCTGCCACGTCACCTGGCCATGTCACCTGCCACAATTTGTGGATTTCCACCTGCCACGTCACCTGGCCACAAGTTGTGGATTGTCCACTTGCCACGTCACCTGCCACATCACCTGCCATGTCACCTGGCCACGTCACATGCCAAGTCACCTGGCCACGTCACCTGCCACAAGTTGTGGATTGTCCACTTGCCACGTCACCTGCCATGTCACCTGGCCACGTCACATGCCACGTCACCTGCCACAATTTGTGGCTTTCCACCTGCCACGTCACCTGGCCACATCACCTGGCACAAGTTGTGGATTGTCCACTTGCCACGTCACCTGCCACGTCACCTGACCACGTCACCTGCCACAAGTTTTGGATTGTCCACTTGCCACGTCACCTGCCACAATTTGTGGATTGTCCACCTGCCACGTCACCTGCCATGTCACCTGGCCATGTCACCTGGCCACGTTACCTGCCACAAGTTGTGGATTGTCTACTTGCCACGTCACCTGGCCACGTCACCTGCCACAATTTGTGGATTTCCACCTGCCACGTCACCTGGCAACATCACCTGCCACAAGTAGTGGATTGTCCACTTGCCACGTCACCTGCCACGTCACCTGGCCACATCACCTGCCACAAGTTGTGGATTGTCCACTTGCCACGTCACCTGCCACAAGTTGTGGATTGTCTACAGTGCAATGCAAGCAATTACAGTTTTTTTTCATATTTTTTTGATGGTTTTTCATCATTTGCCATCATTTTTGAGATTTCTAATGTAAAAAAATAGGTCACCTTTAAAAACGCTAATAAACGAAATCGCGGCAAAACGGCGGTACCGCGTTTTGCCGCGTTTAGCGGCGTTTTGCGTCTGAAACGTGGAAAACTTTTGCGTCTGTACCCATTTTTTTGCTTCTGGAAAAACGAGGTTAAACGCAACTGCCTAAAAACGGCAATAAACGAGACGGTGTGCATGGACACATAGGATAACATTGAATGGGTTCAGGAGCAGTTGAAAAAAGTGTCCAACTGCCTCTGAACGCGCGTTTAACAGCAAATAACAGCGTCTCGTGTGCATGGGGCCTAACAGCGTCCCGTGTACATGGGGCCTAAAAGAGAAGAGAGGAGTATAGCAAGTGTAGCAAAATGTTGCTAAATGTTGTACCTTCATAAAATGTAACCATATTGCTACACTTAGAGGTGTCTCTCTTCTCTTTTATACTCAGTTGTGACATGACGCTACTTGTATATCAAGACATCGCTTATATATCAAGTCAAAATGTATTAAAATATTTAGCTTGTCTTGCAAAACGCTCTCAAACCAAGGTTTTACTGTAGATTCATATACTAATGTACTGTTCAGCAATGATTTTTTATGCATATGTATCTCTGTACTTTGATATTGATGTTGTTTGGGGAACAATGACACCCCAATATTCTTTTTATTTAACCCTTACGTGAATCGAGAACGTGTATATAAAATGACATGTATGATATTACTCTACTGTAATTCTTTGGAAAATAATAAAATCGTTTGTAAAAGAAAATATCATCGTGCCATTTCTGTAATTACATCACACTATATTCTAGACATTTAACATAAACACACATTTTTCCTATAAAAAATGAAATTCAGTTTTAAAAGTACATTTGTAAATGAATAATTAGGATACAATTACAAATAATAAATATAAACACTATACTCTTTAGGACCAGATGAATATATTAAAATACATTCTTTCATTCCAACATACACCACTGCAGTGGGCTAAAATAGACCCGTCGGCCACGTGGCGTTCTAAAATGAAATCTCTTGTGACTTATGTTTTTTAATGAGACTTGCAGAATACACGTGTGATGTTTATTATGGATTTGCAGTTTGAAATGCTTTGATTATAAGAGAACGAGCAGTCAAACAATCATCAAAGTGGGAGGTGAGTTGTTCTTGTTATCTGTAGGACTGATTAGATGTCTCATTGTACATAGCAGAGAAGACTGGATAGACAAGGCTGTGGGTAGTGATCACATGCTGCAGCAGCCATTCTCCTCGCTCTCAGGCTCACGTTTCAGGAGGAGCATAATATAGAATGTAAACAAGTCAGCGCACAATCTGCTTCCTCACGTATACCACGTCTCAGAAGACCAAAACAAAAAAAAACCCTGGCCTACAGGATCTGTTTATATACCGCTGTACAATATGTATGATGCCCCAAGGATCATCAGCTGTCAGTTCTCACTTGCTTACATTACAGGCTATAACTGGAGAGACGCTGTATAATTTCACATAACCCAGAACATAAAGGGAGATGCCCAAATTGTACAAAGAGTCAAGTCTGAACAGAGCAAGGTTTCTGCTAGCTGGGTGTAATAGCAGCAAAGTGTAAGCTAAATACTTGGCAGGTACAAGACCAAACATGGATACTTGGACCAAATGTTTACAATGATGGGAAAGAACTGCATTTCCTCGATAATAAAAAAATTAGAAGGGAGTATAATATATACACAATTATGCACAATCATATAAACACTCCAATACCCCCATACACGGGTAAGAAATGGCGGACCACCAATATAACCCCAGATCACTACTTGAGCAAGGGGTAGAAATCTCTTAAGGGTCCTTTCACATGGGCGGTCAGCCCGGTGGACGACGCTTTGGATCCGCTGATCCGCACTGAGCAGGCGGATGACAGGTCCGTCTCTGCTCACTGTGTAGAGACAGACATTACCGCTCTTTTCTATGAGGAGATCGGATGAAAACTGACCGCCTGCCCGTTTTCATCTGATCCGCCAGACGGATGGAAAATAGTGTCACCATCCCTCTGGATTTCACAGACAGGATCGGATAAAAGCGGATGTCAGCGGACATGTCACCTCTGAAATCTGCCGCTCCATAGGAGTGAATGGAGGGTCCGATCAGGTCCACCTGAAAAATTGACAGGTGGACCTGATCAGAAAGCCCGTGTGAAAGGAACTGTATAATAGGTGTCAAAATCACTCCATACAGGACAAATCATTTAGCAGACGTTAGCCTACCAAAGTCAAGCCAAACAAATCCAAAAGCTTCTTAATGAACGCGATTGCCGTCAAATCAGTTTTAAAGAGCTCTGTGCTAGCATCGGCTTAAGGCTAATTCTATTGCGAATTTGAGCCTTTGCGATTGCTCAAATTCGCAAGTCATTTAAATAACATTGTTTTACTTTAATGCCGTTCACATCAATGCGTTGTGAATCTAAGCTGCGGGAAAAAAGGGTCCTGTGCGAGTTTGATCCATGTGCGATGCGAATTCAGCTCTATAGACTGGCATTCCCTGAAATCGCGACCTCGAAATCGCGGTAAAATCACACGATTTTGAAGTCGCAGCAGTGTGAACCTAACCTTAAACCCAAAACCAAGAATGTAATGTAATATGTTGCAGCTTACCAATCATTACATGTGGTGGCTGCATTTGTTTTGTTTTTTAGGCATTTTTCCCCTCCGTTTTCACCTGGTGACCTGGCCTGTAATGCACCTTCTGTATCAGAGTGCCTCCACTCTGGATAAAGTAGCACAGGGGGAACATTTGGACAGTAGCATTGTTAGTCTGTGGAGAGTCTGAGTACTAGCAGATTTGAATAAACTAACAAATTGAAGCTAAACCCCAGGTAATACTTTATAAGCAGTTACAGCAAACCAAAAAAGGTTTGTTTGTAAAACCTTTATCCCAATCATTTTAAGCACCCCTGCCAGTGTTAAATGGTTTATCTCATCTCTGTAAATGATACATTCTGTTGGAGAGCTTGTTCTTTTGAAAAACAACAGACTTAGATAACCAGATAAAAATAGAAGAAAGAAAGCCTACACACGGGCTGAATGTCGGGAGACAACGGGCGGTTTAAAAAAATAAATAAAATGTCGGTCTGTTCACGCATGCTGGAAAACCAGCGGCCAACCAACTCCCAATCAGTCCTCTTAGCCAATGGCAGAGAGCACTGATCGGAGAGTTCTGGCAGGGGAGGCGTTCCCCTGTCAGAACACAACAGCTTAATTGGGGAGATCGCTGAACCAACCTCGCTGCTCCGACTGGAGCCAACAGGTTTTTCGTTCAACCCTGAAAAAAACGAATAGTGTGTTCCAGGCTTAAAAAAGAAAATGAATGTAGTCATCACATCAAAGAAATGATAAGCTGCAATATAATAAATGTTTGCCTTTGGGTTTAAAAACCACTTTAAAGTGGACCTATCACAATAAATCTTACTGCCATTTCTTCTGAAAGTGTTCATTGAGAAGTAAACAAAGATGAAGACATGACCAGACAGTCAACATTATACAGAGATAACAATGATGTAACATCAATGACATTGTGTGAGATAAGTACGATTAAACCAGGGTCTCCAAACTTTATAAACAAAGGGCAAGTTTACTGTCCCTCAGACTTTAGTCGGGCCAGACTGTGGCCAGTGGGAGTAGAAAATGTCCTGGCATCCAGTGGGAGTAAACAATGGCCCATCTTTGGTGTCAGTGGGAGGAATAGTGCCACATCTTTTGTGTCAGTGAGAGAAATAGTGCCCCATTGTTGGTATTAGTGGGAGGAATAGTGCTCCATTGTTGGTGTCAGCAGGAGGAATAGTGCCCCATTGTTGGTGTCAGTGGGAGGAATAGTGCCCCATCGTTGGTATCAGTGGGAGGAAAAGTGCCCCATCATTGGTGTCAGTGACAGGAATTATGTCCCATTGTTGGTGTCAGTGAATGGAATAGTGCCCTAATGCCCTGTACACACGATCGGATTTCCAATGGAATAGAATCCGATGGATTTTTCCATCGGAATTCTGATGAAGCTGACTTTCATCAGTCTTGCCTACACACCATTAGTCAAAAATCCGACCGTCCCAAACGCTGTGACGTAAAACACTTTCCGAAGAGCCGAGAAAAATGAAGTTCAATGCTTCTGAGCATGCGTCGACTTGATTCTGAGCATGCGTGGGTTTTTTCTCCGATGGAGTTCCACACAGACGATCGGAATTTTCTATCGTTTTTTTTTTCCATCGGTAAAATTTAAAACGTTCTATTTTTTTATACCGATGGAAAAAAGACCGATGGCGCCAACACACGATCGGTTTGTCCGATGAAAAAAGTCCATCGGTCTTTTTTCATCAGAAAAAACGTTCGTGTGTACGCGGCATAAGGGATAAAGGCAAGCAAAGGGCCGCAGTTTGGAGACAGCGATTAGAGTATAGGTACAGTACATGGAGGAATCGGGGCACAAGGGTCATGGTCGTCTTCTAGATGTAGCCAAGGGGCATAGATATACCAAACCAAGTAAGAATTATTTAGGAATATACAAGGGAGGAGTTTGTAGATCTAGGAAGAAGATGGAGTTACAAAAGCAAAAAGATGATAAGAAAAAAAAAAAGAGAGGGGTGCAAGAATGGGACATAGAGATGAAGGAAGGGAAGGGGCCCCAGGAGGTCAGAGCTCTCTGGAATCAAGTGGTCAATAGAGATTGACTAAACCATGGAGTAAGGAAACCAAGGCTTCCAATTCCAAGGAATTTATCAGGGGTACTGGTCAGAACAAAACTGGCTACAATTTCTAATTATTTTCTTGACTCAAATCTATTCACAACACCTGAGCCATGCCACAGATCAGTAGGTTTGTACTAAATGTTGCATTCTGGGGTTCTTTTGGCAGTATACACCTACAGTATACATACTTATAGGAACCATATACACAGAATAAGTATGCAGGCCCTTTTCCCTGTTTTGTCATAATATAATAAGGTGGTTGTGCTTTACTGCTCCTCTTTCTCATGCCCCATACACACGATCATTTTTCATGCCGTTAAAAATGCCATTAAAAAAAATGGCCATTAAAAATGATCGTGTGTATGCTCCAGAGCATTTTTAACGACGTGAAAAACGGGCATTAAAAATTTTGAACATGCTCTCTTTTTTCACGTCGTTTTTCATGTCGTTTTTTTTAACGACGTGAAAAACGATAGTGTGTATGCTTTAACGGCGTGAAAAAAAATGCGCATGCTCAGAATCAAGTATGAGACGGGAGCGCTCGTTCTGGTAAAACTAGCGTTCGTAATGGAGATAGCACATTCGTCATGCTGTAACAGACTGAAAAGCACTAGACTGAAAAGAGCGAATCGTCTCTCAACAAACTTTACTAACATGAAGGGTGGCGCCATTCGAACAGAACTTCCCCTTTATAGTGCCGTCGTACGTGGTGTACGTCACTGCGCTTTTCTTGAACATTTTTTAAAATGATGGTGTGTACGCAAGACAGGCTTGAGAGGAAACAAGAAAAAAAATGACAAGAAAAACGTCAGTTTTAAAAATGACATTAAAAATGATCGTGTGTATGGGGCATTACAATGCAAGTAAGTCATGTGACTCAGTAAAAACAAAGTTCTTCCCCATATTGCTGATATTCCCATGCAACTGTTGTCAGATTGGCCATAAGCAGTTCAAATTATGCCCAATTTCTGCTGAATCAAGGGCAATTTGAACTGAAGGAGGCCCTGTCGGCACCTCTGCACTTGAAATACACCTGCAATTTACATTGTATGAAGTCATGTGCCCATTAGGGTCACCACATTTCCAAACTGCCATTCAGGGACACCCCCCTCTCTCACCTACCCCAAAAAAAGATGAGGGGGGCAGGGGGTAATCTAGTCTCGGGGTTGATGGGGTATTTGGCGGCGGGTTATTCATCAGGTGAATGTGCCACTTGCCACCAGATGCAGTGCCGCTTGCCACCCATAGCCTGCCACCAGATGCAGTGCCGCTTGCCACCCATAGCCTGCCACCAGATGCAGTGCCGCTTGCCACCCATAGCCTGCCACCAGATGCAGTGCCGCTTGCCACCCATAGCCTGCCACCAGATGCAGTGCCCCTTGCCACCCATAGCCTGCCACCAGATGCAGTGCCGCTTGCCACCCATAGGCTGCCACCAGATGCAGTGCCGCTTGCCACCCATAGCCTGCCACCAGATGCAGTGCCGCTTGCCACCCATAGCCTGCCACCAGATGCAGTGCCGCTTGCCACCCATAGCCTGCCACCAGATGCAGTGCTGCTTGTCACCCATAGGCTGCCACCAGATGCAGTGCTGCTGTCTCTCCCTCTGCATGAGCCACGTGCGTAGAAGGAAAGGAGTGGCGTCACTATCTGGAGAGTGAAGATCACACCAGTCCCTGCTGCTTGCCGCTGGGTGCCAGAGAAGGAGGAGGTGCCGGGGTGGGCGGGGACAGCAGTGCTGCACTAGGCGCAGGCCTCGCCCCCAGTCTCACTGTCTGAGAGTAAATTGTCACCGGTTGCAAGATGCCAGGCAGCGCTGGCCCTAGCAACCAGTTCCGGAAATTTAGTTATTAGTTAGTAGGGGGTGGCAGTGTCCTCTATTTAATTCCGGGACATTGTATTGTCCCGGAATGAAGGTGCCCGGGAGCCAGGACAGACATGTCAATTGCGGGACAGTCCCGGGCAATCCGGGACACGTCGGCACCCTAGTGCCCATGTGCATGAGCAAACTGTTCAAGTTCACCTGCCGAGTGCAAAATACAGGACCAATAGGAATTAATCTGAACCTAAAGTGTCCTGATCTGGATTTAGGAAAGTGAATTCTGATTGGCTTGTATGGGTAACAACACTTTGCTCCATGTAATATTAATTGAATAAACAGGATTATTTTAATTACTACGAGCAATAATACAAACTTTTGCAGGTGGCTGACATCAAACACTGAACAATACATACAGCTACATTAATAGGTGCATTTTAGAGTTGTCTAACAGTCCAACTTTCATATCAATGTAAAAAGGACCTGTGGCATATATAACGACACCATTGCCCCCAAATTCACTGACATCGCTGTGATTCTTTAATGACATAGTAGACCATGAATATGTTATAAACACATTTTTTTTGTGCCATTTCCCCAGTTTGAATGACCTCAGAGTTTGTGGTAAAATGTGAGTAGAACACAAGGTCATGAGTTACATTCCCAGCTATCTCACCTGTCTGCCAAAGCTGTGTAAACCAATATATCATATTACTGTTTCTAGACAAATTGTTACTTCATAGCTGATGGCAAAAAAAATTGTAAATATGTTCACAAAAAAAGATAGCATTGGAAAAGTACAAGGAAAAAACAAAATCTGGTTCCTTCTGAAAAACAAAAATGAGGGCATATTGGTCATAAACTATGCTCAGCTACAATAATCGCCTTACAAAAGCTAAAAAACTAGAATTAAAAGCTATGTGTATATAGAAATCTAGCAGAATTGGCCACATTGCTCGGAAACATGGACTTCATATGCCTCCTGCCATAGAAAATGTTGTTATGCTCCCTGACTTATGGGGTTTTCCTTGAATTAAGATGGGAGCTTCAACTGCAAAATAGTAGGATTTTTAAAACAGCTTACCTGTAAAATCCTTTTCTTGGAGTACATCACGGGACACAGCGGCATAGTCATTACTATGTGGGTTATATAGAATTA
Organism: Rana muscosa; assembly: GCA_029206835.1. NCBI lineage: Eukaryota > Metazoa > Chordata > Amphibia > Anura > Ranidae > Rana > Rana muscosa. The sequence goes on along the minus strand of CM055127.1, from coordinate 61,370,379 downwards.
CCTTCAGGTGCTGGCACTGGCAACTTCCAAAACAGGAAGTACCCTCCCCTATATAAGCCCCTCCCATCCGGGAGCACCTCAGTTTTGTAGCAAAGCAATACGTGTCCCCAAAAGAGGGGTGGGAGCTCTGTGTCCCGTGATGTACTCCAAGAAAAGGATTTTACAGGTAAGCTGTTTTAAAAATCCTACTTTCTTGTTCATACATCACGGGACACAGAGCGGCATAGTCATTACTATGTGGGACGTCCCAAAGAAATGCCAAATGAGGGGGGGGGATATACCATACATAAGCTGGGCGCCATCAGGCATGAGGATCTTTTGCGGCCTGCAACACACTGCGCCCAAAGGCGACATCCTCCTGACTTCTAACGTCCACCTGGTAGAACCTAGTAAACGTGTTGCGGCCTTACAAATTTGAGCCAGGGAGGCCTGGTGATGCACTGCCCATGAAGTTCCAACTGCTCTCGTGGAGTGCGCCCTAACTTTGAACGGAGGCGGTCTACTTCTCATAGGCTTGTATTATGACCTGTCGAATCCACTTGGCTAAAGTAGATTTTGATGCTGCCTGACCCTTTCTGGGGCCTTCCGGCAGAACAAACAAAGAATCCGTTCTACGAATCTGAGCAGTGGCTTTTAGATAAGCTTTAACTGCTCTTACTACATTCAAAGAATGCAATAACTTTTCCTCTACCGAGCTTGGTTTGGGGAAAAAGAAGGAAGAACCACATCCTGGTTCAAGTGAAACCTCGATATCACCTTAGGAAGAAAGGCTGGGTGAGGACGTAATACTACTCTGTCCTCATGAATAACCAGATATGGCTCCTTACAGGACATGGCGGCTAATTCCGACACTCTTCTAGCCAAGCAAATGGCTACTAAAAATATCAATTTTCTGGTGAGTAGAACCAAGGAAATGTGCCGCAAAGGTTCAAATGGCTGCTTCTGCAGAACCGACAGAACCAAATTTAGACCCCATGGGAGCTTTAATCGGTGGAATAACACGAGTCACCCCTTGCATAAAGGATTTGACAAGTGAATGCATAGCCAGGGGCCTTTGAAATAGTATTGATAAGGCCGAAATCTGACCCCTGATAGTACTTAAGGCAAACTTCCTGTCTACAGCCCACTGTAGGAAGTCCAGAATTCTGCCTAAAACGTACTTACGTGGATGCCACTTTCTGGCCTCGCACCAAGTGATGTACGCCTTCCAAACTCTATAGTAGATCTGCCTGGATACAGGCTTCCTGGCATTGATTATAGTTGATACCACAGAGTTAGAGAGACCTCTCTTCTTTAGGATGTGGGATCCAATAGCCAGGCCGTTAAACTTAGAGATAGTAAGGAAGGGTGGTATATCGGCCCTTGCGAAAGCAGGTCCGGATGACGTGGAAGGGTCCAAGGACTCCCCACAGACATTTTGATGATCTCCGCGTACCAGGCTCTTCGGGGCCACGCTGGAGCCACCAAGATCACCGGCTTCTTTTCCAACCTGACTCTGCGAAGGAGTCGAGGCAACAATTGTAGCGGAGGGAATGCATATATCAGTCTGAACTGATCCCAAGGGAACACCAGAGCATCCGAGCCGCAAGCGAGGGGATCCCTTGTCCGGGAGACAAATCTGTCCACCTTTGCGTTGAATCTGGATGCTAGCAGATCTACATCCAGTGTTCCCCACCGCTGACATATTGCTCGGAAGACCTCGGGATGAAGGGACCATTCCCCTGGGCATAACTGTTGGCGACTTAGAAAGTCCGCCTTCCAATTCTCCACCCCTGGAATGAAGACAGCTGACATACATGGGACATGCTTTTCTGCCCATTCCAGGATGTGACTTACTTCCCTCTGGACTGCACGACTCCTGGTGCCTCCCTGATGATTGATATATGCCACTGCTGTGGCATTGTCTGATTGAATTCTGACAGGGGACCCTTGGAGTCTGGATGCCCAGGCTACTAAGGCATACCGGGCTGCTCGTATCTCTAAGAGATTGATGGGCAGGGTTTTTACTACATTTGACCATCTGCCCTGGAGAGACCATTGCTCAAGTACTGCCCCCCAGCCTATAAGGCTGGCATCTGTAGTGACCACCTTCCAGGATATCGGACTGAAGGGTTTTCCCTTCTGGAGATTCTGGGGGATCAACCACCAGCAGAGACTCTTCCGAACGGAAGGGGACAAAGCCATCGGGAAGTCTAGAGCCTGAATTTTTCCGTTCCAGGCTGACAATATGGCCCTCTGTAAATTCCTTGAGTGGAATTGGGCGTATGGCACAGCTTCGAATGATGCTACCATCTTTCCTAGCAGCCTCATGCACAGGCGTATGGACGGCTGTCTTTTTGCATAAAGCAGACGGACCAAGCCCCTCAAAGAGGATACCTTGTCTAAAGGTAAGAAAATCTTCCTCTGGTCTGAATCCAGCCGTAGCCCTAGATATACCAGGTTTTTCACTGGCTGTAGGGCTGACTTGTCCAGGTTGATGACCCAACCGTGAGATTCTAGATACTTGATTGTATCGACAACTACCACTTCTAGCTTGGCAACTGAGTGGTCCATCAACAACAGGTCGTGTAGGTATGCCATTATCGTTACACCTCGTGTTCTTAGATCGGCCAACAGTGGGGCCAGAATTTTTGTGAACACTCGTGGTGCTGTGGCCAGACCGAATGGTAAGGCTCTGAACTGAAAATGGCGCCCTTCTACTGCAAAGCGTAGAAATTTTTGATGACCTGGAAAGATGGGAACATGCAAGTAAGCATCTTTGATGTCGATCGAGGCTAACCATTCCTCCCCCTGTAGGGCAGCGGTGACCAATCGGATCGACTTCATCCGGAAGGACCGGACGTTTAGAAATTTGTTTAGACTCTTTAGGTCCAATATGGGTCTTATGTCCCCGTTTGGTTTTGGGACTGTGAAAAGGTTTGAGTAGAAACTCAACCCCCACTCTTCCATAGGAACCTCCATAATTACTCCTTGGAGCAATAGTTGTTCTAACGCCACTAGGAGACACCTTCTTTTCAGAGGGTCGTTTGGCATGCCTGACCACATAAAATGGGAAGGAGGAGACTCTTTTAACTCCAACTTGTATCCCCGAGTTACTGCGGAGAGCACCCATCTGTCTTTGATCGTCTCCCGCCAGGTCTCTGTGAACAACTGAAGTCTTCCCCCCACCCGTTTGAGTGGGGGCAGCCCTTCATAGGCTTGACTTGGAGGCTGGTTTAGTACCTCTTCGGATCCAGGGCTTTTTATTACCCTGTGACTGTCCCTGATTTTTACCTCCTGAGTTTGACCGAGGAGGCCGTCGGAACTGCTTAGTAGCAGACGTCCCAGGGATAGGAGAGGTAGTCCTCTTAAAAGACGGACCCCTAGACCTCTTTTTAATTGGTAAGAGAGTACTTTTACCACTGGAAATCTTTTGGATATATTTATCCAGGTCTTCGCCAAAAAGGCGTTCTCCATGAAATGGGAAGCTAACTAAGAGCTTCTTACAGGGAGCCTCAGCAGACCAGTTCTTGAGCCACAGAAGCCTACGCATATGTACCAAAGACAGCGTGAGGCGGGAGGCCTGATGGATAGAATCCTTGATGGCGTCAACCGCAAAGCATAATGCTCTAGGCAGATCAGCCAGAGCCTGGGCCTGCTGGTCTGGCAAATCCCTCAGGACCATTTTCATTTGATCCTTTAAAGCTTGGCAGACCCCAATAGCTGCCACTGCTGGCTGTGTAACAGCCCCTGCTGTGGAAAAAGCAGATTTTAATAAAGATTCCAATTTTTTATCTATTGGATCTTTGAACATTTGAACATTATCTACTGGACATGTCAGTGATTTGTTCACAGAAGAAATGGCTGCGTCCACCGTAGGAACATTCCATCTCTGGGTGAATTTTTCCTCCATGGGATAGATCACCTGAAATTTCTTAGGTGGAACAAATAGTTTATCAGGATGTTCCCAGTCCTGGTATATAAGTCCTTCCAATAATGGATGAATTGGAAAGGAGCAATTAATCTGGGGAGCTTTTAGCGACCCCAACGAGGAGACAGCAGTAGTTGATGGTTCAACAAGAGGCATTTTAAATGCAGATCGAACCATGTCAGTTAGGGTCTGGACCCACAATCTTTCAGTCTGTGATGCTGAAAATGGTTCATCTACTGTCGATTCCTCAAAAACAGAGTTAACCTCCTCCTGATCCCCTTCAGGTAGGTCAGTCCCTTCCTGGGACTGTTGCTCTGCCAACAGGCACTCTAATGGAGGGGATGGAGATTTGGCGCGCTTTCTTTCCTGTAGAGAAGAAGCGATCAATGCTGCCAATCTCTGCTCCAATCCCTCCAGAGTTGAGGCAAAAACCTCCTCTGTTATATATGCAGGAGCAGGTGGACTGAGGACAGCCGCAGTACCTGGCACTCCCGGGGGTTCCTTATGGGTATTAACCTCTGATTTCTCAGGGGAGGAAGGTGCAGATGACTGCTCCAGATCCTCAGAGCCCGATGGAGACCCCCTACACTTCCTGAGAGGTATATCTCGGAGTTTTTTAGGCGGCATATTCCTTAGTTCAAAGCTGAGGTATTCCAGCCGCAATACACCCCTTTACTGAAATAGTCTAATGCAATTTGCTGCTATGTACATCAGTGGGTGTCTACTAATGCGTCTTTCTGGGGATGCCTGTATCAACCGCCCGCTGTAAGCCCCTATACCATGCTACCAGCTCCTTTTCATGCTCTGTGTCCATAGCAAGCAGCGTGGACTGAGTCCTTTTATCTTGCTGGGACGCCCGCACATGCGCAGAAGCGCTGGGCGCACAGAGCGCGTCATCCGCCAGGCCCCGCCCCCTTTTTTGAAGCTAAATCTTATAAAAAGAAAGCGTGTGTGCGCGCGCGCGTGCACGTGTGCGCTCTTGGCGCCATGTAGGGAGAGGAGCCAGGGTCCCTGTTTCACCAGGACTCGGGGATGGAAGGAAACTACTTGGCAGCATGACAGAGGAATGCAGCTTCCCTGATAGAGAGCTCACTCATCTGCCTGGACTTTCACCATGGAAGGAATAGTCCCAAGAAAAAAAGATGTTCCACAGCGGCCTCTAGTGGACAAACACAGGTACCGCACTTTTGTCTTTTTTTTTTTTTTTTTTTAAAACCTCCTTTTATGAAAAACATTTCTAGGTTTACAGTTTTTAAAACTTCCTTATGAAAAGACATTTCTAGGATTTCTTAGGCATATACAGCTATTAGCGGGAATACCTTTAGGTAACAGGCAGAAAGACATATTAGGCTTGGGGGTCCCCTCAATAGAACCAAGTTCCTGAGGGGCCCCCACTTACCTTTTCCCCGCCGCAGGACTTTGTTTGGTCCACAGAAGCCCAAACTTCACCTCTCACGGCAGGCATTGTACTAGACCTTCAGGGACCGGGTTCCCAAGGATTCCACTCCCCTGGACCTGTATAGCACCCTGCACAGATAGCCTCTTGGTTTTGGGTATGACCAGAGCTCTGGATCCCAGGGTCCAGCCCTCCTAAGAGAGGCATTACAGGCAAAACCCTGCTCTTCTCTGCAAGGCCCGGGTACCGACCGTTTAGCTATGAAGCTTTTTTGGTCGGATCCGGAATAGCTTGCTAAGGCCCAGAGAACCTGTACACAAGCCCAGATGAATACATGTTAACCTTGGCCAACACCTTAGACACTGGCAAAAAACTGAGGTGCTCCCGGATGGGAGGGGCTTATATAGGGGAGGGTACTTCCTGTTTTGGAAGTTGCCAGTGCCAGCACTTGAAGGTAATTCTATATAACCCACATAGTAATGACTATGCCGCTCTGTGTCCCGTGATGTATGAACAAGAAAGAGAAATATCCTACAGAAATGGGGACACTAGGCAGCCATCACCACAAACAACAGAGAAGTTCTACCCAATCTTCTGGCTCCTTGGACTGTCAATTTTTTCCTTCTAGTTAAGATAAGGTCACCATAAATCCCCATTTTCTGGGGATAGTCCCTGGTGTGAGGGTCTGTCTCCAGGAAATTGCCCCCCCTGAACCAACCATCCCTGGCAGCATAGTTAAAATCTTGCAATGTGCAAAAGCCAACTTCAGTCGCACTGAGCAGGTGTCAATTGAAATTATTGCCACTGGTACTATTTTTAATCGACACTTGTGTGGCGTGAGTGAGGTGGTGCCCATGCACTGCAAGGTTTAGAGCCCTTTCAAACTGCTTTGTAACGAAATTGCGGTAAAAAGCATATGCATTTTTTCCGTGATTTTGCTGTGTTTCAGATGCATTTTCTTTGTGTCTCTGGTGCATTTTTGGGTTGCCTGCACCTGTGAAAAAATGGACATGTAACTCAAAAACGCACTAAAACCCCACCGTGATTTCCATTCATTTCAATGGAAAGCTGTGTTTTTGGTGCGGTTTTCCAAAACCGCATGCAGGCAAAGTTTTGCTTTCTCATATAGAAGGCCAAAGCATGCAGAAGAGTGTGCATCACAGTAGTGACATCTACAAATCTCACTACAGATCTCCCACAACTAGCACAGTCAGAGGCAGCAGTGCCTTAGCTCTCACCTTCAAAAATACAGATAAGAGGCTGTAGGTAGAAAAGTGCCTTGGCACACTCATACTAGTGCCCTGCCTTTTCTCAGGAGGGATTCAAGAAATAAGAGACCGTTTTCTGATTTTCCCTAAAAATAGCAAATCCTTTTTTTTTTTTGTGTTCAGGTCCACTTTATTGTTCTTTGAACATTTTTCAAAAGGCACAGAAACTAGGACCATATCTTCCCTCTCAGAGGGCAACAAAGAGTGATATTAGTGTTCCACCAAGTGACAACCCCATCATATGGCTCTAAACAACACTTATGTGAATGTCACCTATCCAGTCCCCCATGTCCGCCACAGGGAAGTACTGGTGACACTGCTGTTCAGCCTCGATCTCTTATGGGCCTTCACTGGTAAGCGATTGAAAGTTTTCACTTCCCCAATTAACTGCTTTTCTGTTTGTGTACAAGCATTAATTATTGGTGCCTAACATGTAAACTTTATCACCTTATCTGTAGATTTTATTCTGTGTTCCTCCTGAAGAAGCGGTCTATTGTGACGAAACATGTAGAGGATGATCGTGCACTGAGGAAATGTAACTACAATTTTCCATCATGGAGTATATTTGAGTACCAGTGTAATGTAAAATTTGTATAATTTTATCTACATCTGTAGTTTTTATATCTGGATACTTTATTATATTTTAACTATGTATCAATAAAATTCTTATGTTTTATCTGATGTCTAATCCGTTCGGGGTACCGAGATAGTCCATTTTTTTCCCCTGCACCGCCTTCCTGTTCTGGAGACTACTTTTGGGCAACTTCCCTCAATTATCCATTATTGCTATTTGGACGATGGTACCCCCTATCATCACTGTTTATTTACCTAATTGGAGGTTTCCCTGCTACACTTATGTGAATAAGGTGACACTATTTATTTGTGTGATAAGGTTTCATATGACCTCTGCTTAACAAGGACCTTCGCAATGAGCCAGTACTAGAACGGGTTCATCCAGTGGCCAGGGTAAGGATGCTGAGCTGCGCCCCCCTTCCCTACTACTAATGCATGCCATAGAATGGGTGTACCACCCCGTATCCATTATCTGCACCTTGCTTTGGCTGTCCATGGTTGGCATGAGTGTGCACTACACGAGTGGCCAATTGCTTGCTTTCTAGCAACTGGAAGATAGTTGCACATCCCTGGTGTGTTTTTTGTGCCAGCTGTGGGTGGAAAGTGGGCAGGTTGGAGGACAGTTTGACAGCAGTAGCTGTTAGAGCATACATGAAGCTGTGGCCGACTGGTTGCCAGCCAATAATCTGGAGCTTGCATGTGTCTACTGCTATGTCCTGGGCAAATGTCCCTCTTGCCCACCCCTTGTCCTGGGCCCTGCTTAGAGCACAGAAAAAATGCATGAAGGTCCATACTACCAGTGCCGAGTATATTGTCACCCCTCCCCCACCCAGGTCTATGTGCTTGTGTAGTTCTCCCAGTGCTGGAAATTTTTCTACACGCTGAGCACCAAAATATCATAGTTAACAACTCCATAAACCACAGCAACAGCATCTTGAAAAACAGGGTGTGCATGTCTATTAACAAAATCCACAGAGATGAGTAGAAAAACTTAATAGGAGCATGTCTGCCTTTGTTTTAATGGCATATACACAGTGAGACACATAAATAGTTCCCAGGACAATAAAGGAATCCTACCTGCTTTGGTGGTTTATGCCGGTTGTACTCCTCCCCCCATAGCTTGGCCTCCATTTGAAGTCGGACATCTTCAAAATAGACATCTCTGTCTACAGTCTCTAAGTACCGCTTGGATACATAGTTATAAGCACCTTTCCACTGCTGACTGTGAGAGAAATTAGACAACTTCTTCCTAGGAATATGGAAAAGTTAGAGAAATTATTACAACGTATGTATAATCAGAATCAAGATTTACTTCAGTAGTTTGTCAACGTTGTATTGGGAGCATAGACCATTGAAGCATGATATCTCTACAATTACTTTTCCACCTAAAATTGGCCTTACATTCATCGAATTTTGGCAAGTTCCTGATGAACCGGACAAAATATGCTTTGATTCAAAAATCGAAAGGGGCCCGGAGGATAGCTCTTGGCTGAATCAGCTGCAATCACCATTTTGCAGAGCCCACTGTATTCTGATAGCTGCCAGCACTGGCTGCCAGAATAAAATGCCCTCAATGGGAGATTTGTCCATTCAGGCTTTATAGCTGATCAATGTATTCTGACAGCAGAGTCCCACTTTCAGAATATAATGACCTGGTGGGGGGATTCCTCCATCCACCTCGCTTGTGCTTTATTGGCTGAGTGAAAAAATAAGTGAGAAAAGTTGTCAGGGCCCCTTTAAGGTTTAGTTCATAACTCTGCGTGTGGCTGCGGGTGAGGGAATCACAGCAATTCTGGCACCCGTAACCACATGCAGTGAAAATGTGCTGCTCTTTGAATGGCAGCCCTGTGCTTTTCCTATCTGAATGGCACCCCACGCATGTAAAAACGCAGCGCATTTGCGGAAACCACAGGGAAATCACATGGTCAAAATGACCATGGGATTTCTTAGCAGTCGTGTGATTAAAAAGGTGCATGCTCCTTTTTTTGTGGAGTGGGTTGATTTGAACGGGCTACTGTGCCCGCGCAAACGTGGGCCACTAAAAAAACGAAGGTGTGAACTTAGCATAAAGGTTACATAAAGCTGGTTACAATCTAAAGCTGGCCATACACTTATCGAAATATTGGCCATCCCCGCTCAACAGAAGTTGATTGTTTGACATCTGCAGAAGGAGAATGTTGGAAAACGTTTCTTGATCAGCGACTACAGCCTCTGACTAGTGCATTTTGACAGTAGCAAGAAGAACTGTCAGAATACAATGTCCTGGCGGGGGGGGGATTCCGCTATCCACCTGGTTTGCTTGGATGAAGAATCTGTCAGTTTTTTATTTTATCCAGCCCACTGGCTGAAGGAAACAAAAAAACTGTGCATGGCCAACTTAACCTGAATTACTAGAACCTTAAAGTGGAGTTCCACCCTCTTTTTGAACTTTGCTGCATCCTCTCTATGAATGTCCCCTTAAGAACAATTGGCATATTTTAATTTTTTGTTTTTAAAACTTACGTTTTGCTGGGACTCATTTTGTATCTCCCGCCGCGGCCGCTGAAAACTCTGAGCGTCATACACTGATCGCTCGGCCTCCTGGGAGATATTCGTCATCGATTCCCAGGAGGCTCATCGCATTCCCATTTTCATGTAGGCACACCCATCCTGCCCATCCTGCCCTCCCTCGGTCCGCCTGGTGACCACCTTCCTCCGCTCCTCCCTCCCTCCCTACCTAGCGAGCCTCAGCCTGTCACATCTCACACTGCACTGTGTGATGATGTGACAGGTGTTCTGCCCAATAAGTTCCCCAGGCAGAGGTGGAGGCGCTGAAGCGCCAGAGTGCTCCCCTCCCTCCTCCTTCTCCTCTCCTCTCCCTGCCGCCACATTCCCTGCCGAAGCCCCCCACCCTCCTCCCTCCTCCTCCTGTCAGAGGAGAGCGAAACAGCTGCAGATCGGAGCGGCTGTCTCTGACCAGCCGCGCAGTGATGTTGCTGGGGGGGTTAGTACTAATAATGGAGGGGGGGTTAGTACTAATAATGGAGGGGGGGTTAGTACTAATAGTGGAGGGGGGGTTAGTACTAATAGTGGAGGGGGGGGTTAGTACTAATAATGGAGGGGGGGGGGATAGTACTAATAATGGAGGGGGGGTTAGTACTAATAATGGAGGGGGGGTTAGTACTAATAATGGAGGGGGGGGTTAGTACTAATAATGGAGGGGGGGTTAGTACTAATAATGGAGGGGGGTTAGTACTAATAATGGAGGGGGGGTTAGTACTAATAATGGAGGGGGGGTTAGTACTAATAATGGAGGGGGGGTTAGTACTAATAATGGAGGGGGGGTTAGTACTAATAATGGAGGGGGGGTTAGTACTAATAATGGAGGGGGGGTTAGTACTAATAATGGAGGGCGGGGTTAGTACTAATAATGGAGGGCGGGGTTAGTACTAATAATGGAGGGCGGGGTTAGTACTAATAATGGAGGGGGGGTTAGTACTAATAATGGAGGGGGGGTTAGTACTAATGATGGAGGGGGGGTGGTTTGTTCTGGGGGTGGGTCAGTACTAATGATGGAGGGGGGGTCAGTACTAATGATGGAGGGGGGGTGGTTTGTTCTGGGGGGGTGGTTTGTTCTGGGGGGGGTTAGTACTAATGATGGAGGGGGGTCAGTACTAATGATGGAGGGGGGTGGTTTGTTCTGGGGGGGTCAGTACTAATGAAGGAGGGGGTGGTTTGTTCTGGGGGGGGCAGTACTAATGAAGGAGGGGGTGGTTTGTTCTGGGGGGGGGGTTAGTACTAATGATGGAGGGGGGTGGTTTGTTCTGGGGGGTGGGTTAGTACTAATGATGGAGGGGGGTGGTTTGTTCTGGGGGGGTCTGTACTAATGGAGGGGGGTGGTTTGTCCTGGGGGGTCTGTACTAATGGAGGGGGGTGGTTTGTCCTGGGGGGGGTCTGTACTAATGGAGGGGGGTGGTTTGTACTAATGGAGGGGGGTGGTTTGTTCTGGGGGGTCTGTACTAATGGAGGGGGGGGGGAGGAAAGCCACACAACCTGGCGCCATCCCTGGCAGAGAAAGGAATGGAGTCATTGCCAGAATACAGATCTGGGCTCTACCCAGTGGAGTCGCCACGGGCAATTCAGAGTGAGCCGACTCCTGATCAAAGGAACCGCTGTTGCTGTATCGCTGGGTTAGGTGAGAGGGCCAATCGGCCATTATCTACTAACGTCCATAGGAACTGCAGTCTCTGACCATCTCCTGTACTATGTCTGCATAGATGCGATTCGATTTGCTGGGGGTGTTGCAATGTGCTGTAAATGATGCGATTTGACGTGCTGGGGTGATGCAATGTGCTGTGGGCCCATGCGATTCGATGTGCTGGGGGTGTTGCAATGTGCTGTGGGCCCATGCGATTCGATGTGCTGGGGGTGTTGCAATGTGCTGTGGGCCCATGCGATTCGATGTGCTGAGGGTGATGCAATGTGCTGTGGGCCCATGCGATTCGATGTGCTGAGGGTGATGCAATGTGCTGTGGGCCCATGCAATTCGATGTGCTGGGGGTGTTGCAATGTGCTGTGGGCCCATGCGATTCGATGTGCTGAGGGTGATGCAATGTGCTGTGGGCCCATGCGATTCGATGTGCTGAGGGTGATGCAATGTGCTGTGGGCCCATGCGATTCGATGTGCTGGGGGTGTTGCAATGTGCTGTGGGCCCATGCGATTCGATGTGCTGGGGGTGTTGCAATGTGCTGTGGGCCCATGCGATTCGATGTGCTGGGGGTGTTGCAATGTACTGTGGGCCCATGCGATTCGATGTGCTGGGGGTGTTGCAATGTGCTGTGGGCCCATGCGATTCGATGTGCTGGGGTGTTGCAATGTGCTGTGGGCCCATGCAATTTGATGTGCTGGGGGTGATGCAATGTTCTGTGGGCCCATGCGATTCTATGTGCTGGGGTGATGCAATGTGCTGTGGGCCCATGTGATTCGATGTGCTGGGGGTGTTGCAATGTGCTGTGGGCCCATGCGATTCGATGTGCTGGGGGTGTTGCAATGTGCTGTAAATGATGCGATTTGACGTGCTGGGGTGTTGCAATGTGCTGTGGGCCCATGCGATTCGATGTGCTGGGGGTGTTGCAATGTGCTGTGGGCCCATGCGATTCGATGTGCTGAGGGTGATGCAATGTGCTGTGGGCCCATGCGATTCGATGTGCTGAGGGTGATGCAATGTGCTGTGGGCCCATGCGATTCGATGTGCTGGGGGTGTTGCAATGTGCTGTGGGCCCATGCGATTTGATGTGCTGGGGTGTTGCAATGTGCTGTGGGCCCATGCGATTCGATGTGCTGAGGGTGATGCAATGTGCTGTGGGCCCATGCGATTCGATGTGCTGGGGGTGATGCAATGTGCTGTGATTGATACACACACATACCCCTCATCCCTCAACTTCAAATACAGAAATCTGTTGCTAAGGGTAAGAGCTTTAAAAATTTCCTAATTGTAAACGAAATCATTTGTTTCTGTGCAGATATATCTACATAATAGGATTATATATATATATATATATATATAATGTAGATATATCTGCACAGAAACAAATGATTTCGTTTACAATTAGGAATTTTTTAAAGCTCTTACCCTTAGCAACAGATTTCTGTATTTCTAGAATATTATTGCTTGTACATACTGGAGGGGAGGAGGGGAGGAGATGTTTACATAAATAGGGGGCGGCAACTTGCTATGAAACTGGAGAGCAAATATAACATGAAAGTGAAACCGATTACACTGCTTGTGATATCCAGGAAGACATATGCCGTCTGGCTTCAGATGCCCACACTTAACCACTTGCCGCCCGCCCTATAGCGGATTGACGTCGGCAAAGTGGTTGCAAAAAAGGGATTTTTATAACAGCTTACCTGTAAAATCCTTTTCTTGGAGTACATCACGGGACACAGAGCGACTTAGTCATTACTAATGGGTTATATAGTTTACCTTCAGGTGCTGGCACTGGCAACTTCCAAACCGGAAGTACCCTCCCCTATATAAGCCCCTCCCATCCGGGAGCACCTCAGTTTTGTAGCAAAGCAATAAGTGTCCCAAAAAGAGGGGTGGGAGCTCTGTGTCCCGTGATGTACTCCAAGAAAAGGATTTTACAGGTAAGCTGTTATAAAAATCCCTTTTTCTTTTTCGTACATCACGGGACACAGAGCGACTTAGTCATTACTAATGGGACGTCCCAAAGCAATGCCAAATGAGGGGGGGGGATACACCATACCTAAGCTGGGCGCCATCAGGCATGAGGATCTTTTGCGGCCTGCAACACACTGCGCCCAAAGGCGACATCCTCCTGATTTCTAACGTCTACCTGGTAGAATCTAGTAAACGTGTGTACTGAAGACCATGTTGCGGCCTTACAGACTTGAGCCAGGGAGGCCTGGTGATGCACTGCCCATGAAGTTCCAACTGCTCTTGTGGAGTGCGCCCTAACTTTGAACGGAGGCGGTCTCCTTCTCAAGCCATAGGCTTGTATTATGACCTGTCGAATCCACTTGGCTAAAGTAGATTTTGATGCTGCCTGACCCTTTCTGGGGCCTTCCGGCAGAACAAACAAAGTATCCGTTCTACGAATCTGAGCAGTGGCTTTTAGATAAGCTTTAACTGCTCCTACTACATCCAAAGAATGCAATAACTTTTCCTCTACCGAGCTAGGTTTGGGGAAAAAAGAAGGAAGAACCACATCTTGGTTCAAATGAAACCTCGATACCAGCTTAGGAAGAAAGGCTGGATGAGGACGTAATACTACTCTGTCCTTATGGACAACCAGATATGGCTCCTTACAGGACAAGGCGGCTAATTCCGATACTCTTTTAGCCGAACAAATGGCTACTAAGAAAATCAATTTCCTGGTGAGAAGAACCAAGGAAATGTGTTGCAATGGTTCAAACGGTTGTTTCTGTAGAACCGACAGAACCAGGTTTAAGTCCCATGGACATATGGGAATACTAACCGGAGGGCTAATACGCATCACTCCTTGTATGAAAGCTTTGACTAGTGAATGCGAAGCCAAGGGCCTTTGAAAAAATATTGACAAGGCCGAAATCTGACCCTTGATAGTACTCAAGGCCAGCTTCCTATCTACAGCCCACTGTAGGAAGTCCAAAATCCTACCTATTACGTACTTCCGTGGATGCCATTTCTTGGCCTCACACCATGTAATGTACGCCTTCCAGATCCTATAATAGATCTGCCTGGATACCGGCTTCCTGGCATTGATCATGGTAGATACCACAGGATTAGAGAGCCCTCTCTTTTTCAGAATGTGGGCTTCAATAGCCAGGCCGTCAAACCTAGGGCTGGTAAGGAAGGGTGGTATATCGGTCCTTGCGACAGCAGGTCCGGACGATGTGGGAGGGTCCAAGGACTCCTCACTGACATTTTTACAATCTCCGCGTACCATGCCCTTCGGGGCCACGCTGGAGCCACCAGAATCACTGGTTTCTTTTCTACCCTGATTCTGCGGATTAATCGCGGTAACAATTGTGGCGGTGGGAATGCATATATCAGCTTGAACTGATCCCAAGGGAACACTAGGGCATCCGAGCCGCAAGCTAGGGGTTCCCTTGTGCGAGACACAAATCTGTCCACCTTTGCGTTGAATCTGGATGCTAGCAGATCTACATCCGGTGTTCCCCACCGCTGGCATATTGCCTGGAAAACCTCGGGGTGAAGAGACCATTCCCCCGGGCATAATTGCTGGCGACTTAAAAAGTCCGCTTTCCAATTTTCCACTCCTGGGATGAAAACCGCGGATATGGCTGGGACATATCTTTCTGCCCATTCCAGGATGCAATTCGCTTCCCTCTGGGCTGCACGACTCCTGGTGCCCCCCTGGTGATTGATATATGCCACTGCTGTGGCATTGTCTGATTGAATTCTGACAGGGGACCCTTGGAGTTTGGATGTCCATGCTACTAGGGCATACCGGGCTGCTCGTATCTCTAAGAGATTGATGGGCAGGGCCTTCTCTGCTTCTGACCACTTGCCCTGGAGAGACCATTGCTCCAGTACTGCCCCCCAGCCTATGAGGCTGGCATCTGTAGTGACCACCTTCCAAGAAACCGGACTGAAGGGTTTCCCTTTTTCCAGATTCTGGGGCACCAACCACCAATGGAGGCTCTTGCGAACGGAAGGGGACAGGGACATTGGTAAGTCTAAAGCCTGAACTTTTTTGTTCCAGGCTGACAGTATGGCCCTCTGCAAGTTCCTTGAATGGAATTGACCGTAGGGTACTGCTTCGAATGAAGCCACCATTTTTCCCAGCAGCCTCATACACAGGCGTATGGATGGTTTTCTTTTTGTACCCACTAAGTGGGTCAAATCTTTTAAAGACGACACCTTTTCTGGAGGTAAGAAAATCTTTCTCTGATTTGAATCCAGCCTTAGCCCTAAGTATTCCAGACTTCTGACTGGTCTTAGAGCTGACTTGTCCCGGTTGATAATCCAACCGTGATATTCCAGATACTTGATTGTCTTGTGAATAGCTACTTCCAGCTTTTCCACTGAGTGGTCTATTAGTAGCAGGTCGTCTAGATATGCCATTATCGTTACACCTTGTGTTCTTAGATTGGCCAATAGTGGGGCCAGAATTTTTGTGAACACTCGTGGTGCTGTGGCCAGACCGAAAGGTAAGGCTCTGAACTGAAAATGGCGCCCTTCTACTGCAAAGCGTAGAAATTTCTGGTGGGCCGGAAAGATGGGAATATGCAGATAAGCATCCCTTATGTCGATCGAGGCTAACCATTCCTGCCCTTGTAGGGCGGTGGCCACCGATCGGATCGACTCCATCCGAAAAGTCCTGATATTTAGGAACTTGTTTAGCCCTTTTAGATTTAATATGGGCCTCACGTCCCCATTTGGTTTGGGGACTGTGAAAAGGTTCGAGTAAAACCCGAACCCGCTTTCTTCCAGGGGAACCTTCATGATTACACCTTGGAGCAATAGTTGTTCTAGTGCCAGAAGGAGGGATCCTCTCTTCTGGGGATCGCTTGGCACGTTTGACCTCATAAATTGGGCAGGAGGAGTGTCTTTTAACTCCAGCTTGTATCCCAGACTTACTGCGGAGAGCACCCATCTGTCTCTGATGGTGTCCCGCCAGGTCTCTGTGAACAACTGAAGTCTTCCCCCCACCCGATTGAGTGGGGGCAACCCTTCATGACTTGGGGGGAGGTTTTGTACCTCTCTTGACCCAGGGTTTCTTGTTACCCTGTGATTGTCCCTGATTTCTGCCCCCTGAATTTGACCACGGAGGCCGTCGGAACTGTTTCACAGCCGATGTGCCAGGGACTGGAGAAGTAGACCTCTTAAAAGAAGGACTTCTACTCTTGTTCTTAACCGGTAAGAGTGAACTTTTACCGGCAGAAATTTTCTGGATATATTTGTCCAGATCTTCTCCAAATAAGCGTTCTCCATGAAATGGGAAGCTAACCAGCAATTTCTTACAGGGAGCTTCAGCAGACCAGTTTTTGAGCCATAGAAGCCTACGCATATGTACTACAGACAGCGTAAAGCGGGAGGCCTGTTGGATTGTATCCTTTATGGCGTCCACCGCAAAACACAAGGCTCTAGGTAGGTCAGCTAGGGCAAGAGCCTGCTGATCTGGTAAGTCCCTTAAGACTTGTTTCAACTGATCTTTCACCGCTTGGCAGACTCCAATCGCTGCTACCGCAGGTTGTGTCACCATGCTTGCTGTAGAGAAAGCAGATTTTAGTAAAGACTCCAATTTTTTATCTATTGGGTCTTTGAACATTGGAACATTATCTACTGGACATGTCAGTGATTTGTTCACGGAAGAGATGGCTGCATCCACTGTAGGGACCCTCCATTTTTTTATGAACTTATCCTCCATGGGATAGATCACCGGAAATCTCTTGGGGGGAGTAAATATTTTATCAGGATGCTCCCAATCCTGGTAAATAAGCCCTTCCAATAAAGGGTGGATTGGGAAGGAACAGACAGCCTGAGGAGCTTTCAGCGACCCCAGCGAGGAAACCGTAGTGGTTGATGGTTCCGCCAGAGGCATTTTAAATGCTGATCGGACCATGTTAGTCAGAGACTGAACCCATAATCTTTCAGCCTGAGATGCTGAGAAAGGTTCTTCCACTGTTGATTCCTCCATAACTGAATCAACCTCATCCTGATCCCCTTCAGGTAGGTCGATCCCTGTGTGGGGCTGTTCCTCCACTATCAGGCACTCTGAAGGAGGAGACGGAGATCGGACGCGCTTTCCCTGTGACAGGGAAGCAGCGATCAATGCTGTTAATCTCTCTTCCAATCCTCCCAGAGTTGAGGATAAAACCTCCTCTGTTATATATACAGGAGCAGGTGGACTGGGGACAGCCGCAGCACCAGGCACTCCTGCGGGGTTCCTACGGCTACTGACCTCTGAATTCTCAGGGGAGATTGGTGCAGTACAAGCATGCCCAATATCCTCAGAGCCCGATGGAGACCCCTTTGGCTTCCTGGAAGACTTATTTCCGGAGCGTCTGGACGACATATCCTTTAAGCACAAAGCTGAGGTATTCCCGTCGTCATACACCAATTTTGCTGGTAATAGTCTAACACAGTTGCTGCTATATACCAGCTGGTGTCCACTAAAGTGCCTTTCTATGGGGATGCCTGCATCAACCGCCTCTGTGTGCCACTGTTTGTTGCTAGCTCTGTTTGCATCCAGCTGACACTTGTACTGTGTCTTTTATACATGCTGGGACGCCTGCACATGCGCAGAAGCGCAGCGGCGCGCATCGAGCGTCATCCACCCGCCCCGCCCCTTTTTTTTCATAGGAGGCGCGTGCACGCGCCCGCGCGCGCGCCCGTACGCCATTGGCGCCCTTTTCGAAACCAAGCAGGGACTAGGAGCCAGGGCCCTTTTTGCCGGAGGGCCTGTGCGGTGGATGAGCGCAGCAACAGGGCAGAGGAAGTGGATTCCCACAGAGAACTTACCAACTGCCTGGATCATTTGACTTGAGAAAACCAAAGATCCACATGACAAGAAAAAATGGACCACAGCGGCCTCTAGTGGTTTAACACAGGTACCGCGGTCCTCTTTTTTTTTCTTGACTACTATTAAAATTTTAAATTTTTCAGTAGTTACAGGCATACACAGATATTAGCGGGAATACTGTTAGGTAACAGACAGAAAGACAAATTAGGCTTGGGGGTCCCCCAATAGAACCAAGTTCCTGGGGGCCCCCACTTACCTGTTCCCCGCCGCAGGACTCTGTTTGGTCCACAGAAGCCCAAACTTCACCTATCACGGCAGGCATTGTAATTAAACCTTCAGGGTCCGGGTTCCCAAGGATTCCACTCCCCTGGACCTGTATAGCACCCTGCACAGAAAACATCTTGGTCGTGGGTATGACCAGAGCTCTGGATCCCAGGGTCCAGCCCTCCTAAGAGAGGCATTACAGGCAAAACCTTGCTCTTCTGTTGCAAGGCCCGGGTACCGACCGTTTAGCTATGAAGCTTTTTTGGTGGGATCCGGAACAGCTTACTAAGGCCCGTAAAAGAACCTGTACGCAAGCCCAGGAAAACACATGTTACTCTTTGGCCAACACCTTAGACACTGGCAAAAAACTGAGGTGCTCCCGGATGGGAGGGGCTTATATAGGGGAGGGTACTTCCGGTTTGGAAGTTGCCAGTGCCAGCACCTGAAGGTAAACTATATAACCCATTAGTAATGACTAAGTCGCTCTGTGTCCCGTGATGTACGAAAAAGAAATCCTGACAGGACGTCATATGACATCCTCAGGATTTTGAGCCGCTGCGCGCCCCCGGGGGCGCGCATCGCGGCGATCGTTGCTGCGGGGTGTCAGTCTGACACCCCGCAACTCCGATCTAGGTAAAGAGTCTCTGACGGAGACTCTTTACCACGTGATCAGCCGTGTTCAATCACGGCTGATCACAGTGTAAACAGGAAAAGCCGGTCATCGGCTTTTCCTCACTCGCGTCTGTCAGACGCGAGTTGAGGAGAGCCGATCGGCTGCTCCTCTGACAGGGGGGGGGGGGTTTGTGCTGATCGATTATCAGCACAGCCCCCCGAGGATGCCCCCACTGGACCACCAGGGATGCCACTGGACCACCAGGGATGCCAGCACCAGGTATGCCACCCTAGACCACCAGGGATGACAGTTAGTGCCCACAATGGATGCCAATCAGTGCCCACAATGGGCATCACTGATTGGCAGGCATTTTGTTTGGCACTGATTGGCATCCATTACAGTACATCAGTGAGGCCTATCAGTGCCCACCCGTGCCACCTATCAGTGCCCATCCATGCCCATCCGTGCCACCTATCAGTGCCCATCCATGCCCATCCGTGCCGCCTATCAGTGCCCATCCGTGCCGCCTATCAGTGCCCATCCGTGCCGCCTATCAGTGCCCATTCGTGCCGCCTATCAGTGCCCATTCGTGCCGCCTATCAGCGCCCATTCGTGCCGCCTATCCGTGCCCATCTGTGCTGCCTATCCGTGCCGATTATCCGTTCCACCTATCAGTGCCGCATATTAGTGCCCATCATCAGTGCCCATCAATGCCACCTCATCAGTGCCACCTCATCGGTGCCACCTCATTGGTGCCACCTCATTGGTGCCACCTCATCGGTGCCCGTCAGTGCAGCCCCATCAGTGAAGGAGAAAACTTACTTATTTAAAAAGTTTTGTAACTGAAACCAAAAAAATACTTTTTTTTTTCAAAATTTTTGGTCTTTTTTTATTTTTTTTACCAGAAAATAAAAATCCCAGAGGTGATCAAATATCACCAAAAGAAAGCTCTATTTGTGGGGAAAAAAATGATAAAAATTTCGTTTGGGTACAGTGTAGCATGACCGCACAATTGTCATTCACAGCGCAGAAAGCTGAAAATTGGTCTGGGCAGGAAGGTGTTTAAGTGCCCAGTATGGAAGTGGTTAAAATGGCCACGGCCTATTTCTAGTTTATACACTATCTAAATGCTGTAATAACCTAACAAAACAGATCTTAGTTTACAGACTAACTTTACTAGAATACATTAAAATTGTGTATTCTAGGGGTATTTTTATTTAAAAAGTGTAATTTCGGCCGGAACACCACTTTAAGCAGGTATACAGTCAGCATTTGTAAACAGTGTAGCATCAAATAAGGATGTAATGTCACATTCTTGCATTGTGCAATAGATCATTCATTCATTTATGATGAATTGCTGTTTATTCACCCTAAAAAAATATAAAAAATAAACTAAAGCTAGCCATACATGTGTAGATTTCTCTTGTTCAGCCCCGCAGGCTGAACAAGAGACTCAATCAATTTTACCGTCCATGTTAAACAGCGTGGAAGAAGAAATCTCTGCCTGCTATTGTATTTAGACGCAGAATTTTCAAAACAATTCCACTCAGTTGAGTTTTAATCAAAAGCTCAGTTGAGTTTTAATCAACTTTTGTTGGGTCGGGTGGTGCCAACAGGGCAACCCAAGGCTCAAATTTCAGCTGATTCTGCACAAATCAACCAAAATTCCAAACTTCTATGACTAGTTGTAGACAATCTGATATCAGATTCTCTAGCATCTTATCAGACTGTAATAAACAACTGGTATCTGGTTTAAAAACCTGTTTGGGGTCATTGCATAAGCCTTTGATAGATAATACACAGTTAGCAAGGTTGACCATTCTCATTCTTTCTTCCATTTCATCTGAAGAACAACAGAGCTTTCTTGATAGAAGCATTCTATAATATATGCACAATACATACAACTGTAACTTTGGGTGTCAGTTCTCAAGGTCCCATTATAAAATGAAGCTCCTGAATGTGCTATGACTGACCACCAAGATGCTATTCAGAAATAATAGTTGTGTGCACTTAAAAAATCAAATGTGTTGTGCTATACAAACTTATGACATAAATAATAAATATAATAAACTTTAATAGTAGCCACATTTTATAATGCAGATGACAAAATTAACTGTTAACAAATGTGCAAAACAATTTCTTTTCTCTGGCTATGATGCCCCTTTATATGGTCATATATTCTTCTAGACTGTAAGCTCTAACGAGCAGGGCCCTCTGATCCCTTTGTATTGAATTGTATTGTGACTGTACTGTCTTCCCTGATGTTGTAAAGCGCTGCGCAAACTGTTGGCGCTATATAAATTCTGTATAATAATAATAACAATATAGAGCTGTATGCTGCTTCATCCCATAGGAACTCCCTTTAGGAAGGGGTTAAACAGTAAACCCAATCTATAGAGGATACTTTTTTGTGCAAAAACACTAAATAAAAGAAAAAGAACATCTGCTGTACATATTAGCCAATCAGATGGCAGCTGTAATTTTCCCACCACCGTCTGAAAAATAAAATAAACAGTAGTAAAGACCAGCCAGTGTGAAGGCGGGGAAAGAATGCTGTGTTCCCAATTTAAACGCTGTCTAAATATTCTTTATAGAATTGTGATTCATATCTGAAAAGTAAAAAAAAAGATGACCACTATAAAGAAATTATGTTCTCTCTTTTGAGCTTGGTTCACATCTATGTGGCTCTGAATTCATTTGAATGGGCCGCTGTGCCTGCGTTTCATGCAGGAAAAAGGTTCCCGCAGCTGGAGGGAAATCGCAGGGAGCAAAAGCCCACAACCAAAAATGTGCTGAGGTTTCAGATGCATGTGGGTCTCATTAGGAATTAGTGGCAGTCCCGTGCGTTTGCAATGGCTCCCGTTGCCAGTTTAGCCACTCCCCGCAATTCACAGTGCACTTTAAAGCAATAACAATCACTAATAACATAATTTATATATATATATATATATATATATATATATATATATATATATATACATATATATATATATATATTATATATGAATTTTGTTGTAGAAAGTGAGAATCCTTTGTCCATTCTCAGGCTTTTCCATATTGTCAGGTCACCCGAGGCCAGATGACAGATGCACACCGTTGGGGTCAGGAGTGCACCGCTAAGGTAGTGGACCCTATGGCTGACTGCTGCGGATAGAACTCTGGGTGGTTAAGGAAGGCAGGTCCACTGGAGCACTAACAGGGACTGGAGCACTAATAGGGATCCCACAGGGAGCTAGAGCCTAAGATTCCCCAGGGCGCAGAGTCTAAGATCCAGCAGGTGTTCACCAGAGCCTCTAGTGGTGAGGATGGACTGGGCTGCAACTGGATCCAGGTCGCGGCCCCCAGAGTCGCCCAGCTCACACTCACAGTAGGCTATAGAGGATAGAGGGGAAGCAGCAGCTCAGGATACAAGAGATAGATAGGGGAAAGCCAAGGTCGGGGCGACTAGCAGACAAGGATAAATAAAGGACACGCCAAAGGTCAAGGTCACAAGCAGACAGGGATAGTCGAGAACAAGCCAAGATCGGTAACTGGAATCAGACGTAGAAGACACAGCAAGTCACACACGAAAGCTAACATACAAAGTTGATCAGCACGGCTGGTTTGCCCTGATAGGGCCTGGGGTGGAGCCATGCTAGAGGAGAGATTACTTAAGCAGCCAGGTGAGAGTGGCTGGCCTCTAAAGCAGGACACATGGAGGAGAGGTGAGCTGAGAGACAAACATTACTGCATAACCATGACACATATACTGTACATTTTCCCAAACATTAAATTTTACAAGCAACACTGAGTATACCAATTTATTATTATGATAAATGATGGTTACCCTACATTGCAAATCATGGAAGCTGGTGTTCAAGCACTAACTACCATTAGTTTTTTGGTAAAATGAAGAACCTATACTTACGTCCGGTAGCATTCTCTCATTGCACCTCGGCCAAATGCCTGATATAAACAGAAACAATGGACATGAATAAATGCATTAAGGCTTATGAATTCTATTTGTAGGTTGTGTATTGTATAATGCTATTAGCTGATTAGTCTTCAAGGCAAAACTATAATATAAATATATAAAACAAAAGCTTAAGACCCCTTTTCACACTGAGGCGCTCAAAAACACCTGGCATTTTTGTGGCGCTTTTGCGGTGTTAGCGGCGCACTTTTAAAAAAAAAAAAGAGCCATTTTGCAGCGCTTTTGAATCTCTTTGGAATCGCTTCCCGTTGATTTCAATGAACAGGGGCAATTATGAGGCACTTTTTTTTTTTAAGAGCTCCAAACATGCCCCAAAAAGATGCTTCTTGCAGGACTTTTTGTACCACCACGCCAGCGCACCGCCCCAGTGTGAAAGCATCCATTAAAAAGAATGGGAAGCAGTTTCCAGGCACTATTTTTAGCGCAACAGCGCCTGAAAAGCGCCTCAGTGTTAAAGGGGTCTAACTGTAATGTTTATCAATGTATATTCTTTCCTAGTGTATACTGGGAAAAGCAATCAACTTTTTTTTGGGATTAAATCAGTTACACAGAATGTACAGTAAGAGCATGCATTACATAACACTCAGGCTGGGTTCATCTGTCCTGCCAATGCTTGGCTCCCTGTTTCAAATCCCTGTTAAAACACGAAGGCCTCGTACACACGACCGATTTTCTCGGCAAGAACCAGCAAGAAACTTGCTGGCAGAGATGTCTTGCCGAGTAAATCGGTCGTGTGTACGCGGCTATCGGGTTTCTCGTCGAGAAAAACGACAAGTAACCTCGACGAGAAAATAGAGAACCTGCTCTCTATTTTCTCGTCGAGATTCTCGTCAGCCTGTTTCTCGACGAGAAAAGTGAGTGTGTGTACACTTACCTGTCCGCCAGGAAGCCCGCGCATGTTCGAAATGAATTTGACGCATGCGCGGTAGCTTCCTAGGCATACGTAGGGTATACCAAGATGGCGGCGACGGCATCGAATGTGACGAGCGCATGCTCGTCGTAGTCGATGACGTCACCGCGTACGCTCCATTCAAAGAACCGCGGGTTCTTTGAAACGAGCGTGTGTACACTCGGCCGGGACAATTTTCTTGTCCAGGAATCTCGTCGAAAAAAACGACATGTTTTTTTCAACGAGAGTCTCGGCCGTGTGTACGAGGCCGAAGTCATAGATTTGGCTTGTCCATTAATTGAAAGTACTTAGAATCACACATACACAACTCTTTTAGTTACTAGAGAATAAAAACTTACCATAGGGGTGTTTTTGCACATCATTCTGTGTTTGTGTTTTTTTATGAGCTAAAATTGAAGTTTTTGGGGGGGGGGGGGGGCAAAAATACTTGCTTTGTAGCTCAAAAGAAGCTTGTGTACTTTTTTTTGTATTACAAGTTTCACACAACACTACACTCAAGTGTAAAGAGGCACAGTTAAAAACCATGGGATTTTGTATGTTGAGCGTTTTGGAGCTGGAAACTGGAACAGGAAACTGTTAAGGCCCGTACACACGGTCTGACTTTTTGCCAACAAACTTCAAAATGAGCACGTTTTCCAAAAAATCCGACCGTGTGTACACTCCATCGGACAAATGGACAAACTTTTCGGCAACAAAAGTCCGATGGTGCAAAGTTCGCCCGTGTGTATAGAAATCCATCGGACTTTTGTCCGAAGTACAAATACACATGCCCAGAACCAATGTTAAAATCAAGCAACAATAGCAGAAGTTGACCAAAGAGTGGCAGTAAAGAGCAGAAAAACCATGTGATGTTAGGAAAGTTTTGGGAAAATTTGCAGAAAAGTCCTGCCGTGCGTATGCTATGGGTGTGGCCGGCCAACCCCCTTCGGACAAAAATCCATGGAAAAGTTTGTTTGAAGTCCGACCGTGTGTACGAGGCTTTAGAGCTTATGGAATCCATCATCAGCAGCACATGCTGCCCACTCCTACTTTCTGATCACACAACTTCAACAACTGTCAGGGGACCAAGTTGAGAACAGATCGAACACATACTAAGGCAAGGCCTGACCAGATACAAACTATAGGCCTCATGACTAAAAGAGCCTGGCCATAAAGTCATGTATATTGCTCAAGGTGACCAATCAATTAGATGTAAAAATGAATTGGCACCTCTGGATTTCCTTAATACAATACTTTTAGAATCAGAAGATTATAATCGATATATCACTATATCCATTATTTACATTGACATATATATCAATTTGTCAAAAAAAAAAGGAGTGGTGGCTGAGCAAAGTAACAGATCTTAATAAAAATACACAGATAGATAGAGTCGTGAGTGACTTCCATGTAAATTTCAGAAGCTCTTGCAACAGACTAGAAATAGAAAAACTGGGATCACTTACCTGAGAAGCCATTTTGATTAGCACATCATCCTGTACCCATTGGCCAGACACAGTGTTGTATCTACAAACAAAAAATTGTGTATATTAGTGCACAGCTATTACTCTATGTGTGTAGTGTCCTTTTCAATTATTTAAGTTCTGTACTAAAAAAAATAAACATTTTAAAATATTTTTAATGTTATGTTTGTCTTGTTTTTCAGCAAGTATGTAGAGCCCTGATGTCCCTTTGGTGCCACACAGACAATGGTCACCAAGACAAATAATGAGGATGGATCTCCCCAGTGGGGACACAAAAACTAGACAGTGGGAGAATCTTCCCCACCACCACAGTCAAAATGATTGTTTTGTGTGCCGCCGTTTGGGGTTTCCTCCCAGATTTTTTGCACCTACAAGTGTTCCTGTGATTTATCTATCACAGGGTTCAGAACTGGTGGTATGGACAGGGTCAAAGTTGCCATCCCCACTGTAAAGTGAAATAAGTAGGCTGCCATTCCTGACTTAGGACAAGCATGCAACATGCAACGTCTGATCTGCATGCCTATTCCAGACAGGCAACGACTATTGCAGAAAGTTGCAATGGCAACCTTTACATTCTCCACAATACAGGTTTCATTTAATGCCATACAGAATCCACGATAATAGGATTTTTATAACAGCTTACCTGTAAAATCCTTTTCTTGGAGTACATCACGGGACACAGAGCGACATAGTCATTACTAATGGGTTATATAGTTACCGTCAGGTGCTGGCACTGGCAACTTCCAAAACCGGAAGTACCCTCCCCTATATAAGCCCCTCCCATCCGGGAGCACCTCAGTTTTGTAGCAAAGCAATAAGTGTCCCCAAAGAGGGGCGGGAGCTCTGTGTCCCGTGATGTACTCCAAGAAAAGGATTTTACAGGTAAGCTGTTATAAAAATCCTATTTTCTTTCTCGTACATCACGGGACACAGAGCGACATAGTCATTACTAATGGGATGTCCTAAAGCAATGCCAAATGAGGGGGGGGATACACCATATATAAGCTGAGCGCTATCAGACATGAGGATCTTTTGCGGCCTGCAACACACTGCGCCCATGGTAGACACCACAGCATTAGAGAGCCCTCTCCTTTTTAGAATGTGGGCTTCAATAGCCAGGCCGTCAAACCTAGGGCTGGTAAGGAAGGGTGGTATATCGGTCCCTGCGAAAGCAGGTCCGGACGATGTGGGAGGGTCCAAGGACTCCCCACAGACATTTTTACAATCTCCGCGTACCATGCTCTTCGGGGCCACGCTGGAGCCACCAGAATCACTGGTTTCTTTTCTACCCTGATTCTGCGGAGTAATCGAGGTAACAATTGTGGCGGTGGGAATGCATATATCAGCTTGAACTGATCCCAAGGGAACACTAGGGCATCCGAGCCGCACGCTAGGGGATCCCTTGTCCAAGAGACAAACCTGTCCACTTTCGTGTTGAACCTGGATGCTAGCAGATCTACATCCGGTGTTCCCCACCGCTGACATATTGTCCGGAAAACCTCGGGATGAAGGGACCATTCCCCTGGGCATAATTGTTGGCGACTTAGAAAGTCCGCCTTCCAATTCTCCACCCCTGGAATGAATACCGCAGATATGGCTGGGACATATCTTTCTGCCCATCTCAGGATGTAATTTACTTCCCTTTGGGCTGCACGACTCCTGGTGCCCCCCTGACGATTGATATATGCCACTGCTGTGGCATTGTCTGATTGAACTCTGACAGGGGACCCTTGGAGTTTGGATGTCCATGCTACTAGGGCATACCGGGCTGCTCGTATCTCTAAGAGATTGATGGGCAGGGCCTTTTCCGCATCCGACCATCTGCGCTGGAGAGACCATTGCTCCAGTACTGCTCCCCAGCCTAAAAGGCTGGCATCTGTAGTGACCACCTTCCAAGAAATCGGACTGAAGGATTTCCCTCTTTCCAGATTCCGGGGAACCAACCACCAACGGAGGCTTCTGCGAACGGAAGGGGACAAGGACATTGGTACGTCCAGAGCCTGAACTTTTTTGTTCCAGGCTGACAGTATGGCCCTTTGCAACTTCCTTGAATGGAATTGACCGTAGGGTACTGCTTCGAATGATGCCACCATTTTTCCCAGCAGCCTCATATACAGGCGTATGGACGGCTGTCTTTTTTGTACCCACTAAGTGGATCAAATCTTTCAAAGACAACACCTTTTCTCGAGGCAAGAAAATTTTTCTCTGGTCTGAATCCAGCCTTAGCCCCAAGTATTCCAGACTTTTGACTGGTTTTAGGGCTGACTTGTCTCGGTTGATAATCCAACCGTGATATTCCAGATACTTGATTGTCTCGTGAACAACCACTTCTAGTTTTTCCACTGAGTGGTCTATCAGCAACAAGTCGTCTAGATATGCCATTATCGTTACACCTCGTGTTCTTAGATTGGCCAATAATGGGGCCAGAATTTTTGTGAACACTCTTGGTGCTGTGGCCAGACCGAAGGGTAAGGCTCTGAACTGAAAATGGCGCCCTTCTATCGCAAAGCGTAGAAATTTTTGGTGGGCTGGAAAGATGGGGATGTGCAAATACGCATCTTTGATGTCGATCGAGGCTAACCATTCCTCCCCTTGTAGGGCAGTGGCTACCGATCGGATCGACTCCATCCGGAAAGTCCTGATATGTAGGAATTTGTTTAGCCCTTTTAGATTTAATATGGGCCTCACGCCCCCGTTTGGCTTCGGAACTGTAAAGAGGTTTGAGTAAAACCCGAACCCCCATTCTTCCAGGGGGACCTCTATAATTACTGCTTGAAGCAATAATTGTTCCAGTGCCAACAGGAGGGATCCTCTCTTCTGGGGATCCCTTGGCACGTTCGACCTTATAAAGCGGGAAGGAGGGGAGTTTTTTAACTCCAATTTGTATCCCAGATTTACTGCGGAGAGCACCCATCTGTCTCGGATCGTGTCCCGCCAGGTTTCTGTGAACAACTGAAGTCTTCCCCCCACCCGATTGGGTGGGGGCAACCCTTCATGCATTTGACTTTGGGGGAGGTTTTGTACCTCTCCTGCTCCAGGGCTTCTTGTTACCCTGCAACTGTCCCTGATTTTTACCTCCGGGATTTGACCGGGGAGGCCGTCGGAACTGTTTCACAGCCGATGTCCTAGGGACTGGAGAAGCCGGCCTCTTAAAAGAGGGACCTCTAACTCTATTTTTGACCGGCAAGAGTGTACTTTTACCGCTGGAAATTCTCTGGATATACTTGTCCAGGTCTTCCCCGAATAAGCGCTCCCCATGATATGGGAAGCTGACCAGCAATTTTTTACAGGGAGCTTCAGCAGACCAGTTTTTGAGCCATAGAAGCCTGCGCATATGTACTACAGACAGCGTAAGGCGGGAGGCCTGATGGATTGAATCCTTTATAGCGTCCACCGCAAAGCATAAGGCTCTAGGTAGATCAGCTAGAGCAAGAGCCTGCTGATCTGGCACGTCCCTTAAGACCTGTTTCAACTGATCCTTCACTGCTTGGCAGACCCCTATAGCTGCCACTGCTGGTTGTGTCACCAATCCTGCTGTAGAAAAAGCAGATTTCAATAAGGACTCCAATTTTTTATCTATTGGGTCCTTGAACATTTGGACATTTTCCACCGGACATGTCAGTGATTTATTCACACAAGAGATGGCTGCGTCCACTGTAGGGACCTTCCATTTTCTGACGAACTTATCCTCCATAGGATAGACCACCGGAAATCTCTTGGGGGGAGTAAATATTTTGTCAGGATGCTCCCAATCCTGGTAAATGAGCCCCTCCAGTAAAGGATGGATCGGAAAAGAACAAACAGTCTGGGGAGCTTTTAGCGACCCCAACGAGGAGACAGAAGAGGAGGATGGCTCCGCAAGTGGCATTTTAAATGCTGATCGGACCATATTAGTCAGGGACTGCACCCATAACCTCTCAGCATGTGATGCTGAGAACGGCTCCTCCACTGTTGATTCCTCTACAACTGAATCAACCTCATCCTGATCCCCCTCAGGTAGGTCGTTCTCTGTATGGGACTGTTGCTCTGTTAACAGGCACTCTGAGGGAGGAGACGGAGATCGAGCGCTTTTCTCCTGTGACAGGGAAGCAGCAATTAGTGCTGACAATCTCTCTTCCAGCCCTCCCAGAGCTGAGGAAAAAACCTCCTCTGTTACATACACAGGAGCAGGTGAACTGGGGACAGCCACAGTACCAGGTACTCCTGGGGGTGCCCTACGGTCACTAACCTCTGATTCTTCAGGGGAGACTGGTGCAGCCAAAGCATGCCCAAGATCCTCAGAGCCCGATGGAGACCCCCTATTCCTCCTGGAATTTCTAGTCCCGGAGTTTTTAGACGGCATATTCCTAAGCCACAAAGCTGAGGTATTCCAGCCGAAAATACACCAGTTACTGATAATAGTCTAGCATAAATGCTGCTATAATAAACAGTTGGTGTCTACTAATGTGCCTTTCTAGGGGATGCCTGTATCAACCGCTTGCTGTATGCCTTTAAATGTTGCCAGCTCTGTCTCTGTACTTCATAGCCAGCTTACTGCAATAATGTGGCTTTTTAAAAACCTGCTGGGACGCCCGCACATGCGCAGAAGCGCTGCGGCGCGCACAGAGCGTCATCCCCCAGGCCCCGCCCCTTTTTCCGGCCACCTCTATATATAGAGGCGCGTGCATACGCACGCGCGCGGCCACGTGCGCCTCGGCGCTAATTTTCAAACATGGAAACCAGGGACAGGAGCCAGGGCCCCCTTTGCCGCAGGCCGGGGGATAGACGAACACTGCAACATGGCAGAGGAAACAGTTTCCTGTAGGAGAACTCACCAGCTGCCTGGACTTTGCTCTCTGAGAAGAAACTAGTCCATATGACAAGAAAAACATTCCACAGCGGCCTCTAGTGGACAAACACAGGTACCGCAGTTTAATATACTAAACATATATAAAAAAACATTCTTTTTTTTTTTTTTTTTTTCTTGACCACCATTAAAAATTATTACATTTTTTTTTTTTGTAGTTACAGGCATGCACAGATATTAGCGGGAATACCGTTAGGTAACAGACAGAAAGACAAATTAGGCTTGGGGGTCCCCCAATAGAACCAAGTTCCTGGGGGCCCCCACTTACCTGTTCCCCGCCGCAGGACTTTGTTTGGTCCACAAAAGCCCAAACTTCACCTATCACGGCAGGCATTGTAATCAAACCTTCAGGGACCGGGTTCCCAAGGATTCCACTCCCCTGGACCTGTATAGCACCCTGCACAGAAAACATCTTGGTCGTGGGTATGACCAGAGCTCTGGATCCCAGGGTCCAGCTCTCCTAAGAGAAGCATTACAGGCAGAACCTTGCTCTTCTCTGCAAGGCCCGGGTACCGACCGTTTAGCTATGAAGCTTTTTTGGTCGGATCCGGAATAGCTTACTGAGGCCCAAAAGAACCTGTACGCAAGCTCAGTGAAAAACACATGTTTCTTCTTGGCCAACACCTTAGACACTGGCAAAAAACTGAGGTGCTCCCGGATGGGAGGGGCTTATATAGGGGAGGGTACTTCCGGTTTTGGAAGTTGCCAGTGCCAGCACCTGACGGTAACTATATAACCCATTAGTAATGACTATGTCGCTCTGTGTCCCGTGATGTACGAGAAAGAAAATACACATTTATTGCGATCAAACAAAAGGCGCGTGGGTATCTGTTAGATATTTAGGTTTTAGAAGGTGACATTTTTGGATAAAACTGATGCAAGGAGTACTGTTCTAAACCAAATTATAATTAGTTTCAAAACCTTTCACTTCCATAAAAAAGTATTATAAAATATTGTTAATATTGTGATCGAAAGGTTGAATACCATTTAGGAAATGTTTAGTAAACTCACAAAGCATGAGTCCAGTAACAGAATCAGACAGCAACATGGCTCAGCATAGACAGACTATGAACACTTCATGTCAAGAGGCCATTGCTCTCCCCAGCACAAACATCCCTTACGGTTCTATTTTTACCCTGTATGATGTTACCCCAGCAGCTGAGCCATATATAAAAACATGACTATGTTCAGCATAATCTTGGCTCACGTTCTACAACATTAGACCCCCTTCTTAGACTCCCTTCTAGACTGTAAGCTCTATTGAGCAGGGCCCTCTGATCCCTCTGTATTGAATTGTATTGTATTGTGATTGTACTGTCTTCCCTGATGTTGTAAAGCGCTGCGCAAACTGTTGGCGCTATATAAATCCTGTATAATAATAATAATAATAATAATTAGACATAAATCATAACTTCGATGAGTAGATCCTTCTGAAGAACACGTGCTACCAGTTCAGGTGGAGCTAGGACTCCATGAAGGGCTGATCATATGTAAACGTTCCCCCCTAACTAAATACCACTGCAATTCCAGAGAAACAACAGCCCTTTGTGTGTCCAAACAACACCTAGGCAAGCTATACATTATGCCACACATTATGCAATTTTATTTCCTTCAACCACAGGTTGAAGGAAAGAAAATTGCTAGATTCCCCCATTAACACTGACTGCAGAGCTTTTGGTAGGGAAGCAGGGAGCCTTCCCTACCAGCAGTCTACAATGATCACTGCTGGCAGCTATAGCTTCCGGTGTCCTATCATTCTGGGTCCCCCATCAGATAGTGCCCGGGTTGGACTGCACATGCGCAGTCCCATATCACGGAAATGTCCGAAACTAAGCATCTGTTCAAGCCGCTCGTTCTATCAGATGGGGGACCCATCTCGATAGAACCGCGCTGTCCGCGCTTAGTCAAATAAAAGGGGCGGGTGTATATTACAAGAGCGCTGGCCGCGCTCACTGAAATAAAAGGGGCTGGCCGCGCTCACTCAAATAAAAGGGGCCAGTGTATTATTGATCATTAATTTTGCAGAGCATGGTTTGCACAATAAACTAAACGTCTGCGGGGCGTGTACAGAACTCAAGGGGCGTGTTTACAAAACTCTAAGACTCACTCAATACAGCAAGGGGCAGATGGTTTTATAAAAGGGGCAGGTCTATTATTCAGCAGTGATTTTTTACACGATACATACCCGCCCCTTTCATAAACACATCCCCTTGTTCTATTTCAGTGAGCGCGGCCAGCGCTGTTTTATCGAGATGGGTCCCCCATCTGGTAGAACGAGCAGCGGGAGCGCTGTGTTAACTGCGCATGCTCCAACTACAGCTGATGGAACAGCTGTTCAGTCTCGGAGATCTCCGTGATCTCCGATTGCGCATGCACAGTCCAACCCGGGCACTATCTGATGGGGGACCCAGAATGTTAGAACACCGGAAGTGATCGGACAAAAAAACCTGACATGCTGGTTGTACCAATGTTTATGGATGGATCAACTTCAGTACAACCAGACTGCCCATAGACTGATCGCAATTCGGCCAGGTCTTGCTATGGCCGGCTTTACTCTTTGGGGCTCCATATGACACTAACCATCCCCAAAGTGCAGAAACATTTTAAACTGTAGCATTCTAATATAGTTTTCTGGTGGTTACACATACCCTATGACTTGAGCGTGTTATTTTCCAACATAGGGGGTGCCCTAATGAATTTGAAAAAGTGCAGGAGAACCAGCTGGCAACGTCTGGTCTGTTGCCTCTTGACCTTGTGCCAGACAGGATTCTGTGATATATTTAATACCCTTGCTAAAGATGCTGTCTATTCATGATAAACTTTTGGAATTTTTTTTGATATATTATTATAGATTATTCGTAATAATGTAACATTACTGTAAACCAAGCTATGTGTACCTTGAAGGCATTCTATACATATTGAGATGAATATATATTCATTCCTTAGGCCTCATGCACACTGGATGTTAAAATAACATTATAAAAATGGCAGTAACTTTGCAATGCGTTTTTTAACTTTTTCAGCATTTTTCAAATAGCGTTTATTAGCGTTTTTCCGCATACTTTTTTCCCCAATGGATCACAAATGTTAAATACGCTAATGAGCAACGTTTTTAAACGTTAGAGCGTTTTTACAGCTGAAAAACGTCTCTCAGAACTAGGGTTGTCCCGATACCGATACTAGTATTGGTATCGGGACCGATACCGAGCATTTGCGCGAGTACTTGTACTCGCGCAAACGCTTCTGATGCCTTTGCCAATACCTGGGATGGGAGAAGTCAGCGGGCGGAGTCAGAAAGTGGAGGGCAGGAGGGGCGGAGCGGAGCGGAGAGCAGAGCGGCGCGGAGAGCAGAGCGGCGCGGAGAGTCCTCAGGCGGGTAAGCTTGCAGCCGCATCATGATCCATCGGCAACCGGAGCTGTCACATTCGGTAAAGGAAGGGACGCTCCGTGTTGCCGTTACACTGTCAGTGCTTGAAAATCTGCGACGCCCATCTTGGTACACCCTGCACTCGCCTCAATAAAGCAGCAGCGGACATCTTGTTACACCCAGCCCATGTAGTTCGGGCTGGGTGTAACAAGATGTCCGCTGCTGCTTTATTGAGTCCGAGTGCAGGGTGTACTAAGATGGGCGTCGCAGAGGCAGCATAGAAAAATAAATCCTCTTGTGCCTATAAGTGCCTGCCATCTGTCAGTGCCCGCTATCTGGCAGTGCTCATTAGTGCTGCTTAATCAGTGTCACCCACCTGTCACCCAACCCAGTGCCAGCCACCTGTCAGTACCATCTATCACTGCCATCCATCAGTGCCAGCCTCCTGTCAGTGCCATCTATCAGTGCCAGCCACCTGTCAGTGCCAGCCACTTGTCAGTGCCCCCCGTCAGTGGCCGCCAGGGCAGCATATTAGTGCCACCTAATCCTATCAGTGCTCATCAGTGCTGCTTAATCAGTGCCACCTATCAGTGCTGCATATCAGTGCCAAAACTGTCACCTGACATAAAAAAAAAGTAAAAAAAAGTATCGGTAATCGGTATCGGTGAGTACTTGAAAAAAAGTATCGGTACTTGTACTCGGTCTTAAAAAAGTTTTGGGGGTTTTTTACTGCTCAAAAACACCACTGCCCAAAACTGCTGATAACAGCCTAAATTTGCATGGACACATAGGATAGCATGATAGAGAATTTAATGACCGTAGAAAAAAATATCTACAGTCAAAAACAGCTGCTGTAAAAATGACAAAAAACGTCCAGTGTGCATGTACACTTGCACTGGAAACCTGTAATAAACTTTTCCTGATTTACAAAAAAAAATAATTCTGGTGGTTGCGTTTGCAGGAAAGCTTTTTCATTATGGGGACCTGGCAGGTCATAGCAGTTATACATGTTTCATTGATGTATCTGAACAGAAGAAACTGGTTGTACAACTTCTTGTCAGCGCCCTACTATTCAAACCCAAAATGCAGTTTCCAGGTAATGGCATTTTTTATTTGAGTACAGTATTACGGGGACTCTCAAGAGAGCCGCCATTTTCCTTTTTCCAGGGCCCATAACATAATATATAATTTAGGGAGTACTGGCATATATGCTTTTTGGAGGTTTCTGAGAAACACTAAAACACAACAAGGGATGCTTGGTGACATGCTTTTTGAACAGTTAGATTATTTAAAGAAAATTGTCACCTAATTTAAAGTTCTGAAACGGATCTCCAGAAGTAAAAGCCGACCCTGTGAATTGAACCGCATTTAGCAATCAGTGTTAACAGTCAGTGTTAGCAGCAGTGGCGGTGCGTCCATAGTGGGCGCAGGAGCGCCGCCCCCTCTCGCTCCTGCGCACGTCACTCACAATAACAATACATAGGTTCATGCATTGCATGAACCTATGTATTGTCGCCCGCCGCTGCCGCCCACTATTCAGATGGCCGGCCCCCTGTTGAGCGCCGGCCATCTGAATAACAGCGGCTGGTTGGTTTTGGAAGTGCCTATCAGAGCCATTGGCTCTGATGGGCTTCCCGATTATAGCCTGAGGGCTGTAATCGGCTTCCGAATAGTTAACCAGAGGACGCACGGGGGGTGCGTTCCTTGGTTAACACTGACAGGCGTCTCAGCAAATCAGGTTCACCGGGTCTGGTTACCGGTAACCTGATTGGCTGAAGTGACATCGAGGGTGGGAGAAGACATTGAGGACAGAAGAAGGATGGCGCTGACCCGAGGAAGGTAAGTGCAGGGCTGGGGGGAAACTAGCTGCATTTGGGGGGAAACTGGCTGCATTTGGGGACAAACTGGCTGCATTTGGGGACAAACTGGCTGCATTTGGGGACAAACTGGCTGCCTTTGGGGACAAGCTGGCTGCATTTGGGGGGAACCAGGCTGTATTTGGGGACAAACTGGCTGCATTTGGGGACAAACTGGCTGCATTTGGGGACAAACTGGCTGCATTTGGGGACAAACTGGCTGCATTTGAGGGGGCAAACTGGTGGTATTTGGGCACAGTGGCTGCGTTTAATGAGCACAGTGGTGGCAATTGATGATTTTTTTTTTCAGTTTGTTTGCACCCCCCCAAAAATTTAGAGCACCAGCCGCCACTGGTTAGCAGTCAGTGTTAACCCTTTACTTCCTGTTGCAGTCTGCCTTACTGAATAGGAATACTTTTAGAAGAATGAAAAAAATAAAATAGTTCTGTAGTGAAAGCAGATGAACTTCATGAAAATGTAGTGTTCTGTCCTTAGCTGGCTGTATATATTACCTAAACTTTCCTAACGATAAGGCTACGTGTCACAGGGAAGCATTCCAAATTTACTGGGAACATTCCTGGAACTCAACCAGGTTTCTAAGTGTACGAGCCTGGCAGCCACTTGCAGACCTCTAAACACAGTCCTCGTCTTGAATTGCAACTGCAGGTCAATGTGAGCAAAGCAAAAACCTTGTATAGCACAGTGACATTTCAGCAATGCATAGCTTTCTAAAGTATATTCTAAATGCTCATCATGTCATTAAGAAGCAGCTTGTGAAATAATTGTAGACAACGGTCTTTATTTTATCAATGGACATTATAATACACAATTAAAGGGCATTTATGTGCATTTCAAATGTTCCAAAATCTTTGTAATTCTGTTCAGCCACTCTTCTAATTCACATATCCCTTAAGCACTGCAAAGCGAGGAAGGTGACACTACTGTTTACTACTGTCACTTTCTTACCAGCTGCCTGTTGAATGAGCTATGAATAGAGACAGATTAAAGCTGGCTATAGACTGTTGGCCAAACAGAGCCTGGCTGCATCCAAACATGTACAGGTACTGTTTGGGTATTCTGACAGCCAGATGCACTGGCTTTCAAGATAAAATAGCCGCTGCTGGAGATTCTTGCATCCTTGCATCTGGCTAAATGATAGAAATCTCTGGGTGTATGGACAGCTTTAGGCAAAATGGGGCCCCAAGTAAAGCCGGCCAAAGACGCTTCCAATCTCAGGCCCGTTCAGCAGGATCTTGAACCATGTATGGGCAGGCTGAATGTACCCAAGTTGATTGATTGACCAATTTGGGTACAACTAGTCTGACAGATTTTACATGTGATTATTGCCAGTGGCTGTTATAGCCACTAGAAGACGGCCTCCCCTGAAACACCCCCACCCCCGCAGGGAGAACACAATGGCTCCACAAGAGGGATTACCCCATCAACACCACCCCCAAACCTTGACTTAATAACAGTTTTTTTTCCATGTTTGTAATTAATCATTAACTGCATTGAGGCCATCAATTGATTTTCCTGTTTAGACTTTATATTTGACTAAGTAATCAAGCTTGTGGGTAGTAGATTGCTTAGCTTCCAGTGATTACTTGTGTATGCAGATTTCCACATGTATGGCCACACCTTAGGGACTGAAACCCCAACACATCTGAAAAACACATTTTAGTCAAAGTTCATACCTATGCGAATTGGATGCGGGTTTCCTCGCATTCAATTCGCATAGCAGGAGAATGAGAATGGCTCTCTATGGAGCCGGTTCACATATCTCCACAACAAGTCCGGTGTGTTTTGCAGGAAAAATGTGTGCCATTTGTGGTCCGTCTCATGTCCGAATTCAGCCCAAAATTCGGGCTGAAATCGTACCTGAAACGGTGAACCAGGACGCATCGGACACCTGCTGTGCGGCGGATCCATCTTAGGTCTGAACCCAGACTAAATGTGGTTACCTGTTCATTCAAAATCAGCATTACAATCTGTATCTACGGCTTTCACACTATGTTCAAAGATGTTGAAGGAAATGTGATGCAGGTTTGACCAGCTCTCTGGTTCCTGGCTCTGATGAAGGAAAATCCATCTCTACTACATTGCAGAGTGATACCTCTGTGACCATGAGAGCGGACAGATGAAAGAAGAAAGTAGTATTAGATGAGAGATGACTACCGGTATATTACTGTGGTGATCACTGGTTGTTCAGCCGACTGGCAGAGAGTCAGTCACTCAGTTGTGATGCAGCAAAGAAATCCAACCTTATTATAGTGTCTTGCAGGGATCCTTTGATTACAAGACTGGCTGAACAGAATTGCAAAAACATTTTTGGTAAATATGACAATTCGCAGATATGTATTTCAACTGTATGTATATTTAGTCTGCAGTAATGCTTTAAATGTGATTTTATTTTAAATAAATATAACTGGAGTAGTCATAAAGGAAACAGATCCCCCCCGCCATATCCGACAGCAGAGTGGGATCCACAATCTCATGAGTGACCCGAGGCCTCCGGCGCGTTACACTCCAGCTACTCTTTTGAAATCTGTGAAAAGGTAGAAGAGCGAAACAGACCTGTGTCGGGTCGCATGCTCCGTTTCTATGTCTTCCAAATGAAACTCAGCCCATGGGTCAGGCATCTGCTTGGCTTTCTGGATGGCATGTCTCCAGGCCTCCTGTGTGTGGGAGAAAATTGCTTTAGTTCTCATCCTGGAGTGAAAGATGAATTCTCAAATAAGGGTAAACAACATATAGTGCATAACATTTTATTACAATCAAGGCATTACACACGACAGAGTTGGATGGAGCATTCATAAATAAAGGTTAGTAGTGAATGCAAAAAAGATGTTTGAACTGACAAGATGCATTCACATCATGAAATCTTTTTTGGGGATCTTGAACAATGAATTTAGTCATGTAGACAATAAGTAACTACAGGGTTAGACACACACAGATGAAAGGGAAAACAGAATCAGATACACAAACTTATCTAGACCAGCGTTTCTCTACCAGGGTGCCGTCTGAGTTATCTCGAGGTGCTGCGAGCTGAGGGGGGCTCCCATGTATGAGGGGTCTGGTGTGAAGGGGGCCTCTAAAGTACAGAGGAATGCTGATATAATGGGGGGAACTTTGATGTGATGGGGGGGCCCTCTGATGCAAAGTTACTGTAAATTTCCCATAGTTATGTACATTGTCCCAGGCTCAGGATTCCCACTGATAAATAACATTTATATTTTTTACATTTTAGAATGGGTGCCTTGAAATTTTGCATAATTTTAAAGGGTGCCATGACTGAGGGTGAGAAACGCTGATCTAGAGGTGGGATGCTGCTTTGTGATCCGTAAAGGCAAACAAATAAATGCTCCGGAATTAAATGGTTAACAAAGAAAGCATGCATGGCCCATTAATTGTCTATTATGTGTATTTATACATATCAGACAGCAGATGTACTTTAAGGTATGTTCTAACCAACAATATATCCCTCTCTCAGAATATACACATATATACGCATTCTACAAGTGTGTATGGACAGACACATGTGCCAATAGATAGAAAAATTGAACCTCAAGAATTTCTGCTTCAACCATTACTTTATTATTTGGATGTGTGGCCAATATATATGGGTAATAGCGTACAGCCTGTGCCATGGTAGACAAGTTTCTTGTTTTTTTAAGACAGCTGTAACCCCAGGCAACCTCAGGACACCAAGCTAGACTATTTTCAGTAGTGCACAGTGGGGTTGATTCACTAAATCTGGAAAGTGCAAAATCCGGTGCAGCTCTGCATAGAAACCAATAGGCTTCCAGGTTTTTTGTCAAGGCTTAGTTGAACAAGCTGAAGTTAGAAGCTGATTATCTACCATGCACAGTTGCAACAGATTTTTCACTCTCCAGTTCTAGTAAATCTGCTCTAATGCTGCAAAAAAAAAAAAAAGGGGGAAATTAACAACTGCACCCTAATGGAATGGTCACAGTCATTGCAAACAACAATTTTTACCTATATGTATCTGAAAGAATAAAGGGATGTAAGATACTCGCTGTCTGAAACTTGAAATTTTAGAAGTTTCAGTATAAGGACTCCTTCCTCTGGATCAACTGTGGGTATAGAATTGGGTCTATGGCATTGTATGAACTATATATAGATATATTTTTTTTTATGGTTGAACTGGATGGACTTGTGTCTTTTTTCAACTTAACTATGTAACTATGACTCATTTTGAGTTCTGTAATTCTCTGAGTTTTAGAACACAATGATACCAACCAGAATGGAAAACTTCACTCACTGGCCTTTTGCTCCCTATTCTAACTGCAGTGTTTAAGTGAACCTGGGGAGGGGAGGATGAACTGAAAGTCCTTACACCGGTTAGTTGGTACCAAACAGTGCCAACATGCTGCCTGCATTTCTCTGCAGAGCCTAAACCTAGCAAGCTCTGTAAAGCAGATAACAACAAAGCGTTGGCTCGCCTCTAATGCACCTTAATACTGGTTAGTAAGACGGCCCATCAAAGTGACAGAGCAATAACAAAGCACGACCAATGAGAAGGGGGTAACCAGTTCCACCAACATGGCCAACATTTCCATTATAAAGCACCCTGAGTGTCAGAGGTCCCTGGGTTCTATTCAGAGGATTGAAGACAAGGTTTTTTTACCTAGAGGTACCAGTCTAAATGGCTTTTTCTCTCCCCAAAGAAAAAAAACACACACACATATGAAGCTTGACATATAAATATACACTTTTCAGAAAAGAGTATAAACGCACTTAAGGCCTCATACACACAGGATGTTTTGCTAACTCTCCTAGTCTCCTTTCCTTCTGGCAGCAGCATTTTGGCAGACAAAATGCTCGACGGCTGTAAACTCGTGTAATGTGTTTAGGCGCGTCAAGCGCTTCGGCGTCAATTTCTTTTATTGGCCAGAACAATGATTTGTTCTGACCATTGAAATGAATTAATGCGTTTAGCTCTTGAGCGTTTATTAATTTCAATGGCCAGATTAAAATATTAGATTAGATACATTTTTATTAAGATGCATTTAGGACGCGCTAACACATGTTTAGGCATGTCAAGCAGTTTTTCTGGCAAAAGCCTTCTGCTCCTGGACGCAGTGTCTGTGTTTTTTTTTTTTTACTGCCTCTAAGCCCCCTTTCACACTGGGGCCATGGCCGCGTTAGCGCTGTTTAAGCAGCGCTTTTTGGCCGCTAGCGGGCGCTTTTAACCACAAAGAAGGGGTTAAAAACTCCCGTATTGCAGCGCTTTCAAATCACTTTTAAGGCACTTTGAAAGCGCCACCCATTCATTCCCACGGGCAGGGGCGTTTTGGGAGTGCTGTATACAGCGCTCCCAACCCGCCCCAAACATGCTGTTTGCAGGACTTTTTTTCTGGTCCCGCAAGCGCACCTCCACAGTGTGAAAAATCACACTGGAATGAATGAGAGGTGGTTTTCAGGCGCTTAGCAGAGGCTATTTGCAGTGCTAAAGCGCCTGAAAACCGCCCCAGTGTGAAAGGGGTCTAAATGCCTGTGTGTGCATGGACACATAGGCTAACATGCAGGGGCATTTAGAGGAAGGGGAAAAAAATGCCAAACGCTTCTAGGAGCAGCAGAAAAAACATCCAGTGTGCATGAGGCCTAATGCCGTGTACACACGATCGATTTTCTTGATGGTGAAAACACAGCCGAGAAATTCGACATGAAAAACGAGGACCAGGCTTGGTCCCCTACACACGGCCAGTTTTCATTACATTTTTTCTCTTGGTCGAGAAAACCGACCGTGTGTAGTGTGTAGGCTCCCTGGCAGTGTTTCCCTATGGGAAAACTGCCACGGAAAAAAATGCCGTGAATCACGACGAGAAAAATTAGAGCATGTTCTAATTTTTCTCGTCGTGATTCTTGCCGTTTTTCTCGTCAGGAAAAATGATGGAAAGCCCACACAGGGGCGTTTTTCTCGTCAAAGAGAAAAAATGACATTTTTCCCGACGAGAAAAATGGTCGTGTGTACGCGGCATTGGAGTTGAGGCTTTTTGCCATCTATAATATCTTGCAATATCTAAAATATCTCACAAATATCCTACTTCACAAAATGAAATGCCAATAATTTAACAGCAGCCTACTCAACTGACAACAGGACAAGATGATGATACAGCAAATCACGTGATTCGCCATAATTGTTGCTTTTAAATAAGAATTACATGGAAATCATGAACACCTGACACAATTTCACAGCTCCGAGCACAATAATGAACAATGAATGAAGAATGCAATTTATGCTTTGTATAATGCTGGGTACAGAGGAGTAAGCTTGCCATTCTCTGTGCTTAGAATACAAATAAAATACTATAAAGTAATAAAAAAATAAAAATATATCAAATATACTTTAATTAGACTATATCTATAGAATAACAAATGAAAAAAGTGTGGATAAAAAGCAGTAAACAGCACAGAGAATGGGGAACATAAACTCCTATGACTTGTTATAGAGCCGAAATAATAAACAATGATCAAATAACACATACCCGACCTCGCTCAGTCAAGCAGCCATGCTTATTATTGTGGTGTTTGTCACTCTAGAAATGCACGAAAAGTATTAATGAGGCATCACCCAAATCACAGTGCAACACACACATACACAGCACAGAACACAAACAATTTACAGTACACAGAACATGCAAAGATTCCAGCGATTCCACATTGCTCACTTCCAGCCAATCTGCTTCAGGTAGACGGATACACAATAGCCACAGAAATGTGATTGCAATAGGAAACGATCAGTGAAATATATATTTTGATTATTTCATTTAGCCTGCACATGGTTTGTGCAGAGTTTCATTCAGTGCAAGGCAAACAGAGGTCAACTAGCATTGCATGGAATATCCATATACTGTATAGTAAATTGTCCATTGCACTATCACAATGTAACTCCGCTCAAAAAAACATTGACGCAGATGATCCATACACAACAACAAAACATTTAATTTCGTTTTATGGCTCTGAAAATATCAGTTACACTTTTTATATCTATAATGGTGCTGCAGTCTTCATTATTAACTCAATACAATTTTTATCCCATCTTCATTTGTATAAGAATGGTGTTAGACACTTGGAGGCTGATTTACTAAACAAACTGGGAATCCACATAAAAAATGTATATTTGATGGTGAGAAATGAGCTCTACATCCACAAAAACTTCCATGAATCAGCATTTTGTAAGGCAATGCCCTGTGGATTATGACTACAATTGAAGGCCAAGATCTTAAGCTTGTACAAACAATAACTGCTATGGGCAATCCATTCAACTTGTTGAGGCTTGTAGAGTTATCTCGCTTTGTAAAAGGAGCACAAAATGCTGTTCTAAGCACAAATAACAACTACCTTTGCAATGGTTTTACCAAAGTATAGTATATAAGGGAATACAATATCTCAAAAGGTGTGAAGTACCGTATATACTCGAGTATAAGCCGGCCCGAGTATAAACCGAGGCACCTAATTTTACCACAAAAAAATGGGAAAACTTATTGACTCGAGTATAAGCCTAGGGTGGGAAATGCACAGCTACTGGTACGGTAAATTTCAAAAATAAAATAAGAGTGTCCCCATCAGTGTTTTATCAGTGTGTCCCATCAGTGTTTTATCAGTGTGTCCCCATCAGTGTTTTATCAGTGTGTCCCATCAGTGTTTTATCAGTGTGTCCCCATCAGTGTTTTATCAGTGTGTCCCATCAGTGTTTTATCAGTGTGTCCCCATCAGTGTTTTATCAGTGTGTCCCCATCAGTGTTTTATCAGTGTGTCCCCATCAGTGTTTTATCAGTGTGTCCCCATCAGTGTTTTATCAGTGTGTCCCCATTAGTGTTTTATCAGTATGTCCCCATCAGTGTTTTATCAGTGTGTCCCCATCAGTATTTTATCAGTGTCCCCATCAGTGTCCAATCAGAGTGTCCCCATCAGTGTCCAATCAGAGTGTCCCCATCAGTGTCCAATCAGAGTGTCCCCATCAGTGTCCAATCAATGTCCAATCAGAGTTTCCACATTACTGTACATGTACTGTACTGTGCTGTATTCCTTGCCTTGTTAGAGCTCACTTCCGCTCTCTGTTTTATCTCCCGGTTCCGCTAGAGCAGGGGTCTCTGCATCGCGGCGCGCAGCTAGCATCAGTCCTGCTGCCTTAACTCCCGCCCATGCCGTGACGCTGTGCACTAG
Organism: Rana muscosa; assembly: GCA_029206835.1. Taxonomy (NCBI): domain Eukaryota; kingdom Metazoa; phylum Chordata; class Amphibia; order Anura; family Ranidae; genus Rana; species Rana muscosa. The sequence goes on along the minus strand of CM055127.1, from coordinate 61,326,776 downwards.
GATTGGCTGCTGGGACTGCCATGTCCCAGCAGCCAGTGATCATTGGCGTGGCTTCTCCCGGCTACCCGCCCGCATGTTTGTATTAAAGATCCTCCTGCAGCGGGCGGGTGGCCGGGAGGAGCCACGCCAATGATCACTGGCTGCTGGGACATGGCAGTCCCAGCAGCCAATCCTAGTGCACAGCATCACGGCAGGGTGGGAGTTAAAGCAGAGCTCCACCCTAAAGTGGAACTTCCGCTCATCGGAACCCTCCCCCCCTCCGGTGTCACATTTGGCACCTTTCAGGGGGGAGGGGGGTGCAGATACCTATCTAAGACAGGTATTTGCACCCACTTCCGGGAGTCCTCTCTGCGGGTAGTGCGCAACTTCCCGCCCCCGCCCGTTGTGTTCTGGGAAACACATGGCTCCCACGACACAGCGGGAACCAGTTAGGACGGCGCTGCGCAACTCTCGCATGCGCCTTGGGGAACCGGGCAGTGAAGCCGGAACGCTTCAATACCTGATTCCCTCACCGAGGATGGTGGTGGGGGCAGCAGATAGGCGAGCGATTGCTCATCTTTTGCTGCAGACGTCGCTGGACTCCAGGACAGGTAAGTGTCCTAATATTAAAAGTCAGCAGCTGCAGTATTTGTAGCTGCTGGCTTTTAATATTTTTTTAACGGCGGAGCTCCGTTTTAAGGCAGCGGCTTTGTCAGAAGTGAAAGACACGGCGAGCGGGAGAAATACACAGCGGGACTGATGCTAGCTGCGCGCCGCAATACCGAGACCCCTGCTCTAGAGGAGTGACTGCCTGAACACACCGGAGACAAGAAAGTTCCAACATGACTCGAGTATAAGCCAAGGGGGGCATTTTCAGCCTAAAAAAAGGGCTAAAAAACTCGGCTTATACTTGAGTATATAGGGTATACTGTGAAAGCTGATCATGAGGGCCTGTTTACATGACTGAGGACAATTTTTGCACTAAGGCCTTGTTTACACTCGAAAGCAGCCATTGAGTGAGCTAAAGCTCAGGTCTGTCCGGCATTGCAGCTCATCCGCACCCTGCATTCCTATGCACCCCTGAAAAACCACAGTGCATAGAAATTAATGACACATTGGGGGAGATTTACTAAAACTGGAGAGTGCAAAATCTGGTGCAGCTCTGCATAGAAACCAATCAGCTGCCAGGTTTTATTGTCAAAGCTTAAAGGGGTTGTAAACCCTTGTGTTTTTTCACCTTAATGCATCCTATGCATTAAAGTGAAAAAACTTCTGACACTGACAGGCCCCCCCGTTTTACTCACCTGAGCCCATTCTTTCCCTCGGCGGAGACGCGCTTTACCTCTCTGCCCAGGGTTCTTGGCTCTTGACTGTATAGATTGACAGCAGCACAGCCATTGGCTCTCGCTGCTGTCAATCAAATCCAATGACGCCGGGGGGGGGGGCGGGGCTGATTTCGGCATTCATGTCTATGGATGCAAATGCTGGACTCGGAAGTGCGCCCGCAAGGTAACCCCTAGGGAGAGCGCTTCTCCTAGGGGGTTTACCGATGCGAGGAGGAGCCGCGAGTTTGCCATGTGGAAGTGTGAACCAGAAGGAAATCGTCTATGCATGTAACATCAGTTCTGCTACATTAAGCAATGTTCAGCTTTCTTGTATTCAGTGTATATAGAAATGTTGCAAAGTCCAAGGCCAACAATTTGAGCATTCAGTGGAATAAAACTCTTGCCTATGGATCAAGGCTTTAGGGACACCAACCTTATGTGCATATATATTTTATATATACATATTAGGCAGCACAGTGGCTTAGTGGTTAGCACAAATATATATTAAACAGCACAGTAGCTTAGTGGTTAGCATATACAGTACATGTTAGACATGTTAGGCATCACAGAGGTTGATTTACTAAAATTGGAGAGTGCGAAACCTGGTGCAGCTCTGCACAGAAAATCAGCTTCCATTTTTTTTTTGGTCAAAGCTTAAAGTGATACTAAAGTCTTTTTTTTTTTTTCTTTAAAAATAACAAACATGGTATACTTGCTTGCTCTGTGTAGTGGTTTTGCACAGAGCAGCCCAGATCCTCCTCTTCTCGGGTCCCTTGTTGGTGCTCCTGGCCCCTCCCTCCTGTCGAGTGCCCCCACAGAAGGCAGCTTGCTATGGGGGGACCCAACCCGCAGCTCCGCGTGTCCATTCAGACACAGAGCCACGGTTCAGCCCGCCTCCTCTCTCTCCTGGTTGGCTAACTGACTTTGACAGCAACGGGAGCAAAATGGTGCCGCTGCTGTGTCTCAGCCAATCAGGAGGGAGAGACCCGGACGGCCGAGGCATTCGTGCACATCGCTGAATAGAGATGGGGCTCAGGTATGTATTAGGGGGGCTGCTGCACACAGAAGGCATTTTATCTTAATGCATAGAATGCATTAAATGGGTTGTAAACCCTTGTGTTTTTTCACCTTAATGCATCCAGGGTTCTCGGCTCTAGATTGGATAGATTGATAGTAGCGCAGCCTTTGGCTCCCACTGCTGTCAATCAAATCCAATTCCCGGGGGCGGGGCCAAGTGCTACATTCTGTGTCTTTGGACGCAAATGCTGGACTCAGGAACGCGCCCGAAAGGTAACCCCCCGGGAGAGCGCTTCTCCTAGGGGGTTATCTGATGCGAGGAGGAGCTGATAGCACCACTGGGGGACCCCAGAAGAGGATAATCGGGGTCACTCTGTGCAAAACTAACTGCACAGTGGAGATAAGTATGACATGTTTGTTATTTAAAAAAAATTAAAAAATAAAGCTTTACAATCACTTTAAGATAAAAAAAAATCTTCTGCCCTTACTACCATTTTAATTGAACAAGCTGAAGTTAGAAGCTGTTTGGCTAACATGCACAGCTGCATCAGATTTTGCACTCTCCAGTTTTAGTAAATCTCCCCCAACAGTGTGTCTTAAGCCTCATACACACGGTCGAACTTCCATCGGACTTTTCCGTGGATTTTAGTCCGAACGGAGTTGGCTGGGCACACCCATAGCATACACACCACAGGACTTTTCTGCAAACTTTCCCAAAACTTTTTCCAACATCACATGGTTTTTCTGCTCTTTACCGCCGCCCTTTGGTCAACTTATGCTATTGTTGGTTGATTTTAACATTATTTGTTTTGTCCATCGGACAAAAGTCAGATGGTTTTCTGTACACACGGTCGGACTTTGCTCCATCGGACTTTTGTTGGCCAAAAGTTTGTCCGTTTGCAGACCGAACTTTTGTCCGATGAAAACCCAAATTTTTTTTTCCGATGGAGCGTACACACGGTCGGATTTTTGGGCAAACTTGCTCAAAATGAAGTTTGTTGGCAAAAAGTCAGACCGTGTGTACGGGGCTTTAGTGGTTAGTATTCACAGTGGCTTGCATTTCTTTATTAGGCAGCACATTGGCTTAGTAGTTAGCACATATAGTATATATTAGGCAGCAGCTCGGACAGTAGATCACTGATATCAAGTTTGTATGTTCTATCCTTGTTCGCCATTACTCCAAAGACACACTGATAGATTAATTGGCAGCTGTCTAAACTGGCCCTGGTGCGTGTGTCCATGGAAGATAGGAATCTTATATTGTAAGCTCCTTGAGGGCAGGGACTGATGTAAATGTAGTGTATGTAAAGCACTGTGTAAACTGTTGGCACTATATAAATACCTGTAATAAATGATAATAATATAATAATAATAATAATAATAATAAACATAAAAGCCTTGTTCACATGGGATTTACATAACCGCATACCTGTGGAGGGCCAAGTTCACCCACACAGGTGTCTGGGGCATCCCTTGTGCAGCTAGTCCCATTGCTGTCAATAGGGATGCAGTGGCTGTACAGACCCTGCTGTTGCCCCCAATGTGACATCCATCTGTGCTCAGTCAGTCAGGACGGGTTTGGAGCTGAGCACCCGTATGGATGTCACACTGGAAGGAGCCGCTGTATCCATGCAGCCACTATGTCCCAATTGACAGCAATGGGTCTGCTGCATGGGAATGCACCGAACACCTGTGCATACCTGTGTGGGTAAACACATCCCTCAAAAGGTTATGTATGCCCCCTGCCAACGAGTGTGTTAAAAAATGTGATGACAGGTAGACAGATACTAAAGCACAATCAGAATTGCTGTTTTGTTTGCAGCGATAAAAAGTCAGTGAACCATACGAATGTCAAGGCAAACAATGAAATATTTAGGACAGATACTTCTGACAAATCTTTGAAAGGCTCATTGTTCATTTCTTGTTTATATTTTTCTAAGAATGATTTCAGCATGGAATTACACAGCTGTACATTACTGCAGGGAGTATAGGACTTCAAACAGTATGACTCTCTGCACAGCTTGCCCTGCCAAGTGCTCAGTGTAGCATGAAACGTTGGGCTGCCTCCGCTTCTTCATGTATTATGTTTCCAGAATTATTTTCCTTGTTGCTTCATTTGTTGCCTGCAGACTGATTATAGCTGCCCTGCTAGTTTTTCAAAAATACCTACATTGCTCTTTCTATGGGTAAGTGAGACTTTTTGTATCTTCCTATCCCATGTTGCTTGACCAGCCTCAAGGCAAAATTAAAGTGTATCTAAAAACCTAAAACAAAAATAAATGATACGGCACCATTCCAATTCCTTAAGCCCTTTTTCACACTGGTGTGTCGATATTTTTAGCGGCGCTTTACCGTCGTATTTGTGGAAGTATTCGGCCGCTAGCGGGGCGCTTTTAACCCCACTATCGGCCGAAAAAGGGTTAAAACTAGGGATGCACCGATACCATTTTTTTAACACAGAGTATAAGTACTGATACTCTTTTGCAGGTACTCGCCTATACCAATTACCTGACGTCTAGGAAGAGGGGTGGTTTGGGAGGTGGCGGTAGTTGAGGGTGGGGTGAAATAGGGATTGTGGGGTGGGAGAGTTGGGATGGAAAAGGCTGTGATCGCTGGGGGGAAGAGGATGGGGATAGGAGGGTTATTGGGAAACATGGGGGCAGGGCAGTGGTGTATTTAGGTTTTGTGCTGCCCTAGGCCTGACTAAACTCGTACACCCCCTAATTTAAATATGACCCATCCCTTCCTGTCAAGGCCACACCCCCTCCTGTTTAAGACCCGCCCTGCCCGTGCAGCCCCATCAGTGCAGCCCTATCAGTGCAGACTACAACAGAGTCTAATGGGACCTGGAGGGGGGTCTCTCTCTAACAGTGTCCATTAGAAAGTCTCTGTTAGAGAGAGACCCCCCTCCAGGACCCCTTAGAGACTTAAAATTAGTCTGATGGGACCTGGGGGGGGGGGTTTCTCTAACAGAGGCCCTTTCAGTGTCCATTAGAGAGTCTGTTAGAAAGAGTCCCCTCCAGGCTCCATTAGAGACTGAAAAGGAGTATAATGGGACCTGGAGGGGGGCCCCTTTCTAACAGAGTGTACAGTGAACACCTTCATTCACTCTGGTCCTCATGGGACCCCGTCCTTGTACCACAACTCTCACCCCTGCCTCAACCACTCACAAAGTAGAAATAAAATTGGCACTGTGTAGCGTTCCTCTTACCTTAACTATGGGTACTGTAGCTGTGGCTGGCTCCCGTGTCCTCTGTAGCTGGCTCCTGTGGGTGGCTGGCTCCCTGGTGGGGGTGGGTCACTATGGGTGGCTGACTGGCACCCTGGCCCTGCTGTGGATGGGTCACCGTGGCTTGCTGGCTCCTGTGTGTGGCTGGCTGGTTTCCTGGTGTGGGTGGGTCACTCTGGGTGGGTGGCTGGCTGGCACCCTGGCCCTGCTGTGGGTGGGTCACTGTAGGTGGCTGGCTGGCACCCTGCTGTGGGTGGCTGGCCTGGCTCCGTGCTGTGGGTCAGTGGGTGGGTGGCTGGCATGGTGCACGCTGCTGTGGGTGGCTGGCTGGCCTGGCTCCATGCTGTGAGTCAGTGGGTGGGTGGCACAGTGCACTCTGCTGTGGGTGGCTGGCCTGGCTCCCTACTGTGAGTGAGTGGGTGGCTGGCACGGTGCACCCTGCTGTGGCTGACAGAGAGAGGGGAGGTGTCACGTACCTGATGGTAGTGAGCCCGAATTGCAGGGGACGGCCTCCCTTACGGCCCCCACTCCCGGCCCCCTGGTAAGGTGACAGTTGGCACAGGAGTAAGGAGTGGCACGGGTGCCTGGCAGGATCAACTGTGGTGAGGTGGTGATTCAAACAACCGGAAGCTTCCTTGCAGAATACCGGAACTGGAACGGCTAGCAGGCTGGATCGGAAGTAGCACAGCAGACTGGATCAGTCTTGCAGACTGGATCGGAAGAAGCACAGCAGACAGGATCAGCTAGCAGGCAGGTTTGGCTTAGCAGGCTGGATCTGGGACAGCTCAGCAGACTGGATCGGTCTCGCAGACTGGATCGGTAGAAGCACAGCAGACAGGATCAGCTAGCAGGCAGGTTCAGCTTAGCAGGCTGGATCTGGGACAGCTCAGCAGACTGGATCGGTTAAGCAAACTGGATCGGAACCAGGAACAGGGTAGTAAACAGGCCGGGTCAGATATCAGGCGGGTAGCAGAAGTACAGGGTGCAGGCAAAGGGTAGTCACAACAAGCCGGGGTCGGGTGCAGGCAGATAACAGGTTGGTCAAGGTAAGCCGGGTCTTTTAGCACAGGTATGGTCTCAGATCAGGGTTAAGCACACAACGCTGTAGAGCAGACAGCAGGGACTGTCTGTAATTGACAGGTTTAAATAGTCTCTCTGGCGCCACCCGCTGGACGCACGCGCGAACGGAGACCAGAAAGTCCGGGGCGCCTGTTTCTGGCAGGATCTCCATGACAGGAGGGGGGCTGACAGAGGGGGGGCGGACAGAGAGAGGTGGGCTGACTGACAGAGGGGGGAGGGGGCTGACAGAGAGGGGAGCTGACAGAGGGGGAGGGGAGCTGACAGAGGGGGAGGAGGGGCTGACTGACAGAGAGAGAGGGGTGGGCTAATAGAGAGGTGGGCTGACTGACAGAGGGGGAGGGAGGCTGACAGAGGAGGGGGGGCTGACAGAGAGGGGGGCTGCTGACAGAGAGGGGTGGGCTGACAGGGAGGGGGGCTGACAGAGAGGCGTGCTGACAGAGAGGGGGGCTGACAGAGAGGGGGAGGGGTGGGCTAATAGAGAGGTGGGCTGACTGACAGAGGGGGAGGGAGGCTGACAGAGGAGGGGGGGCTGACAGAGAGGGGGCTGCTGACAGAGAGGGGTGGGCTGACAGGGAGGCGTGCTGACAGAGAGGGGGGCTGACTGACAGAGGGGGAAGGGGGCTGACAGACGTGGGCTGGCTGACATAGGGGGAGGGAGGGCTGACTGACAGAGAGAGAGGGGTGGGCTAATAGAGAGAGGTGGGCTGACTGACAGAGGGGGAGGGCTGATAGAGAGAGGTGGGCTGACTGACAGAGGGGGAGGGGGGATGATAGAGAGAGGTGGGCTGACTGGGGGAGGGTGGGGGCTGATAGAGAGAGCTAGGCTGACTGACAGAGGGGGAGCACTGACAGAGTGATCAGGAGATACACAGCGCTCCAGGCAGAGAGGCAGGACTCACATGTGCCACTGTTCCGGTCACAATATCTGACGGAACACCACGATCATTCACAGACCAACCCCGCCAAGCTGCGATTAGCCCCGGGAAGGAGGAGGCGGTCCGCTCCCAAGCGACATCACTTCCGGTATCGGAGCATTTTCGCGAGTACCGATACTAGCGAAAATGCCTAGTATCGGTATTGGTGCATCCCTAGTTAAAACCACAAACAAAGCGCTGCTGCATTTCAATGGGCAGGAGTGGTGGAGGAGCGGTATACACACCGCTCCTTCACTGCTCCAAAGATGCTGCTAGCAGGACTTTTTTTAGCGTCTTGCCAGCGCACCGCTCCAGTGTGAAGGCCCTTGGGCTTTCAAACTGGAGTGTGAGGAGCGGCTCTTTCAGGGCACTTTGCAGGCGCTATTTTTAGCGTGACAGCGCCTGCAAAGCGCCTCAGTGTGAAAGGGGTCTAAATGTGGTCGCTGCAATAACATTTTTATTTTTTTTAGGCTTTATTCCACTTCGAAAACTGGCCAGTGAGTCTGTTATTTTTGCCCGGTACACACGATCAGAAAATCGTACGGAAAATAGATTTCCGAGCAATCGTAGGATAATCTGATCGTTAGTACAGAGCTTTTGAGAGCCGATCAGGACAGTTCATCCGATATTATTTGATCGGACATGCACAAAAAATTTTTTGTACGATGCTAGATCGTACGATTTTCGTTTAATCAGTACAGTTGTCGTTCGAAAATGCAATACAAATACATTACAACACATGACATCACTTCCAAATTTTTATTCTGTCGTATGAAAATTTTCATGACTTTAGTAAACTCATCAGATTCGATCTGAGATTAGCATGCAAAAAAAAAAAAAAAAAACAGACGAATATTCATCCGATAATCTCATTGTGTGTACCGGGCATTTAACAGATCAAGCCGCCCAGCAAGAGTGCACGTTAGAGGTTTGAGACAAATCATTACCACTGACAGGGGGCTTACGATCCTCAGCTTTGATTAATTTCATTAAACTTTTATCGCAAAGGGGGAAAAAAAACTGTTGCTGTAAAAGCCCTTTCACACTGCTGCGTTGGTTTGGCCCCAGCACAGGTGTACCGCAAGTTTTGTGCAGTTAGCCCGCAGTTTCCTGTAGACTTTCTCTTATGCCCCGCATTTTTGGCCCATTTTCTGAAAGTGCACCAAAAATGCAGCATGCAGGATTTTTGGTGCACTTTCAGAAAACGCAAAAAAATAAAAATAGAAAGTCTGGGATGTCTCTGTATTCCACTGACCCGGCAGGAAGTGACGCGATGACGCTAGAAGCTCCGCCTTGCGCGTTTTGTCATACAGACGTCATCAGAAACAAGCCCTCACTTGCTACCGGGTCTGTGGAACGCAGAGACATCCCAGACTTCCTGTTTGTCATGCTTTTCAAACACTGAACAAATGTAAGTGTATTTCTGCTTATGCAATGGAATAGAAAACAGTATTGCGCTACAGGATGTAATTTCTTTCCACATATTACTGAGGAGAAGGGGCAAATTGACTTAGGCTGCATTCACACCTGAGCGTAGCGTTTTGAGCGTTTTTACCGAAGTTTTTACCGGCGTTTTGTCGCGCGAATTTGTGCCCATAGAAACGCTCGTTGTCACGCTTGAATCGAGCGTTTCCATTAGATTCTATGACTCCTTAAACGCCCAAATCTGCCCGATTCGCGGGACAAAAAAGGGTCCGGAACTTGTTTGAGCTTCAGGCGTTCGGCTTTAGGCGTTTTGGAGTGGATATGTGAACCATCTCCATAGAGAATAATGGATTTTTTCCCCTCTAGCGTTTTGTAGCTTCAGGCTACAAAAAGCTCAGGTGTGAATGCAGCCTAAAGGAGAGGAACGCACAGTGGATCCTGGAATACAGCAGATTAGCTGTGATGGGGAGATACCAAAAGGTGCTCCTCTCAAGGAGGTAAGTGCAATAGTATAAGAGGAGCACAGAGGGGAGCACCTGCACTGGGTGTGTTACAAGCATGGATAAAAGAGCACATGTCACTTTACTTGGAAAATAATTTTTTATGATCATGGACTATTTACACTAGGATTTGATGGTTTAAAATAGGAGGGTTACACCCACCACCACAGAATTTCATATTTACCAGTTTTAAGCACGTGTCACTTTATTGAACAGGTTTGATATGCAAGTGCGGAATTTGGTTTTCACATATTATAGAATGGTTTTATTAATAGATTGAATATTGCGATTATACATGTGAAAGCACAGAACACAAAGAACTTGTTTATATATTGTTTATTTTAAATTAAAGGGAAACACGTGATTATACATACGAGCAGCACCATACCCACTACCTTTTACTCTTTCAAAAGTATTATAACATTTACAGATTTTTAAATATGTCATTGCAAGTCAATTTGGTCACTGTGTAACATTCATCTGTAAAATTGAAATGCCCTAAAGTAGTATTAAATCCAAAACAAAAAAATGTAATATGTTGCAGCTTTCCAATTCTTAGATGAGGTGACTGTATTTGTTTTCTTTTTTTAGTTTCTTTTTTTTCTATTTTCACCTGGTGATCTAGCCAGTAACACCTCTTCTGTATTAGGCCCCTTTCAAACTAGCGGAACATATGTCCGCTTTTTCATCCATCCGTTTACGGATGAAAAAGGGACATACATTGGTCCCTATGAGATTGCGGGTGTCAGCGGATGAATATCCGCTGACATCCGAACTCCTCCGTGTCCGCAATCCTCCGATTCTGCAGACGGAGGAAAATCCTATTTTTCAATCCGTCTGCAGAGCGGATCGGATGAAGACGGACAGACGGTCCGTGTTCATCCGATCCCCCCATAGAGGAGATCTGACAGGGCGGTCCCTGCACAGGGTGCCCGCCGGCTCAGCGGGGATCAACGGCGCGATCCCCGCTGAGCAAGCGGAGGTTCACGGGGCAGATCATCACGGATCCGTCCCGTGTGAAAGGGGCCTTAGGCTGCGTACACACGACCGGTTTTCTCGGCAAAAAACGACAAGAAAACTGCCGGGAGAGCTTTCTTGCCGAGAAAACCGGCTGTGTGTACGCAGCTTTCAGTTTTCTCGTCAAGAAAACTGCCCAGATTCTCGACGAAACCCGAGCGTGTGTACACTTACCTGTCGCCGTGGAAACCCGCGCATGCTCGAAATGACTTTGACGCATGCGCGGTAGCATAGGCATAGGGTGTAGCAAGATGGCGGCGACGGCACCGAATGTGACGAGCGCACGCTCGTCGTAGTCGATGACGTCACCGCGTTCGTGCCATTGAAAAGAAGGGCGGTTCTTTTGAATCATACGTGTGTACACTCGGCCGGGACAAGTTTCTTGTCAAGATTCTCGTCAGGAAAAACAACGTTTTTTTCCTGACGAGAATCTCGGCCATGTGTACGAGGCTTTAGAGTGTCTACACTCTCAATGAAGGAGCAACAGAAACACCTTTGGGCAGGAACATTTTCAGTCTTGTGGGAGGGTAATGTAAGTTATAGTTGAAGCCAATCTCCAGCTAACATTTTATAAGTAATTACAACAACAAAATGTTTTTTCCTTTTGGGATAAAGGTTTTTCATAAATAAATAAAAGCTGATCATTGTAAACACCCCTGTCAGTGGCAAATGGTTTGTCTCATCCCTCTAGCTGCTAAATCTGCAGGACAGCTTGTTCTGTTTAAAAACAACAAATTTACTAGCTGGATCACAGAGTGAAAATAGAAGAAAGAAAGCCAAAAACAGAAAACAAATGCAGACATCACCTCTAAGAATTGGTAAGCTGTAATATAATAAAATGTTTACTTTTGGGTTTAATACAGAGGAACTGAGGAAAGACTATGGCTTCTATCACATCATATATAAATTAAGTTATTTTTATTAGCATTAATATATATTTTTTTAGAGATGCTGTTTGGCTAGTAGAGGGTGAAAATAAATCTATGGTAAGGAGGTATTTTAACGATGGATTGGCAACTACCGGTATATAAAAATAAATAAAACCGTTAAGTTGACTTGTTACAGGAATGCCCATGGGTTTGAGCAGATTGTAGAATGCTCTTTATTGAATCAGAGGAGGTTAGAATAGAGTCAATAGGTGATTAAATACAACTAGCATGAGGAACTAATCCTAAAAATCCGGCAGAGCGCACTGCATATAATCACACGGTCTAATCTACCAGCTTTCACTGCTAAAGTATGGACCACAAAGATCATCACAGCCAAGAATCTGAAGAGCGAGCAGATTTGTCCAATTAAAATGTCCCTAGCAACAGGCAGGGAAGACTAGAAGGTGTAAGAACATTTTATTACCAATAGATCATTTTGATTAAACATTTGGCATAACCAAAGCTTGAACTCTAATGCCGCGTACACACGCTCGGAATTTCTGACAACAAATGTTCAATGGGAGCTTTTGGTCGTAAATTCCGTCCGTGTGTAGGCCCCATCGGGCATTTTCTGTCGGAATTTCCGACAACAAAAATTTGAGAGCTGGTTTTCAAATTTTCCGACAACAAAATCCGTTGTCGTAAATTCCGAGTGTGTGTAGACAATACCAACGCAAAAAATTCCACGCATGCTCTGATTCAAGCAGAAGAGCCGCACTGGCTATTGAAATTTATTTTTCGCGGCTCGGCGTACGTGTTGTACGTCACCGCGTTCTTGATGTTCGCAAATTCCGACAACATTTGTGCCACCGTGTGTATGCAAGACAAGTCTGAGCCAACATCCGTCGGAAATGTATCCACGGTTTTGTTGTCGGAATGTCCGATCGTCTGTACGCGGCATAAAGCTGGCCATACATTATGCCGGTGTTTCTCAACTCCAGTCCTCAAGGCACCCCAACAGGTCATATTTTAAGGCTTTCCATTATTTTGCAAAGGTGATTTGACCAGTTTCACTGCCTTAGTAATTACCACAGCTGTTTCATCTGAGGGAAATCCTGAAAACATGACCTGTTGGGGCGCCTTTAGGACTGGAGTTGAGAAACAGTAATTCTCAACCTTTTCAACACAGAGGAACCCTTGAAATAACTTTCCGGTGTCAGGGAACCCCTGCTAAAAATTACTATATCTACATCTCATGATACATTAGTGTGATGGTCACTGGAAGGAATGCTTCTCATACTTGTGGTCATTGGAAAGAATGACCCCCTAATGCCGCGTACACACGACCGTTTTTAATGTCATTGAAAAAAACAACGTTTTTTTCGACGTGATTCTTCTCAAGCCTGCCTTGCCTACACACGATCATGAAAAAAAATGCTCGAGAAAAGTGCGGTGACGTACGAAGTGTACAACGGCACTATAAAGGGGAAGTTCCATTTGGATGGCGCCACCCTTTGGGCTGCTTTTGCTGATCCTCGTGTTAGTAAAGTTTGGTGAGAGACGATTTGCGCTTTTCAGCCTCGTGCTCTTCAGTCCGTTACAGCGTGACGAATGTGCCATCTCCTTTACGAACGCTAGTTTTACCAGAACGAGCGCTCCCGTCTCATCTGAGCATGCTCGTTTTTTTCACGTCGTTAAAGCCTACACACAGCCGTTTTTCATGACGAGAAAAACGGTCGTGTGTACGCGGCATTACAGATAGCTAAAAAGATCAATGGTGTCAATGGGAGCTAATCTAAGAGGCAGACTTTGCTCCTTGCTCAAGAAACCCCCAGCAACCTTTGGAGGAACCCCAGTTGAGAAAACCTGCTATAGAAGCTGCTAAATCTGCTCTGGGCAGTCAGGCTGAATGGCCTCTGGATATGAAGGAGTTAGGACCAGAAGCAGCCAAATAGATTAGGTTTAGCCAGCAATTCCGATGAAGCTGACTTCTATCAGTCTTGCATACACACTGTCAGACTAAATTCCGACCGTCCAAAATGTGGTGACGTAAAACACTCAGACGAGCCGAGAAAAATGAAGTTCAATGCTTCCGAGCATGCGTCGACTTGATTCTGAGCATGCGTGGATTTTTCTCCGATGGAATTCCACACAGACGATCATAATTTCCCATCGGAAAAATTTAAAACATGTTCTATTTTTTTACTCCGATGGAAAAAAGTCCGATGGGGCCCACAAACGATCGGAATTTCCCATGAAAAAAGTCCATCGGACTTTTTTCATCAGAAAATCCGATCGTGTGTACAGGGCATTAGTGCAGGCTTCCTTTAAATAGACATAGTTCAGCGTACAACCCAATTTCTATCTATAATTTAAAAAAAACCTCATGACTCTGCCTGCTTGTGTAGTCAGAGATCAATTTTACATTTGGCTTCAGTACATCAATAAAGCCGGGATAATGCATTGCAGATATTTCCAGTGATGTCACTTTGTGTGAACAGAGTCCAAACACCAGGCTGGGAGGACTAGATTCCATCCTGTGATGTATTTGGCGATTCGGGCAATCGGGAGAGGAGATGTCAGAATGTTCACAGGGTCTGGCCACTGAACTCTGTGTAACAGACATGGAATGCTGAGCTACTGGTTTCAGCTTGATGTATAGGGACATAATTCTTCTCCAACAACCCAACAGCTTTTCATTATACATCAGAGACCCTTCTATAACCAGACTAGCTGCTGCGATCAGGAATAAACTGGTGCACTTGGGACAAAAAAATAAATAAATCACCATTTTTATTTCCAAACGGCACTTCAGCCCTGGAAGGTTTTACCCTTTCATGACCAGGCCATTTTTTGCGATACTGCACTGCATTACTTTAACTGACAATTGCGCGGTCATGCGACGATGTACTTAAATAAAATTGATGTCCTTTTTTCCCACAAATAGAGCTTTCTTTTGGTGGTATTTGATTCCCCTCTGCATTTGTTTTTTTAGCACTATAAACCAAAAAAACAGACAGTTTTGAAAAAAAAAAACAATATTTTTTACTTTCTAATTTCTTCATCAATTTAGGTCAATATGTATTCTGCTACATATTTTTGGCAAAACAAAAGCTGAGGATGCAGAATAGCAGGAACACTGTTAAGGCTGAATTCTGGGCACAAAAATTTTAACCACTTGCCTACTTGCCACTTACACCCCCCTCCTGCGCAGGCCTATTTTCAGCTTTCAGCGCTGTTGCACTTTGAATAACAATTGTGCAGTCACGCAACACTGTACCCAAACAACATTTTTAGCATTTTTTCACACAAATTGAGTTTTCTTTTGGTGGTATTTAATCACCACTGGGTTTTTTATTTTTTGCTAAAGAAGCAAAAAAAGACTGAATATTTTTGTTTGTTATAAAATAAGATAAGAGGCCACACTGATGGGCACCGATAGGCTGCACTAATGGCCACTAATGAAGCTGCACCGATGGGGACTGATCAGGCTGCACTGATGAGGACTGATGAGGCGGCACTGGTGGGCACTGTTAGGCGGCACTGATAGGCAGCACTGATGGGAATTGATAGGTGGCACTGATAGGTGACACCGATGAGGCACTGATTGGCAGCACTGATGGCACTGAAAAGTGGCACTGGTGGACACGAATTGGCACTGAAAGGTGGCATTCATGGGCACTGATTAGCAGCACTTGTGGGCACTGATAGGTGGCACTGATCAGCTGCACTAATGGGCAGTGATGAGGTGGCAATGATGAGGTGGCACTGATGAAGCTGCACTGATAAGGCTGCACTGATGGGCACTGATGAGGCGGCACTGACGGGCACTGATAGGCAGCACTGATGGGAATTAATAGGTGGCACTGATAGGTGACACTGATTGGCAGCACTGATGGTACTGAAAGGTGGCACTGGTGGACACTGACTGGCACTGAAAGGTGGCACTGGTGGGCACTAATTGGCACTGAAAGGTGGCACTCGTGAGCACTGATTAGTAGCACTTGTGGGCACTGATAGGTGGCACAGATGGGGACCGATGTCCCTGTAACAGAAGACGTTTACCGTCTTCTGTTTACTTCCTGATCATCTGTCATTGGCTGACAGATGATCACGTGGTAAAGGGCCCGCTGTGATTGGCCCTTTACCCTAATCTGTGATCATCCAAAGGACTCGTGATCACAGTATGCACGAGGAGCGCGATCACGGGAGGATGTCTATTGACGCCCTCCCGCCACAGGAGGCCCACGCTGTAGCCGTTATTCGGTTATAACGCGGGCGGAAAGTGGTTAACTGAAATAAAAAAATAAAATATAATTAAATATCTTCCTCAATAGCCTCAAAATCTACTTTGTGTGCACCAATGCCTTTGTAGACCCTGACATGACCTTGTAAAAGTAATGGTAGCATCATCATTGTGCTGCACATACAACAGAGCTGTGGGAGGACCCAGTAGGCTCCACCCACTACAGGCTGCCAGTAGAAGGGCGGAGACAAGAACAGTCACCCTGCACCAAGAGGGAGAGCAGTGGCGACTGGTCTTTTTTTTTAAAGATATTTTTATTAATTTTTAACCACTTCAATACAGGGCTTTTTGTACCTATTCAATACCGGGCCTATTTTGGCACTTCTCTCCTACATGTACAAATCATCATTCTTTTGCTAGAAAATTACTCAGAACCCCCAAACATTATATATTTTTTTTAGCAGACACCCTAGGGAATAAAATGACGGTCATTGCAACATTTTTTCTTGCACAATATTTGCGCAATAATTTTTCAAACGCCTTTTTTAAAAAAAAAAAATGGTTTCATGAATTAAAAAATAACAAAACAGTAAAGTTAGCCCAATTTTTTGGGAACATATGAAAGATAATGTTACGCCGATTAAATAGATACCTAACATGTCACGCTTTAAAATTGCGCACACTCATGGAATGGCGCCAAAATTCGGTACTTAAAAATCTCCATAGGCGACGCTTAATTTTTTTTTACAGGTTACCAGGTTAGAATTACAGAGGAGGTCTAGTGCTAGAATTGTTGCACGCGCTCTAACGCACGCGGCGATACCTCACATGCGTGATTTGAACGGCGTTTACATATGTGGGCGACTTACGTGTGCATTCGCTTCTGATCGCGAGCTACCGGGGACAGGGGCGTTTTAATATTTTTTTTTTATTATTTATTTATTTATTTTACTTATTTATTTATTTTTTTACAATGATTTTACTTTTTTTTTTTTTTATCACTTTTATTCCTATTACAAGGAATGTAAACATCCCTTGTAATAGGAATGTGTGTGACAGGTTCTCTTTATTGAGAGATGCGGGGTCAATAAGACTCCACATCTCTCCTCCAGGCTGGAAAGCATGAGATCAGTGAAATTTTTTTCACTGATTTCATACTTACAGCCGCAACGGCGGCTTTGTTTACATTTTTGAGACCCGGGCGTGATGTCATCACATCACGCCCGGGCCTCCGACGATCATAGAGATGACTGGTGACCATCTGGTCAACAGTCATCTCTATGCTCATCACGTGACGCCACCAACGATGCCGGAAGATTCGCTCCGGGTCCCCGATCGCACGGGGGAGCCCGGAGAAGCACCAGATGGCAGCGGGAGGGGGGGGGTGTCCCCTCCCGCCGCCTATAAGAACGATCAAGCGGCGGAACCGCCGCTATGATCGTTCTTATGGTGCACAGAATCGCTGGCACTTCAAAAGGATATCTGAATGATGCCTCTAGCTGCAGGCATCATTCAGATATCCCCCTACAAAGCCGAGGACGTCATATGACGTCCACCCAGGATGGGAGATCCCATCTGTGGACGTCATTTGTCTATGGCTGGGTAGGGAAGTGGTTAAGACAAACCAACAGATAGACATACAGAAAAAAAACAACATTAGCTCCAGACAATCTGGGCTCACTCGGGTATAAAACATACAGCAATTTGCACAGGTACAAAAGGAGCATACAAAAAAAAATTAGTGCAATATTTGAACATAAGGCACAAAGGGGGAAAAGTGCAGGTATGTTATCACTGAGGCAGATCAACAGGAAAGACTCGGACATTTGAAATCTCCAGGGCACGGCCCAGTAATGGTCAGATAAGGATAAATTATCTGTGCTGTGAGAGAGTCAACGAGCTAGCCAGCCATTTACCCCAGATCTTGTGAAATGTTTTATTCCGTTTCTGGAGTTCAAAAGTACGTTTATATAGTGGGATAGCATCGTCAATAAGTTTCAACCAGAGGGACTTTAGAGAGGACTGTGCACCCTTCCAGGATAGTAAAATGGCTTTCTTGACATAAAAATAAAGTATGCTGAGCAGTCTCTTGGCATGAGTGGAAATATGTAAGTCCCCAAAAATGCTGAGAAGGCAGTTTTTGGGATGAATAATGTTTGTGAGGCCTAGCGCTGAGGAGACAAAGGCACCCACTTCTTCCCAGAAATCTTGAACTATCGGGCACAACCAAAAAGAGTGTAGGAATTTGGCCTCCTGGCTGCAGCCACGAAAACAGCTAGCTGAGGGCAGGAGTCCCATTTTGTATAGCCTAACCGGAGTGAGGTGAGTCTGATGGAATATTTTAAGCTGTATAATTCGGTCTTGGGAGGCAATAACAGAGGTTTTAAACATATCGCTAAACTCTGACCAGTCCTCATCGGCCAACGAAATGTCTAGGGAAGTCCATTTCACTTGAGCCTTGTGAAACCTAGGGTAATGTCAGTCATCAGGGCAGCGTAATATGTAGAGATCAGTTTAGTGGGGTCTGGCTGTCTGAGCAGTTTTTCCAGAGGGGGCAGGTCTGTGGGATCATTCAGAGAGCCAAACTGGGCTCGAATAGCATGCCTAAGTTGATAATAATAAAATAGGTAGGACCTCGGTAGGTCAAAGTCTAAACTTAACTGAGAGAAAGTTTTAAAGCCTTGAGCATTATACAGGTGGCACAAATATTTAACCCCCTTTGAGTACCAACGGTTGGGATCTGGGGTAGAGTACAACTTGTAGATTAGGGTTAAACCACATGGTGTTGTTGGGAGATTTCAGCCAAGTATGTGTGGAGACCTTCTTAACAATATAACGAAAGACTGAAAGTGTAGTGGTTATGACGAGGTTCCATGGTGGTCAGGAGCCCGTCCCCTATAAATAATATTATGTAAGGTTTCCAGGGAAGATACACTGGCCCCCTCCATGGAGGTACAAGCACTAGCCGGTACCGGGCACAACCAATCATGGATGTGCACCAACTGAGATGCCAAGTAATACAAGTAAAAGTTAGGAAACGCCAATCCTGCCAGATGTGCTGGCAGCCTCAACGTTTCAAGGGCCACCTTAGGAGAGCCACCCTTCCACAGGAAAGTAGTACATAGTGAGTCTATGCATTTCAAAATAGATTTAGGTATTTTGCATGGGGAGTTAGCAAGGATATACAGTAAACCCCCGTTATATCGCGGTTCAGTTTTTGCGGTCCCGGTATATTGCGTTTTTTTTTTGTAAGACCTATTAACATTATTTTATTGATAAAATCATTGTTAATTAAATATTTTTGTATTTTCCATTGCTATGTCTCTCAGTATCTTTTATGTGTTTAAATGTGTTTCTATTGTTTTAAAAGTGTGTTAAAAGACCCTAAAATGCTTTTAAAAGTATAGTGAAAGTTATAAAAACATGCCTAGTGTGTATTTAGATAGGGTTTCTATTTAGCGGATTTTCACTTTTCGCGGGTGGGTCCGGAACGTAACCCCCGCGATGGAGGGGGGTTTACTGTAGAGGAATCTAGGTAGATAAATCATTTTAAGAACATTAGCCCTCCCCATGAGGTCCAGAGGCAGGTCCATCCACAACTTGGTCTGTTCTTGAAGGCGAGCCAACAAAGGTTCTAGATTATTAGCAACATAGGAAAACAGGGGGGCCTGCACCCC
This sequence comes from Rana muscosa, assembly GCA_029206835.1. Taxonomy (NCBI): domain Eukaryota; kingdom Metazoa; phylum Chordata; class Amphibia; order Anura; family Ranidae; genus Rana; species Rana muscosa. The sequence goes on along the minus strand of CM055127.1, from coordinate 61,307,498 downwards.
AAGATATCTAAAGGAGGACACCACCTGCAGCTTGGAGTCAGGGTTAATCTGAGGAGGCACAGACACATCCAATGGGAAGAGGCTAGACTTCTTCCAATTCACCCGGAAACCAGAAAAGTTTCCAAATGTATTCATCTCCCTCAACAGGGCCTGAAGTGATTCATTAGTGTCTGCCAGGTACACCAAGGTGTCATCTGCGTAGAGGGAAATTTGTTCTTCACTATATTTGCGATCGGAAGTCCTTTAATGAAGGGGGAGGAGCGAATGCGAACAGCAAGCGGCTCCATGGCCAGGGCAAACAAGAGGGGTGTGACAGCGGGCACCCCTGTCGTGTGCCCCTGGTAATTGGGAATGAGTCAGTAATATTAGAATTAACCTGTACTCTAGCTGCTGGGGAAGTGTAAAGGAGCTTGATCCAGGCTATCACACAAGGGCCAAAGCCATACATCTGCAGCACCCGAAAGAGGTAGGGCCACTCAACACTATTGAATGCCTTGCAAGTGTCTAGAGACACAATGGCACGAGTAGTGGGACAATCGTGGGGATACTGCAGGTTGTGGAACAGCCTGCGAATATTCATTCTGGTAGACCTTCCAGGAATGAAACCGCCCTGGTCACTATTGACCAGGGACTCCACTACAGAGTTCAAACGATTAGCTAATATTTTGGCCAGAATCTTAACATCCACATTAATAAGGGAAATTGGATGATAAGATTCACATTTAAGGGGATCCTTACGGGGTTTTAACAAAAGTACAATTAAGGCCTCACGTATTGTTGTAGGGAGGACTCCAGCATCTAGAGCTGCGTTATAGGTCCGCAAAAGATAGGGGCACAAAAAATCCTTAAACCGTTTATACCATTCAGTTGGGAAACCATCCAAGCCAGGAGTCTTATGTGTAGGCATTTGCGAAATGGCTGCAGCAACCTCCTCAGTCGATATAGGTCCCTCCAACGCATCGCGCCCCTCAGATGACAAGGAGGGGAGAGATACGTCGTCTAAATAGTCAGTCAATTGAGAATCATCATAGTCAACCCTGGATGTATACAGGTCCTTCTCAAAAAATTAGCATATTGTGATAAAGTTCATTATTTTCTGTAATGTACTGATAAACATTAGACTTTCATATATTTTAGATTCATTACACACAACTGAAGTAGTTCAAGCCTTTTCTTGTTTTAATATTGATGATTTTGGCATACAGCTCATGAAAACCCCAAAATCCTATCTCAAAAAATTAGCATATTTCATCCGACCAATAAAAGAAAAGTGTTTTTAATACAAAAAAAGTCAACCTTCAAATAATTATGTTCAGTTATGCACTCAATATTTGGTCGGGAATCCTTTTGCAGAAATGACTGCTTCAATGCGGCGTGGCATGGAGGCAACCAGCCTGTGGCACTGCTGAGGTGTTATGGAGGCCCAGGATGCTTCGATAGCGGCCTTAAGCTCATCCAGAGTGTTGGGTCTTGCGTCTCTCAACTTTCTCTTCCCAATATCCCACAGATTCTCTATGGGGTTCAGGTCAGGAGAGTTGGCAGGCCAATTGAGCACAGTAATACCATGGTCAGTAAACCATTTACCAGTGGTTTTGGCACTGTGAGCAGGTGCCAGGTCGTGCTGAAAAATGAAATCTTCATCTCCATAAAGCTTTTCAGCAGATGGAAGCATGAAGTGCTCCAAAATTTCCTGATAGCTAGCTGCATTGACCCTGCCCTTGATAAAACACAGTGGACCAACACCAGCAGCTGACATGGCACCCCAGACCATCACTGACTGTGGGTACTTGACACTGGACTTCAGGCATTTTGGCATTTCCCTCTCCCCAGTCTTCCTCCAGACTCTGGCACCTTGATTTCCGAATGACATGCAAAATTTGCTTTCATCCGAAAAAAGTACTTTGGACCACTGAGCAACAGTCCAGTGCTGCTTCTCTGTAGCCCAGGTCAGGCGCTTCTGCCGCTGTTTCTGGTTCAAAAGTGGCTTGACCTGGGGAATGCGGCACCTGTAGCCCATTTCCTGCACACGCCTGTTCACGGTGGCTCTGGATGTTTCTACTCCAGACTCAGTCCACTGCTTCCGCAGGTCCTCCAAGGTCTGGAATCGGTCCTTCTCCACAATCTTCTTCAGGGTCCAGTCACCTCTTCTCATTGTGCAGCGTTTTCTGCCACACTTTTTCCTTCCCACAGACTCCCCACTGAGGTGCCTTGATACAGCACTCTGGGAACAGCCTATTCGTTCAGAAATTTCTTTCTGTGTCTTACCCTCTTGCTTGAGGGTGTCAATGATGGCAGTCTTACCCATGATTGCGGTTTTGAGTAAGGAACCAGGCTGGGAGTTTTTAAAAGCCTCAGGAATCTTTTGCAGGTGTTTAGAGTTAATTAGTTGATTCAGATGATTAGGTTAATAGCTCGTTTAGAGAACCTTTTCATGATATGCTAATTTTTTGAGATAGGAATTTTGGGTTGTCATGAGCTGTATGCCAAAATCATCAATATTAAAACAAGAAAAGGCTTGTTTGTGTGTAATGAATCTAAAATATATGAAAGTCTAATGTTTATCAGTACATTACAGAAAATAATGAACTTTATCAAAATATGCTAATTTTTTGTAATGAATCTAAAATATATGAAAGTCTAATGTTTATCAGTACATTACAGAAAATAATGAACTTTATCAAAATATGCTAATTTTTTGAGAAGGACCTGTACAGGTCTTTATAAAAACAAAAAAAGGAGTCCAGAATATCCCCTGGTCTATCACTGATAAGGCCCTGGGTTGTGACAATGCGTGGGATGGAAATGGGAGAATGGTCAGGTCTAGTTAAATATGCCAAAAGACGTCCGGCCTTATTACCATGTTCAAACGATTTCTGAGTAGCATGTAACATGCGTTTCTGCGTGAGGTCTAACAAGCCGATTTCATACTCCCTACGGCTCTGTAACCATGTCTCCTTTGTATCAGAGGCAGGGTTAGAGGCATAAGCAGACTCTGCACGCACCATAGCAGTTTTAAGCTCCTCAGTAAGCATTCTATTGTTTTTCCGCAAGACCCCCGTGATGGACATAAAGTTGTCTTAAATGCTTCCCATTTGGTGGAAGGGTCCACTTTTCCCAGGTTATCTCTCCAATAGCTAGCAATACCTGTCCGACACTCTCCCTGCACTATCTCGTCCTCCAACCAGTAGGAATTCAGGCGCCAGATAGCTGGCCCGAACCTGAAAGGAGGAGGGTCCGAGACCCCCTAGGCAGATAGGAGACAGCCGAGACAACAGGAAGGGTCTCGGCTGGAGCAAATGCCATATCCAACCTGGACATGGTGTGGAAAGAGTCCGAATGGCAGGAAAAATGGTGCACATCCGGAGGTTTCCACCGCCAGAGTTCTGTAAGGCCATGAACCTAGATCCAGTCCAGGAAGGAGGGGAAAGATCAGCCCCCACCCCCCAGTTGGTCTATTACCGGGTCCAGGACAGCATTAAAGTCCCCCACATAAAGTAGGGGACCAGGGGGTCTGGTCAGCAGATGAAGTGATAACTTGGAAAGTAGGTCCACTGAAAATAGGGGGGGGGGGATGTAAACATTCACTAAAGTAAAGGTTACGGTGGAAATTTGTATAGTTAGGACAATAAACCTCCCGTCAGGGTCTGTCTTAACCTGAACCATCTCAGCCAAGAGAGATTTGGCCAGAAGGATAGACACCCCTCTGGAATAGTTAGTATGAGTAGCATGATATGAAGCTGACAACCAGGGGCATTTCAGGGCCCTTGTTTTGGAGCCCGTGAGGTGAGTCTCCTGGAGACAAATAATATGAGGGCAGCTTTTTTTCAAAACGAAAAAGACCAATGACCTCTTCTGGGGTGCATTCAAACCCCTTGTGTTCCAAGAGACTATCCTCAGGAGCTTTGCCATGGTAAGATATACAGTGATAAAGAAGCACACAGTAACATAACAGTAAATACAGAAATAACCAGGTAGGCCGCACTACCTGAAGCACATACAAGCACAAAACCAAAAATGCCTGGATCTGCCATCAGGGAAGTTTGGGCCAGTAGTGTAATATTGAAAACATTAGTAATCTGCCACAGGCAGCAACCTGAGAAACCCCTATATAGGGGAAAAACATAAACCTGAGTTGAGAAAAAAGAAAATAGAAAAAAAGGAAGAAAAAAACACCAAGAAAATCCCCAAAAACTCCCGCACCCCCCACCCCGCTCGACCATCCTAAACATAGCGAGCCTTGGATCCCTAACTGAAAAACCGTCCCAGCAAAAAGGCTGTGTAGGTCAAAAACTGTTCCGTGGCCATGCCACTAACTGGTGAAAGGGTAGTATAAAGTCAGGTGGGGCTCTCAACCGGTGGTAGCAAAGAGAGTCATAATAAACATGTCCTGATGAACAATATACGGTCCCCTCGGCCGTGAGGAAGGATAGGATCTATAAGCCGTCTCTCCAGAAAGGATATCATCATGGGTGAAGGATAATGTTTGGGTATGAGGGCCCGTAGGGGAGAGTAAGCAAATCAGTGTTCAGCTTCAGAGATATTGGGCATCACCCAGCAAGTAAAAAAAAAATATAAGCTGGCCGAGAAGAGGGGGAAGTCAGTATATAGCACAGTAAGGGCAGAAAAAAAAAAAATAACAAAATGAGGTATGAGGGAGCAGGAGCAATGTGGCTGGTAAACAATGTCTGAGGGCCAATAACAGCATCAGTTACCTCTGCGTCTAGGAGCAACACCGTAACGGTCATTCAGCCATGCCATGGCCTCTTTAGGGCTGGTGTAAAAGTAAGCCTTACCATCATGGATGATTCGTAGTTTAGCAGGGAAAAGCATGGCATACGATAGCCCTTCCGTGCGCAGGCGAGATTTCACTGCTGAGAAGGATATACGCTGGCGTTGAACCTCAGCAGAAAGTGCGGGTAGACAGAGATGGTGTTGCCATTAAATTTGAGCGGGCCTTTTTCCCTTGCAAGGCGCAGGATAGCGACTTTATCCTGAAAGTTGAGGATACGGGCAATAATGGAGCGTGGTGGGCCACCTTCAGGAGGGGGGCGAGGAGGGGTGCGGTGTGTACGTTCAATGACATGTGAAAACGAGGGTGCATCATTGCCAAAAATGTCCCGTAACCAGGAATAAAGGAACTTTTCAGGATGGGGGCCCTCTGCACGTTCTGGGAACTCTACAAACCTGAGGTTGTTCCTTCGAGAACGATTTTCCAAATCGTCGATCTTGGTGCAGAGTGCCGCCATTTCGCTTGTAGCATCACGCATGGCAACAGACAGGGGATTCACAGTGTCTTCTAGTGTACTAATGCGTTCCTCCGCATCTCCGGTTATGTCACGGAGGTTCTGGACATCTTGTTTCAATAAAAAAAAGTCCATGCGGATAGAGGCAATCTGAGTGGAGAGGGAGGCCTTACAATCCTGTATAACCAGCATAATAGAGGATAGAGTAGGTTCAGCAGGGGGAGAATCTGCGGCCTGACTACTGTCATCCGATAACAGGGAGTCCTGGGACAGCAGGGGGTCTGTGTGGGTCTGAAAGATGGCAGGAATAGATGCACTCACTCTCGTAGCAAACCACTGACCAGCAGAGGAGGAGGCTTACAGCGTGTCAGCGTTCCCTGCATGTGTCCCGGCGTCATCTTGCCTCCTGAACCGCGCCAACTGCTCCGCCGTGAATGGAGGCAGAGGCGGCCCGTATTTCACCATCTCAGCCAGCCTGCTATGTGCCAACGGCCGTGGGGAACAAAACGGTACCTTTGGCGAGGAGATAGGACCCAGGATAAGGTAAGGATTGTGCTTGAGAGCCCTAGCAGTGTGTCTATGCGACTGCTCTCTTTACCATCCGGCCACGCCCCCGGTGACTGGTCTTTAATATAAAAATTTCCAGCACAGAAGCAACCTTTTACCCTGGATTACTGCACAGATTTGGAAGACATACACAAAGCATCCACACAAGATGTAAGAATACATATACCTCTTGCATTTAGGGCCAATTCACCACAGTGCGTTTTAGCAAAGCTGTAAAATGCAGATCAATGGAAGGACATCTGAAAAACAATAATTTCCAATGTGTCCTATTTACACCATAAGGTAGTGTTGCATTAAAATGCAAAACGTATGTCAACGGACGTCAGTGCGAGTTAAAACGCAACTAAAATGGGTGATCACAGTTGAAAGGTAAATTTTTCCTTGCTGATTTGGCTTGGTAAATACATGCTTTGCATCTTGGTGAAGTTCTAATCAATTGCTATTACATTATGTAATGCTGCCGTTGTTAGTCATCACTGAAAGTACTAGAAACCTATAAAGTAGGTCACCTTTATTTAACTGCCAAGTATATGGAGGGAGACTGGGAATGTGGCGCTTTTTCAAAAGAGAACCTGCAGACATGGGACAGATACATTACTAATGACCATAATAAAAAGCACCACATTGTCTTATGTAATCTATGCCCCCCTGCATATGAGTAGAGACATTTTAATCAAAATCTGTAGATCGCAATAAAAATACTTTAAAGCTGAAGTTTAGTGATTTTTTTCCGACGGGAAAAATGACAAAAAGCCCACACACGGTCGTTTTTCTTGTTAAAAAAAATAATTTCATTTTTCCCGACGGGAAAAATGATCGTGTGTACGCGGCATAAGTTTAACTTTAACTAAAAAATTATAAATTCACATATTTTTGCATTTAAAAATGTGCTTTTATTATTTTTTTCCTACGGTAAAAAACATTGCACCCACGATCCAGGAATGTCAGGCCCCAACACATTCTCCAGCTTTCTGCCCATACCTCTGTACAGGCTTTCAGTTAAAAAGCTGGAGGGAGTGTGACTGGACTAAGAGCGCACTGATCAGCGCACTCATATTCCATTAAAATTTCAGTGGCAGATGAGACTTATTTATTTATTCATAAATCCCGGTGAATGAATGATGCGGCTGTGCGGGCCTCCAAATTTCAAATGCGGCTGCAGGGGAGAGGTAACAGGGAAAACGGGACTCGTGAGATGAGGGGGATCTGCTGGAACATATTATAACCATATTTAGGTTGTAACATGTTTCAGCAGATTACCCTCATCTCATGAGTCCCCCCCTACCTCCCCTGTGACCTCTCCCCTGCAGCTGCTGTCACATTTGAAATCAGCGGTGCCCTGCAGAAAGAGAACTTAGCCTTTAGATCAGTAGAGACAATACTTTTTTTTTTTTAAATCAGAAACGTTTTTATTGAATGATATAAAACCTGCCATACACAATGTACATCAAAAAATTACAAGAAGAGGGTCCCCGAATAAAGCAGAGATATGACATAAGAATGACTGCCGCATAGTACATATATTCAAGTCACCACTCCCAGTGTAAAGAAAATAAACTTGGTGTATGTATCCACAAAATTACTCCTTCAAACATCACACAAAAACAAAACAAATTAAACAAAAAACAAGGATATAATAAGGCACATATCTTGCATATAATCACTCTCTCTTCTCCCCCCTCCCCCCCCCCCCAATGGTAGCATGTAACAGTAAGCGTAGATTACACTGATTTGCACATGCCACGCGGACGCCCCACTCCCACCGTCTCTCCACTCGATTCCACAGTGTCCATCACTATCTACAGTGCCTTGCGAAAGTATTCGGCCCCCTTGAACTTTTCATCCTTTTGCCACATTTCAGGCTTCAAACATAAAGATATAAAATTTTAATTTTTTTGTGAAGAATCACCAACAAGTGGGACACAATTGTGAAGTGGAACGAAATCTATTGGATTTTTGAAACTTTTTTAACTAAGAAAAAAATGAAAAGTGGGGCGTGCAAAATTATTCGGCCCCCTTGCGTTAATACTTTGTAGAGCCACCTTTTGCTGCGATTACAGCTGCAAGTCGCTTGGGGTATATCTCTATCAGTTTTGCACATCGAGAGACTGAAATTCTTGCCCATTCTTCCTTGCAAAACAGCTCGAGCTCAGTGAGGTTGGATGGAGAGCGTTTGTGAACAGCAGTTTTCAGCTCTTTCCACAGATTCTCGATTGGATTCAGGTCTGGACTTTGACTTGGGCATTCTAACACCTGGATACGTTTATTTGTGAACCTTTCTTTAGTAGATTTTGCTGTATGTTTGGGATCATTGTCTTGTTGGAAGATAAATCTCCGTCCCAGTCTCAGGTCTTTTGCAGACTTAAACAGGTTTTCATCCAGAATGGTCCTGTATTTGGCTGCATCCATCTTCCCCTCAATTTTAACCATCTTCCCTGTCCCTGCTGAAGAAAAGCAGGCCCAAACCATGATGCTGCCACCACCATGTTTGACAGTGGGGATGGTGTGTTGAGGGTGATGAGCTGTGTTGCTTTTACGCCAAACATATCGTTTTGCATTGTGGCCAAAAAGTTTGATTTTGGTTTCATCGGACCAGAGCACCTTCTTCCACATGTTTGGTGTGTCTCCCAGGTGGCTTGTGGCAAACTTTAGACGAGACTTTTTATGGATATCTTTGAGAAATGGCTTTCTTCTTGCCACTCTTCCATAAAGGCCAGATTTGTGCAGTGTACGACTGATTGTTGTCCTGTGGACAGACTCTCCCACCTCAGCTGAAGTTCTCTGCAGTTCATCCAGAGTGATCATCCAGAGTGATCATGGGCCTCTTGGCTGCATCTCTGATCAGTCTTCTCCTTGTCTGAGCTGAAAGTTTAGAGGGACAGCCAGGTCTTGGTAGATTTGCAGTGGTCTGATACTCCTTCCATTTCAAAATGATCGCTTGCACAGTGCTCCTTGGGATGTTTAAAGCTTGGGAAATCTTTTTGTATCCAAATCCGGCTTTAAACTTCTCCACAACAGTATTACGGACCTGCCTGGTGTGTTCCTCTGTCTTCATGATGCTCTCTGCGCTTTCAACAGAACCCTGAGACTATCACAGAGCAGGTGCATTTATACAGAGACTTGATTACACACAGGTGGATTCTATTTATCACCATCAGTCATTTAGGACAACATTGGATCATTAAGAGATCCTCGCTGAACTGAAAGTAAAGGGGCCGAATAATTTTGCACGCACCACTTTTCAGTTTTTTATTTGCTAAAAAAGTTTAAAATATCCAATAGATTTCGTTCCACTTCACAATTGTGTCCCACTTGTTGGTGATTCTTCACAAAAAATTTAAATCTTATATCTTTATGTTTGAAGCCTGAAATGTGGCAAAAGGATGAAAAGTTCAAGGGGGCCGAATACTTTTGCAAGGCACTGTATGTAACCTCTACCCTGCATTGTTTGGCCTAACCTTTAGCATTGCAGTAATCTGTCTTTAACCAATTGGTGGGGTGCTAATCCCGGTATATCAAGCCACGCCTGCCACATTGAGTTAAACTTGCGCAGAGCATTCCTATGTTGGTATGTTAGTTTTTCCCTAATTAAAAGTTTGTTCACCTGATCAATCCACTGTTTTCTGGTGGGTACCCTGGGGGTAATCCAAAGCTGAGCTATCAGTTTGCGTGCCATATATAGTAAACGGATGACCGCCGTAAAGACCAGTGGCGATATAAGTTCCTCATCCAGGGCACCCAGCAGACATACCGCGGGAGTTCTTGGAATCGCATAGGTGAATACCTGTGTAATCACCTCTAATACCTCAGTCCAATAGCGGAATAGTTTGGGGCATTTCCAAAACATATGCATGAGGTCTCCATGATCCCTCATGCACTTAGGACACAGTGGGGAGTCTCTGAGTGCCCAGTCATGTAGCCTGGCCGGAGTTCTGTATACCCTGTGCAGCAAGTATAAGTGAGATAGCTTCTGAGAGGGAGACACCGATACCATCGGAGCTGCCATCAGACAGGTCTTCCACGTTTCCCCATCAATAGGCCCTATATCTTCCTCCCATTTCTCTCTACATGGTAAACTAGATGGATCTTGAAGTGCATTGAGCAAAATGTGGTAGCCTCTTGAGATCATCCCCTTATTTTCTCCTTCCATGAAGATCCCCTGAATTATGGCGTGGTCGGTTAGTCTAAGCAGTCCTTGTCTAGATTGTACCTGTAGTGCGTGTCGCAGCTGCAGGTACTTAACCTCCCTAGCGGTAATCCCGAGCGTGACTCGGGGTTGTTTTTTTATGCTAGGATCGGTAACCCCGAGTCACGCTCGGGGTAGACATTGCAGAGCTCGCAGCGGAGTTTCCTTACCTTCTCCTGGCGATCCAGCGATGATGTCCTCTGCTGTGATCGCCAGCGAGACCTCCGGCGAGTGTCGGCACTTTCGACCCCATCTGACTTCCTAGTTCCGTTCCCTGCGAGCCGCAGCGGCGCATGGGAGCGGAACTGGGCAGCAAATTCAAAAAGGTAAACACACAGTATACATACAGTATACTGTAATCTTGCAGATTACAGTACTGTATGTAATAATTACACACCCCCTTTGTCCCTAGTGGTCTGCCCAGTGTCCTGCATGCACTTTTATATAATAAAAATCGTTCTTTCTGCCTGTAAACTGGAGATTGTCCATAGCAACTAAAAAGTGTCCCTTTATGTCAAAAGTGGTTTTAGACCAGCTAGAAAGCAGCGATAATAAATTAGAATCACTCGCAGAATTGAGCGATAGCGATTTGTGGGGAAATTCGTCATCAAACACTAAATCTAATGACAGCGACAATTCTGCAACTGAGCAAATTTCAGTGTTTTTGATTTGATTACATTATTGAATCATTTTTATTATAATTAGATTACTATTTTTTATAATTTTTTATAGTTATTCATTATATTATAATTTATAATTTTGTGTTTCATATTTATCATACCCGGGATGTTTACTAGACTCTGGTTTGCTCAGGTTTAAGTAAGTAATTACTAAGAATCGCAGGCCTATAATACATAACACCAAATTTTCATGCAAAATAATTGTACCGCTTTTGGTACATAATTCCAGAAAGAATCATACCGCCAGGGAGGTTAAAAAAATTAGAGCGGGGTATACCAAATTCAGCCTGGATTTCTAAAAAGGATTTTAGGACCCTGTCATTGTATAGTTGTGCTAAGTATCTCATCCCTGCTGCTTCCCACTGCCCGAATCCTGTAAGTTTGTACAGTTCTCTATAGTGGAGATTATGCCAGATGGGGGTGAGCGATAAGAATCCCTTAATTCCCAATAATCTTTTAACAGAGCTCCATAGGGTTTTTAGTAGGAGCAACGAGGGGGTCCCACTCAATAAATGTGCATGACCAGCCTCCAAGCCAGACAACGCCGGGGCCTCATCTGACGAGGTGGCCAGAAGTCTGCGAATAGGGTCTGACGTGTTTACCAGTCCCCAACCTCCCAGCTGCTGTAATTGAGCTGCTAAAAAATAGGCCCTGGCATGGGGAACCGCCAATCCCCCCTCGTCTTTATTATATTGTAGAGTAGATAATCTAATCCTCGCCGTTTTCTTGCGCCAAATCAGTTCTCTAAATTGGGAGTCGATCCTATCAAACCAATAGCGTGGAATCCACACCGGGGAATTATGGCTTATGTATAATAATTGAGGTGCCCACACCATTTTTATGAGGTTCACCCTCCCAACTACCGATAAGGGTAGTTTACACCAGGCACTGCACTTGGTCCGAAATTTAGCAAGTAACGGGACGAGATTGAGAGGAATGTACTGAGAGACGTCTGGGGACACCTGTATCCCCAGATAGCGGAAGGACGACACTATTTGTATCATCAATGTGCACTCCGGGAGGGGTGCAATTAGGGGGTCTAGTGGCATTAGCACCAACTTATTCCAATTAATGGAGAAGCCAGATAATGCACCAAAGGACTTAATGCGCTGCATAAGCGCAGACAAGGAGCCCTGCGTGTCGCCCAGATATAGAAGGGTATCGTCTGCGTACAGGGAGATAACGTCCATCCCCGTGGCACGCTTGAATCCCACGATCGTATTGTCCCCCCTAACTCTTGCAGCAAGAGGTTCCATTGCCAGGGCAAACAGCAGGGGGGAAAGTGGACACCCCTGTCTAGTCCCTCGAAACAATGGGAGTGGGTCAGAGATATCCCCATTAACCCTGACTCTAGCCGAAGGATTAGCATACAACAGTTTAACCCAATTAATGAAGTTGGCACCTAACCCTGCATGTTCTAGCAGATAAGGCCACTCGACACTGTCGAAGGCCTTGGCTGCGTCCAGCGAGAAAATGGCTCTATTACCAGTGTTTTCCACCGGCAGCTGTAAGTTTAGGAAAAGTCGCCTTATATTTTGGGCAGTGGACCTGGTAGGTATGAATCCCGACTGGTCCTCATGTACCAGTTTGTGAACCACCTTTGACAATCTCGTCGCCAACACCCGCGCCAATAACTTGACGTCGGTTGTAAGCAACGAGATAGGTCTATATGAGTCAGGCTGCAATGCGTCCTTACCGGGTTTCAGTAGAACTATTATAACAGCTTCATTCATTGAATTAGGAAGTACACCCTCTCTAAGCGCTTCATTATAGACCTTCACAAGTACAGGTAGCAGTGTAGCCGCATAACGCTTGTATACCTCGGACGGAATGCCATCTGCCCCCGGAGACTTGTTATTTTGAGTCTGTTCTAATGCAGTGGCCAATTCATCCTCCGATAAGGGGGCATCCAGCAGGGCCGTGTCCGAAGCAGACAAGCGAGGCAACTCGCACTCCCCCAAAAATCCCAATATGTCTCCCTCCGTGGGTTGTACCTTTGAGGTATATAGATCAGCATAAAAAGACCTGAAAATTTGCATTACCATAGTGGTCTGGGTGTGGGTTACCCCCTGAGAGTCAGAAAGAATTGGAACCAATGAGGTAGACCTCTGCGTTTTCGCCAGTAGGGCAAGCATGTGGCCAGTTGATTCCCCTTCCTCAAAGTGTGATTGCTTTAGGAAAAAACGTTTATTTTCAGCAAGCTGAAGAGCTAGCTGAGTAGACATTGCTTGTGCCCCCAACCAAACTCTCTTCGTGGCTGCAGTAGGGTTAGAGACGTATGCATCCTCCGAGTCTCTCAGAGTTTGACACTCCTCTCCTTCCCAGGCCTTCGTGTCCGTTTTTATCTTATTAATAGTGGTAATAAATTGACCTCGCAAAAAAGCTTTAGCTGTATCCCAGACAACCCCCAACCTGGCGGAACCCATGTTCTCCTGCAAGAACCACTGCAGGTTCTCTCTAATTGGGTCTGGACTCGGAAACAGAGAGAGCCAGAACGGGTTCAGTTTCCAACTCGTAGGCTTTGCGGCAACAGACAGCTTTAACGTAACCCAGAAGGAGGAGTGGTCAGATACATGTCTGTCTCCATAGCCAGCGTCAATGACCAACCGTAATAAGAGGGCATTGCCTAATCCCATATCAATTCTAGACAGACTCCCGCTCGCTGTTGAGCAGCAGGAGTACTGTCTAACTTGAGGGTGACTCACTCCCCACACGTCCGTCAGCCCAAGCTCCACAAGCAGTCCGGCAAAGGATGTGGATCCATCCCTTCGGGTGGAAACATTGGCTGGGACTGGTATTTTGTCTAGATTATGGTCAATATAAGTATTAAAGTCTCCCACTGCCAGCAGCGGAACATCCGGAAACCGAACCATAAACTGTGCCAGACACCGGAGGACCTCGGCTGAGTAAGGAGGTGGGATATACATACCCGCCACAACACATAAAACGTGTGATATTTTACTTAATAAGAACACATATCTTCCCCCCGGGTCAATGAGCTGTTGTATACATTGGAACTGAACATCTTGTCGGATCAGGATGCTCACGCCCCTGGCATAGGTAGAGTAAGTAGAGTGAAATTGTGATACATATATCCGGGGGCTAAAGCTGGGGGTACTATCTGAGGGGAAATGCGTCTCCTGTAAACATACAATACCCGCTCCAGCTGCCCTGAGATGTCTCAGGACCGCCAAGCGTTTCACAGGGCTGCCCAATCCCCGAACGTTTCAGGACATTATTTTCACATTAGCCGACATAGAAACATAGCATAAAGCAACAGAGGGTTCCACTGGGACCCCCTGTAGGATATCTATAATCATAAAAGGTAGGACTAACTGCAGAAAGAAAAGCAACAGAAGATGTCCAATGGTGGCGTGGTCCGAGATACCTTATACCTTCTGACATTGTCCATTTAGACAAGGGGCTGAGCTCACACAGCCGGGGGCTCCGTGTAGAAATCAAGAATAGTGCAAAGTCTAGTGAGGAGAGGGAGAGAGCAACATAGTCAAAAAAATAATGATAGAAAAAAAACATCAACAGTAAACATAAACTTGAAGCCAACTGGGCTCCCAGCCACTGGGGCCGAAGTGCAAAGAACCCCCAAACATTTGCTTTGGGGGGGGGGGATAGCAGAGGAAACTCCCGCAGAAATAGTTTCTGGATGGTATGAGGTGTTTCACATTTGCAGTCAGCATGTAGTGAACAGTGATACAGAGGTCTCCGTATCCTCCATCTTCCGCCTTTTTTATAAAAGGCTCCTCCTGATGGTAGCAACTTATTCTCCTTGTGCAGGACGTTGTTGTCTGGCAGCTCTAAGTGCTCTGTCCTCACGGTCCAGCCATTGCATGGCTGCGGATGGACGGTCAAAGAAGTGGGCTTCTCCCAGGGCCGTTACTCGGAGCCGGGCAGGATATAGCATGGCATATTGTAGGTTGTGGTCCCTGAGTCTTTTCTTAACATCAATAAAAGGTAGCCCTCCTCTTTTGCAGCTCAGCAGAGAAATCAGGAAATAGAGAGATTTTGGAGTTATCAATCGCCATTTTTCCAGCTGAGGTCCTGGCTTTGGACAGAATAGCATCCCTGTCTCTATAATTAAGGAGTTTGAAAAGAAAGGCCCGGGGGTGATTACCGGGGGGCAGAGGGCGGGATGGTACCCTGTGTGCCCTCTCCACAGCAAAGAGGGGTGAGAAAGCGTCTCTACCAAACGTGGATATAAGCCATTGCTCAATAAAGTCCACCGGGTTTTTTCCCTCGGCACGTTCAGGGATGCCCAGGGCACGAACATTATTCCTCCTCATGCGATTCTCCATTTCATCGAGTCGCGCTGCGTGCGCCTCGAGGAGGTGGCAATTATGTGTCAAGTCCCTTTGCATGGGGGGTAAATCATCCTCCACTGTACTCAGTCTGCCCTCAATCGCTGCGGTTCTCTCTCTCAATTTTTGCATGTCATGGCGCACATATGATATTTCAGCTTTTACCCCTTTAATATCGTCAGAAAGAGCAGTGATAGATACATTGCAGGATGTTATTGCTGTAAGGATGTCTCTCAACGTAGGTTCTGCAGTATCTGAGCCTGGGGATGCACTCTGAGGCCTACTGGCCGGGGCTGTGGGAGTACTCACTGCGGGCCACTCAGGTGACGATCCGTCCGCATCTTCCAAGGGGACCGTGTCATCCGTCTCCAGTGCATCCCCAGAAGTGTCCTCACAGGCAGGGGAATTAACAAGGTCATCCCTGTAGGATTTTACACCAAACAAGCGCTTCTGTGCAGCCTCCAGGTGTTGTTGCCTCGCTGCACGCTGCTGGCCGGCGCCATCTTGGATCTGCTCTTCAGCCTGGGCCTTCCCTGTATTTGTTCGCCGAGACATGGTTCCGAGCGCTGCGGGTGGTATCACCAGGATCCGTATGTCACACTGATGTCGGTGGTGTGATTTGCGGCGATATTGTGCTTCAGGATCAGGCAGGAGAAGGATAAATGCACGGATGGCTGGCGGAGCTGGAGGTGCGCACGTCCTTCTACATCTGCTGCTAGGCCACGCCCCCCCGAGACAATACTTACATGAATGAATTGTGCTGGTGGCTGCTGTGTTCCTTAAAATCAGTCCTCTGCCCCCCAGATATAAGCCTCTGCTCCTGTCACAGACACTTGTCAAAAGTGCTGACTCCTCCCCTGTCTGCCCTCCTGCTCTATTCATAGAATCCATGCTATCGGTTCCCACAAATGAAAAGCATTCTATGAATGGAGGAGGCAGACCTTTCAATTATCCGCCTGTCCTCCATTCAGAGTGCTTTTTGTTGCAGGAACTGATAGTATGGCATCTATGAATGGAGCAGAGGGACGGAAAGAGCATGCATGGTTGCTACTTTTGATGGATGACTGTGACAGGTGCAGCAGCTCATAATAAAGTGGTTGGCTCCGGACATTGTTAAATACATTCTCACCAAATATATATATATATATATATATATTAGGGCTGTTACTGATTAAAATTTTCGTGTTCGATTAATCGTTTTTTTTTTTTAATCGATTAATCGACTAATTTTGATTAATTATAACGCACATAGATATCCAACTACTTTTAGCTGATCTCCTTGCAGGTGGATTCCCAGTGCAGCTACCAACCACTGGAAAAATCGATAGCAGGATACAAAAAACACACAAAGGCAGCGCTCAATGGGAATAGCATTAAAACTTTTATGGTCTTCAAGTAGGTAACAAAATAAATATTGCACTGGAGATAAAATCTATGGTAGCAAAAGCAGTCATAAAAACATGTATCTAAGTGTGATACTGGTATAAAAATGTGTACGATACCACTGCTGAATCCAGATGAGGAGGGGCTAACATCAGTCCGTTGGCATGTAGATGTCCTGTGAAGGGAACTATCACAACTTCCAGTGGATGGCTGTAGAATCCCAGGTTGATAGAGGGAAGTGATAGAGGGAAATGTAACAGCCCTTGCGTGTGGCAGATGGTAAGGTCCCGCCGGCATGCAGATATGAAGGCACAGCAAAGGAGCCATTCAGATGGACACGGCAAGCCCAAAGAATTTTGATCGAATTTTAATCGATCAAAAGAATTTTGATCGATCAAAGCAATTAATCGATTAATCGAGGAATTAATAGTTAATTTCCACAGCCCTAATATATATATATGAAAATAAAAAAAAGTGGTTGTAAACCTTTACCAAGTGAAGTGACTATCCTCAGGTGATACACAGAGATAAAAACAAATCCACCTATAAGTTGTACCTTTTTATCTCCAGCCCTCTCCCCTCTACATCCACTCAAAGTCCAAAATGTCTGAACTGATAAAAAAAGGGGATGGCGAGCTGAAGTTACACTCTGCAGAGCTCTGCGAGGAAAACTCTGGTAGTTGATTGGAGGGAAGGGACACCCCTCCCACCTTTACACAGGAACAGAGCGGAGGCTGTAAATCAGCTGAAGATCCCTCCCCTGTCACCTTTTTTCTCTTGGTGTCAGGAAAACTTGTCAGAGGGGATTCATGCCGATAACAGAGGAATGAAGCAGCAATGAAACAGCAGACAGAAACAACACTTAAACCCTGTACACACAATCGGATTTCCGATGGAATCAAATCTGATGGATTTTTCCATCGGAATTCCGATGAAGCTGACTTCCATCAGTCTTGCCTACACACCATCAGACAAAACTCCGACCGTCCCAAACGCCGTGACGTACAACTCGTACGACGGCACTATAAATGGGAAAGTTCAAATCCAATGGCGCCACCCTATGGGCTGCTTTTGCTGATTTCGTGTTATCGCGTGTTAGTAAAAGTTTGGTGTTAGCCGATTCGCGCTTTTCAGTCTCCATGCTTTTCAGTCCGCTACAGCATGATGAATGTGCTATCTACATTACGAACGCTAGTTTTACCAGAACGAGCGCTCCCGTCTCCTAATTCAGTCTGAGCATGCGTGGGTTTTTTCTCCGATGAAGTTCCACACAGACGATCGGAATTTCCTATTGTTTTTTTTTCCATCGGAAAAATGTAAAACATGTTCTATTTTTTTTCTCCGATGCAAATAATGGTGCCCATACACGATCGGGGCCCATACACGATCGGTTTGTCCGATGAAAACAGTCCATCGGACTGTTTTCATCGGTAAAACCGATCGTGTGTACAGGGCTTTAGTGCATAGAATGCATTAAGATAAAAACCTTCTGCCTTTAGAACCACTTTAAAGTGGTTGTAAACCCTACTGAAAAAAAAAAAAAAAAAACACCCTGCAAGATAAAGGCATAATGAGCTAGTATGCATAGCATACTAGCTCATTATGAATTACTTACCCGAGAACGAAGCCCCTGCAGCAGTCCTCATTTCCCCCTCCGGCCGGCGACATCTATCCCAGAGGTTACTTCCGGGTATCGCGGCTCCGGCGCTGTGATTGGCCGGAGCCGCGATGACGTCACTCCCGCGCATGCGCGTGGGAGTCACTGGGAACGGCACAGTAAGACTGAAGCAACGGCACGCAAGTGCCATTGCTTTAAGTGTTAAGTGCGCTTGTCCCGCATGACGTCGGCACATGCAAATACAGGGATATCTCCTAAACTGTGCAGGTTTAGCAGATATCCAGTGCAGCTACATGTAAGCCTAATTATAGGCTTGCCTGTAGTTTAAAGTGGTTGTAAAAGGTTTACAACCACTTTAATTGATTACAAACTATAGAGGGATATGCTTTGTTCATATTTCATGTCTAAGGTTTACAAACACTTTTATCCCCACAGTATCTGAAGATCAAAGCTGCAGGGATGTAAACTTCAGCTTTAAAATATATATTTGTAATTATACAGTATAGATCAGGGTTTCTCTTCCAAGGAACCCTAGGGTTCCTCCAGAGGTTACTAGGGGTTCCTCGGGCAATGAGCAATGTCTGCCTCTCAGATAAGTTCCCACTGACACTCAGGGCCGTTTGAAGGAATTTGGGGGCCCCAAGCAGATTGAGAAAGTGGGGGGGGGGGGGAGGGTGCTACTGATTATTTTTTTTGGAGAAGCGGGGGGGGGGGGGGAGTGCTACACAATTTTTTTACTTTTTTTTTTAATTCAGAAGGGGGGGTGCTAACGCGAGGGGGGGCCGCCAATTGCGGGAGGGGGGCTGCCAATCACGGGAGGGTGGCCGCCAATCGCGGATGGGGGGGCCGCCAATCGCGGGAGGGGGGCTGCGAATCACGGGAGGGGGGCGCGAATCGCGGGAGGGGGGCGCGAATCGCGGGAGGGGGGCCGCCAATTGCGGGTGGGGGGGCCGCCAATCGCGGGTGGGGGGGCGCAAATCGCAGGAGGGGGGGCGTCAATCGTAGGAGGGGGGCCGCCAATCGCGGGAGGGGGGGCCGCCAATCGCGGGTGGGGGGGCCGCCAATCGCGAGAGGGGGCCAATCGCAGGAGGGGGGCCGCCATTCGCAAGTGGGGGGGGCCGCAAATCGCAGGAGGGGGGCGCCAATCGCGGGAGGGGGGGCCGCCAATCGCGGGTGGGGGGGCCGCCAAATCGCAGGGGGGCGCCAATCGTGGGAGGGGGGCCGCCAAATCGCGGGCGGGCGCCAAATTGCGGGAGGGGGGGCGCCAATTGCGGGAGGGGGGCCGCCAATCGCGGAAGGGGGGCCGCTCTGCTGGGGCCCCAGGCCAGCTGGGGGCCCTAAGCAGTTGCTTGGTTTGCCTGTCCTGTTCCGACGGCCCTGCTGACACTATTGTTCTTTTTAGTTATCTGTAAGGGAGGAATTCTTCCCAATGACAAGTGTGAGGAGCATTCTTCCCACTGACCATCACACAATGTCTCATGAGTTGTAGATGTAGTCATTTTTAACAGGGGTTCTGCAAGCCCAGAAAGTTATTTCAAGGGTTCCTCTGTGTTGAAAAGATTGAGAAAGGCTGATATAGATCATTGACAAGAGATTTATTTTTGCGATCTTGACTTACACTGAGCCTACAAATGTCTACGTGCTCTCCAGGCAGTTTTAGGCCACAATAACAATATCCAAAAGGCAAAATATAGCACCATCTGGTTTGTGTTACCGGGGACTGCACTGATGGAGTCTCTTGTAAAGACAGCTCAGTGTTTTCTTCCATTCTTCTTCAGATAAAACGGAAAATGTTTTCCTCTCGACTGTACAGTTTGCTGGCATGGATATCTAGTATCAGTGAAGCTGCAGATTTCATTTAACAGACAATATTGTCTTTGTATTGGGGAAGATCACATGACCAGACAGTATTCTCCAAGCAATTAGTACTACATGCAATAAACCAACACAACTGGTGTAGAATGACTCAGGAAGAACTCATTAATCCATAGAGACACTTTGGTCATAGTTACTATGCTGCAAGTCTAAAGATGCGTTGTTGTTTTTTTAGCATTTCAAAAAAGTGACTCTCATTCCAAGAACAACATTCACTTTCAAATCGAACTGTTGTAATTTTACTGTCCCCCTTTATATTGTAAAGTGCTGTTCAAACTGTTGGCACTATATGAATCCTGTATAATTATAATACAGTGGAACCCCGGATTACAAGAATAATCCGTTCCAGGAGAATGCTCATAATCCAAAGTACTCGCATATCAAAGCGAGTTTCCCCATTGAAGTCAATGAAAACAAAAATTATTTGTTTCGCATTGACTTCAATGGCATGCAATACCACATGCGGCCAGAGGCGGGGGGCTCCGGAGAGCCTCGGAAACAGGCAAAAAGGCCAGAGGACACTTCGGCTGACCTCGGCAAACCTCTGAAAGACTTTGTTCCCGAGATTTGCCAAGGTCAGTCGCGCTGTCCTCGGGCCTTTCTGGGCATTTCCGATCGGCTGCGATCGGCTCCGGCGCCCCCCCCACCTCAGGCCAAAAGCGGTACTGCACACCGATTTGGCCTGAATCGTGCTCATTTTGCGAGACAACACTCCCAAATCGAGTTACGATTTTTTAAAATACAGTGCTCGTATTGCGAAACGCTCGTTAACCGCGTTACTCGCAATTCGAGGTTCCACTTTAATAATAGGCACAAAAATATTTACACTAACAAGCTTATGCAATAAGATAGTACAGCGGCCTTTCTCAACCTTTTCAAAATAGAGGAACCCTTGAAATAACTTTCTGGTCTCAGGGAACCCCTGCTAAAAATTACTACATCTACAAATCATTATACTTTGGTGCAGGATTTCTCAACCAAGGTTACAAGGAATCCTAGGGTTCCTCCAGAGGTTGCTAGGGCTTCCTTGAGCAATGAGCAATTTCTGTCTCTCTGATAAGATACCACTGACACCATTGATGTTTTTAGCTATCCTTAAAGAGGCAAAGGCAAAGATGGCGTAAAGGCAAAATGTTTTTTTTTTTTTTTTAAACCCTGCAAAAGAAAGGCATAATGAGCTAGTATGCATAGCATACTAGCTCATTATGAATGACTTACCCAAGATCGAACCCCGCGCAGCGGTCCTCGGTCACCTCCGCCGCCACCTTGCCTTGATGTCCCGTCAGTGTATCGCCGCTCCGGCGCTGTGATTGGCCGAGGCGGCGATGATGTCACATGCATGCGCGCTCGGGCCAGCAAGATCCCATTCAGAAAACCGGCAATGATGCCGGCCTGCTATTGCGCATGCATGTGACGTCATCGGCGTTGTTTTTTTTTATCAATAACTATTTTTTTTAAAGTTATACATCAGCGTTGTTTTTAATAGTAAATATCTCCTTAACCTTGTAGGTTAAGGAGATATTTCTCGCACCTACAGGTAAGCCTTAATCTAGGCTTACCTGTAGGTGCAAGTTGTCTAAGTGGGTTTACAACCACTTTAAAGGGGGTAATTCTTTCCACTGACCTCAAGTGTTAGGCCCCTTTCACACGATAAGCCCGCTCGGATCCACCTGTCTGTTTTTCAGGTGGATCCGAGCGGACCACCCATTGACTCCGTTGGGCAGGCGGATGTCAGCGGAGATGTGTCTGCTGACACCCGCCTGGAAACTCCCCTTCATATTAGCCAATGTTTCCATGCGCACTATGGCTTTTTCAGGAGTTTACAGGCATATGCTCTTACAGGCAGAAAAAAAACCGCACCAAACTCGGCCAAAAACGCGCAAAAAAAGCGAAAGAACATGAAAAGGCTCAAAGAAGCTCGAAAACACACACAAAAAATAGGAAAAATTAGCTAAGGGGAAAAAAAAACACTTATTCTCAAAAAAGCTCAAAGAAGCTTAAAGGAGCTCAAAGAAGCTCGAAGAAGCTAAATAAAAACATGCAACAGAACCCAAAAACGTACAGGCTTTTTTTTTTTTTAGCTGCAGTGTGCATGAGCCCTAAGGAGCATTCTTCTCACTGACCATCATACCATGTATCATGAGTTGTAGATAAAGAAATTTTAAGCAGGGGTTCCCTGCAATTGGAATGTTATTTCAAGGCTTCCTTTTTGTTGAAAAAGGCTGCTTGAAGACCGGTACACACAGGCTGTTTTTTTTTTTTTGTTCAGGCTGAATGAAAAGAACTGAGGAACTTGCTGTACTAACTATGCAAAGCTAGTATAATGATCTCCCTGCTGAGCTATTATGTTCTAACAGGGGGACTGTGCCCACCTCCAGAACACAGCGGTCAGCGCTCGCAGCGTTTGGCTGCAAGTGCTGATCAGATGCCGATAAACTGCTGGTTTTCCACCATGCTCATTCAACAGAAGTTGGACATTGGACTGTCTTCTGTCTGAAAGGCAGCTGTACATACTGGTCAAAAGTCAGCCGCTTTCTAAAGAACTGGTCGATAGTCGGACAAGCCTTTAGTGTGATGGTCAGTGGAAAGAATGCCCCCTACATTTGTGGTCGTTGGGAAGTATTACCCCTCTACAGATCGCTAAAAAGATCAATAGTGTCAGTGTGAACTTATCTAAGAGGTAGAAATTGCTTATTGCTCAAGGAACCCCTAGCAACCTCTGGAGGAACCCTTGTTGAGAAACCCTGAAGTAGAGCAATGCAAAGGTAAATCAGAATGATTTACTTATTAAATCTGTCATAATCTAAGGACCGCTATTGAAAAAAATAGGATTTTTATAACAGCTTACCTGTAAAATCCTTTTCTTGGAGTACATCACGGGACACAGAGCGACATAGTCATTACTAATGGGTTATATAGATACCGTCAGGTGCTGGCACTGGCAACTTCCAAAACCGGAAGTACCCTCCCCTATATAAGCCCCTCCCATCCGGGAGCACCTCAGTTTTGTAGCAAAGCAATAAGTGTCCCCAAAGAGGGGCGGGAGCTCTGTGTCCCGTGATGTACTCCAAGAAAAGGATTTTACAGGTAAGCTGTTATAAAAATCCTATTTTCTTTCTCGTACATCACGGGACACAGAGCGACATAGTCATTACTAATGGGATGTCCTAAAGCAATGCCAAATGAGGGGGGGGGATACACCATATATAAGCTGAGCGCTATCAGACATGAGGATCTGTTGCGGCCTGCAACACACTGCGCCCAAAGGCGACATCCTCCTGACTTCTAACGTCCACCTGGTAGAACCTAGTAAACGTGTGTACTGAAGACCATGTTGCGGCCTTACAGATTTGAGCCAGGGAGGCCTGGTGATGCACTGCCCATGAAGTTCCAACTGCTCTCGTGGAGTGCGCTCTAACTTTGAACGGAGGCGGTCTCCTTCTCAAGCCATAAGCTTGCATAATGACCTGTCGAATCCACTTGGCTAAAGTAGATTTTGACGCTGCCTGACCCTTTCTGGGGCCTTCCGGCAGTATAAACAAAGTATCCGTTCTGCGAATCTGAGCAGTGGCTTTTAGATAAGCTTTAACTGCTCTTACTACATCCAAAGAATGAAATAACTTTTCCTCTACCGAAGTAGGTTTGGGGAAAAAAGAAGGAAGAACCACATCTTGGTTCAAATGAAACCTCGATACCACCTTAGGAAGAAAGGCTGGATGAGGACGTAACACTACTTTGTCCTTATGGATAACCAGATATGGCTCTTTACAGGACATAGCTGCTAATTCCGACACTCTTTTAGCCGAACAAATGGCTACTAGAAAAATCAATTTCCTGGTGAGAAGCACCAAGGAAATATGCTGTAATGGTTCAAATGGTTGTTTCTGTAAAACCGACAGAACCAAGTTTAGATCCCATGGACATATGGGAATATTAACCGGAGGACTAATACGCATCACTCCTTGTATAAAGGCTTTGACTAGTGAATGCGAAGCCAAGGGCCTTTGAAAAAATATTGACAAGGCCGAAATCTGACCCTTGATAGTACTCAAGGCAAGCTTCCTATCTACAGCCCATTGTAGGAAGTCCAGAATCCTTCCTATTACGTATTTACGTGGATGCCATTTCTTGGCCTCACACCAGGCGATGTACGCCTTCCAGATTCTATAGTAGATCTGCCTGGATACCGGCTTCCTGGCATTGATCATGGTAGATACCACAGCATTAGAGAGCCCTCTCTTTTTTAGAATGTGGGCTTCAATAGCCAGGCCGTCAAACCTAGGGCTGGTAAGGAAGGGTGGTATATCGGTCCTTGCGAAAGCAGGTCCGGACGACGTGGGAGAGTCCAAGGACTCCCCACTGAAATTTTACAATCTCCGCGTACCACGCTCTTCGGGGCCACGCTGGAGCCACCGGAATCACTGGTTTCTTTTCTACCCTGATTCTGCGGAGTAATCGAGGTAACCATTGTGGCGGTGTGAATGCATATATCAGCTTGAACTGATCCCAAGGGAACACTAGGGCATCCGAGCCGCAAGCTAGGGGATCCCTTGTCCGAGAGACAAACCTGTCCCCCTTTGTGTTGAATCTGGATGCTAGAAGATCTACATCCGATGTTCCCCACCGCTGACATATTGTCCAGAAAACCTCGGGGTGAAGGGACCCTTCCTCTGGGCCTAATTGCTGGCGACTTATAAAGTCCGCCTTCCAATTCTCCACTCCTGGAATGAATACCGCAGATATGGCTGGGACATATTTTTCTGCCCATTTCAGGATGTAATTTACTTCCCTCTGGGCTGCACGACTCCTGGTGCCCCCCTGATGATTGATATATGCCACTGCTGTGGCATTGTCTGATTGAATTCTGACAGGGGACCCTTGGAGTTTGGATGTCCATGCTACTAGGGCATACCGGGCTGCTCGTATCTCTAAGAGATTGATGGGCAGGGCCTTTTCTGCATCCGACCATCTGCCCTGGAGAGACTATTGCTCCAGTACTGCTCCCCAGCCTATAAGGCTGGCATCTGTAGTGACCACCTTCCAAGTAATCGGACTGAAGGATTTCCTTTTTTCCAGATTCTGGGGAACCAACCACCAACGGAGGCTCTTGCGAACGGAAGGGGACAAGGACATTGTAAGTCTAGGGCCTGAACTTTTTTGTTCCAGGCTGACAGTATGGCCCCTTGCAAATTCCTTGAATGGAATTGACCGTAGGGTACTGCTTCGAATGATGCCACCATTTTTCCCAGCAGCCTCATATACAGGCGTATGGACGGCTGGCTTTTTTGTACCCACTAAGTGGATCAAATCTTTCAAAGACAACACCTTTCCTCGAGGCAAGAATATTTTTCTCTGGCCTGAATCCAACCTTAGCCCCAAGTATTCCAGACTTTTGACTGGTTTTTAGGGCTGACTTGTCTCGGTTGATAATCCAACCGTGAGATTCCAGATACTTGATTGTCTTGTGAACGACCACGTCTAGTTTTTTCACTGAGTGGTCTATCAGCAATAAGTCATCCAGATATGCCATTATCATTACACCTTGTGTTCTTAGATTGGCCAATAAAGGGCCAGAATTTTTGTAAACACTCGTGGTGCTGTGGCCAAACCGAAGGGTAAGGCTCTGAACTGAAAATGGCGCCCTTCTACTGCAAAGCGTAGAAATTTTTGGTGGACTGGAAAGATGGGAATGTGCAAATAAGCATCTTTGATGTCGATCGCGGCTAACCAATCCTCCCCTTGTAGGGCAGTGGCCACCGATCGGATCGACTCCATCGGAAAGTCCTGATATACAGGAATTTGTATAGCCCTTTTAGAATTAATATGGGCCTCCCGTCCGCGTTTGCTTCGGGACTGTAAAGAGGTTTGAGTAAAACCCGAACCCTCATTCTTCCAGGGGAACCTCCATAATTACTCCTTGGAGCAATAGTTGTTCTAGTGCCAACAGGAGGGACTCTCTCTTCCGGGGATCCCTTGGCACGTTTGACCTCAAAAATGGGAAGGAGGAGAGTCTTTTAACTCCAAACTGTATCCCAAACCTACTGCGGAGAGCACCTATCTGTCTTGATCGTGTCCCGCCAGGTCTCTTGCGAACAACTGGAGTCCTCCCCCCACCCGACTGAGTGGGGGCTTCAATGAATTTAACTTTGGGGGAGGTTTTGTACCTCCCCTGACCCAGGGTTTCTCATTACCCTGCTACTGTCCCTGTTTTTTACCCCCGGGATTTGACCGAGGAGGCCGTCGGAACTGTTACACAGCCGATGGCCCAGGGACTGGAGAAGCAGGCCTCTCAAAGAGGGACCTCTAACTCTGTTTTTAAACGGCAAGAGCGTATTTTTACCGCTGGAAATTTTCTGGATATATTTGTCCAGGTTTTCCCTGAATAAGCGTTCACCATGAAACGGGACGCTAACCAGCCATTTTTTACAGGGAGCTTCAGCAGACCAGTTTTTGAGCCATAGGAGCCTACGCATATGTACTATAGACAGCGTAAGGCGGGAGGCCTGATGGACTGAATCCTCTATGGCGTCAACCGCAAAGCCTAAGGCTCTAGGTAGATCAGCTAGGGCAAAGCCTGCTGATCTGTCAAGTCCCTCAAGACCTGTTTCAACTGATCCTTCACTGCTTAGCAGACCCCAATAGCTGCTACTGCTGGTTGTATCACCAAGCAGATTTTCATAAGGACTCCAATCTTTTATCTATTGGGTTCTTGAACATTTGGACATTATCCACTGGACATGTCAGTGATTTATACATACAAGAGATGGCTGCGTCCACTGTAGGGACCTTCCATTTTTTTTATTTTATTTTTTTGATGAACTTATCCTCCATGGGATAGACCACCGGAAATCTCTTGGGGGAATAAATATTTTCTCAGGACGTTCCCAATCCTGGTAAATGAGCCCTTTCAGTAAAGGGTGAAGTGGAAAAGAACAAACAGTCTGGGGGCTTCCAGCGACCCCAACGAGGATACAGTAGTGGTTGATGGTTCCGCAAGGTGCATTTTTAAATGCTGATCGGACCATGTTAGTCAGAGACTGAACCCATAATCTTTCAGCTTGAGATGCTGAGAAAAGGTTCCCCCACTGTTGATTCCTCTATAACAGAATCAACCTCATCCTGATCCCCTTCAGGCAGGTCGATCCCTGTATGGGACTGTTGCTCTGCTAACAGGCACTCTGAAGGAGGAGACGGAGATCGGGCGTGCTTTCCCTGACAGGGAGGCAGCCTCTCTAATCCTCCCAGAGCTGAGGAAAAAACCTCCTCTGTTACATACACAGGAGCAGGTGAACTGAGGACAGCCACAGTACCAAGTACCCCTGCGGGGTCTCTACGGTCACTTACCTCTGAACTTCAGGGGAGACTGGTGCAGCAGAAGTATGCCCAAGATCCTCCGAGCCCGATGAGACCCCCTTCGCTTCCTGGAAGATTCAGTTCCGGAGCTTCTGGACGGCATATTCCTAAGCCTAAAGCTGAGGTATTCCAGCCGTAATACACCACTTTTACTGAGAATAGTCTAGCACAATTGCTGCTATATCACAGTTGGTGTCTACTAATGTGCCTTTCTAGGGGATGCCTGTATCAACCGCTTGCTGTATGCCTTTAAATGTTGCCAGCTCTGTCTCTGTACTTCATAGCCAGCTCACTACAATATTGTGGTTTTTTTAAACTGCTGGGACGCCCGCACATGCGCAGAAGCGCTGCGGCGCGCACAGAGCGTCATCCCCCAGGCTCCGCCCCCTTTCCCGGCTCACCTCTATATATAGAGGCGCGTGCACGCGCACGCGCGCGGCCACGTGCGCCTTCGGCGCTAATTTCAAAATATGGTAACAAGGGACAGGAGCCAGGGCCCCTCTTTGCCGCAGGCCGGGGGATGGACGAGCACTGCAACATGGCAGAGGAAGCAGTTTCCTATAAGAGAACTCACCATCTGCCTGGACTTTGCTCTGCTGAGAAGAAGCTAGTCCACATGACAAGAAAACATTCCACAGCGGCCTCTAGTGGACAAACACAGGTACCGCAGTCTAATATATTAAATATATATAATAAAAAAAAAAAAAAATTTTTTTTTTTTTTTTCTTGACCACCATTAAAAATTATTACATTTTTTTAGTAGTTACAGGCATGCACAGAATTTTGCGGGAATACCATTAGGTAACAGACAGAAAGACAAATTAGGCTTGGGGGTCCCCCAATAGAACCAAGTTCCTGGGGGCCCCCACTTACCTGTTCCCCGCCGCAGGACTTTGTTTGGTCCACAAAAGCCCAAACTTCACCTATCACGGCAGGCATTGTAATCAAACCTTCAGGGACCGGGTTCCCAAGGATTCCACTCCCCTGGACCTGTATAGCACCCTGCACAGAAAACATCTTGGTCGTGGGTATGACCAGAGCTCTGGATCCCAGGGTCCAGCTCTCCTAAGAGAAGCATTACAGGCAAAACCTTGCTCTTCTCTGCAAGGCCCGGGTACCGACCGTTTAGCTATGAAGCTTTTTTGGTCGGATCCGGAATAGCTTACTGAGGCCCAAAAGAACCTGTACGCAAGCTCAGTGAAAAACACATGTTTCTTCTTGGCCAACACCTTAGACACTGGCAAAAAACTGAGGTGCTCCCGGATGGGAGGGGCTTATATAGGGGAGGGTACTTCCGGTTTTGGAAGTTGCCAGTGCCAGCACCTGACGGTATCTATATAACCCATTAGTAATGACTATGTCGCTCTGTGTCCCGTGATGTACGAGAAAGAAATATTCTTCTTTGATAACTTTATATGGTTAATACATGTAGGATTCCATATATGAACCTTCAATATATAAACCAAAATCTATCTATTTAAAGGCAAACTGCATTTTTATTCTTGTAGCACACGGATCTTTTTCCCCCTCTTACCTTCTCAAGCAGGGGGATAAGACACACCATCAGGCGGTGTTACATACTTGGGTCCTGCAGTTAGTTGCTTCCTTCTTCTAGTTATCTCCTCTATGTTTATAGAGGCAAATCTTTATCTTTCCCAAATGAGGTCAATGTCCACACATTATATCAACTCCAACGTGAGTTTATTTTATCTTGCTTTCAAGAACCAGAGAGTTGAAGTGAGAAAAAGGTTAGCAGATAGAAGTGGATTCGGGCACACTCTTGGCTTCGTCGCCACTCGGTCCCAAGTGGGTACAGCTCACCCGGATAGGTCACCAGGCCTTCCCTCCGATAGGTCACCAGGCCTTTCCCGAGTCAGCAATACTTTATTACTCGCCCTCTTGTTATGGGATCGATCCTCCCCTGGTTTCCTCTGTGTCAGAGCGGTTACCCTCACGCGGGTTCCCTGGGACTCCTCTTCGGTTGTAGGACCAGCTAAAGGTACTGGGCCTACCTGGAACTTTGTAGCCTCGGGCTGAAGGTGCCCGAGACTCCTCGATCAAGATGGGGTGCACCCCCCTCTGAAGGGTAGCTCCCTCCGGGCAGTGGGCCCCGGGAATTGGCTTCCGGGCATGGGCCCCGGGAATTTGCTTCCCATGTAATGGCGTCTGCCCCTTATATATCCTCTCCCGGCATGCACAGCAGGCCAGAACCGCCCGCCAACGGCAGCCAAGAGAGGACATCCAATACCTACTCCATCACCTGTGGTTTAACCCCGGGTATAGGTGACAGCACCACCTATACGCCCAAAGGGGAACTGCACTCCAGGTGACACAGCAGTAAGGCAGAGTCCAAATAATTAAGAGACCCGAGCCAACTATTGCTCTGGTCACCCCTAAATTTAGGTATAGCGGGGTTAAATTTGGGGACCCCGCTACATTCTCTTTTGGACTATTAAAAACTATCAAACCTTTGAAAGAACTATGTTCTTTTTAACAAACAAGCAACCAAAAGGCCTTGTTTGTACATGCGCCTTGGTTGCTTGTTTGTTCATGTACCATGGATTCCTCTCCGATCTAAATTACCCAGAGCTGCAGATCAATACCTATGCCTTTACTTGTACTTCGGACTTTAACTGAATTGCATCCCATCCAATCCCTGTGGTTCAATTTGACAGATGTGAATCTCCTGCTACTTTTTGGCCGCTACTTCATGGTTAGCCCTGTGGATAATTGGACTCTAATAATAGAAGTCTATTGTGAGCACTTTGAGAATGTGCTGCCTTAGGACATTTTTTTTTTTTTTTACAATTTTCTATTTAAACAAGTCGTGTTGTCCATCCGCACCAGTGTCCCTAGCTGTATATACAGTCATGTGAAAAAGTAAGTACGCCCCATGGAAATTGTTGACTTCTTTACATATTTGAACAGACAACATTAGATCGTCATTCAAATAATGATAAAAGTTATATACTTTATCACATTACCCATATTATTGATATGGTGTATTAATTTTCTCATAATTTAATGAAAATGCATATTTGTCACGTGGAAAAATGAAAACTACGTTTTGCTCGCTGCTATTGATGTATGTGGCATCGTGCTAAGATCAATAAAGTTCTCGAGGGCCTTCAGAAATAAAAAAGGAGTTGTGGATGCCTATGAGTCTAGCAAGGGGTGTAAAAAGATTGCCAATTATTTGAAATCAATTAATGCACTGTACAGTGAGGAGAATAATTATTTGATCCCCTGCAGATTTTTTAACTTTGCCCACTTACAAAGAAATGAAGGGTCTATCATTTTTTTTATCATAGGTGATTTTTAAATGATAATGACAGAATATCAACCAAAAATTCAGAAAAAAACAACATAAAGCAAATGCTATACAGTGAGTAAAATAAGTATTTGATCCCCAAGCCAAACATGACTTAGTACTTGGTGGAGAAACCCTTGTTGGCAAGCACAGAGGTAAGATGTTTCCTGTAGTTGGTTACCAGGTTTGCACACATCTCAGGAGGGATTTTGGTCCACTCTTTTTTACAGATCTTCTCCAAATCCTTAAGGTGTCTTGGCTGTCGCTTGGAAAATCAAAAAATGTTCTATAGGATTAAGGTCTGGAGACTGACTAGGCCACTCTATGACCTTAAGGTGCTTCTTCTTGAGCCACTCTTTTGTTGCCTTGGCGGTATGTTTTGGGTCACTGTCATACTGGAAGACCCATCCATGACCCATCTTCAGTGTTCTGGCTGTGGGAAGAAGTTATTCATCCAAGATGTTACAATACATGGCCCCATCCATTGGCCCCTCAATGCGTCAAAATCGGTCTGTACCTTTAGCAGAGAAACAATGTTTCCACCTTCGTGCTTGACTATAGGGATGGTGTTCTTCTGGTCATAGTCAGCATTTTTCTTCCTTCAAACACGGCGAGTCCCCCTCCTCAAGAAGGCACATGTACAGTCATGCCAGTGAACATCTAAATGATTCATAGAAGGATTGGGAGAAAGTGCTGTGGTCAGATGGGACCAAAATTGAGCTCTTTGGCATTAACTCGACTCAACGTATTTGGAGGAAGAAAAATGCTGACTATGACCCTAAGAAAACCATCCCTACAGTCAAGCATGGAGGTAGAAACCTGATGCTTTGGGGCTGTTTCTCTGCTAAAGGTACAGGCCGACTTTCCCACATTGAGGGGCCAATGGATGGGGCCATATATTGTAAAATCTTGAATGAGAATCTTTTTCCTTCAGCCAGAACACTGAAGATGGGTCCTGGGTGGGTCTTCTAGCATAAAAATGACCCAAAACATACCACCTAGGTAACAAAGAAGTGGGTCAAGAAGAAGCACATTAAGGTCATGGAGTCATCCTATAGGAAATTTATGGTGGGATCTTAAAACTTTGAGTTGCCAAAAGACAGCCAAGAAACCTTTTTAGATTTAGAGAACATCTGTAAAGAAGAGTGGACCAAAATCCCTCCTGAGATGTGTGTAAACCTGGTCACCAACTACAAGAAATGTCTTACCTCTGTGCTTGCCAACAAGGGTTTCTCCACCAAGTACTAAGTCATGTTTTGCTTGGGGATCAAATACTTATTTTACTAAATTGCAACTTAATTTATAGCATTTTTTTCTGAATTTTTGGTTGATATTCTGTCTCTATCATTTAAAATACACCTATGATAAAAAATATAGACCCTTCATTTCTTTGTAAGTGGGCAAACTTACAAAATCTGCAGGGGATCAAATAATTATTTTCCCCACTGTAAGGAAAATAATCTACAAGTGTTGCAGATTTCAAACGCTAATTTGACCAGGACCAGCCGATCAGCAAATTCTGCGCAGGAGATGACCGTTTGGTGCTACATAGTTACATAGTTACTCTGGTTGAAAAAAGACACAAGTCCATCTAGTTCAACCAATAAAAGAGAAAAACAAAACCATCTCCCAATCTTATTTACACAATCCTATATCCAAAGTTGATCCAGAGGAAGGCAAAAAAAAATAATCAGTAAAGCATGATCCAAATTGCTCCAGCGGTGGAAAAAATTCCTTCCTGATCCCCCAAGAGGCAATCGGATATTCCGTGGATCAACTTCACCTATAAATGTCAGTATCCAGTTGTATTATATACATTTAGGAAAGAATACAGGCCTTTTTTAAAGCAATCTACTGAGATGGACTGAACCAGCTCTTGAGGGAGTCTATTCCACAAGATTCCACATGTTCAAGTTCACTATATGGATTATTTATATATTTATGCATGCTGATCATATCCCCTTTTAATCTCTTCTTCTCAAAAGTGAATAAATTCAGTTTGTCTAATCTCATAGCTGAGCTCTTCCATACCTCTAATGCCGCGTACACATGACCATTTTTCATGACAAGAAAAATTTGGTCATTAAAAACGATCGTGTGTAGGCTCCAGAGCATTTTTCACGACGTGAAAAATGGCCATTAAAAATTTGGAACATGCTCTAATTTTTCTCGTCGTTTTTCACGTCGTCGTTTTTCTCGTCATGAAAAACGACCGCGTGTAGGCTTTAACGACGTGAAAAAATCGCGCATGCTCAGAAGCAAGTGATGAGACGGGAACGCTTGTTCTGGTAAAACTAGCGTTCGTAATGGAGATAGCACATTCGTCAAGCTGTAACGGACTGAAGAGCACGAGGCTGAAAAGCGCGAATCATCTCTCACCAAACTTTACTAACACGAGGATCAGCAAAAGCAGCCCAAAGGGTGGCGCCATCCAAATGGAACTTCCCCTTTATAGTGCCGTCGTACATTTCGTACATCACAGCGCTTTGCTCGAGCATTTTTTTTCATGATCGTGTGTAGGCAAGGCGGGCTTGAGAAGAATCACGTTGAGAAAACTTTGTTTTTTTCAATGACATCAAAAACGGTCGTGTGTACGTGGCATAAGGCCCCTTTCACACCAGCGGACCGTATGTCCGCTTTTTCATCCGTCCGTTTACGGATAAAAAAGGAACATACATTTGTCCCTATGAGATTGAGGGTGTCGGCGGATGAACATCCGCTGACACCCGATCTCATCCGGGTCCGCAATCCTCCGATTCTGCAGGCGGAGGAAAATCCTATTTTTCTATCCATCTGCAGAGCGGATCGGATGAATATGGACAGACGGTCCCGTGCTCATCTGATCCCCCCATAAGGGAGAGTTTAGATCTGACAGGGTGGTCCCTGCACAGTGTGCGGGGACCGCCCTGTCATCCGCTGGCTCAGCGGGGATCAGCGGAGCGATCCCCGCTGATCAAGCGGAGGTTCACGGGGCGGATCTTCCCGTGTGAAAGGGGCCTTACCAATTTGATTGCCTTTCTCTGCAATTCTCTGTGCTAAAATAAGCCTCCAACAAATTTAATAGTGGGATTGGCAGCGAACTCCAGCAACAGTTGGTATCAAAGTGCATGCATCTGCATTTAAGAAGAGATTGCACCAATTTAGCCTGCCTGGGAGGTATGCCCACAAAAGCCTCTGCAGTCTAAAAAGAACATTAGAGGAGGAACACAGTTTGCCATTAAGCATACTGGCAAAGACCAGGTCTTCTGGAACAATGCACCGAAGACTGATTAATCAAAGAGTTCTTTGGCCACAGTAACAGTAGACAGTTTTTTAAGGAGAATAATCTCAAATGGACTATGAAGTATTGTGGTAGAAATGTTAGGTTTGGCGTTGCCTTGCTGCTTCAGGTCCTGGGCAGCTTGAATTTATAGAGTCAGCTATGAATTCTGCATCATATGATGGCGTGCTTGATGAGAATGTGATACCACAAGTTAAAAATGAACTAAAAATGGATCTTTCAATAGTATATCGATCATAAATAAGCCAGCATATCTAACAAGGAATAGATACAAAAAAAAAAGAGCGTTATGGACTGGCCTAGTCACAGCCCAATGTGAATCACATTGAAATGGAGAGAATTAACAAAAGTAACTTCTTTTGGGCAACAGTGTCCGCAATTCTGTTTGCGTGATTTTACAGCGATCCGTCTGGTGACAATTGTGGTAAAATCATGCCGCAATCGGGGTGCCATTGGAAGTGACGGGGATCGCATGGGCGATTCGCCGCTATTTAGAATCGCAGAGATTCCGCCCACGATTTGGATCGCTCAGATGTGAACGGGGCCTTAACCAAGTCATGAACAGCGACTGGTAGACAGTTATACAAAATGGCCACAATAAGTAATTTCTGCTAAATGGGGTAGAAGCAGCTTCTGAGGCCAAGGGTGTACTTACTTTTTCCACAGTACACCATCACATATACTGCTATTGTTAAAGAAATTATTACAAAGGCCCATTTTCCTTGTGTTTTATTGAAGGAGATCACCTTTATCCGTTGGCACTGTTTGAATGTAGAGCTAATGTTTGCTGTTCAAATATGATGAAAGAGTCAACAACTTCCATTGGGTGTACTTAAAGGGGTTGTAAAGGTTTGTTTTTTATTTTCTAAATAGGTTACTTTAAGCTAGTTCATTGTCGGTTCACGTACCTTTTCCTTAGATTTCCCTTCTAAATGTTTTTTTTCTTTGTTTTCTTTGTCTGAATTTCTCACTTCCTGTTCCTCCTCAGTAAGCTGTTCTGACTGACTCCACACCACTCAGATGATGGTGTGAAGTTTACTGAGGAGAAACAGGAAGTGAGAAATTCAGACAAAGAAAACAAACATTTAGAAGGCAAATCAAAGGAAAAGGTAAGCGAACCAACAATGCACTAGCTTAAAGGAACCTATTTAGAAAATAAAAAACAAACCTTTACAACCCCTTTAAGCTTTCACATGATTGTTTGCAGAGAATATCAGCAGCTGATGTTGATTGGTTGTTCACATGTGCACATTGCAGAAGGCAATTTAAGATCTGTAAAAGGGGGTTAGAACAGCAGCAAGAAAAGGGTTAAAACAAACTGTGCCCAATTGGGTTTTTGCACAGTGCTTTTTGAATTTACCTGACCTAGAAAAAAAAAATCTGTATAGCATTACGGTATAATGCATGTTCATTTGGCATCTCCTGTTGGCTACAAGGGTAACAAAAAGGAAGTCAGAACGTGTAGCATATGTGCAATAGGGAAGTGAAAATTCATTGTTACAGCATTGTAGAACTTGGTTATTGCGGCCTATTTAATGATGAGATTTTTATATCAATAATGTGGCTGTGAAGTACCTGGCTATTTGACATAATTAAAAGGGTTTATGTTGAACCTTGTTCTCCATGCACCGTCTACTTTTTAAATTTACCCCGCACACTCAACGTTGCTAAAATGCTGAAAAAAAAAACTTTAAAAAGTTAGATAATGGTCACCGTTCTCCTAGCGTCCATTAAGTAAGAGGTGATGTCATCATCCAGCCAACAATATCCCGGGGAATGCAGAGTACTCCAGCACAGTGCAGAATCATATTCTCAGCAAGATTTGGGCTACTAGGTGGAGGTGATGTCACCCTTGTCTAGCTGCAGTGGCGGTGCGTCCATAGTGGGCGCAGGAGCGCCGCCCCCTCTCGCTCCTGTGCCCGTCACTCACAACAATACATAGGTTCATGCATTGCATGAACCTATGTATTGTCGCTGCCGCCCACTATTCAGATGGCCAGCCTTCTGTTGAGCGCCGGCCATCTGAAGTGGAAGTGCCTATCAGTGCCAGCCTGAGGGCTGTAATCGGCTTCCAAATAGCTAACCAGAGGATGCACTGGGGTGCGTTCCCTGGTTAAAACTGACAGGCGTTTCAGCCAATCAGGTTCACCGGGTCTGGTTACCGGTAACTTGATTGGCTGACGCGACATCGAAGGCGGGAGAAGACATCGAGGACGGAAGAAGGACGGCGCTGACCCGAGGAAGGTAAGTGCAGGGCTGGGGACAAACTGTCTGCACTTGGGGGGAAACTGTCTGCATTTAGGGGGAAACTGTCTGCATTTGGGGGGGAGACTGTCTGTATTTGGGGGGGAGACTGTCTGTATTTGGGGGGGAGACTGTCTGTATTTGGGGGGGAGACTGTCTGTATTTGGGGGGGAGACTGTCTGTATTTGGGGGGGAGACTGTCTGTATTTGGGGGGAGACTGGCTGCATATGGGGGGAAACTGGCTGCATATGGGGGGAAACTGGCTGCATATGGGGGGAAACTGGCTGCATATGGGGGGAAACTGGCTGCATATGGGGGGAAACTGGCTGCATATGGGGGGAAACTGGCTGCATATGGGGGGAAACTGGCTGTATATGGGGGGAAACTGGCTGCATTTGGGGACAAACTGGCTGCATTTGGGGACAAACTGGCTGCATTTGGGGACAAACTGGCTGCATTTGGGGACAAACTGGCTGCATATGGGGACAAACTGGCTGCATATGGGGACAAACTGGCTGCATATGGGGGGAAACTGGCTGCATATGGGGGGAAACTGGCTGTATTAGGGGACAAACTGGCTGTATATGGGGACAGACTGGCTGTATATGGGGACAGACTGGCTGTATTTGGGGGGAAACTAGCTGCATTTGGGGACAAACTGGCGGCATTTGGGGACAAACTGGCGGCATTTGGGGGCAAACTGGCGGCATTTGAGGGGGCAAACTGGCTGCATTTGGGGGGGCAAACTGGCTGCATTTGGGGGGGCAAACTGGCTGCATTTGGGGGGGCAAACTGGCTGCATTTGGGGGGAAACTGGCTGCATTTGAGGGGGCAAACTGGTGGCGTTTGGGCACAGTGGCTGCGTTTAATGGGAAGAGCGGCGGCAATTTTTTCAGTTTGTTTGCGCCCCCCCAAAAATTTTGAGCACCAGCCGCCACTGCCTAGCTGCCACAGGTAGGTCCACAGGTTTTAACAAGGTGGAGGGGGGGGGGGCGGGGGCTAAAAAGTGGATCTTGCTGATTAGGTGCAAGGTCTGCTTTCAAGTATAACAAAAGGCAACATCTTTTTTTTGTAGTCTCTGATAAAACAGAGAATAATTAGAACGTCTATCAGGTTTTCTTTATCTGTGTCCCTGTTAGGTCTGATTCACACCTATGCATTTTTAGTGCTTTTTGCAGATTTGCACTACAGTCCATCTTACATGGTTTCCTAAGGGACGCGTTCTGTAGTGCAAATCTGCAAAATGCAAAAAGAGCTAAAAATGCATAGGTGTGACTCAAGCCTTAAAGAGATTCACCCTCTGTATTTGTCATGTGTACCATTATCACCAAAAGTGAAAGCAAAAGAAAATTCCACATTTTGGGTTTTCCCCAGAACAGTAATTGAGGGAGAAAATCTTCCAATGGGGACACTAGTTCTGGTGACAACCTGGGATTTTCCTTACTTTGGATAGACTTCCTCTCACTTTCTGTTTTGCTATCAGGCAGGATATGAAGGGTAATCTCCCCTGTGGACATAGATGCCAAAAAAAGCCTGATAGGTGTTATAACCCTCCCTTACTTTATCCAAAATGAAAAAAAAGTTTTGCCTTTAGTTCTATCTCAATTTACTATCCAGTATATATCTTCCTGCAATCTTCTCTAAATACATTTCAGTTGTTTTGTACAGTTTTGTAGTGTTTTTATTCCCTTTTCATGCCTTAATTAAGATCAATCTCTTTTGAGTTTGTATATGGTTCTTTCATTTCAGAGAATAGCATTGTGCTGTGTTACGTGAACATGAACCTGCACATAAAACACATGTAAATTGCACACAGAGGCAAACGCAGATTATGTAACACATTAAGATTATTAAAAGATCCTTGAATTCATGGAAATCGTTGATCAACTCAGCGGTACCATTATACAAAGCGGCCTATCTCGCCAGATGCTGCTCAGCTAAGTTTGTCAAAATCTGGCGTGTGTGGTTAGAATCCGACATCACAAAGGCAACACTATAGGATCTAGATCCCTTTGCTTGTTTACTTTAACAAAATGTCTAGTAGCGGTAAAGACCTAACTGCTGTTATTTGAAGGTACATCTAGATGTATTATTCTCAACCTCAGCATATCTTCCTGAAGTGGTCGCCTGAAGTCTAAGATCCATTATCCTTTCCAGTATCCCTCCTATTTGATGGCACAAGTAGTTTAAATTTCTAGTTATTCCAATAGATGTATTAGAACTTATAGGACTGTTACAATGTATGTTGTTTAAGCCGGGGCATGCCCACAGGCTTTATTTTGTAACTTTTTTTTCCACATGAAAACTTAATTTTTTTTTATAAAAAGTACAGAAAACCTTGGATTGCAAGCATAATTCGTTCCAGAAACATGCTTGTAATCCAAGGCACTTGTATATCAAAGCAAATTTCCCCATAAGAAATAATGGAAACTCAAATGATTCGTTCCGCAACCATTTATTCATAGGTCCTTCAGTTTATAGTCCATATAAAATGATTATAGCAATGTGATAGGTTGTGTAACCATAAAATGTCCATCTACAAATGGAAGCCTCCACAAGGGGATTAGAAGCAAAATCCAGCAGGAGCTACAGAGTATAAAAGAGAAGAGAGGCGCCTCTAAGTGTAGCAATATGTTGCAAAATGTTGTACCTTCATTAAATGTAACACTAATGCCTTGTGCACACAATCAAATTTCCGATGGAATAAAATCTGATGGACTTGTTCAATCGGAAATTCCGATCGTGTGTGGGACCCATCAGACTTTTTTCCATCGGAGTAAAAAAATAAAACACGTTTTTACATTTTTCCGATGGAGAAAAATCCACACATGCTCAGAATCAAGTCGACGCATACTCAGAAGCATTGAACCTAATTTTTCTCGGCTCGACGTAGTGTTTTACGTCACCCGCGTTTTGGACGGTCGGAATTTAGTCTGACAGTGTGTATGTAAGACTGATGGAAGTCAGCTTCATCGGAATTCCGACGGAAAGTTCCATCGGATTTTATTCCATCGGAAATACGATTGTGTGTACAAGGCATTAGAGGCGCCTCTCTTCTCTTTTATACACAGTTGTGACAAGACACTACTCTTATATCAAGACATCGCTTGTATATCAAGTCAAAATGTATTTAAACATTTTGCTTGTCTTGAAAAACGCTCTCAAACCAAGGTTTTACTGTATTAAAAAAAAAAAAAGAATATTAAAAGATGTGTGCAAATAAAAACACCAAATTCATCTGAAGGTAAAAAAAACGCTTTTAAACACCCTTCTATCACTGCCACACATTTTAGTATTCTTACATACCCTGAAATTGAAGGAGTTTCTAGGAGATGAACTGCTTCCATAGTCGTTTGCCTTTGGAAGACTGCCAAACAAGCGAGTCTGTTTCTTCTTAGAATCATGGGGTGATGATGAGTAGTCATCTGTGATGGGGCAGATGAAGTAATTGTCCTCCTCATCGCTGTCACCCTTGCAATCCTTTAAAATGTGGCCATTATCCAGCCCCTCCATCTTAAACATGAGATCTTCGTCTGCCATTGTGTCAGGGATGTAGGCAATATTCGTTGGATGACTGATCTAGCCAGACTGCTGATGTAGATTTGCATTCAGGAAAAGGCCTGCAAGGCAATACACACACAAACAATAATCAATATACATTATTACAAGCGAGAGGCATATCACATCAACAAATAATGAAAAAAGCAATGGAGTGCTAGAATCAATTGCCATCAACTAGAAACCAGATTCAACTGTTTAGTGCACTTGATGAATGTTTCCTTAAAATGGTTTATGGCAAACCACTGGTTACTAAAATCATGACATTAAAGAATCCAATTGAGCATATCTAAAAATTACTAAATAAATATTCACATTAATATCTGCTAGGACAGCGTGGAGAAATTAAAATTCTAGCTCCAGTGTACAACCACAGCCATGTAAGCCCGAAAGGAGCTCAGTTCAATTGATGCAACTGGAACTTATTTGGTTTATTCTGATTACCGTATATACTCGAGTATAAGTCGACACGAATATAAGCCGAGGCACCTAATTTTACCACAAAAAAATGGGAAAACATAGTGACTCGAGTATAAGCCTAGGGTGTCCATCTGCATGCCTCACTGTGCCTCACTGTGTCCATGTGCATGCCTCACTGTGCCCATGCCTCACCGTGTCCATGCCTCACCGTGTCCATGCCTCACCGTGTCCATGCCTCACCGTGCCCATGCCTCACCGTGCCCATGCCTCACCGTGCCCATGCCTCACCGTGCCCATGCCTCACCGTGCCCATGCCTCACCGTGTCCATGCCTCACCGTGTCCATGCCTCACCGTGTCCATGCCTCACCGTGCCCATGCCTCACCGTGCCCATGCCTCACCGTGCCCATGCCTCACTGTGCCCATGTCTCACCGTGCTCATGCCTCACTGTGCCCATGACTAGACTTACGTTTAACATGGGAGTATATGGAAGGGGTGCCTGGCTTTGAAAAATCAGTTCTCCCCGG
Organism: Rana muscosa; assembly: GCA_029206835.1. NCBI lineage: Eukaryota > Metazoa > Chordata > Amphibia > Anura > Ranidae > Rana > Rana muscosa. The sequence goes on along the minus strand of CM055127.1, from coordinate 61,266,940 downwards.
CCGTAGGTCCCCCAGACATCAAACTTTGCACACTTGTAGAAGAGAAGTGGGGCTACATGTGTGCCAAGTTTTGGTACCAGGGGACCTAGGGTCGGCCAGTACCGGGTCCCCAAATTTACCGGAGAAATGAGTGTTTAACATGGGAGTCTAAGGAAGGGGTGCCCGGCTTTGAAAAATCGGTGCTCCCCGGCCGTAGGTCCCCCAGACAAAAAACTTTTCACACCTGTAAAGAAAGAGGGGGCTATGTGTGTGCCAAGTTTGGGGCCCAGGGGACCTACGGCCGGCCGGTACCGGGTCACCAAAGTCCGGGAGATCAGGCGCAAAAAGTTGACTCGAGTATAAGCCAAGGGGGGCATTTTCAGCACAAAAAAATGTGCTGAAAAACTCGGCTTGTACTCGAGTATATACGGTAAGCTGTTCTACCGACAAGTATTAGTGTGGTACAGGAGGTTGACATACCAGTATCGAGTACTAAACTGCATATAAAAATATAATGTGTATGTACATAATCTCCCAAGAAGAAAGGGTGCCATAAGCATACCTTGCAATTTCATTTATTAGTATGAAAATATCTTGTACTTCCATACAGCTTAGCACAACTATGGAGGTAAAAGATACTTTGAAGTATTAATAAATAAAATAGCAAAGTATGGATATCATACCCCTACTTCTTGATAGATGATTTAGGCCCCTTTCACACGTGCGGACAGTATGTCCGCATTTCATCCATCCGTTTTCAGATGAAATACGGACATACATGCATCCCTATGGGATAGAGGGTGTCAGCGGGTGAACATCCGCTGACACCCGATATCATCCGTCCCCGCTATGGTCCGGTTCTGCAGACGGAGGAAAATCCTATTTTTCTATCCGTCTGCAGTGCGGATCGGATGAACACGGACAGACGGTCTGAGTTCATCCGATCTCCCCCATAGAAGAGAGCAGAGCGGAGATCTGACAGGGCGGTCCCTGCACAGTGTGGGGGGACCGCCCTGTCATCCGCCGGCTCAGCAGGGATCCACGGAGCGATCCCCGCTGAGCAAGTGGAGGTTCACGGGGCAGATCATCATGGACCCATCCTGTGTGAAAGGACCCTAGAGGTGGAAAAAGTGGCACCTGTTTGGTGGGCATATCTTCAAAGAAGAGTGGCGGGATAAATGCAATATATATTAGTTAGGTAATAATCTTAAATAACTCTAAAATAATTCCAAAAGAATATAAACCAATGCTTATGAATACATAAAAGTGATCAATATTTAGTATACAGAGAAAATGCATTAAGTGATAAAATGCAAAACATAAAAAGATGAAAATAAATATTAACCACTTCAGCCCCAGAAGATTTTACCCCCTTCCTGACCAGAGCACTTTTTATAATTTGGCACACCATCGCTAACTGGTAATTGCACGGTCATGCAAGGCTGTACCCAAACTAAATTTGCGTCCTTTTTTTTCCACAAATGAGGCTTTTTGGTGCTATTTGATCACCTCTGTGGTTTTTATTTTTTGCGCTATTAAAAAAAAAAAGAAACAATATTTTTTACTTTTTGCTATAATAAATATCCCCAAATTTAAAAAAAAAAATAATAAATTCTTCATCAGTTTAGCCCAATATATATTCTTCTACATGTTTTTGTTAAAAAAAAAAAAAAAAAAAAAAAACGCAATAAGCATATATTGATTGGTTTGCACAAAAGTTATAGCTTCTACAAACTATGGGAAAGATTTATGGCATTTTTATAATTTTTTTTTTTTTTTTTACTAGTGATGGCGGTGATCTGTGATTTTTAGCGGTATTGCGACAGACAGATCGGATACTTTTGACACATTTTTGGGACCATTGACATTTAAACAGCGATCAGTGCTATAAAAATGCACTGATTACTGTGTAAATGTCACTGGTAAGGAAGGGGTTAACACTAGGGGGCGATCAATGGGTTAAATGTGTGTTCCCCCAGTGTGTTCTAACTGTATGGAGATTGGACTGAGTAGGAGAGGAGACATATAGCTGTTCCTACTTACTAGGAACAAAACGACATGTCTCCTCTCCTCTGACAGCACAGGGATTTGTGTGTTTACACACACAAATCCCTATGCGGGTGCTCGTGCACGCGCTCACACGTAGCCGGTGGCTATCGCGGCCACCGGCCACGCACATAGGGTCCCCCGCCGTGCAGTGGGTGCGCGCCCTCTGGCGACCACTAAAGGGAAGGGTGTACCCTCTGGTGGCTCTTAAAGGAAACCTCGTACGGGTATGGGGTTTCACGCAGGGGAGCCATTCTGCCCCCGTAAATAGACGTGAACCGGTTAAACCAAGTGAACACACCAAATGCTTACCAGAGCCAAATGCCTCCTAAGAACAGGCCATATACTCTTAATATCATCCAACTGGCACTTTGTGCCGAAACATGCCTGAATTGCGGGAGTTAATTTTCCCTGCTCCAGCCACCAAATGACTCTGTATGTCGAATACACACCACTTGGTAAATTAGAACAGCCCAGATCACAATTTGTAAATGTAAAAAGATTAAAATGCTCAATACTGCATTAGCAGATAGAAAACTGCTTTATTAAAAGATATTGCACTTACAAAGTCACAGAGATAAAGCTTCAAATACAAAAGTCGCACAATGCTTGGACTCCTGGCCTTGCACAGTGACGTCACTGCCAAAGGCTCCAGCCCAACGTGTTTCGTCCAATAACATCTTCAGGGGAAAGCGGATTATGTGACCACTGTGACAACCAGAGTAGCCAAGTGATCAGGAGATCGTCTCTCCAAGGCCCTTGAAGATGTTAATGCTAGGAGGCAGCAGGAAGGGGTTTAATACTTCAAGGAAAATTGTCAAAAGCTTTGCTGTGCACCTTGTTCTTATACAAGATAAAGCCTGCAGCAACATAGCCATAGAGGTATATTTGGAATATGGTCAGAGACACCAATGTGATAATTATATACTGTATTATAACAAAATAAGTTTGCCTTATCATGGTTACTGTCACCCCATGTTGTTAAGGAAGGGCAACTATTTATTTTTAACTTAAAGTGTAACGTTACTCAAAAAGTGAAGTACCACACATTCTCTCCCTCCCCCCAGACTTTTTTTTTTGGGGGGGGGGCACTACTTTTTTGTCAGCACGCACTCCCAACTTTTACAATCCTTGCCTAGGTGAGGGTGATGTCACACCTCATCAAGCCCCGCCTCTGTGCCGTGCAATCTTGCTTGTGCCATTGGGAGCCAGCTGTGATTCATCAGGGAGTCACAACCAGCTCCCAAATCCAATATGGTGGTGCCTGGGATCCAGCAGGGGTGAGAGGAATTGGCTGCAGAAAGACAGCGATGGACTCCAGTATTTGTAGCTGCTGACTTTTAATTTGTAAAATACTGGGTGAAGTTCCTTTTTAAGTACTCCAATATTTATAGGGCTACCTTTTTTTTTTATACCCTATGGAATCTCTAATGCCTTGTACACACGGCCGAATTTTCCAATAAAAAAAGTCAGACGGGCTTTTTTTAATGGGAAAATCCGGCCGTGTGTATTCCCCATCTGACTTTTTTTGTCGGGAATTCCGACGGACCTAGATAGAGAACCTGTTCTCTTTCTGTCCGTGGGACTTCCTGCAGACTTTTCAACAGGCAAAAGTCCGATCGTGTGTACAAGGCATAAGAAGGATTGCCTTTATTGCTGTTTCCCATGTGAAATGGGCTGAACTGGTTTTATTTTGCCTATGGGGAAAAAAACTGTGCATTAGTAAATCACTCATTTACATCTTGTGTGTTCTTCAATACAAAATGACAGTTCACTTTGCACCATTCCCAAGAAAGTTAATAATAAAACAGGGGGATCTACTGTCCTTATTAGTCATGTCATTAATTAACTTTAAAGCAATCTTTAGATAAATAAAGAATGGTGACTAATACAGAACTGTTGGTTGACCTGGGGAAGTGTCACATTGTGTTGTTTGGTCACAATCCAAGTGCGAAAGGATGTTTTTATTTTGTATAAGCAGGCATGCTTGGATTGCTTGTGTCTGTATGCCTATGCTATTGAAGACAGACAGAGGAAGATCAGAAGATTACCGCCAGTGTCAGCTCTAATAATAGCCATCAGCTGAAAATACCCAACATACTGTAGCTGATCACGTATTCCATCATATATGGCCAGCTGAGATGTCTTTTGCCTGATCCAGCCAAAATAAGCTTTTGTTTGGGTCCCTGTTGGTGTGATATTCATATCAACTTCTGTAATGAGAGATACTGAGGTAAGTCTCCATAATAGGTACAGAGAGGGTAATTAAAAGGAGTAGCTTGGGCTATATTAAAATAAATAAATACTTTTTTCCTTGCTGCAGCATCGGTGTGAATCTGCTGTTGTCCCACATCAGCCCCAAGCCCGACAACTGAGTGATCACATGACACCTGATCGCTCAGTTCTCTGTCTGTTTTGAGTCCCTGCTCTCTGCTCTGCTTCTCCAGCACTCACTGAGAGCCAAAGTCAATAAGGCAGCAGGGTGGACCCTGGCAATATGGTCAAGATCCAACCACAGTCTGGAGCGGCTCTGTGACGTCAGCCGACAGCAGGCTTTAGCACGTTGTCAGCTGACTCTGGATCACAGAACAGCAAAACTAAGTGAACTCCTGTGACCCAGAAGAGGTACAGCCAAAAGGACTTTCTCCAATGAACATTTTTCTAACCATTTCCTGCTCCATCCAAAATAAAACCTTCACCTCCATGATACCTAATCCAAATGCCTGGCCAGAGCTGGTTAATTAGGCATTTAGACCGGGTGCATCCAATTCTGATGTTTTAGTGCACCCGGGAGGCAAAGGTGCATTATCCTGCCCCGCTGTCTGCAGCCTGTCAAATTCTATGGCAGGCTGAATGCCATATAGAGTGACAATTGCTTTTTGTGCCATATGCTTTCAGAGATGTATGTCCAGAACACGGGTATTCTGACTTCTGTGCATACATCCTGATGAATAGGGCCCTAAACTGGAGTACAACTCAGTACAGCGTTCAGCCCCCTCCAGCTGTGGCATATTTTAGCCCGACATAGACTTTGACAGGCTGCAGACAGCTGGGCTGGACACTGTACCTGCGCCTCCTAGGTACACTGAAAAACTGAGATTGGACGCACCTGGGCTAAACACCTAGTGTGCGACGTGCCTCAAACTGCCCATAGACGGCTCAAATCTTGGCCAGGCGAGCAGGGTCGGGATGAGATTCAAACCATGTATTGGCAGGCTGATTGTACTCAAGTTGATTGATCGATCCACTTGGGTACAACCAGCAAGTCTGATTTTTCATGAGATTATTGCCTGTTGCTATAGCTGCTGGTAATAATCACTGTGTTTTTTCCTGGTAGGGATGGCTCTCCATGCCCCCCCAGGAGAACACAATAGCTCCACGGGAGGGATTCCCCCATCAACACTGACTGTGTTGATGGGGGAATCAAGCTATTTTCTTTCCTGCAACCTGTGGTCGTCTTTAGGCAGCAGAATCCCATCTAGGCGAGCAAAGGAAACTGTCTGTACACATTGGTGTATGGCCAACTTATCAGTGTCAACAGAGCATAAAAGCAAATATGGAAACGCCATGCTAAAGGTTCTATTTATAGAAGCTTTTCCTTTATAGCCTTTTCAGTTGTATAGATAAAGCCTTAACCACTTGTCGACTGCGCTATAGCCGAATGACAGCTACAGCAAGACCGGCCAGTTCTAGGAGAGCGTCATATGACGTCCTCCCATGATCACACCTACCGTGTGCCCACTGCGGCGTGCTCTGAGATCACAGTGTCCAAAGGGCACAGCTGATCACAGATCAGGGTAAAGAGACAATCTTTACCACGTAATCAGCTGTGTCCAATCACAGCTGATCATGATGTAAACAAAAGCCGGTTCTCGCCATTCCTTTCCTCACGCTGATAGTGTGAGAGGAGAGCCCATACCTGGCTTGTGTGAAAGGGATATCTACACTGATAATCAGGCCAGTTCCAACAGTGCCCACCAGTGTTGCCAATCAGTGCCTATCAGTGCTGCCGATCAGTGCCTCCTCATCAGTGTCAGTGCTGCCCATCAGTGCAGCCTATCAGTGCTGCCCATTAGTGCCCATCAGTGCTGCCTTATCAGTGCCCATCAGTGAAGGAGAAAAATTACCTGTTTGCTAAATTTTATAACAAAACTATGAAAAATGTTTTTGTTCTTATAAAAATTTCCAGTCTTTTTTTGTTTATTTAGTAAAAAATAAAAAACCCAGTGGTGATTAAATACCACCAAAAGAAAGCTCTATTTGTGTGAAAAAAAATGATAAAAATGTCATTCAAAGTATGACAGTGCTAAAAGCTGGAAATTGGCCTGGGCAGGAAGAGGGTAAAACTGCCCTTAAGGGAAGTGGTTAAAAGCTAACTCTACCTTTTTCACAATGTTACATCTGTATTTAGGGTGAAACAAGTAAAGTTGTGTAAATAGGACCCCGCCCACCAAACCTCACCCATAGTCCACTTACCGGGATGTGATTGTAAATAATGGTAACTTGCCCTGTGTCTGCTGGTTAATGGCTTCATCTCCCCCCAATCAATATATTCTATTTTTGGGTAGCAAATACCCCTTAGTCCCCATCCATATTTGAAGCTCTCCAGCGTTATTTATATAAACAATTTCATTTAATTAATTTTTTGTTTGCTCTCCAGTGTACGAGCAATTATTTTGAAAACGCACTGTTGCAACCCTCTTTTTCTTTCTTTAATTTGTGTTGTTGTCTCATCGTGTCGGTATATCCATTTGTGTAGAGCTCAGTGATACCATCATCATGGCCGAACTCTACAGCGAATCATGGGAGGTTTTCACTGAACAATTACAATCGAACTACGGTAAAAATGAATCTTTGGAATCTGAGCTAACCTTTCTTTTCTCCAGCCTAACTAAATGGTTGGAGAAAAAATCCTCAATGCATTGGCATATAAAAACGTTTGATGAGTACATAAGAGATGATTTAAACCCACTTGGACTTCGAGTCCAGGTCTTCCCAACTTTTGAGGATCTGGACCCGGCGTTCAAGCAAGCATGGGAAACGAATTTAAAATCATGCTCGGCTGGTATGATGAGGCTTCTCTCTGATGAATATCGGAGACGTCTCGTCTATATCAACACGAGCATTGAAAAAATCTATTCTAGGATCAAACCCCTACAAGCCCACTCCTCATATAAAGATCTAAATGAGAAACTCAAAACTCACATCGAACTATTCAACAAATCGATTTTAGCAAAAAAAGAGTTTAAATACATGCGGGATAAACAAGCCTTCGAAGAAGGTAGAGCATATAGATGGGCATTTTCAACTAGACCTAGAGTCCAATATAAGAACGATAATCATCGTTCTACACAGTTGGATATGTCTGATACCTCTTCGGTTTCGTCTAACACGTCATATGCACCGATGAAGGGAAAACGCACAAGACCATCTAAAAGAAATCGCGACTTTGAAAATTCCTCCAATAGTAATACTACTAAAAAACGCCCCCCCAAACAGTATCCTCGTACCCCGTTCCCATCAGTCCCCAACACCTCCACATTGATGGCCTCGGATGCCACCGTCAGTGCACAGGAATCACTTGAAAATACGGGCACTTTCGTCACACCTAAGGTTCCCTTGATGTTCTCCAAGAACTCGGGAAACTCACTCACTCCTCACAACCCAATTACGACATAGCCTCGGCTTTTAATATTATAAACTTGTCATCACATGTCCTGAGTGTCGATGAGATCTCAGTTCTTTCAAAAGGATTAACTTTTTGCCCTAATAAACCTGTCGATAAATTTGAGACTATTAAAGATCTCCATTTATACGCTCGCAAATTGCTCCTTAAAAGCATTTTTGAAAAGAGCGACCCAGATACACGGGAATTTCACACGTATAGTGAACGTCAAGCTCTGGGTAATCTCAAATCTTTACTTGAGGAAAATGAACCCAAAGACCTCATCGACACCCTGGACCTTGACTCACTTTTGGCTAATACCAGCACAATTGACACCGAGATCCCCAGCACCCCAAAACAAACCTCCCTTAAAAAAACATCCACCCTCTACCCAGTGCCTAGCTCAAATCCAGGTGTATCTAATTTTCTTAAAAATACCAGCCAAGAAATAAATAACCTAGTACCTGTAATACCCAGACATACAAATCTTACTCCTACTGAAAAGATGGCCTTAAAAAATCTATCAAAAAATCATCAAATTACGATTAAATTATCAGATAAAGGAGGAAATATTGTCATCATGGACAACCCCCAATATCTTGAAATGTGTTTCAGCATATTAAGAAATCATGAGTGGTACCACCCAGTTAGTAGGGGTGTTGTAGATGCTTTCAATAAAAAATTCTACACCTTGGTAGATGAAGCTTTTCAAAATAATGTCATTTCTAAACAAACTTGGGAATTTGTTCGCACCTCTTTTCCCCGCACACCAACATTCTATTCACTCCCCAAAATTCACAAGGATCCCCTAAATCCCCCAGGACGTCCCATTATATCCGGAAACGGAGCTATCACCGAAAATCTTTCACGACTTATTGATGAGCATCTAAAACCCTTTGTTCAGAGTATCCCCTCTTATGTTAAAGATACACCTCACTTATTACGCATTATTGAAGGAGTACAGATTCCCATAGATTCGATCCTTGTCAGTATCGACGTGGAGGCACTCTACAGCTCGATTCCTCATTCTTTAGGTATTGCTTGTATTAGACATATTCTATCACAAACCAGCCACCATGAACATTTGTTCAATGAATTTATAATCCAGTCCTTGGATTTTATACTGAGACACAATGTCTTCACTTTTGATGGTCAATGTTTCCTCCAGGTACAGGGCGTAGCCATGGGCACCAGTTGTGCCCCTGGCTACGCCAACTTGTACCTGGGGGAATGGGAGCATGCAATTTTTTCCAGCGGGGATCTCTCAATGTACCTGTGCCATGTAGCCCTATGGCACAGGTACATTGATGACATCTTCATTGTCTGGACGGGCTCCCAGCGATGTTTGGATGAATGTCTCATCGCCCTAAACTTAAATATTTTTAATCTTAAGTTTACAATGACATCAGACCCAAATACTATAACCTTCCTTGATGTAGAGATCTTCAGAGACAAGCAAAACATGCTATCATGTAAGCTGTTCCGCAAACCGAGTGCAGGTAATACAATCCTACATTCTTCTAGTTTTCACCCTAAATCCCTAGTCGAATCTATTCCTTATGGACAATATCTAAGAATAAAAAGAAACTGTTCTAACGAGGTCGATTACAAAAGAGAAGCTAATAACCTAAGGCAAAGACTTCTGGCAAGGGGATACAGCCATAAGTGCCTCAAAAAGGCCTTTAAACGTACTTCAAACTTAAATCGACACGAGTTACTAATGTCCAAATCTAAAAAAAGTGAAAGTGATCATCGTATCATTAACACTTATTCTGATGATCACGCTGAACTTCTTAAAATCTACCAAAAGCACTGGCACCTACTTACAGCAGATCCTGTGATAGGACCACTAGTACCCCCCAGACCAACTATCACCTATAGACGAGCAACGTCCCTGAAGGACATGCTAGTGCAGAGTGAATTTGAGAATACCATTAGGGGAGATCCATGTAGGGACCTGGGAACTTTTCAATGTGGTAACTGTACATACTGTAAATATATGAACACTAGAAAGAACATTCGTTTACCGAATGGCCAAAAATTTCGACCAAAACATCATGCAAACTGTCAAACAACGGATGTAGTATATCTCATTATTTGCAGTTGTAACTGCTTTTATGTAGGAAAAACTATACAAAAATTATGGCAGAGAATTTACCGGCATCTAAAAGGGATGAGGGAAAAAAATCCTGATCTCCCTCTCGGCAGACACGCTGCCCAAGTTCATGGAGACTGTGTACCAAACCTTGAGGTGTTAGTTTTGGACAGGGTCCACCGCAGCCCCCGCGGAGGTGACTTTAACAAGCACCTTCTTCAAAGGGAGCTGAGGTGGATCTCGGTCCTCAACGCCACCTCACCCCCTGGCTTGAACCAGGCAATTAACTTTAAACCCTTTTTACCAGGATTTACATCTGGAAAGTTTGACAGGGATCTGCTAAACTGAGCTTAACAAGCTGTTTATACCTAGTTTGTGTTTTTTTTTTTTTTTGTGTGTTTTTTTTTTTTTTTTTTTCTGCTTTGAAAGAAAAAATAAATATGTATGAATTATGCCAGCTGTATAACATGTGTATTAATGTCTCTGACGTATGCCGGTTAGATATTCATGTAAAAACTAAAAAATCTTTTTAAGTAAACAGATATGATAAATTGGATCTAACTGGTGAAATTTACCTTATGATTTGCCCACTGGAGATTGGTGCCTAGTTATTACATCGCTTATTCCTTGTTTATTATTTAGAAATCAATCAAATGACAATCGTACCCTGCATTTTTTGACATATTGGAGCCCGAGGATTTGGGGGCCACCCATTGGGCCCACTGACGCTCCCCAGCACAAAAACAGCCCCCGTTTGTTTATTTTGATAATCGGGGGCTGTTTGCTCATGTTTGAGCAAATGGACGGTTATGTGCATATGAAAAATCTCTCTCCCTGTCCCAATAATTATACACACATGGGACGGAGGGTACTCATGTCACACTGTTACTGCTTATGGGGCTTTGGATTAGCCAATTGTTCCCTATTCCTCCGATGGCGCCATTTGGCGCAGCACATACAATGGTGCTGCCTTTGCGCTGACCTTTTTGGTCTGGTGCGGGCAACGGAGTGTTTTCCTTTCAGCACTTCCGCCCTTCTTGTTTGTGCTGGCGGTCGGGTCGACGTCTGACGTCACCGCGCCGGCGTTTTGGACGTCTTCCACGTCTGCGTGGGTGCGCGATGACGCCGGACGCCGCCGGGATCGAGGGCGGCTTCTGTATGCGGTGCCTGTCCTGTAAGAGCCTCTCCATCTATCTTAATACGCAGTTAATTGGGTTCCCTACCCGGACGCATACTCTAGCCCTATTGTGGCCTCCCACGCTCTACCCTATTGGTTGAATCCCTTTTTTTAGCTTTACTTTTTGGCGCCATTTGAGCTGATTGGCTGTAATACAAGCCACAGCTCTATATAAAGTCCCACCTGACTTGGCCAATTGCTGCACAGCCAGAGTGTGGATGTCCTTGCGCCATATCTACAGGTACTAAGCTTTCTTTTAAACACTTGATTAGAGTTATGGGATGCCTGTTTACCGGGCTAGCCTGCGATCTAGAAACTATAATCTATATATGTATGTTTTTGCAGAGAGGCCGTGGCAGTTTTTCCGCTGCAATTTGGGGCTTCCCTGTGAGCTTTGAGGGGCGTTTTGGGCTGGTCCTCTTATACATATCCCCGTGGCTCTGTCATCTTGCCTGCAGTGCCTCTTTGGCCGCTGCATTGCCTTTATGCGACCATTAAACTCGCACCATATCCATTTGGGCTCCATATCACCGGGACAATTCCTCCAAGCGGCTGATGTTTATGTTACCATTGGAAATGTATGTATGCAACACTATTTGATATAGATGTACTGTATTCTGTAGACATACAATTATATAATGCATATATGCATCCATGGTCCATGCATTCTTAATGAACTTTCATGTATATTTATTCTTTTTCTTTTCCGTGTTTTCTCCCCCCCTGGCTTTTTCCTCCTTCCTTCCCCTCTCTCCCCCCCCCCCCCTCCTTCCTTCACTTCTTCCAATCTCTTTCCCTCCTTCCCCCCTTTCCCCTTTTTCTTCTCCTTCTTTGTTTTTATCTCTCTCTATTTATTATTCGATCTCTCTTCTTTTCTCCCATTGCTCACTTTCTCTTTGCAACAATGTCTATCTTCTAGCTGCCCACATATGGGAGAAATTCAAAATATTGTAATTATGCCAATACACTGTTGTGTATTATACAGCTATCATATACTATGTTGTTTTTCTCTTATATAGAGACCAATTTGTCTTCAAACTATTGCATGAACCTTGAAGAAGGAAATAATGGAGGCTATCACAGATATAGCTCGAGTATCCGAAACATGTCGGTTGTGTCACCACTAGTTACATGACTTGTATGTCTTAAGTAGTAAGGTGCCTTCATGCAATTGCTTTTCAATGACTGTATATGTCTGTTCCTCTTTTTGATTTTAAACAAATTTTGATATATATGTGTATTATGTAAAAATAAAATTCCTTATATTTTTCTTTTATATATACTTGGTGGCAATCCATAATTTATTCCAATCCACACAATCCCAGGGGCACCCCTCTTCCAATTTTTTCACCCATAGTCCACTGACACTCCAGCTCTTCAATTGAAGGTCCGTACAGAGGTATGGAGAGGGAGTCAGTTTTTATGCCAAAAAATAATGTATGCACATTTTATGTCTTAATATGGCCACAGACGGTTCGAATCTCCACTAGTTTAGCAGGAACCAGTTAAAATTTGAACCCTGTATAGGCAGGCTGAATGTACCCAAGTTAATCGACCGATCAACTTGGGTACAACCAGCCTGCTGGATTTTACATGCAAATATTGCTAGCAGCTGTTATAGCCGCTAGCAACAATCACTGTGTTCTCCCCGCAGGAGAACACAATGACTCGGTGGGAGGGATTCCCCAGAAAACAGTGTCTGTACGGGTTGCAGGAAATACATTTTCCCTGTCTATGGCCGGCCCTAGCCTTTAGAGCTGAACTCCAGCTTTACGTTCAGTCTTGCACAGTTGTACAGTCTCCTCTCTTCTCCTGAACTGAATGCACTTACCGTATATATACTCGAGTATAAGCCGAGGCACCTAATTTTACCACAAAAAACTGGGAAAACGTATTGACTTGAGTATAAGCCTAGGGTGTCCATCTGCATGCCTCACTGTGCCCATGTGCATGCCTCACTGTGCCTCACTGTTTTCATACCTCACTGAGCCCATGTGTATGCCTCACTGTTTTCATGCCTCACTGTTTTCATGCCTCACTGTCACTGTCATACCTCCCAACATGCACGGATTCTGCGTGTTTTTCCCACATTGACACTTCTTTCCCGCAGTCCCGCGATAGTGATCATTTTCCCGCATAGCAGGAATCGGAGGAAGAGGAGGCAGTGGATGAAGCACGGGAGGGAGGTATGCCCAGCGTCTCACTGAGATGCCGATGCGCGTGCCTGGCGGCCGCGATGTCCGCCAGGCACCCGCGATCGGCCGGTACACAGACAAGGACGTGGATCCCTGTGTGTAAACACAGAGATCCACGTCCTGTCAGGGAGAGGGGACCGATGCTGTGTCCCTTGTACATAGGGACACAGATCGGTCACCTCCCCCAGTCAGTCCCCTCCCCCCACAGTAGTAATCACTCCCAGGGCACACATTTAACCCCTTCCTCGCCCCTAGTGTTAACCCCTTCACTGCCAGTGTCATTTTTACAGTAACCAGTGCATTTTTATAGCACTGATCGCTGTAAAAATGACAATGGTCCCAAAATGGTGTCAAAAGTGTCCGCCATAATGTCGCAGTCACAATAAAAAAATCGCTGATCGCCGCCATTACTAGTAAAAAAAAAAAAAAAATTATAAAAATGCTATAAAACTATCCCCTATTTTGTAGGCGCTATAACTTTTGCGCAAACCAATCAATAAACGCTTATTGCAATTTTTTTTACCAAAAATATGTAGAAGAATACGTATCGGACTAAACTGAGAAAAAAAAAAAAAAAAAAATTGGGATATTTATTATAGCAAAAAGTTAAAAATATTGTTTTTTTTTTTTCAAAATTGTCGCTCTATTTTTGTTTATGGCGAAAAAAATAAAAACCGCAGAGGTGATCAAATACCACCAAAAGCTCTATTTCTGGGAAAAAAAGGACGTCAATTTTGTTTGGGAGCCACGTCGCACGACCGCGCAATTGTCAGTTAAAGCGACGCAGTGCTGAAAGCTGAAAATTGGCCTGGGCAGCAAGGGGGTTTAAGTGCCCAGTAAGTAAGTGGTTAAAACAGAAGTTTTATTTAAAAACTTCATTAGCATGTTGACCAGCAAAGAAAGTAGGAACCAAGATAGACACAATATAACCAGGTTAAAGAGGAACTCCAGTCTGCTCACATAATTTGTAATAAAAACATCTTTGCCATTCTGAAGCTTCCCTCCAAACACTTTGCATATTATTTTATATCTACTGTGATTCTGTACTTGCCAAATATGCTGCAGAAATCTCCCTCCACGGAGTCTGGCTGCAGCCATTTTAACTGTGGGCAGCTGAAGCTGCTGCCTATTCACTTCCTGGATTTACACAAACACACAGAGGCACTTCTCCAGCTCTGCAGCTCTCATTGGCCCTCTTATAACTTACCCCCCCTCCCTTTCTGGCAAACTCTCACCAGAGAGAGAGAGAGCTGTGCATGATGTTATTATAAGCCTAGGCTTTTTAACAGACAAGAAACAGGAAGTGGGCTGTAGAAGGTATTTACTGGCAGAAAAAAAATGTTTTACTATCCAAAGTTAAAACAACAAGGGCAGAAGATTTAATAGATGGAAAGTTGAAAAAATGACTGAAGGTCCGCTTTAAACTTCAGTTTAAAGGTGTATATATTGGTTTTTTTTTAAAGTTTTGGTTGGAGTAAGGAATGAATAGAACCAAAGTTTTCAATATAGCTGCAAAATGATGTAGGAAAATGTCACCTTTATCAACAGGAGAACAGCAGAGTCTTTGTTCTTTTCTAATCCTTACTTACATGTCACAATAGCATCTTTATAGCAGAGCTATAGCTGCAGCTACAAACCCCTCCGCTTGTTTTCTCTGCTGATTTGTAGCTTGCTACAGAGTTGCTGTTGGATCCGTCTACAATGTAAAAAAGATTTGCAGCTGACCAGAGACATAATGTAGACTCTACATTACGGTCAGCTGCAGATCTTTTTTGCTCCATGATCATCAGCAGATATATTGGATAACATGAATCCTGTAGCTATAACTGCACGATTAACTTTTAACCACTTAAAACGCTATTTTTCTGACAGTTGTCGTTTTCAAGTTAAAATCTTTTTTTTTTTGCTAGAAAATTACTTAGAACCCCCAAACATTATATATATATTTTTTAGTAGAGACCCTAGAGAATAAATTGGTGGTTGTTGCAATATTTTATGTCACATTGTAATTGCGCAGCGGTCTTTCAAATTGGGAAAAAATTACTTTAACCACTTCAGCCCCGGACCATTTGGCTGGCCAAAGGCCAGAGCACTTTTTGCGATTTGGCACTGTGTCGCTTTAACTGACAATTGCGACGTGGCTCCCAAACAAAATTGACGTCCTTTTTTCCCACAAATAGAGCTTTCTTTTGGTGGTATTTGATCACCTCAGCGGTTTTTATTTTTTGCGCTATAAACAAAAATAGAGCGACAATTTTTTTTAAAAAGCAATATTTTTACTTTTTGCTATAATAAATATCCCCAAAAAATATATTAAAAAAACAATTTTTTTCCTCAGTTTAGGCCGATACATATTCTTCTACATATTTTTGGTAAAAATAAAAATAAAAATTGCAATAGGCGTATATTGATTGGTTTGCACAAAAGTTATAACCTCTACAAAATAGGGGATAGTTTTATGGCATTTTTATTAATATTTTTTTTTTTTACTAGTAATGACGGCGATCAGCGATTTTTATTGTGACTGCGACATTATGGTGGACACATTTTAGGGACCATTGTATAGCGATCAATGCTATAAAAATGCACTGATTACTGTAAAAATGACACTGGCAGTGAAGGGGTTAACCAGGAGGGGGCGCTGAAGGGGTTAAGTGTGTCCTTGGGATGTGTTCTAACTGTGGGGGGGATGGGCTATGTGTGACACGACACTGATCACCGTTTCCGATTACAGGGAGCGGTGATCAGTGTCCTGTCACTAGGAAGACTGGGGAAATGCTTGTTTACATCACTATCCCTGAGTTCAGTATGAGTGTTTGCAATGCTTTTTAGGACTCTTTTTTGGGGGGGGGATTTACATGCATTTGTGGTGCGTTCACGTGTGTTGTGGTGTAAAAAGTGCAGCATGCTGTACTTGTTTTTAACACAAGTCAAAGCACCGCAATGGTGTGAACTAGGCCCATTGAAATAAAATCATTTTTCTTCGATATGCATGGGATCGCAGGCCGCAAAACCCCTCCTCCCCCCAGCTTACACCAAATAAAACACTGAGGATAAACATAAAATATAGCTTGAATAATGCCCGCTGCACTTTGGAAATAATATACAAACATTTTATTCATCAATTATCTTAACCACACATTGAATAATGAGTAAATTTTCAGGAAAAAACGTGCTTAGTCGTAGGACTCGAGCAAATATCAAAACTTCAACTATAGCCCCCCCCTTGATCCAAGGGTGACACACCACAAAGTGCCTGTGACACGGAGGGGGGTGGGGGATCAGTGTCCAACCAGCAGCAAGAGGCCCAGGTATGTGCAGCCTTATATACCCGGCCAGGTGTGTTCTAGAATCTTCTGCAGGTCACATGTTTTACCTGAACCATTCAGGTAACACCTGTACAGGTACATTTTAAAAGGGACAGTACCATATATTACAGCAAGCATTCATATGTATATTATTTATTTAAACAAACAGGCAGGGGAGGAGCAGTGGCCATGAACTCATGCACGTGGGCACATATTGCGCCCCCTTAGGAGATTCGTACTGCATTTAAAACATGGCCTGCGCCATTCTTTTTGACATCGGCCTGGAATGTTGTTACTGGAGCCTGTAGACCATGGATATGCAATTAGCGGACCTCCAGCTGTTGCAAAACTACAAGTCCCATCATGCCTCTGCCTCTGGGTGTCATGCTTGCTGCTGTCAGAGTCTCGCTATGCCTCATGGGACTTTTATATCAGGGCTTGACAAATTTGCTTGGAATCTAGGAGCCAGCTAAAAAAGTAAGGAGCCCAGAACGCGCCCCGTCCCGCCGAGCTCGCGCGCAGAAGCGAACGCATACGTGAGTAGCGCCCGCATATGAAAGTGGTGTTCAGACCACACGTGAGGTATCGCCGCGATCGGTAGAGCGAGAGCAATAATTCTAGCCCTAGACCTCCTCTGTAACTCAAAACATGCAACCTGTAGAATTTTTTAAACGTCGCCTATGGAGATTTTAAAGGGTAAAAGTTAGTCGCCATTCCACGAGCGGACACAATTTTGAAGCGTGACATGTTGGGTATCAATTTACTCAGTGTAACATTATCTTTCACAATATAAAAAAAAATTGGGCTAACTTTACTGTTGTCTTATTTTTTTATTTAAAAAAAAGTGTATTTTTTTCCCAAAAAAGTGCGCTTGTAAGACCGCTGCGCAAATATGGTGTGACAGAAAGTATTGCAACGACCGCCATTTTATTCTCTAGGGTGTTAGAATAAAAAATATATATAATGTTTGGGGGTTCTAATTAGAGGGAAGGAGATGGCAGGGAAAACAGACAGGGAAACTCCATTAGCATTGCTGGTTGTCATACCAACTGCCACCACAAGATGGCGCTAGTTCACAGAAGGAAGCATAGGCCTGCAGAAGGCCGCAAAGCCGCGGCCTCAATTACCGGCCAGCGCGGCCTGATGCGATCCCGCGGCGCGGAGGGGGGGGCACGGAGACACAGGATGCCCCAGGCGCCAGGTCGCTAATTCTAGTCGCAATGGCGACCTGGCGCCCGGGGTTTGTCGAGCCCTGATTTATATATATATATATCGCTAATTCTAGTCGCAATGGCGACCTGGCGCCCGGGGTTTGTCGAGCCCTGATTTATATATATATATATATATATATATATATATATATATATATATATATAAAAATCAGGGCTCGACAAACCCCGGGCGCCAGGTCGCCATTGCGACTAGAATTAGCGACCTGGCGCCTGGGGCATCCTGTGTCTCCGTGCCCCCGGCGCCAGGTCGCTCCGTGTAAAAAAATATATATATATATATATATATATATATATATATATATATATATATATTTTTTTTTTTTATTTATTTTTTTACACAAAATGTTTCCTTGATTATCTTTGATTATTATATTTCCTAATTATACCCTAAAAGGAAAAAAAAAAACACTGCGCTTGGAAGAAAAATTGTATAAATAAAGCTGCAAGCACTGAGAGTCCAGACACAAAAACTCCAATATAAATGTTCAAATGAAGTGCAGCGCTAAAACCGCGTTGCCTGCGACGGTGACATCATCAGGCTACTTGGATCGGTTGGTTGGATTTGTGGCCAGAGTGGAGCCCATAGGAAGGCCATTTGACTTGCTTGGATGCCGTTCAGCTGTTTTCATCCTACCAGTCTGTGAGTGCAATATTTATTACTTTGTTAACGTTTTTTGATGACACTACAATACTTGGGGGGTTATTTACGAAAGGAAAATCCACTTTGCACTATAAGTGCAAACTATAAGTGCAAAGCGCACTTGAAATTGCACTGAAAGTGCACTTGGAAGTGCAGTCGCTGTAAATCTGAGGGGTAGATCTGAAATGAGGGGAAGCTCTGCTGATTTTATTATCCAATCATGTGCAAGCTAAAATGCTGTTTATTTTCCTTGCATGTCCCCCTCGGATCTACAGTGACTGCACTTCCAAGTGCACTTTCAGTGCAATTTCAAGTGCACTTTGCACTTGTAGTTTGCACTTGTAGTGCAAAGTGGATTTGCCTTTAGTAAATAACCCCCAATGAGAGCAGTATTTTTGTTTTATCTTTGAGCACTTTTGGAGGTACATGAACACAGAGGGGGTTATTTACTAAAGGCAAATCCACTTTGCACTACAAGTGCAAACTACAAGTGCAAGGTGCACTGAAAGTGTACTTGGAAGTGCAGTCGCTGTAGATCCGAGGGGGACATGCAAGGAAAATAAAAAACAGCATTTTAGCTTGCACATGATTGGATGATAAAATCAGCAGAGCTTCCCCTACTTTCAGATCTACCCCTCAGATTTACAGCGACTGCATTTCCAAGTGCACTTTCAGTTCAATTTCAAGTGCACTTTTCACTTGTAGTTTGCAATTGTAGTGCAAGGTAGATTTACCTTTCGTAAATAACCCCCAGAGTGGTTGGAGAGAGACATTAATCCCATGTGTGCTATTTAACCACCTGTAATCCAGTGGTGAATACCGTCTGGTAAGCAGCTCAACACACTGGGGGTTATTTACGAAAGGCAACTCCACTTTGCACTACAAGTGCACTGCAAGTGCACTTAAAAGTGCATTGAAAGTACAATTTCATGTGTAGTCGCTGGAGATCTGAGGGGGCATGCAAGAAAAAGAAAAACAGCATTTTAGCTTGCACATGATTGGATGATAAAATCAGCAGAGCTTCCCCATATTTCAGATCTTCCCCTCAGATCTACAGTGACTGCACTTGCAGTGCACAGTAGATTTGCCTTTCGTAAATCACCCCCAAAGTGTGGTTCGGGGGAGCACTGCACTCCATCTGTTTTGTTGTTCAACACCACAGTCTCTGCACACAAGTGTCTCTCATCACCGATTGAGATGGAAAATACAGAATTTCTTTATGTTGAACTTTATTGGTGAAGTTATTGATTCATTCTTTTCTCTTTTCTCATGTTTGTTTTTATTCACTGAGGTTTTAGCGCTGATTATAACCTAGCCTCCTCTGTGCCTCTGACCTCTGACCTCTATAGGGCTCATGCATATGGATGTTTGCAGGCTCAAATGTGCTCTAGCATAAACTTTGCATCATTTTCCCGTTACTGGGGAGCCGAAGGTGGCGCATACAGTGAGCCACAGCAGTGAATGGCTATATGGCTTGTGCAAACATAGACACTTGCGCATGAACATATGACAAATTTTTCACATGTGGGCTCCCCAGGTACATGAAAAAGATGAAAATTGTATGCTAGAGGACATTTGCACGTGCAAACATTCAAGCGAATGTAGCCACAGGCTTGTGACTAATGGTAAATCCAACCCTCTATGCCATCTTACAGAATCTATTCATAGAGGCTGCTGTAAGGCTGGATTCACACCTATGCAGTTTTAGTACTTTTTGCATTTTGCAGATTTGCACTGCAGTCCATTTAACATGGTTTCCTATGGAACACGTTCTGTAGTGCAAATCTGCAAAATGCAAAAAGCTGAAAAATGCATAGGCCTAAAGTAAGGATAATGTAATTATATCTGTTCAGATGTATTGTAATGCCCTGTACACACAATCGGTTTTTCCGATAAACCGATTGTGTGTGGGCCCCATCTGACTTTTTTCCATCGGTGTAAAAAAATAGAACGTGTTTTAAATTTTTCCGATGGAAAAAAAAAAAACGATAGGAAATTCCGATCGTCTGTGTGGAACTCCAACGGAGAAAAAACCCACGCATGCTCAGAATCAAGTCGACGCATGCTCAGAAGCATTAAACTTAATTTTTCTCGGCTCGTCGGAGTGTTTTACGTCACAGCGTTTTGGACGGTCGGAACTTTGTCTGATGGTATGTATGCAAGACTGATAGAAGTCAGCTTCATCGGAATTCTGACGGAAAATTCCATCGGAAATCCGATCGTGTGTACAGGGCATAACAGACATTGCAGATATCTGACTTCTGAAGACCAGCTTCTCTCTAGGGATTTCTAGAGAGCCGTGCCATGAAAGAGGGAGCACTAAGGAGCTTACAAAGCCTCTGTGAACAGGTACTGGAATAGAAGGAGGTATGGCCTAGGACAAAAGCGGAGCTCCACCCTAAAGTGGAAGTTCCGCTCATCGGATTCCTCCCCCCTCTGGTGCCACAATTGGCACCTTTCAGGGGGGAGGGGGGTGCAGATACCTGTATAATACAGGTATTTGCACCCACTTCCGGGAAGAGATATCCGCAGAAAGGTGTACGGCCAGTCTTTAGAAAAGAAGAAAATGTGGATTCACTTGACAAACCCCCCAACCCCATTCAGAGGAAAATTTCATTGATTACATTTCCCTCAAGTGATGACCCACCAAGAATGAAAGTAAATCCCTTGACTAAAAAAAACCCTAATGCCGCGTACATACGACCGTTTTTCCTGTCATGCAAATAACCGTTGTTTTTCTCAACGTGATTCGTCGAGATTCCTCTCAAGCCTGCCTTGCATACACACGTTCAGGAAAAAAAACGCTTGAGCAAAGCGCGGTGACGTACAACACGTACGACAGCACTATAAAGAGGAAGTTCCATTAGGATGGCGCCACCCTTTGGGCTGCATTTGCTGATCCTCGTGTTAGTAAAGTTTGGTGAGAGACGATTTGCGCTTTTCAGCCTCGTGCTCTTCAGTCCGTTACAGCGTGACGAATGTGCCATCTCCATTCTGAACGCTAGTTTTACCAGAACGAGCGCTCCCGTCTCATACTTGATTCTGAGCATGCGTGTTTTTTTTTCCCCTTGTAAAAGCGTACACACGACCTTTTTTCACGACGTGAAAAACTACGAGGAAAAAATAGAGCAGGTTCTAAAAAAATTTCGGGCAGTTTTCTCGTTGCGAAAAATGCTCTGGAGCCTACACACGACCGTTTTTCACGACCGATCTAAAAAAAAAAAATAGGATTTTTTGTACTCACCGTAAAATCCTTTTCTCTGACATCCATGGACTGACACGGTGTCTCTTTACACTTTACACGTGGGTTATGTCCCTGCTTGCAGGAGAAGACCTAGGCAGAATGTGAAATGTTATACATACATTCTAAAAGCCAGAGCTGAACAGCCCCACCCAGGGGGCGGTCCCTCCGGTCATAACCCTCCCACTACAGTCAGCAGACTTCAGTTCGTAACAAAGCAGTACAAACTTAAAAGGAAGGGTGGGTGCCGTGTCAGTCCATGGATGTCAGAGAAAAGGATTTTACGGTGAGTACAAAAAATCCTATTTTCTCTTACCATCCATGGACTGACACGGTGTCTCTTTACACTTTACACGTGGGATGTCCCAAAGCAGTGTCAAGAGGGATGGGAGCAGTATAAATGGAAAAACCAAAACTTCACTCCAAACAAGGCAGAGCTCCTCAACGGAGGAGTCGCAACTTTAAACAACACCCTGCGGCCGAAGGAAGCATCCGAAGATGCAGCCACATTAACCTTATAAAAAACTTAAAAGGCATGAACAGACGACCAGGTCGCCGCCTTGCACACTTGTGCAACCGACGCTTGATGTCGGGAAACCCAGGAAGCACCAATTGCCCTGGTGGAATGCGCCGTTACCGGAAAGGGAGGCGCCCGCCCTTTGAGAGCATAGGCTTGAATGACGGTTTGTCTGATTCCCCTAAAAATGATGGCAGACGAAACCGCTTGGCCCTGTTATGGACCAGAGACAGTCACAAACAGTGAGTCGGACTTCCGAATAGAAGCAGTAGCAGACAGGTACACCCGTAAGGCTCGTACCACCTCCAATATGTGCAGCGCAAACTCTCTGTGATGCGATGGGTGAGGACACAAGGACGGGAGGGCAATGTCCTCATGTAGGTGAAAGGTCGACACCACCTTTGGCAAAAAAGGAAGGTCGCGGATGCAACACCGCCTTATCCTTATGGATGACCAAATATGGCGACTTGCAGGACAAAGCCGCCAACTCAGACACTCGTCAAACAGAAGTGATTGCCACTAAAAAGGCCACCTTCTGAGACAAGACAAGAGGGGAATATCCCGGATATTCCCAAAAGGAGGTTCCTGGAGGACCGAGAGCACCAAATTCAGATCCCACGGTGGGAGAGGAGGCTTGACAGGAGGGAGCACATGGCGAACCCCCAACACAAGGTGCTAACCAAGAAAAATGACCCGCTAGAGGTCGCTGAAAGAAGACGGCCAAGGCCGAAATATGATCCTTTATGGTACTCAAAGCAAGCTTTTGGGTCACTCCACACTGCAGAGGACGCAGGATTCTGGGGACGGAATACGTCCGAGGACACCAGTCCAGCGCTTCGCACATGGCGATATAAGCTTTCCAGGCACGGTGATAGATCTGCCTGGAGGAAGACTTCCGTGTCCTTAACATGGTCAAAATGACAGAGTCCGAGAGACCTCGGTCCCTCAACACCTGGCTTTTAACAGCCCTGCCGTTAAAGCCAAAGCCAGAGACTGTAAGCCGGATGAAACCTAGGACCTTGAGACTGAAGGTCCTCCCTCATCGGCAACCGCCAGGGAATGTCCGCGACGAGACGTGCCAGATCAGCGTACCAGTGATGCTGAGGCCAATCCGGAACAATTAGGATCGCCGGAGTTTATATCAGGCGATAAGGACCCTATGGGGCCACCAACGCATCCGAGGCATCGCCCAAGGATCCCTGGATCTGGCCACAACCTCGACCCTTGCGATTGAATCGAGAGGCCATCAGGTCCACATCCGGCGTGCCCCACCGTCGGTAAAGGAGTTGAAATATGCAAGGACCACTCTTCTTGGTCCGGTGTCTGGCGATTGGCGACTCCGCCTGCCCATTGTCTATGCCCAGAATGTAAAATGGCCTACAGAGCCAGCACGTTTCTTCCGGCCCTCTTCAGGATACGGACTACCTCGGAAGCCGCAGCTGAGCTCCGAGTTCCCCCTTGATGGTTTACATACGCCACCGCCGTGGCGGTGTCCGACTGGCTCCTGATAGAGCGACCCGTACTCTCTCCGACCTGAGGAGAGACACAGTCCGATGGCCCGTATTTCCAGAACAGTGATTGGTAAACGGGCTCGTCCTGAGTCCAAGGCCTGAGCCGACAGGACTCCCCAGACTCCACCCCAGCCCGTCAGGCTGGTGTCCGTCGTGAGTACCGTCCATTGGATGGGAGGGGAACGACTTTCCGGACCGAAGAGCCGAGGATCTCAACCACCATGTCAGGGGCGCCCTGACCAGGTGAATCACCTGGATCTGAAGATCCAAGGACAACGGGGATTTGTCCCAGGTGGACAAGATCTCCTTCTGCAATGTTATTTAGCGGTTGCTCCATGTGGGATCGAACCTGTGAGGTTCTGCATGCCAGTCCGGTTCACTAACCGCAGGGACAGGAGCTTCCTGCCCTCTGCAATGCCCTGGTGTGTGATTGGGCATACGGAACGGCCGCGAAGGAGGCCACCACGAGTCTCGGGACTCTCATGCAAAAAACGGATTGACAACCATTTTTGGGATGTCAGCACCCGCACCGCAGACTGAAGTGTCAGCAACTTCTCCAGAGGTAGGATACCTTTGCCTCCAAGGAGTCCAGAATCAGAACTAGATACTCCAGACACTGAGTCGGGACCAGGACTGACTCCTGAATGTTCAGGAACCACCCGAGTCCCTGAGGGTCTAATTGACGATAGTCACCTTTCCTCTAAGTCTGATCCACTTTCTGCTCTTAGCAGAAGATCATCCAGATAGCCCATGACAGCAATACCTCGCTGTAACAGAAGGCTAGAACCGGAGCAAGCACCTTGGTGAACACCCTTGGTGCCGAGGCTAGGCCAAAAGGAAGAGCCACAATCGATAGTGGACTTCTCTGATCGCAAGGCGCAGAAACTTCTGGTGACTTGGGCAGATCGGAACATGCAAGTAGGCGTCCTTGAAGTCCAAGGACGCCAGAAGAAAATCCCTTTGGTGGAGTGTAGCGATCACCGTGCGAATGGATTCCATGCGGAATTTCTGCACCTTCTCGAAGGCATTCAGGGCCTTGAGGTCCAGGATAGGTCGAACCACGTCCTATTTTTGGGACGACAAACAGATTCAAGTAGAATCCCTGAAAACTCTCCTGTGACGGAACCGGCACAATCACTCCGGACCTGATCAAATCCTGTACAGCCCCCAAGAGGGCTGCCCGACAGGTAGGAAGGAGAGGAAGATTTGAGGGAAAGAATCTGTCTGGGGGCCAGGATCGGAATACTATCCTGTATCCTGAGGTGACCACCTCGCACACCCACCAGTCGGAGATTCGGGAGGACCACCGATTCGTGACCTGCGAAGTCGTCCCTCCACCCCAGAGTCGGGCGGAGGCAAGACTTCACGCGGAGGTGGGCTTGGGAGCCACTTGTTCAGCTTACGCACCCAGGGGCACTTGTGCCCACCAGCTGCATTGCCGTCAGTCTGAGAGGGCCTACCCGTGGACTGACTGACGAAAAAACCCCGTTTTGCTGGAAAGGAAGGCCCCCGTTTGCGGCGGGCCTCCTCACCCTTGCTAGTCTAAGGAAGAAGAGTGCTTTTACCTCCCATGACATCCATGACGATGTCACCCAGAGCAGCACCGAAAGGTCTACCACCTTTAAATGGTAGATCCGTCAGGAGCTTCCTAAGGCTAGGTCAGCAGACCAGCACTTCAACCAGATAAGACGACGCAATACCACCGCCGAGACAGAGGCCCTGGATATTAAAGGGGCCGCGTCCAATGTGGCGTTGCACACATAAACCAGGCCCTGAACCAGTTGGTGGGCCAAAGCAACTGTGTCTGGAGGAAGATTATGCTCCTGTACAGCTAGGTGCAACATTTTTGCCCAACCTGTAAGTGTTTAAGACACAAGGGTCGCCGCTACCACAGGCCGTAGGGCGGATCCCAACAAGGCAAACATGGCTCTGCTCACCACTTCTGACCTCCTGTCAGTGGGGTCCTCAACTGCAGGAGTCCCCTCCATCGGGAGAGTGATGGCCTTGTTCAACCGGGCGACTGGAGGGTCGACCCTGGGGGAGAAGCCCACTTTTTAAGTAGGGCATCTTCAAGGGGTATCTGATAGACAAACGCCGCGGGACCATAAAAAAATCCTTCTGCGGCTTTTCCCAGACCTTATCAATGAGCTGGTCAAAGAAAGTTACATATGGAAAAACCTCTTTAGAAGGCCTGGCCTTAAAAGAACCAAAAGGAGACTGTATCCGCCTGAGGTTCTGCATCCGCAGCATTTTAGCTTGAGAGTGTCCCCCACCGCAGTCATGAGTACACTAACAAGCGCCCTGTCATTTACTGTCTCAGAACTGGAGTTTTCCTCATAAGGAATGTCCTGTTCAAAACCATCCAATACATTCAGAACTAGGGTCCTGAGCGGTAGTGGCTAGGCCCATATCTGAATCAGCGCACTGCCCTCATGAAGTAAAGTGGGGAGAGGGTGCTTTTTTTGCTCCCTTGCGCTTGCACACAGCTCCCATCCTGGTCAGAAATGATTCCAGGACTGCCCACAACTGGTCCCTAGGGACCGCAGTGCTGAAGCACTGCCTGTTGTCCACTGACATTTAGGGGAAGCTGGTGACAGAGACTCCATATTGCCCCCCTCTGAGACTCCTCAGATAAAAAGTCCACCCACAGGCTGTGCTGACTGAGGAGGGGGCGCCCAGGGGACTCACCAAACCGGACCAGGGACCGCTCAGTTCCGCTGTCTGTACCGCGCTGTGTCAGCGCTGGTGAGCTGTGAGGAGATTTGCGCTGTTACAGCAGCGCTAGAGGCCAAAACTAGTGCTGAAGAGCGCGCAGGCTACAAGAAAATGGCCGCCGCACTTCACTGAGGCGATCCGCGGCAAGATGGCCGCCATGACTCAGCAAAAGTGAAAAAACAGCACACACACAGCGCCACTCGGCGCTCAGGCCCCAAAATACACAAAAAAGGCCCCAAGCATATCTGCAGACCAGCATTAGCCCCTCCAAGAACAGTGTGACCCCCAGGCACCCCACACAGCACAGCGCCAGCAATGGTGACAGAGAGTGACAATGAAATACAGGGGGAGACAGGGAAAATCCCCCACAGAGAAACACACAGCCTTTTGTACTCACCTGCAGGCAGGAGAGACTACTTACCCGTCCCCTGAGGGACCCACTGGTGTGTTTCTGACAGGACTATCACAGTGCAGTACTGAGTAGCTGTCGGCCCGGTCCACCGCGAAAGATACAGTCAGTCAGGAACTGTTCAGTCTTGAGAGGACCGTGGGAGCATGAAAGCAAACCCGGCCACCCCTGGAGTCATGGGGCCTGTCGTGAACTGAGTCTCACGCACACAAGGCGAGGATCAGCACGCTCGATGGTCGGACAGGGAAGACTACGAGGATATCTTGTACCCAACCTGTTGCCCAGCCGACAGTTGATAGAAAATTCTCAAAAATAAAATAAAAAAGAATTCCAGAAAAGGAATAAAAATAGGTCAGGAGACTGGCTCCTGAGAGAGCCACGTCTTCTCCTTCTGCTAGGCAGAAAAAAACTGAAGTCTGCTGACTGTAGTGGGAGGGTTATGTCCGGAGGGACCGCCCCCTGGGTGGGGCTGTTCAGCTCTGGCTTTTAGAATGTATGTATAACATTTCACATTCTGCCTAGGTCTTCTCCTGCAAGCAGGGACATAACCCATGTGTAATGTGTAAAGAGACACCGTGTCAGTCCATGGAGGGTAAGAGAAATGCAATTTTTCTCATCATGAAAAATGGTCGTGTGTACGCGGCATTACTCCTGGTCCACACCTTTGTGTTTTTATGTGCATTTTGAGATGCACAAAAAGAAACATCCAATCCAATGGAAAAAATATATATTGCATTGCGATTAAACACAATAATGAAAATACATGAAAATGGACTACAACTAACGAAAGCATGGGCAAAGGCAGACACGGATATATGTGAACCTGGCCACTGGCAGCAAACAGGGTAGTTTTTGGGTGTTATTTGCCTATGAAACACCCAACGCCTGCCTTATACATCTGTAACAATGCAGCTGATAGGCACAGTACCAATGGGCAGCATTGCAATGTGTCATAAAAAACTTGCAATGTGGGGCAATCTTTCAACTTCCCAGCCCAAGAGCCCTCAAACTTGTTCAAAAAAATAATTGCATATGTTTACATACATTTTCAAAGCATTTGTAAGCGTTGAACCTGGAGATAAGCCCTAAATGCAAAACAGCTGCAGACATGGTATATAAGCTTCAGGATATTCAGGTACTACTGTACAGGTATGAGTCAAGTCAACTGCAAATAGAAAGTTCCTTCCAGCCGTGCCAATCAATTATTTACTCACAAAGGGTCAGCCAGAGCGAGCCCGGAGAGGGCAGGGAGTGCCCATAGAAATATGAATGTTTCCTGACCTGACAGTAAGCAGCTGGATTGTTGGTTGTTAACCACTTAACGACCGCTCACTGTATATATACGTCGGCAGAATGGCACCGACAGGCACAATCACGTAGAGCATACGTGATTGCCTTTGTACAGTTGGGGGGTCCGATCGGACCCCCCTCCTATACAGTGAGCGGTGGCTAAGTGTCCGGGAGCGTTCCGGGATGAGGGGGCAGCCATTCGTTTCTGTCCACCCCCTCGCGATCGCTCCCGGCGAATGGAAATGCCCCCTCTGTCTGTGTCAGACAGAGGGAGCAGGAGGAAGTGATGTCATCTCTGGTGCGGCGCTCACATATACCGAGCGCCGTACAAGAGAAGATATCAGGTCAGTGCACACAACACTACACTGACACCAGGACACATAGGGACATAAATCGCCCCCCCAGATCACCCCCCCAGCCCCCAGTCACAGTGTCACTGATTGCAGTGACCATTTATTTAGTGATCACTGCAATCAGTGACATTTGTGACTGTAAGGGTCCTTTCACACGGGGCGGATCCGTGCAGATCCGCCCCGTGAAGCTCCGCTTGCTCAGCGGGGATCGCTCCGTTGATCCCCGCTGAGCTGACGGATGACTGGGCGGTCCCCGCACACTGTGCAGGGACCGCCCTGTCAGAGCGCCGCTCTCCCCTATGGGGAATCGGATGACGACGGACCGTAGAGTCCGTTGTCATCCGATCCGCCGACGGAAGGAAAAATAGGGTTTTCCTCCGTCACACTTTGGCGGAGCGGAGCGGATGTCAGCGGACATGTCTCCGCTGACATCCGTGGCTCCATAGGGGTACATGGAGGATCCATTTCAGGTCCGCCTAAAAAACTGACAGGCGGACCTGAACGGACCTCCGTGTGAAAGGGGCCTTAAAGTGTCACCAAAGTTTAGTCTTAGGTCCAGTGTAGCCCCCTAACCCCCCCTAATAAAGGTTTAACCCCCTGATCACCCCCCAGATAACCCTTTCACCGCCTATCACCACTGTCGCTTAGCGATCATTTTTCTGATCGCTGTCTTAGCGTCAGTGATGCCGATCGGCAGCCAGTAATTTTTTTTTAGGTTCACCGCAGGTTTTTATAGCGTCAGGTACCCCAATATATTATCTAATAAATGTTTAACCCCCTTGATCGCCCCCCAGGTAACCCTTTCACCTCCTATCACCACTGTCGCTAAGCAATTGTTTTTCTAAACGCTGTCTTAGTGTCAGTGATGCAGATCGTAGCCAGTAATTTTTTTTAGGTTCGCCGCAGGTTTTTATAGCGTCAGGTACCCCAATATATTATCTAATAAAGGTTTAACCCCCTTGATCGCCCCCCAGGTAACCCTTTCACCCCCTATCACCACTGTCACTAAGCGATCATTTTTCTAAACGCTGTCTTAGTGTCTGTGATGCAAATCGGTAGCCGGTAATTTTTTTTAGGTTCGCCGCAGGTTTTTATAGCGTCAGGTACCCCCATATATTATCTAATAAAGGTTTTAACCCCCTGATTGCCCCTAGTTAACCCTTTCACCAGTGATCACCATATAAGTGTTACGGGTGACGCTGGTTAGTTAGTTTGCTTTTTATAGTGTCAGGGCACCCGCCGTGTATATAACCCAATAAAGGTTTAACCCCCTGATCGCCCGGCGGGTGATATCAATTAGGTTTTAGGCCTCATGCCCACGGGCGTTTTTTCAGCCGCGTTTTTGAGCGTTTTTTACAGCTTAAAAACGCCTGTCCATGTTAGTCTATAGCTTCATGTCCACCTAGGCGTTTTTGAGCTGTAAAGAGCATAGGCGTTTGTAAGCTGTAAAAAAAACCCAGGGCCAGTGCGTTCCTCAGCGTCAGAATTAGGCAGAAAAAAACGCGAGCGTCAAAAAACGGGCAAAAACGCGCACTAACGCACGGTCGCGTTTTTAGCTCCGACGTTTTTTTTTTTTTTTTTTTTTTTTTTTTTTTAAAAAAAATATTTACAATAACATGGACAGGCGTTTTTAAGCTGCAAAAAACGCAGCTGTAAAAACGCCAGTGGGCATGAGGCCTTAGCGTCAGAGAGGGTCTGAGTCACACCCCAGGCAGCGTCAGGTTAGTGCCAGTAACGCTAACACCCACGCGTGAAGCATACACCCCCCTTAGTGGTATAGTATCTGAACAGATCAATATCTTATCTGATCAGATCTATACTAGCGTCCCCAGCAGTTTAGGGTTCCCAAAAACGCAGTGTTAGCGGGATCAGCCCAGATACCTGCTGGCACCTGCGTTTTGCCCCTCCGTCCAGCCCAGGCCACCCAAGTGCAGTATCGATCGATCACTGTCACTTACAAAACAAAAACACACATAACTGCAGCGTTCGCAGAGACAGGCCTGATCTCCAGTGCTGTAGGAGGTGATTTCACCACCACAGTTAAAAAAAAAAAGCAAATATGCCGAAGCATTGGGGCAGCAGGGGCGGAGGAGCGATTTTGCTCCTAATGCCGCGTACATACGGTCGAAATTCCGACGGAGGCTTGCCCGTGGAAAAGTCCGACCATGTGTGTGCGGCATAACTTTTTTGCGGGAGGATGCCCCCATGCTTCGGCATATATAAATGGTGCGTGTATGCCCATCATTGGAAGTGGGTGGATGAAGGGCGGTATTCTAATGGTGGGCATACCCACCGATCAATCTCTTTTTTCGTTCAGCCAACTGGCTGCATGAAATAAAAAGATTACAATACATGTCCAACAAGGACCAGCAACGTATTGGTATGTTGCTGGACTTTGAATGTTTATACCAGAATGATGCCTGCGGGTTTAGGTATCATCTTGGTATCATTCTTTTCAGCCTGCGGCCGGCTTTCATGTAAAAGCAATCCTAGCGGCTAATTAGCCTCTGGACTGCTTTTACAAGCAGTGGGAGGGAATGCCCCCCCCCCCGGATATAAAAAGCGCCATTGGGAAATTGGGAAAGCATTTTATCACACCGATCTTGGTGTGGTCAGATGCTTTGAGGGCAGAGGAAAAATCTAGGGTCTAGAAGACCCCAGTTTTTTCAAAAAAAGAGTACCTGTCACTACCTATTGCTATCATAGGGGATATTTACATTCCCTGAGATAACAATAAAAATGATTAAAAAAAAATACTTGGAAGGAACAATTTAAAAATAAAATAGCAAAATTAATAATAAAAAAAAAGCAAAAAAAAAAAAGCACCCCTGTCCTGCCCTGCTCTTGCCCAATGGCGAACGCAAGCGTCGGTCTGGCGTCATATGTAAACAGCAATTGCACCATGCATGTGAGGTATCACCGCGAAGGTCAGATCGAGGGCAATCATTTTAGCAGTAGACCTCCTCTGTAAATCTACTGGGGTAACCTGTAAAGGCTTTTAAAGGCTTTTAAAAATGTATGTAGTTTGTCGCCAATGCGCGTTTGTGCGAAATTTTAAAGCATGTCGTGTTTGGTATCTATGTACTCGGCCTAAGATCATCTTTTTTATTTCATCAAACATTTGGGCAATATAGTGTGTTTTAGTGCATTAAAATTTAAAAAAGTGTATTTTTTAACCCAAAAAATGCGTTTGAAAAATCGCTGCGCAAATACTGTGTAGAACAAAAAAAATGCAACACCCACCATTTTAATCCGTAGGGCCTTTGCTTTAAAAATATATATAATGTTTGGGGGTTCAACATAATTTTCTTGCAAAAAAAAAAATGTTTTCATGTAAACAAAAAGTGTCAAAAAGGGCTTTGTCTTCAAGTGGTTAGAAAAGTGGATGTAAGCTTCCTAATGTTGTGTATAAAATGCCAGAACAGTTCAAAACCCCCCCAAATGACCCCATTTTGGAAAGTAGACACCCCAAGCTATATACTGAGAGGCATGTCGAGTCCATGGAATATTTTATATGTTGACACAAGTTGCGGAAAAACGACAATTATTTTTTTTTTTTTTTGCACAAAGTTGTCACTAAATGATATATTGCTCAAACATGCCATGGGCATATGTGGAATTACACCCCAAAATACATTCTGTTGCTTCTCCTGAGTACGGGGATACCACATGTGTGAGACTTTTTGGGAGCCTAGCCATGTACGGGACCCCAAAAACCAAGCACCGCCTTCAGGCTTTCTAAGGGTGTAAATTTTTGATTTCACTTCTCACTGCCTATCACAGTTTCGGAGGCCATGGAATGCCCAGATAGCACAAAACCCCCCCAAATGACCCCATTTTGGAAAGTAGACACCCCAAGCTATTTGCTGAGAGGTATTGTGAGTATTTTGCAGATCTCGCTTTTTGTCACAAAGTTTTGAAAATTGAAAAAAAATATATATATATATATATATATTTTCTTTCTTCATTTTCAAAAACAAATGAGAGCTGTAAAATACTCGCCATTCCTCTCAGCAAATAGCTTGGGGTGTCTATATTCCAAAATGGGGTCATTTGGGGGGGTTTTGTGCGATTTTGGCATTTTATGGCCTTCGAAACTGTGATAGGTAGTGAGGAGTGAAATCAAAAATTTGTGCCTAGAAATCCTGAAGGGGGTGCTTGGTTTTCGGGGTCCCGTACGCGGCTAGGCTCCTAAAAAGTCCCACACATGTGGTATCCCCGTACTCAGGAGAAGCAGAAAAATGTATTTTGGGGTGCAATTCCACATATAACCATGGCATGTGTGAGCAATATATCATTTAGTGACAACTTTTTGTAATTTTTTTTTTTTTTTTTTGTCATTATTCAATCACTTGGGACAAAAAAATATATATTCAATGGGCTCAACAGGCCTCTCAGCAATTTCCTTGGGGTGTCTACTTTCTAAAATGGGGTCATTTGGGGGGGTTTTGTGCTATTTTGGCATTTTATGGCCTTCGAAACTGTGATAGGTAGTGAGGAGTGAAATCAAAAATTTGCGCCCTTAGAAATCCTGAAGGCGGTGCTTGGTTTTCGGGGGCCCGTACGCGGCTAGGCTCCCAAAAAGTCCCACACATGTGGTATCCCCGTACTCAGGAGAAGCAGCAAAATGTATTTTGGGGTGAAATTCCACATATAACCATGGCATGTGTGAGCAATATATCATTTAGTGACAACTTTTTGTAAATTTTTTTTTTTTTTTTAGTCATTATTCAATCACTTGGGACAAAAAAATAAAAAATTCAATGGGCTCAACATGCCTCGCAGCAATTTCCTTGGGGTGTCTACTTTCCAAAATGGGGTCATTTGGGGGGGTTTTGTACTGCCCTGTCATTTTAGCACCTCAAGAAATGAGATAGGCAGTCATAAATTTAAAGCTGTGTAAATTTCAGAAAATGTACCCTAGTTTGTAAACTCTATAACTTTTTGCGTAAACCAATAAATATACGCTTATTGACATTTTTTTTTACTAAAAACATGTGGCTGAATACATTTTGGCCTAAATGTATGACTAAAATTGAGTTTATTCGATTTTTCTTATAACAAAAAGTAGAAAATATCATTTTTTTTCAAAATTTTTGGTCTTTTTCCGTTTATATCGCAAAAAATAAAAATCGCAGAGGCAATCAAATACCATTAAAAGAAAGCTCTATTTGTGGGAAGAAAAGGACGCAAATTTTGTTTGGGTACAACATTGCATGTCCGCACAATTTACAGTTAAAGCAGCGCAGTGCAAAATTCTGAATTCACCTCTGGTCCTCTAGCTACCAAATGGTCCGGGGCTTAAGTGGTTAATCATGTAATGTGTTTGGGCGCCGTTACTGTGATCAGTCTGTAAACTTTCCTAATGCAATTTAGTTAGTAGAAATTGCAGCTCTCCTGGAGACACCGCACAATCATAATCACAAGGGTTGGGCAAGGTTTAGGCCTCATGCCCACTGGCGTTTTTACAGCTGCGTTTTTTGCAGCTTAAAAACGCCTGTCCATGTTATTGTAAATATTTTTTATTTTTTTTGAAAAAAAACAAAAAACGTCGGAGCTAAAAACGCGACCGCGCGTTAGTGCGCGTTTTTTGCGCGTTAGTGCGCGTTTTTGCGTGTTTTTTGACGCTCACGTTTTTTTCTGCCTAATTCTGATGCTGAGGAACGCACTGGCCCTGGGTTTTTTTTACAGCTTACAAACGCCTATGCTCTTTACAGCTCAAAAACGCCTAGGTGGACATGAAGCTATAGACTAACATGGACAGGCGTTTTTAAGCTGTAAAAAACGCTCAAAAACGCGGCTGAAAAAACACCCGTGGGCATGAGGCCTTATTGTAATAAGCTTTGGGCAAATTCCCTCTCAAATAACGTTTCTAAACACTGCCCCTAAACTGAGTCAATTTAATGTATGACCCATGGTTTCCGTCTTTTTTTTCATAAAGCTAAGTGTCTGAAAAAGCAATGAGTTTTACTTGATGTGCATTGCTTTTTGATTAAAGAGACACTGGTTAAAAAAATAAATAAATGCAAATGAAAAAACGCATGGGAAAAAAACTGTAGATGAAAGAAGTTATAGGACTTTTCAGTACGGACTTCCTTTTTCAGCCAATCTTTCCTTTTTTGTATAGCTACCACTAGGTTGGCATAGGGATACTGCAAAAGAGCATAAGCGTCTGCAAAAGGGCAGCAAACATTTTTGTGCGTTGCAGGATAGCATGTAATTTTGCACACAAGTGTGAACGAACTCTAATGCCTTGTACACACGATCGGATTTTCCGTCGGGATAAACTCAGACGGATTTTTCAGACGGAATTCCGTTCAAGCTGTCTTGCATACAATTACACACTGTCACACCAAATTCCGACCGCCAAGAACGCGGTGACGTACAACACTACAACGAGCCGAGAAAAATTAAGTTCAATGCTTCCGAGCATGCGTCGACTTGATTCTGAGCATGCATGTTTTTTTTCTCTGTCGGAGTTCCCTACAGACGAATGGAATTTCCGATTGGAATTTTTTCCGTCAGAAAAAAAGAGAACATGTTCTCTTTCTAAATTCCGACAGAAAAAAGTCAGATGGGGCACACACACAGTCGGAATATCCGATGAAAAAATTCCATCTGACTTTTTCCATCGGTAATTCCGATTGTGTGTACAAGGCATAAGGGCTCATCTACACAGGGTAGCTGAAAACCTTTTCTGGAAACTGACAGCTGGAAACCGACAGTGAAAAATATCCATTTTACAACATACTGGGGGTTATTTACTAAAGCAAAATCCACTTTGCACTGCAAGTGCACTTGTAGTATGAACCCAGACTCATTTTTTGTGTTTCCAATATGGATCCCATCATGAGCATGTGTGAGAAAATGCTCCTGATGTTGCTGAGGCTCTGAAGACGTAGAAAATTGCGTGAGAGGACCAGAGTATGCCGCTACTGGACTCATCCACTGATGCAGGCAACAGCATGTGGTGAAATTTGTGTTTTTTCAACATTTTTATATGTTCAAAAATTATCAGAAATGTTTTTGCCCTTTAACTACTTGCCGCCTGCCGGCCGCCAAATGGAGGCTGTGTGGTGTGACTCTTGTTCTGGGCGGGCGTCATATGATGTCCTTGCCTTCCCGGGCCACTAGGGGGCGCGCTCCTGCCGCGTCACTGGGGACCTGATGCGCGTGCCCGGCAGCCCAGTAACTGAGCAGGACCGTGGATCTGTGTGTGTAAACACACAGATCCACGTCCTGTCAGGTGAGAGGAGACCGATGGTGTGTTCCTTGTACAGAGGAACACTGATCACTCTCCTCCCCTTGTGAGTCCCCTCCCCCTACAGTTAGAATCACTCCCTAGGGAACACATTTAACCCCTTGATTGCCCCCTAGTGTTAACCCCTTCCCTGCCAGTCACATTTATACAGTAATCAGTGCTTTTTATAGCTCCGATCGCTGTATAAATGTGAATGGTCCCAAAATAGTGTCAAAACTCTTCAATATGTCCGCCGCAATATCGCAGTCATGATAAAAATCGCAGATCGCCGCCATTACTAGTAAAAAATAATATAATAATAAAAATGCTATAAATCTATCTCCTATTTTGTAGATGATATAACTTCTGCGCAAACCAATCAATATACGCTTATTGCGTTTTTTTTTACCAAAAATATGTAGAAGAATACATATCGGCCCAAACTGAGGAAAAAAAATATAAAAAAAAAAATATATATTTATTATAGCAAAAAGTAAAAAATATTGTGTTATTTTCAAACTTGTCACTCTTCTTTTGTTTATAGCGCAAGAAATAAAAAGTGCAGAGGTGATCAAATACCACCAAAAGAACGCTCTATTTGTGGGGAAAAAAAATTACAAAAAAATTCATTTGGGTACAGTGTTGCATGATTGCGAAATTGTCATTCAAAGTGTGACAGCGCTGAAAGCTGAAAAATTGCTTGGGCAGGTAGGGGGTCAAAGTGCCCGATATTGAGGTGGTTAAAAAAACGTATAAACACAAACGCGCATAACAAGGCTTACCGCGGTTTCAAGCCCAAGGCGTTTGAAATGCCAGTAAACTACAGTCCTGGATGCTTTTAAAAAAAAAAATGGCTGCAACCTCAACTGCCCCTAAACTATGATAAACTACTGGGTGTACATGTACACATAAGATAACAGAGGAGAGTTCAGAGACAGTTTAGTTTCAGTTTAGCAGCTGCAGTGTACATGAGGCCTTAAAGCAGAGTTCCCCCCAAAAGTGGAACTTCCGCTTTAAGCACTCCTCGCCCCCTTACATGCCACATTTGGCATGTAATTTTTTATGGGGGGGGGTGTGGGGGCCTCGGTAGGAGTGGGACTTCCTGTCCCACTTCCTCCTTCCGCCCAGGGACCGCCTCGGCAACTCCTCCTTTCGCCTTAGGCGGCCCCTCCCTCTAGGCGATCTCCTGGGACACGTGACAGGTCCCAAATCGCCTGTCCACTCAGGGAGCGCAGAGCCGCTCGCGCATGCGCAGTGCGTGCCCGGCCATGAACTCGAAAGCTGTCACGGCCGGGTGCCCACAATGTGAATGGAGGCGCCGGCGGAGAGAGGGTGGAGAGGAGTGACGCTCCGGGCGGCCGCATCGCTGGACCGCGGAGCAGGTAA
Source organism: Rana muscosa (assembly GCA_029206835.1). Classification (NCBI taxonomy): domain Eukaryota; kingdom Metazoa; phylum Chordata; class Amphibia; order Anura; family Ranidae; genus Rana; species Rana muscosa. The sequence goes on along the minus strand of CM055127.1, from coordinate 61,229,941 downwards.
GTGTCTGTATATTAAAAGTCAGCAGCTCCACTTTTTGTAGCTGCTGACTTTTAATAAACCTAAAAAGGCTGGAACTCCCCTTTAAAATGCCCCTGTGAACAGTTCCTTACTCAAGTATGCCACATTTTTTACATTAAACGAATGAATTCAGAAATAGTAAAAAAAAAATTCACAAATGTAAACGGGACAATATTGTGTAATGAAGATTACAGCATGTCTCCCCCACCTCTGTGTATGCACCCCATGGTTATCTGTTGATCTTACAGCAAGTATTTTTTTTTGGTTATACACACTGCTCAGCAATCTGAGGATGCACTTGGCAGTGATACTGAAATGTATTGTTACCAAGAATCTGCAGGCCTTTATGGACTGATGTTAGTTTTGGCAGAACTATTAGCAAAAACTGACACCGAGCTGAAACCGCTTTTCTGTAACACAAAGCAAAAAGAACTGACACTATGCCAGGTGCAATAACCCCTTAGTATGCAATTATTTTTTCTTCATCATTACTAGACTATAATACCGTATATACTCAAGTATAAGCCGACCCGAATATAAGCAGAGGCACCTAATTTTACCACAAAAAACTGGGAAAACGTATTGACTCGAGTATAAGCCTAGGGTGTCCATCTGCATGCCTCACTGTGCCTCACTTTGCCTCAGTGTGTCCATGCACATGCCTCACTGTGCCCATGCTTCACTGACTCATGACTAGACTGACGTTTAACATGGGAGTCTACGGAAGGGGTGCCCGGCTTTGAAAAATCGGTGCTCCCCGGCCATAGGTCCCCTAGACAACAAACTTTGCACACTTGTAGAGGAGAAATATGGCTACATGTGTGCAAAGTTTCGGGTCCAGGGGACCTACGACCGGCCAGTACCAGGTCCTCAAACTCACCAGAGATATTACCGTTTAACATGGGAGTCTATGGAAGGGGTGCCCGGCTTTGAAAAATCGGTGCTCCCCGGCCGTAGGTCCCCCGGACAACAAACTTTGCACACTTGTAGAGGAAGCTACATGTGTGCCAAGTTTGGGGTCCAGGGAACCTACGGCTGGCCAGTACCGGGTCCCCAAAGTCCGGGAGATCAGGCGCAAAAAGGTAACTCGAGTATAAGCCGAGGGGGGCATTTTCAGCACAAAAAAAATGTGCTGGAAAACTCGGCTTATACTCGAGTATATACGGTAATTTAAATTCTATATAGTTGCTTTGAATCACTGCACTCTGTACATCATCGTTGCTTTCTGCATCTTACCAAATAAGTTATATATACACTATATTGTCAAAAGCATTGAGACGCCTGCCTTTACACGCACATGATCTGTAATGGTATCCCAGTCTTAGTCCGTAGGGTTCAATGTTGAGTTGGCCCACCCTTTGCAGCTATAACATTTTCAACTCTTCTGGGAAGGCTGTCCACAAGGTTTCGGAGTGTGTCTATGGGAATGTTTGACCATTCTTCCAGAAGCGCATATGTGAGGTCAGGCACTGATGTTGGAAGAGAAGGCCTGGCTCGCAGTCTCCAATCTAATTCTTCCCAAAAGGTGTTCTATAGGTTTGAGGTCAGTTCTCTGTGAAGGCCAGTCAAGTTCCTCCACCCCAAACTCGCTCATCTATATCTTTATGGACCTGGGTTGTATACTGGTGCGCAGTCATGTTGGAACAGGAAGGGGCCATCCCCAAACTGTTCCCACAAAGTTGGGAGCATGAAATTGTCCAAAAGTTCCCTTCACTGGAACCAAGGGGCCAAGCCCAACCCCTTGGATGACAGGCTAGTAAATTTTCGGCGGACAACGGCTGCACGTCTGATTTTCGTATGGTCAGTACACAAATCCGTTACACAAAAGTCGAAAGTACAAACACACATGCTCTGAATCAATGCTCACCAAACACGAAATTAGCAGAAGGGGTCCAAAGGGTGGCGCTCAAGAGCTGAAATTCCTCGTAGTACGTCACTGCTTTTGTGTTTGTGGCAAGACAATTGTGTAACGTTAGTATGCAAGACAAGATCCTGGCACAAGCCCTTATGACAAAAATCAGACGCTTGGTTGGTCAGCAATCATATCGTGTGTACGAGGCTTAAGGCTGGCCATACATGATCAAATTTCGAAAGAATTTTCTTTTGAAAACCAGAAATGTTGTGCGTTTTTTGATCCGATGATGCCACCTTTGATTTCGAAATTCGACCAACCAAGCCTTCAATTTCACCTCCTGTTGCTACAGAAAATAATTTTCGCGGCTGGGAATCTTCGTTTCTTTACCAAAATGTTCTTTTCTTGCACAAGATAATCGTGAATTTTTCTAAAAATTTCCAACATGCCCGATTACTCAAATTCGATGGCCGCACGAAAATCGGTTGTTGCTGCAGTCCACTAATGGTGCGAAATTCGAACGAAAATTCTTAGATAAGATTTTCGAAAGAAAATTCTTTCAAAATTTGATCCATATATGGCTTGCCTAAACTGGCAATGCAATATCACATAACAGACAAAAAAATTGACATTACTGGGCAGACAAACCAGATTTTCTTGAATAACTCTCCCAAACCAGCTCCTATATTACTGCTCTGCAGCCAGAGAAGCAAGACAGTTAACATAACTTCACTGAGTACAGATCTGCAACCTAACCCTAAAAGCTGAACTCCAGGCCAACAGCTAAAAAGAACTGATGGAATACACATCCTGTAAAGGATACATTTTGCCTGTCTAAGGATTTGCATTTCTGTCCATCCAGTGCACAGGTGAATGACACCATACTGCAATTGAAGTAAATCAAAAGGCAATTTAATTAAAAAAAAAAAAAATTATAAAGAAGGAGAGGGTTGAACCGCTGTCTATTTTTTCTTTTTGCCAACTATGTCTCAATAGGGAGATTTTCCCTCACTTCCTGTACTCTAGTCTCGACAGGAAGTGAGAGGATATCTTTCAAAATGTGAGGGACATTACAACTGTCATGGAATTGAGTGTCCCCATTGGATGATTTCCTCTCGACTCCTGTTCTGGTGGCAACTCCAAGTTTTGGATTTACCCTCACTTTTATTGCCAGTACCACCAATGACCAGGATAATTAGAGAACATTAATATTTTAAATAGGGGCACAAAAACAGGGGGAAAAAACTCCCATCCTAGGCCACAGGCTGTGTCCCGCGCCACCATATTTCCATTCTAGGTCATTGGGAGGTGGCTGTCCCTTCCAAGTTCTTGAAGCCGGCCCCTGATGTATTGCCGCCAAGTCCACCCTCCAGCAGATGTGTATCTGCAGCCTCATATGATATGCGGCAGGGAGAGTAGGACACGTCATTTTTTAACATAAATTACAGGGCGGAGAGCAGTGTTAATTTTGGCAGCAAATTTCGATTTAGTTTTAGTCTTAGGACTAAAATGTCATTTTAGTTTTAGTGCCATTTTAGTCTTCTGCAATTGTTTTAGTTTTAGTCATATTTAGTCGACTAAATCTCCAATAGATTTTAGTCAACCAAAATGTCCTACGTTTTAGTCGACTAAAATCTCCAGTACATTTTAGTCGACTAAAACTAATTTTAGTCGTCTAAAATCGAATGGGTGTAATTAAATTGTAATGCATTAGTTAACATTTCTCTACAATTTCCAAACTCATTATATACTGCTGGAGTGAAGAATCAAATATGTTATTATTTATGGTATTGAGGTATGAACATGCACTACAGACCAGTGTTCATTTTGAAGTCAAATTTCAATTTAGTTTTAGTCATAGTCTTTTGACTAAAATGGCATTTTAGTTTTGGTCCCATTTTAGTCTTTTGACTAAAATGCCATTTTAGTTTTAGTCGTATTTTAGTCATCTCAATTGTTTTAGTTTTAGTCGTATTTTAGTCGACTAAAATAGTATTCATTTAGTCGACTAAAATGTTTTAGTCGACTAAATTAACACTGCCGGAGAGTGAAGTTCTTCTTTATTTTAATATAATGGCGACAAGGGTGTAAAGGTCTTCTTTATTTTAATATAAAATGACAGGTAAAGGTCAACAGCAGACTGATGAACGTCCCCCCGCTTTTATTAGCATGTGTCTTGTTCTTGCATGCAGAACTCCTAATTGGTTCCCTGCAAGGAACTCATACCCAGTAAATTCTAGGTACTTACACTAGCTGCATACAAAAAAACAAAAAACAAAAACACATTTAGCCCCATGCACACGAGACGCAGGTGCAAACTCTGCTGAACACACGTTTTTAAACGCTGAAACCGGCGTTTATAAACGCGCGTTTAGCGGCGTTTAACCGCGTTTGCGTTTATAAGCGTTTCATCATAGACCCTCCCTAAGCTCAAAAAAATAGTAAATTTTAACCATTTCAGCCAGTTTGTGAGACCAGAGTGAGTAGCAGCAGCTGAGAGAGCAGCAGTGTACTTGTATTTAGCGTATCACTTGCCACATCATCTGCCACAAGTTGTGGATTGTCCACTTGCCACGTCACCTGCCACGTCACCTGGCCACATCACCTGGCCACGTCACCTGGCCACGTCACCTGCCACAAGTTGTGGATTGTCCACTTGCCACGTCACCTGACCACATCACGTGCCACGTCACCTGCCACAAGTTGTGGATTGTCCACTTGCCACGTCACCTGCCACAAGTTGTGGATTGTCCACTTGCCATGTCACCTGGCCACATCACGTGCCACGTCACCTGGCCACGTCACCTGCCACAAGTTGTGAATTGTCCACTTGCCACGTCACCTGCCACGTCACCTAGCCATGTTACCTGCCCACATTACCTGCCACGTCATCTAGCCACGTCACCTGCCACAAGTTGTGGATTGTCCACTTTCCACATCACCTGGCCACATCACGTGCCACGTCACCTGCCACAAGTTGTGAATTGTCCACTTGCCACATCACCTGCCACGTCACCTGGCCACGTTACCTGCCACGTCACCTGGCCACGTCACCTGGCCACGTCACCTGCCACGTCACCTGCCACGTCACCTGGCCACGTCACCTGCCACAAGCTGTGGATTGTCCACTTGCCACGTCACCTGGCCACATCACCTGACACAAGTTGTTGATTGTCCACTTGCCACGTTACCTGCCACAAGTTGTGGATTGTCCACAATGCAATGCAAGCAATTACAGTTTTCTTTTATATTTTTTAATAGTTTTTCATCATTTGCCATCATTTTTGAGATTTCTAATGTTAAAAAATAGGTCACCTTTAAAAACGCTTATAAACGCAAACGCGGCAAAACGCCGGTACCGCGTTTAGCAGCATTTAGCGTCTGAAACGTGGAAAACTTTTGCGTCTGAACCCATTTTTTTGCTTCTGGAAAAACGAGGTTAAACGCAACTGCTTGTAAACGCCAAAAAACGAGAGTGTGTGCATGGACACATAGGATAACATTGAATGGGTTCAGGAGCAGTTGAAAAAAGCGTCCAACTGCCTCTGAACGCGCGTTCAACAGCAAATAACAGCGTCTCGTGTGCATGGGGCCTTAGCCTGGAAGAAAAAAAAATGTTTGCCACCACCACCACCACCACATCTAAGAACTGGAAAGCTGCAATATATTACATTTTTGGGTTCAGTTATTCTTTAACACTTCATTGGAACCTTTTTTCATTAAAGTAGTTGTAAACCCATATTAAAAAATAAATAAATACTTACCTTAGATCAAAGCTGTTGCAGCGGTCCCCGTACACCGCTGTGACCGGCGACATGTCTCCCAGAGTTATTTCCGGGTTTGTGGGCCCCGGCGCTGTGATTGGCCGGAGCCGCGATGACGTCATGCACGTGGGAGCCGCCAGTCATGGCACAAGCCCTTTAGAAATGGCACGATAGTGCCGTTTCTTCAGTGCGCATGCGCCAATGACGTTGGCGCAAGCGTATATGGTAAATATCTCCTAAACCGTTTAGGAGATATTTACAGTACCCACAGGTAAGCCTTATTATAGGCTTACCTGTAGGTACAAGTGGTGTAACAGGGTTTACAACCACTTTAAGGCTAGGTTCACAGCTGCAATCTGATTTTGATCAAACTTTCAGTGCGGTTATGTAGTCCAACGTGGACATGGTTTGCATATTGTATGGTGCCAAAACTGTGCTGGAATCACACCAAAGTAATACAGGAATCTCTTCCAAAATCGGGCCGTGCTGAGTTACACTGATGTGAATGGGCACCATTGGAAAAAATGTGATTTCCATTGTCATGTGATTCTGTGTGACTGTGCTGCTGGTTTAGCCAAGTGGCGTTGGCCCTGAACTATGTAGGCACCATCATACAGGAGGTCAATCAGCCACAGCTCAAGGAACCCCCAGCAACCTCTGAAGGAACCCTAGCAATACACAGAACCCTGGTTAAAAAAATGGCTGGTTATAAGGTTCTGTATTTACAGATTTTCAGTTTTGTTTGTTCTGGTGCTTGAACTCATTGGACTTGCATCTTTTTTTTCCAACCTGATTAACTGTAACTATGCAACTTAAAAGCTGAGAGGTGTCAGAGCATATTATGCATTTATTTCCAGAACATCCCATTTACAGTTTAGGTGATACTGTATTATTACAATTGCACACATCAGCTATTTTCAGGTTAATTAAATGAAGACACATTCTTCAGAATATGACTTTCTTGGCACATTTCCCAGAATGCTGTGCACACACCATGTGATCTGTGGGAGTGCGGTGTTTCATGATATAACTGCACTGCAAAATTAGCTTGGTTTATTCCGAGCCTACGAATGTCTTTAAGTCGCCAGTCACATACAAGAATTAGCTGATGCATCCTGTTGTACTGTCCTGTTCATGTGCAAATTATACTTATGCTGTCTCTCATTAGGAAGATAGAAAAAGTCCTGGACAGCCGCACACCGTTAAAGGCATCTTTATTGATATCTTGTGTAGCAGATGAAATCCAATACAGTTACTTCATGTTACAGAAAACAGGAAAAACTGCAGACGCGTTTCACACCGTATGAAGGTGCTTAATCATAGCTATGATTAAGCACCTTCATATGGTGTGAAACGCATCAGCAGCTTTTCCTGTTTTCTGTAAAATGAAGTAACTGTATTGGATTTCATCTGCTACACAAGATATCAATAAAGATGCCTTTAATGGTGTGCGGCCGTCCAGGACTTTTTCGTCCTTCCTAATTTGTTGCAGAGCCAGCACCTGTAACTTCCTAAAAGGGTGTGTGCTTTAGAGGTCTGGGGCTTGGAGCGGCAATTCTTCTCTGTGCTGTCTCTCATGTTAACTTAGAAAAATTGAAAAACTGTTTAATTATTGATTATTAAGCAGTTGTCCTGGTATAGGTGTTGAAAAATTCCAAGCTGGGATCAAAAATGTGCATGGTATTTACAGGACCAGCGGCATTAAATTTGCTGCCAAGCTCCGCCCCCGTGCGTCGCTACGCTCGCAGGGAATGGAGCCTGGCACACAGGGCATCGGGTGGAGGACACAGCCTGCAGACACAGCGGCTGGGGACATCACAGGATCCTGGGGACAAGATGAGTAACCTGCACCAGGATCCTGCAATGCAATCCAGAGTGTGGCTCAAGGTTACCGCTAATGGTACTGAAATTTAACCCCGAGCCACCCTCAGGAATACCGGCAGGGAGGTTAATGTACGTAGACCTTTTTGACAAGTTATAACTTTTGCCTATCATTATATGATGTTGGTTGACATTTGTGATGCCATACTATTTTGTACAATGTGCTTACCTTAAATAACATTTTTTTTTTTAAAAGAGCATGAAGTGATGAGAAATTTCTCCAGCAGGGAAATTAAAAACAAAAAACATTTTTAATAGAGAGAAGAAGGACTAGAACTTCTAACACTGTTCTTATTGCTGTTCTTATTGCAACTGTACCTCACTCTCATCAAACTATACATGCACATTTTTGTGCAAGTCATAGTAATAAATCCACATTCCGAAAAATTGATTACCACTATCAATGCATTAAATAGCTGGGAATGGGAAAAAAATCAGTGAATCATGAACTAGTATCGTAGGACATTTATACATTATATTTGCGGTTCATTTCAGGATAGAAATCTGTGTGATCAGCCAGATCGGTGAATGTGTACGTGAAATGTCACAACAATAAACCCGAAACTGTAAGGCCCCATGCACACGAGACGCAGGTGCAAACTCTGCTGAACACACGTTTTTAAACGCTGAAACCGGCGTTTAAAAACACGCGTTTTGACGCGTTTGCGGCCGCGTTTAACCGCGTTTGGCGGCGTTTTACCGCGTTTGCGTTTATAACCATTTCAGCCAGTTTGTGAGACCAGAGTGAGTAGCAGCAGCTGAGAGAGCAGCGGTGTACTTGTATTTAGCGTATCACTTGCCACATCACCTACCACAAGTTGTGGATTGTCCACTGGCCACGTCACCTGGCCACGTCACCTGGCCACATTACCTGCCACGTCACCTGGCCACGTCACCTGCCACAAGTTGTGGATTGTCCACCTGCCACGTCACCTGCCACGTCACCTGGCCACGTCACCTGCCACAAGTTGTGGATTGTCCACTTGCCACGTCACCTGGCCATGTTACCTGCCACGTCACCTGGCCACGTTACCTGCCACGTCACCTGGCCACGTCACCTGCCACAAGTTGTGGATTGTCCACTTGCCACGTCACCTGGCCACATCACGTGCCACGTCACCTGGCCACGTCACCTGCCACAAGTTGTGGATTGTCCACTTGCCATGTCACCTGCCACGTCACCTGGCCACGTCACCTGCCACAAGTTGTGGATTGTCCACTTGCCACATCACCTGGCCACGTCACCTGGCCACGCTACCTGCCACGTCACCTAGCCACGTCACCTGCCACAAGTTGTGGATTGTCCACTTGCCACGTCACCTGCCACGTCACCTGCCATGTCACCTGGCCACGTTACCTGTCACGTCACCTGCCACAAGTTGTGGATTGTCCACTTGCCACGTCACCTGCCAAGTGACCTGGCCACGTCACCTGGCCACGTTACCTGCCACATCACCTAGCCACGTCACCTGCCACAAGTTGTGGATTGTCCACTTGCCACGTCACCTGGCCACATCACATGCCATGTCACCTGGCCACGTCACCTGCCACAAGTTGTGGATTGTCCACTTGCCACGTCACCTGGCCACGTCACCTGGCCATGTTACCTGCCACGTCACCTGGCCACGTTACCTGCCACGTCACCTGCCACAAGTTGTGGCTTGTCCACCTGCCGCGTCACCTGGCCACGTCACCTGCCACAAGTTGTGGATTGTCCACTTGCCACGTCACCTGGCCACGTCACCTGGCCATGTTACCTGCCACGTCACCTGCCACAAGTTGTGGATTGTCCACTTGCCACGTCACCTGGCCACACCACGTGCCACGTCACCTGCCACAAGTTGTGGATTGTCCACTTGCCACGTCACCTGCCACGTCACCTGGCCACAAGTTGTGGATTGTCCACTTGCCACGTCACCTGTCATGTCACCTGGCCACGTCACCTGGCCACGTCACCTGGCCACGTCACCTGGCCACGTCACCTGGCCACGTCACCTGGCACAAGTTGTGGATTGTCCACTTGCCACGTCACCTGGCCACGTCACCTGGCCATGTCACCTGGCACAAGTTGTGGATTGTCCACTGGCCACATCACCTGCCACAAGTTGTGGATTGTCCACATCACGTGCCACGTCACCTGGCCACGTTACCTGCCACGTCACCTAGCCACGTCACCTGCCACAAGTTGTGGATTGTCCACTTGCCACGTCACCTGCCATGTCACCTGGCCACATTACCTGTCACGTCACCTAGCCACGTCACCTACCACAAGTTGTGGATTGTCCACTTGCCACGTCACCTGCCACGTCACCTGCCATGTCACCTGGCCACGTCACCTGGCCACGTTACCTGCCACATCACCTAGCCAAGTCTCCTGCCACATGTTGTGGATTGTCCACTTCCCACGTCACCTGGCCACATCACGTGCCACGTCACCTGGCCACATTACCTGCCACGTCACCTGGCCATGTCACCTGCCACAAGTTGTGAATTGTCCACTGGCCACGTCACCTGGCCACGTCACCTGGCCATGTCACCTGCCACAAGTTGTGGATTGTCCACTGGTCACGTCACCTGGCCATGTCACCTGCCACAAGTTGTGGATTGTCCACTGGCCACGTCACCTGGCCACGTTACCTGCCACAAGTTGTGGATTGTCCACAATGCAATGCAAGCAATTACAGTTTTCTTTTATATTTTTTAATAGTTTTTCATCATTTGCCATCATTTTTGAGATTTCTAATGTTAAAAAATAGGTCACCTTTAAAAACGCTTATAAACGCAAACGCGGCAAAACGCCGGTACCGCGTTTAGCCGCGTTTAGCGTCTGAGACGTGGAAAACTTTTGCGTCTGAACCCATTTTTTGCTTCTGGAAAAACGAGGTTAAACGCAACTGCTTGTAAACGCCAAAAAACGAAAAAAAACGAGAGTGTGTGCATGGGCACATAGGATAACATTGAATGGGTTCAGGGGCAGTTGAAAAAAGCGTCCAACTGCCTCTGAACACGCGTTCAACAGCAAATAACAGCGTCTCGTGTGCATGGGGCCTAAGAAATTTTCATCAAGTACAAAAATTGCCTGTTGAGCTTGTCAGGTATTTGTTGTCCTTGTCACTTCCTGTGAGATGAAGTTTGAAGTATAAAAAAATGTTAGCTTCCTTCTGTAAACTTCTAATTTCCCCACCACCTTTGTAATTGATATTGAAAAGGGGATATGATTGTAGACCAGCCTGTGTGACAACCATACAGTAGATATAGTGGTGAAGTGAGTGTAGCCACCCAGGGACAGGAAGTGTTATTTCAGCATAGCCAGATGAAAACCATAAAAGGTAATAATATAAATAAGACTGAAATAAGAAAAAGAATGCAGACTCCACGTTTATGGAGTGATCAGCTGCAATATATACCATATAACATTTTTTGTTTTGTGCTTTATATACACTTTCAGGCCTTAATGTAAAGCTGAACTCCAGGCAGATGAAAAGACAAAGGAATGCAGCTCTGTAAATCCAAAAGGCAGTAGCAGCATAATTCAAAACACAGCTGTCTAATTTATCACATATACTGAAAAGCATTTTACTTAAGGAGAAGATCATATGGATATTAAAACGGGTTTCTTGGCAGGGGCTTTCAACACCTGCTAAGTCCTCCTCAGCTATCAGGTCCAAAAGGGCATACTTTTATGTCTACTGGGCACAGCATGGCAACACTGAATGCATTTAATTCAATGGCTTCCCTGGGCTGAGGGCCAGACAGGGGCTGAAACAGACTGAATGTTCCCCTGCATCCATCGCTTATGGGAGCATAGCCTAGCTAATTCAGAAACAAAACAGGCTGATTTACTAAAAACTGGAGAGTGCAAAATCTGGTGCAACTCTGCATAGAAAGAAATCAGCTTCCAGTTTTTTTTTCCATCAAAGCTTAATTGAACAAGCTGAAGTTAGAAGCCGATTGGCTACCATGCATAGCTGAAGCAGATTTTGCTCTTTCCAGTTTTAGTAAGGCCCCTATCACACTGGGGCGGTAGCGGTAAAGCGCCGCTATTTTTAGCGGCGCTTTACCGCTAATTTCGTGGCAGTATTCGCCCGCTAGCGGGCGGTTTTACCCCCGCTAGCAGCCGAAAAAGGGTTAAAAACCACTGCAAAGCGCCTCTGCAGAGGCGCATTGCCGGCGGTATAGCCGCGGTTTCCCATTTATTTCAATGGGAAGGAGCGGTAAACACACCACTCCTTCACCGCTCCAAAGATGTGGCTAGCAGGACGTTTGGAGCGGTCCTGCTAGCGCACCGCTCCAGTGTGAAAGCCCTCAGGCTTTCACACTGGAGAAACAGCAGCCGCAGTTTCAGGTCGGTTTGCAGGCGCTATTTTTAGCGCAATATCGCCTGCAAACCGCCCCACTGTGAAAGAGGCCTTAAAGTGGTTGTAAACCCTCGGATATAACATTATTTTAAAAATTAGCCCATAACACAGGCAGCTGATCGTTGCCTGTGAAAGTGTACTCACCGCCGTCATTAGCTGTAAAATCGTATATTTCGTATTGATGACTTCACCGCGCTTGCGGATTGTAGCCCCTCAAAACCGGCATCTGAAGTTTGCCTGGTTTTCATTTTCATTCTTTCCGGAACTGAATGTGAGCGAGCTTCCCCTCTGTCCGGCACAGAGAAGTAGTCTTGCAATGTTATAGTCCTTCTCCTGTTCCTGATAACAGGGAAACAGTAAGGGCGGAAATGACGTATGAAAAGGAATCACCAAAACAGCAGTCGCAATGGCGCTTTCAGTACCCGGAAATGCTGCTAATAAAAACAGCATAAAAAAGGTATTTACAGGACTCGTTTTTAAAAGTGTTATTTGTAGAATGCATTGCACTGAGCTGGTGTACTGTAACAATTCAAAAATAGAAAAATTGGCGGGGGTTTACTTCCTCTTAAGGCTCCATGTACACAGAAGCTGATAAACTTTTGGTGTTTTTTTAAAAAGCCCATTAACTGCACTCTATGTTAGCCTATGTGTTCATGTACACATAACGTTTTTTAGCTTTAATGAGCAGTGGAGTTAATGGGCTTTTTTCTGAACGCAAGAAATTCGCGTTCAAAGTGCCGTTTTTCGGCAGAAAAAATGCAAAACGCTGAAAAACGCTAATAAACGCTCAAAAACGCAGCTCTAACAGGTACCCGCTCCCACTTCTGGTCAGATGCGCTGTGGCGATCTGTGCCGGAAGCAAGCCCCCCCCCAATCCTTCTGGGATATATCGCAGGTCCCAGAAGACTATGGGATCATTCACAAAGCGCACCTCGTCCATGAGCAGTAGTAAACTGGCTGTGAAGCTGCAAGGCTTTACTGCCTGTTTTCATTATTTACGATGCCAGCACCTGCACCCAAAGCCGATTGAAGAATCAGCTCGGGTGAGGACATCGCTGGATCCCTGGACAGGTAAGTGTCCTTATATTAAAAGTCAGCAGCTACAGTATTTGTAGCTGCTGACTTTAAATTTTTGGGGGGGAACCTGGAGCTCCTCTTTAAGACCTATTGCAAACGAACGTCTAAAAAAGCCATATTTTAGGGCATTCAGGGGATTCCAGGAGATCACTCATGTGATTTAAAAAAAAAAAAATTATGCATATGTACACACAAATATGTACATGTGCTATGCAGACCATCCTTGTGTTTTTTCTGCCAGGAATATCTGATGTTCACACATCAGTTCCATGTGCAAGTACCCTAGTGCAAATTAGCACAGTAAACAATGCACCAGACCCTTTCACACACAAATACAAGAATATGCTGTTCATCACATGGTGCCGCAGTGTGCTTTTTGGGGACCAATAAATAAAGAATATGTAGATGCAACATAAGTTGACGCAACAAAAAAACACAAACAAAAAGGCGTGAACAGGTCTTTAAACACCTAAATCCCCCTCACTTACCTAAATCACTAGGTGCTTCTCACTGCTGCCTTGTTTTTGGATGAATTCGGTGCAGCTGTGCAGCCCACACAGCAATGTCATCCATTCACAGGTATCTGTAAATGGAAAGACTACAAGACCCATCTACCACTGCAGCAGAGGATCTCCCAGGTTTCAATAGAGGACAAGTAATTGGGGATTCTGCCACCATTCTTCACTACTACATCTAAAAGGAACAATTTCCAATTACTGGAGATTAATCATATTCAAGCCAGTGATATTTCATATAGGAAATAGCACTTTATGAATATTATACTACTATTACTGCAATAAAAAATGGTTGCGAAAATACATTAAAAGGAGTGGAATCTCAATGGCAGGATCTTAAAAATTCTAAATAATATAAAAAAACAGATGAGGAAATAGCACTTTATGAGCAACTTACACATAAATATTTTAAATATAAGTTTTGCTGTAATAAAAAAAAAAATGGTTGAGCAATTACATTAAGAGATCTCAATGGCCAGGATCTTAAAATCCATAATATTATTTAAAAAAACAATATACATGCTCTGGTTATTCCACCAGTGCAGTTACCCACCTACAATAATGTTGATGGCTGTTTTGCTCTGCATTGTGCCCAATCCATCACTTTAGACTACTTCAGCCATAAGCATGCAGGGAAAACAAAACGAAATCCCAGAATACTGTACCAAGCCAATATGCTGGTTTTTCAAACACATAATAAACATTAAAAAAAAAAAAAATTGTAAAATCCCAGTTTAAAATGACAAATAATTGGCATGATGATCCAATAAACGTTATGAATAAAATATTTATGATTTTTTAATAAATGCACTTGAGCTCTCAAATGATGATCTAATTAAACTTTACAAATGCAATGTTAAATAGAATAGGCCCGGTGGAGAAGTGGTTAAATATAAAAAGTGCTCGGTCTCTGAGATAACAATCCGCTTAAACTTTACTACTAAAATGTTTAGGATTATTTAAAAAAAATACCCAGTATCTTAGATAATGATCTATTTAAACTTTACAAATAGAATGTTTTTCATTTATTTATTAAATTAGCTCAGTCTTTCAGATGATGATCTATGTACATTTTACATATAAAATGTTTATGATTATTTAATAAATAATCGCAGTATCCCAGATGATCATCTAATTAAACTTTACAAATAAAATGTTTAGGATTTTTTAATGAATGAGCCCAAAATTTCAGATGGTGATCTAATTAATCTTTTCAAATAAAATGCTTATGATTATTTAATAAATGAATTCAGTATCTCGGACGATGATCTAATTAAACTTTAACAATAAAATGTTTAGGATTATTTATTAAATGATCTCAGTCTCTCAGATGATGATCTATTTAATATTTACAAAAAAAATAATACTTATGATTATTTTATAAAGGAAGTCAGTATCTTAGATTATGATCTGATTAAACTTTAAAAATAAAAATGTTTAGGATTATTTATTAAATGAGCCCAGTCTCTCTTATGTAACCATAAAAGGCATTATTATTGACTTGCATCATCTGTATTTACATCAGGACACTCCTGCTATAGGCCAGGCCCACATCATAAGAAAACATTACATATGTTTACTATGTGTATCCTCCACATGCATGCTGCAAGTAAACAATAGTACAGGCAGACTTGGTGCATGCAGTGTGTAGAATGAGGGGAGGAATCTGTATTGATAAATACAACATGCCCACATTGAATGCCTTTGCACAGAAGCATGGATCTATAATGCACAGCAGTGGCAGGCAGTGTGATCTATAGCTGTACACAGCTGTGAATAGAGAATACATGGAAGCAGCACGTGTCCAGACACACACATCATATGAATAATACATACAATCATACAGAACACAAGGAAGCTGCCTCTCTCACCTGGCACAGACCTCACACCCGGTGGGCACCTTGCTGTGGTTGGAGAGGTATGGAGGGGGTGAAGATTTCTTGTCTGTGGGTGTACAGGAAGCTCACACAATGAGACTGGCCCGGACTGGACTGGATGACTGCGGACACACTGCAATCCCCTTCTACAAAAACACTAAGACACCCAATTCCTGCTGTCTGCTGGAGCCCCGCCCCGTCACCGCCCATTGGCCAGCACAACGTTCCCTGTCAATCATCTGTCTCCGTGCATGAGCTCTGCAAGGAGGAAACAGAGCTATCCATTGACTGCAACCAATAGAATTCTGTATAGGTTGTGTGTAGCCTATGGGCGTGTCCCCTGTGTGCTCTGCACTGAGCATGTGATGAGGACTGTTATTATACAGAGGATAGAAGATTACACTAATAACACTCTCCTCCCAATACCTCCACATGAATGCATATTGCAGTTCAGCAGTCCTTACATGTGGTGTTCGTTTTTCAGTCCTGTTTCCTTTCATTTGGTGATCCTTGATTTTAACTTCCTGCTGCCCGTATATTGTATATACTGTATATGCTGCAGGGCTGTATATTGCATATATTGTATATGCTGCAGGGCTGTATATTGTATATATTGTATATGCTGCAGGGCCGTATATTGCATATATTGTATATGCTGCAGGGCCGTATATTGCATATATTGTATATGCTGCAGGGCCGTATATTGCATATATTGTATATGCTGCAGGGTCATATATTGTATATGCTGCAGGGCCATATATTGTATATACTGTATATGCTGCAGGGCCGTATATTGCATATATTGTATATGCTGCAGGGTCATATATTGTATATGCTGCAGGGCCATATATTGTATATACTGTATATGCTGCAGGGCCGTATATTGCATATATTGTATATGCTGCAGGGTCATATATTGTATATGCTGCAGGGCCATATATTGTATATACTGTATATGCTGCAGGGCCGTATATTGCATATATTGTATATGCTGCAGGGCCATATATTGCATATATTGTATATGCTGCAGGGCCGTATATTGCATATATTGTATATGCTGCAGGGCCATATAATGTATATGCTGCAGGGCTGTATATTGTATATATTGTATATGCTGCAGGGCCGTATATTGCATATATTGTATATGCTGCAGGGCCGTATATTGCATATATTGTATATGCTGCAGGGCCATATATTGTATATGCTGCAGGGCCATATATTGTATATACTGTATATGCTGCAGGGCCGTATATTGCATATATTGTATATGCTGCAGGGCCATATATTGTATATGCTGCAGGGCCATATATTGTATATACTGTATATGCTGCAGGGCCGTATATTGCATATATTGTATATGCTGCAGGGCCATATATTGTATATACTGCATATGCTGCAGGACCGTATATTGCATATATTGTATATGCTGCAGGGCTGTATATTGTATATGCTGCAGGGCCATATATTGTATATACTGTATATGCTGCAGGGCCGTATATTGCATATATTGTATATGCTGCAGGGCCATATATTGTATATACTGCATATGCTGCAGGGCCGTATATTGCATATATTGTATATGCTGCAGGGCCGTATATTGTATATGCTGCAGAGCCGTATATTGCACATACTGTATATGCTGCAGGGCCGTATTTTGTATATATTGTATATGCTGCAGGGCCGTATATTGTATATATTGTATATGCTGCAGGGCTGTATATTGTATATATTGTATATGCTGCAGGGCCATATATTGCATATATTGTATATGCTGCAGGGTTGTATATTGTATATATTGTATATGCTGCAGGGCCATATATTGTATATGCTGCAGGGCTGTATATTGTATATATTGTATATGCTGCAGGGCCATATATTGTATATGCTGCAGGGCTGTATATTGTATATATTGTATATGCTGCAGGGCCGTATATTGTATATGCTGCAGGGCCGTATTTTGTATATATTTTATATGCTGCAGGGCCGTATAAGGCATATATTGTATATGCTGCAGGGCTGTATATTGCATATATTGTATATGCTGCAGGGCCGTATTTTGTATATATTGTATATGCTGCAGGGCCGTATAGTGTGTATATATATTGTATATGCTGCAGGGCCTTTTATTGCACATACTGTATATGCTGCAGGGCCATATATTGTATATGCTGCAGGGCCGTATAAGGCATATATTGTATATGCTGCAGGGCCGTATATTGCATATATTGTATATGCTGCAGGGCCGTATATTGTATATGCTGCATGGCCATATATTGTATATGCTGCAGGGCTGTATATTGCATATGCTGCAGGGCCATATATTGCATATATTGTATATGCTGCAGGGCCGTATATTGCATATATTGTATATGCTGCAGGGCCATATATTGTATATGCTGCAGGGCTGTATATTGCATATATTGTATATGCTGCAGGGCCGTATATTGCATATATTGTATATGCTGCAGGGCTGTATATTGTATATACTGTATATGCTGCAGGGCCGTATATTGCATATACTGTATATGCTACAGAGCCATATATTGTATATGCTGCAGGATCGTATATTGCATATACTGTATATGCTACAAACTGTTGTGATGCACTTTCACACTGGGGCATTGGGGGCGTCGGCTATTTTTAGCGGCGCTTTACTGTCCTTTTAGCGGCACTTCGGCGGCGCTGCTTGCAGGACTTTTTTTTAGCATCCTGGAAGAGGATGAAAGCCTGGAAGAGAAAAGAGTAACAGCGCTCTCTGCAGGGACAACCCAATCACTACACCAGGTCCACTCACAGGTGCCTAGGCTCGATGTATCCCATCACACTCCAACGTAACAAATAGTAAGAAGAGCCGGCAAAACTGTAATCCTTGAAAACCCTCTGGCTTTCACACTGGAGTGACAGGAGAGGCGCTTTGCAGGCGCTTTTTTTTAGTGCTATAGCGCCTGTAAAGCGCCCCAGTGTGAAAGTAACCTTATAAAAGTTAATGAGATGTCACGTGTGATATTTCCATAAGGTTCTACCAAAAAAATTAAAAAATGTAAACAGTTGCACTGTCCAATGCACTGGATTCATAAACTGGAGTCACAGCACTCAAGTTTTGCCAGGATTTAGAGAGGATTCTGGAATGCTTTTCTGACTCATTGAGGTTCATTTACTGAAGGCAAATAGACTGCACTTTGCAAAGTGCAATTACACTCTGTAAGAGCAGTTTCTCCAGAGCTTAGTAAATGAGCAGAAGCTCTGCTGACTTCCATTATCGAATCATGTGCAAGCAAAAATGCTGTTTTTTTTTCCATTTTGTTTTTATTTAATTTTCCTTGCACGTGATTGGGTATTGTTTGCAAAGTGAAGCTTTATCTCATTTACTAAGCTCTGGAGCAACTGAACTTTCAGAGTGCAACTGCACTTTGCAAAGTGCACAGTCTATTCACCTTTAGTAAATCAACCCCATTGTTTCATATATCAAACTCTCTACCCATGTGCCTTTACATGACTAGAAATATCCAAAATATGAATGCCTGCATTCCTATGCGCAAACCATAGAAATACAGAGAAGAAAAGGCAGACCAAAACCAAACAAAAGAGTCCAAGATAATTGTAATTGTTGGTATAAAACATCCAACATGTTTCAGGGGTAACACCACTCCCTCTTCATCAGGGCTCAACACAGGATGGACTCAGAGAACACAGTAGCTTCACAGATCTATACTGGAACCAATAATAAACTCTCCACATAGAGTAACAACTTGACAGCAGCTGCTGAGCACTTTGATAGCCACTAGGCCTCGTTCACACCAGGGATACTAAAGTGAGACCCGGAGCAGAAAATGGACGGAGGGACGGCATGACTAAGGGAGGAACAGGGTCAGGGGAAGGTCAGCTAGGTCAGTGTGTTTGGTGGGGGTGTAGCCCTCACCTGATTGGAGGCAGAGGTTGAATGGGCAGGGTTCAGATGAGAGGGTCTTTGCAGTGAGGATGTTCTCTCACATTCCAAGAAGTCAGAAAAAGTGACAGCTTCGGTCCCCCCCCTCCCTCCTCTGGCAGGTGAAGCGACATGATTAGCATCTTGGAGGCCTTGCTACATCTCATCAGGGCTGCTACAGTGGTACAGGGCCGGGGTGGCTGCAGCTATTGGACACGCTGGGGGGTCGGGAGCGGCTCTCCCAATGGCTGCTGAACTGAGAACAGGCTACGAGGTTTCTCCCTCCTAAGTGGCTCGGTCCTTCAACGGTCCCCCTCCTCATCCTCTCTTCTGGTACCGGAGCTTGCGGTGCCCCCTCCTGCTGAGGTGCCGAGCAGGGGGGGGCGGCTCGACGTGGGAGACGTTCAGGACCGCGCAGTGGAGGGTGTCGCGGCCCCTCAGCTGCTCCCGGGCAGGAGGTCCGTCTGCCATGGATGCTGGAGGTGAGCGCATGGAAGGGGTTTTTCACTTCCTCCTCTGCCCGCCGTCGCGGGGATCTAGAACTCTCGGCTCACTATGGGGCTTTAGAGCAGAGTGGAGCTCAGCCAGGACTGCGGTCCGCAGGAGGTTTCGGGCGCCCTCTGCTGGTCCTCCAGCGCCGCTGCTGCCACGTACGTGTCCAGGGCAGTAGGCCATAGACTCGAGATGGGGGATCCCCCCCTCTCCCTAAAGTGACACCATGGCGCTACTGCAGCTGGGGGTTCTAAGGTGCCCCGCAGCTCATCCTCATCCTTGCAATATACAGCTGGGGCAGGCAATGTTGCTTTCGGGAGCCCTGAGCCACAACGCGACGGGAATCTTCTGCAGAATCCGGTGAGGTCACCAGAAAAGATGACGACGGGTGGTCTGCGGAGAGGCACCCTGCCTTGTGGAGTCAGCTGGGATCCGGACGTACGGCTGGTCGATGTGTCGGCGCGGCTGCAGCAGGGTAACTTGCACTTTATGGCTGTTTTGTTTTTTAGTTGTCTGGGGTGTCGGTTAGTTTCAGGGTTTCCGTATAGGGTTAATTTGGGGGTGTCAGGTCGGCGGAATGTTCAGGCGCCCATCACCTTATGGCTTTATTGGGGCTTTGCTGCCGGGCCCCAGGGGCCGTGACGGTTTTGGATGCAATTTTGCTGCCTGTTGAGGGCCCCAGCTTACGCAGGAGGTCAAAACAAACAAAAAAATAATAATAGTATATATATATATATATATATGCATGGGGTAGGATGTTGCAATATTCTCCCTCTTGCCTTTGGTGATATTTACTTTGGAGAAGGGTTAGGCGGGCGAAAGTAAGGCTGGGGAAGTGGCGAAGCACCGCTGGCGGGTTTTTCCCCAGCACAGTTCGAACTGGCTTCAGGCTTTGGCAATCTTAGCAAGTGTCATTTCCGGAAAGGCTTCAGAACATTGTTTCACTGTGTTGCTATCTTTAAGCCATTGGGGTAGTGGGTAGAGTTTACTGGGGCTCTGCTTGGCTGCGTTATGTTGGGAAGTTCCGCCAGCAGTAAGGCCATGCGCTGGGAGCATTAGGACATTGGGCTTCGGCTGACACACGTGGTGCGGGCGAGGTCTGCGGGCCCCCCTTTTCTCTTGGGGACCGGCTTTGCGGATGCTGCTGTCGGCCAACCTGGACATGGGAGTTGATGCCGTTCCAGCGAGGGGTCATGCCTTCTGGGCGTGTCCTGTCAGTTCCACCTGGTGTGCTCCGACTGCTGGGGTTCACACAATTATGCTTAATGTTTTAGGGGGGGGAACCCCAACCCGGTGAGCCTGCTTCCAGTGGGGGGGGGGGGGGCACCAGCAAGATTTCCGTGTTGGTGCCGTATCTAGGTAGATGTCCGCAGTGGGGGGGAGGCGAATTTCCTGGCTGATGGTTTTTTGCTTGTGGCTCTCGCATTTCGGGTTCGGGGCTGGTGACTCCATCTTCATGGCCTCAGTATTTGAGGTCCACGCTGCAATTTCCTCAGTTGGTTTCTGTTAAAGTGGCTAGAGAGGTGGGGCTTGGGATAATGGCTGACTCATTCGGCCTTCTGAACAGTCTGTTTGGCATGTGTTTTCGTGGGGGGGGGACTACCAAAAAGGGGTCCCACCAATACGTGTGGTTATTACACCATTTTGGGGTATCTGACGGGAGCTTCGGTGAACGATGTCGATTTTCCGGGCCTTGGCTGCGGTGTCGTATACGTGATTGTATGCCGCAGTCGGGTGGGGGCACCGTTACGGCTAGGGATCGTTGGGGGGGGGGGCAGTTAATCTGCCTTCCACTGGACTGTTTTTGTCTAGTCGCATCTTTTGAGTTTTTTAGCACCTTCAGGGAATGGGTGGTGTGGGAGTGGACGCGGATATGATCGGTGATGCCTTAGCGCATCGATTTCTTTTACATTGGCCCCTCGAATTTCTCGGTTTGTTAGGTTTTGTTCCACACTAGGAATCTGTTGCGAAGGGGTTTGAATTCCTCTGGCGACTATACTCACGGGGGGTCCGGCCACGGGGGGTCCTGCCATGGTCGGCCCTGCCACGGTCGGGAAAATCTGGGGAATTGTCATTGACACACCAATGGGGGAATGTCTCTTGCTGATAAAAAAAAATAAAAAAAATTGGGCGGATCTGCATTAGGTGGTTGACGAGGTCAGGACGACGTCAATGGTTAGGCTTGAACATTTGCTGTCCTTATTGGGTATGCTTACTTTTGCTGGCGGCATTAGGCCTGGTAGGCCTACGGCCTTTCTTGGAGACAGCATGGGGGTGGGGGAAGTTATGGCCCGCCGACATGCCTTTGCGCCACCGGGGGTGCGCTAACTGTGTTACTTTGTTTAGCGGTGGTTACGTTGGCATTGTTTTTGTACAGGTTGTTCATGTCCCAGGTGTTCTGAATTCCATTGCCGATTCATTGTCGCGTTTCCTGTGGGAGAGGTCCCGCAGACTGGCACCGGCAGCGGAACAGCGGGGTTTTTTTTTTTCTTGTCACGTGCAGCGGTGCAGAATGGTGTGGGAGTAGCAAGGGGCTGTTCCATTGACCTATGACAGTGGGTACGTGGGCTGTGTATTAGTCAGTTTGGGTTGAGGGTTCGCTTGTTCGGTGGTTGTTTTTCCGCCTCTATCACTTATTGTGCTATTCTGTGTTATTGGGATGTGGTTTGCCAGGGGCACCTTGTTTTCAAAATTGGACGGGGGCTGGGCTGCTTTAGCTTACCTCGTACGGAGGCATGGGCTTGAGTGGTGTTGCCAGTGTCATTATGATGGGACGGGCCGTGCGGGGTTTTCAGCGCGGGAGGGTGTAGCTGTATGCTAGGCACTCGGTCTCGTCGTGGTGTCATCAGGACTCTAGTGGAGGAGTTGCTGGGGTCGGCACCTCTGCTTGTGAGGTGGGGCTGTTCACCGTGGTTTTGAACAGGCCTTCTGTTTAGGCATTGCGGATTGGGGAGCTGGTTGGCAAGAACGGGTGTGGTGGGGCTGGGCTGCGAGCCTCGGTTATGACGGTGGCTGCCCATTGCGTTTGGGATTTGTAATAAAAAATCTGAGATTCTAGAATGGATCAGTTGAAAAAGGGGGTGGCTGTGTCCTTGTTTTGGGTGCTGCCAGACCCTGGCCAGTTTGCTTAATGGATGGTTTGTCCTTGTCATGTTTTCGGTCTTGTTTAATTGGTTTTGGCTGTTTTCGCCATTGTTTTGCTGGGGTGGGCAGCGGGGGGGGGGGGGGTTTCCCAGTTCAGGGATCATTCTTTTCATGTGGGGGCGGTCACGTCAGCGGCCAGATGGGGTTGGTACCTCGGGTTGCGAGATGCCTAGTGAGGGGGTAGTCTGATCGTTTTGGATTGGGGGTCGCCCTCAGTTGCTCTGAAGTGGCGGCTGTTCTTTGCATTGTGTGGCTCTTGGTTTTCTTTCAGATCGTCCACCTGGTTTTGGCTGGACATTGGGGGATTCCTATGTTTTGGGGGGCGGTGTGGGCTGTTGCCCATCCTGGGGGGTGGCTACTTTCCAGTCTGTGGAGTAAGGCACTGCTGCAAGGAATGGGGGATTTGGGGCATGATGCCGGGCCGTGTTCTCCCTGTGTTTTTCATTACTAGGTTGGAGCGCCTGGCCCCCGGATGTTTTAGTGCTGCAGGTTAGGGGTAATGAGTCGGGGGTCCGGGTTGCGCGAATTTCCCCGGTACATTATGGTGTGGTCTGCTATCGTGGCTTGAAAGGGTTGGCATTTTGCTTGCTTCATGGGTCGTATGAAGACGGCGAGACTTGAGTTAGGTGGAGAGGTGGGCAGGTTGGTGGCCGGGCCCGAGGGCTTAGTGGTGCGCCTCTGGGAGCTGGTGGATCAGTCTGTCAGCCATTGGAGGGTTGATGGTTTTTTGCCTGATTGCGGTAGGGAAAGATATTTGGTCTTTGGGCCTGCAGGAGGGGGGATGCTGCAGGTGTGGGGGGATTCGCTTGAATGAGGTGTCACTCAAGCTCATTGTGGCGGGTCAAGGGGTCTTTGGGGGGTCAGTAATTACATGGTTACATCTAAGGTATGGCGCTTTCACTTGGTTAGCGGTGGTTCTCCCAGGAGCGAGGTCTCCTGGGGGAGGGGAATATGGAATTATGTGTGATGTTGGAACGTCTTCGAGCCGGTTGGGGCACGGCTGAGGACATGGACGATTATGGCGTTTCCACTTGGTTAGCGGTGGTTCTCCCAGGAGCGAGGTCTCCTGGGGGAGGGGAATATGGAATTATGGGTGATGTCGGAACGTCTTCGAGCCGGTTGGGGCACGGCTGAGGACAGGGACGATTCCAGTTAAAATTGTGCCTTAGGGACACCCAAAGACCTCTTGTTGTTGGGCATTACATTGTTGAATTTGCACTTATGGGTATGTTTTAAGGTTATGGTATTTTATTCTTTGGTTAATAAAATTGGCTGCTGTGGCCGTATAAAACCCATGTCACTCAGTCCGTGTTTTTATTCTAAATAGTAAGGACCCAGGTTGACGAATCCTTTAGTCAAGCGTACACCAGTGGAGGGCTGTGCTTCCCCACACAGGGATGCACAGGTGTTCTATGAATCCCTGTGAAGGTAGTATTTTCTAATATTTCCCCACTCTATTCAAACTTATTCAAACTGGGAGTTTTGCCATATAATGTTATGCAATGCTATAATGTTGTTAGAATGGCGTTGGCTTCCTCTGGTGGCATATAATGTGAATGAGACTTGTTTATTCTCCACATAAAAGCCTAGGCAGGAAGTGACTTAATTATTCTGTGAAAGGACTCACTTACCCACAATGCTCACCCACCTACCCATGAACCTTAGGTGACTGAACTGCATGCTGGGTAGGAAATAAAAGGTCCAGCGCGGCCATTTTTTTCTCTCTTCGGACTGGGACGCGTGACCTGCTTGCAGGGATCTGTGGGTGTGCGTTTGGAAGAGCCGCGGCCTGCTTGGCGCGGAATGAAACTGCAACCACTGGAGAGACTCTCACTACAGTGCTGGAGCAGCGGTGGGATCTAACCGGAGGATCCAGGACATCTGACGGAGCTAAACGAGGGTCTCGTCGTCTTGCGGAGCGGTGCAGCGTGACAGTTCTGGCTGGCAGCAGGACTGAGATCACCGGAGCGGAGTCATCCAACCTTCCCGGCCTGGTGTGGTGAGAAAGTTATATAAAACACTTAACACGCTATAGACTAGTTTCGCAGTTTTGCTGGGACCTGCAGTTCCACAGAGGGGTCTCATTTAAATAGACTCCAACTAGGCCTTAAAGCCTATACCTCATTAGGTATTGACTAACGGTTCGGGTATACTTCCACAAGAGGAAGTTAAAAGTGTGTTGCATAACTGGAGTTGCTGTTATCCATCATTTTAAGTTACCGTATATACCCGAGTATAAGCCGACCTGAATATAAGCCGAGGCACCTAATTTTACCACAAAAAAACTGGGAAAATGTATTGACTCGAGTATAAGCCTAGGGTTTCCATCTGCATGCCTCACTTTGCCTCACTGTGTCCATGTGCATGCCTCACTGTGTCCATGCCTCACTGTGCCCATGCCTCACTGTGTCCAATGCCTCACTGTGTCCAATGCTCACTGTGCCCATGCCTCACTGTGCCCATGCCTCACTGTGTCCAATGCTTACTGTGTCCATGCCTCACTGTGCCCATGCCTCACTGTGTCCATGACTAGACTGACGTTTAACATGGGAGTCTATGGAAGAAGTGCCCGGCTTTGAAAAGTTGGTGCTCCCCGGCCGTAGGTCCCCCTGACAACAAACTTTGCACACTTGTAGAGGAAAAATGGGGCTACATTTGTGCCATGTTTCGGGTCCAGGGGACCTACGACCGGCCGGTACCGGGTCCCCAAAGTCACCAGAGAAATTACCGTTTAACATGGGAGTCTATGGAAGGGGTGCCCGGCTTTGAAAAATCGGTGCTCCCCGGTCGTAGGTCCCCCGGACAACAAACTTTGCACACTTGTAGAGGGAGAGTGGGGCTACATGTGTACTGGGTCCCCAAAGTCCGAGAGATCAGGCACAAAAAGGTGACTCGAGTATAAGCCGAGGGGGGCATTTTCAGTACAAACAAATGTGCTGAAAAACTCGGCTTATACTCGAGTAATACGGTACTTCACTATCTGCTGAACCTTTGGATTACAAACACTGCAGTATAATAGTTAGCTGAAGAAAGAAGACAAGAGACTATACCATCACTGTAAGGCCTTGTGTTTCTGCTGCATACAAAAGACTGCATTACACTGCAGAGGGAGCTCTGAATCAACTATATTGTGTTGTTTTGGTTAATAACCTTGCATAGTGTGCCTTGCGGCCGTGCTGGAAGAGGGAAAGTGCCCAGTGTCAAGACCTTACCCACTCTGAGCATTAGTCCCACTTGGAGATGCGCCTGCGAGAGCCATTCAATAATTGCCAGTAATTGCCATACTGTGCAGCTCAACTCCAGCCAAAACTTATGTAAATGTTTTTTTTTCCAATTGGTGAACCGGTCGGGGACATTTCCCCTCACTTAAGGTACCTAAAGGCAAGGCCGGTTATAGATTTTCTAACCCATTTTCAACTCATACTTTACCTATTGCCACCTAAGGATGACACAGCACATCTGCCCAGACTCTGTCACCAATGAGGCCAATGAGTCCACACCAGACACCCTGTCCTCAGTGCAGTTCAGTAGCTTTACACTACAGCTGTTAAACTTGATGTAGCACCCTCTAGTGCAGGGGTAGGCAACCTCGGTGCTCCAGCTGTGGTGAAACTACAAATCCCATCATACCTCTGCCTCTAGGAGTCATGCCTGTGATTGTTAGGATCCTGCAATGTCTCATGGGACTTTTAGTTTCAAAACAGCTGGAGGGCCGAGGTTGCCTACCCCTGCTCTAGTGTGCTAGATGTAAATAGTTTGTTAGTGTTGGCAAAATTGGTCTGGCTTGAATCTGGGTCAGGGGTGAGTGACTCAGGGAGGCTAAATGACTCAGCAGGCAGCATCTCTGGTGCGACCCCTGTTTCTGGAACCTTGGAGAAGCTTCCAGATGTAGTAGGCGGAGGCTAGGAGGAGCTGCTTGGCATATTTATGAGGGCCCCAGCCAATCCCCAGCAAATGGGCTGGCAGGAGGCAGGCACCTCATAAATAGGCATGAGTCATGCCATCAGGGGCAGTCGAGTGGAAGATGGAGATGGAGTGCTGAGGAGGCTTTCGGTGGCCCTTGAGGGTGCCCCCTTGTCCAGAGGAGGGCGGTGTGACCTCAGGCCTGGGGCTCGGGTGCTGGAGGGACTCTCTACAACACATAGAGAGATCCTTCCTGGAGGCACGGGAGCAAGGAGAGGACAGTGGGAGCAGGTCAGCACGTCCGGGAGATCTCCTGATAAGTCAGCCCGGTGTGCTGCTGAGTGATCAGCCTGGGAGGACTGTGGAAAAGTTAGACAGGAGGGCTAGTGAAAGGGGCAGCTGCAGCCAGGTGGGTTGATAGTGCCTTAAGAGGTGGTGCTGGGATTAGTAGCCACAGGGATGTAAGCTGGACACTGAATTTTTGCTACACACTTAAAGGGGCCTCAGGTTCCTGCCTACAAAAGGCTTTTGCTCTAAATCTGTCTGAGTGCTTGTGCCAGATTCACAAACAGTGTGCCAGCTGGAGTTCTGCAAGCAAGTGTGCTGGAGGAAGTGAGGATTGTATATAGACTGTATATAGGTGAAGTTGTCCCTGTATTTATTCTGAAGTCAAGTGGGCATCCCATAACTCCCTATCCCCCTCCAAGTTCGAATCCCTAAATAAAACATAAAAAACAAAGTACTGGACTGTTTTCTGACTCTGGGAGACAGTGAAAATTCGGTGTGTGCAGGGTGGGGGGTAGAGGGTGTACTACATTGAGTTTAGGAGGGTTTGACATTTTTTTGCCAAAGCTCCTAAACTCAACTCAATAAAAGCCTATATGTCCATTTACACATAGGCTTTTAGCAGCATTTAGGATAGGAACGTTTTGACCGCTGGCTACGGGAAACTGCAAAACGTGGCAAAACCGTTGCTTGATTTTGCTGCGTTTTGCATTTTCCTGTGGCAGTGGTCAATCACGGCCAAGTGTATATGAGGCCTAAGTCTGCTAAAGCCACAGGCTCCATGTTACTAAGCTCCCTGCTTGACTTCTGAGCCTGTCACACAGATAGGTACTGCTATGCCTCTTTACTGATGTGGAGGCTATTAAAAGTGCAGGTTCAGCATCATGGAGAAACTGCACCTGCCTGTGTGCAGGAAACTTTGATCTATTTGTAGGACGGTGCAGTCTTCTTTCTCCACTGCAGTTGGCACTGAATTGCAGTGACATTGCAGATGTAGGAAAGTCAAGAGGAACATGGTTCCTCTATGGTTTCTGTGGTCATTGGGGCAGCTATCCAATTGGATGCTGGCACCCCATGTGACTCTGGTGAGCATCTTTGATCAGGCAGACTCTATTTAAGACCCTGACTCCCAGGCTTGGTGCACATTTTGCATGTAGTGTAGAGACAGGTCACCTGTCTGTCAGGGACAGTAATTAGCAGCAGGGAGAGGTTCCAGACGAGTAGGGAAAGAGCAGGGCTATGTCATCCTTCCTGGAAGCCTCGCTGTTTAGGAACAGATCAGAAAGGCCGAAAAGACAGACTCTGTTGGTGCAACCAAGACCTACTGTTTTACTCCTCGCTGCTACATCCTGTTAGTGTAGCAGTTTGAATTTACTTCCCGCCGGATAGTTGTGCCTTATTGAACTTCAACTTCAATACAGTTCTGTTTCTGCAACTGCACCTCCCCACACAGTCTGTGCTTTTAACAGGCTGACTGTCTGTGTATGCAGTAAGTAAAATAAAAAAATAAAATGTTTTTTTAAAACGCCCCTGTCCCCAATAGCTCGCGCTCAGAAGCGAACGCACACGTAAGTAATATTTCTTAATCTAGGCTTACCTGTAGGTGCAAGTTACATAAGTGGGTTTACAACCACTTTAAAGGAACCTATTTAGAAAATAAAAAACAAACCTTTACAACCCCTTTAAAGCTAAACTACAGGATATAATAGATGAATATTTTTTTTAACATAAAGTTTATTTAAGTTTCCAAAAACAAGAAAACAGCAGTGTTACATAATAAATGAATATTCCAACAGTACAAAGAAATGGCCACTGCCCTCACCTATAACTGGCCTTTGCAGCAATGAGCACATGGAAGGGCAATGCATGCAAAACGAAACCAAAGAAATTCCCAGCTCTACTTACCGACCAGCCTGCAACCAACCAAATTATCCTGTGTAAAAGTATGCGTTAAAAACAGGGGTTTAGTCTGCACACATTTGCAAATACATGTGAAAGCCACAGAGCCCCATCAAGGCACCCCAATATTTTCTGTAGTCCTAACTCTACATTTTGAGAGCCTCCACAGTGGAAGTACATGCATTTTTTAGGAGGAGTGACCTCCCTCCAGGCTCACCTGTCCTCAGCCTATCTATTATAATGTTCCTTCACTTTCCAATCACGGGCAGGAAGCAGGCAGGTTTCCTACTCTGTTGTTTAACCCCTTTTTGTACACCCATGGTGTCCGTCTAACGTGGTCGTTACGCCCTGGGCGCAGTAAGGACTGTCTGATCACGTGACCACTGTGATTCGCTGTCACAGTGGTCACATGATTGGCAGTCAGTCCGGCTGGCTCCTGATAAATACTAGAGACTGAGATCTGTCTATAACAACTTAGGAAGTTCACAGCAAGTATACTTTCAGTTCAGAAACCTTGGTTGTCTATGGACACATACGTGTGGCTTGTGGTCATTAAAACCCACCCTCTTTTGCCACTGCACATATGCGTTATGTGGGTAGCAAGAGGTTAACTTCTGCAGAGAAAAGTCAGCTCACCAAACCTGGCTGTGCTGCCTGGCAGAGCAGTGTAAATCCCAGGACTGTGTGGACAGAAATAGAAATCCCTTGGCAGGTCAAACTTCCATATATGTATTTCAATTGAGTATTTAGCTGATTGACTAGATTTCAGCTTTATTTCTTTATTTTTTTCTCAGTGTTTTGGGAAAAAAAATGGTTTCATGAATTGAAAAATAACAAAACAGTAAAGTTAGCCCAATTATTTTGTAAAATATGAAAGCTTATGTTACGGCGAGTAAAAAGATACCTAACATGTCACGCTTTAAAATTGCGCACGAGTCACAGAGGAGGTCTAGTGCTAGAATTGTTGCACACGTTTTAACGCACGCGGCGATACCTCACATGTGGTTTGAACGGCGTTTACATATGTGGGCGGGACTTACGTGTGCATTCGCTTCTGAGCGCGAGCTATTGGGGACAGGGGCGTTTTAAAAAAACATTTTATTTTTTTATTTTACTTATTTTTTTTATTTTTACTTTTTTTTTTTTTTACACTTGTTTTTTTTTTTTTGATCACTTTTATTCCTATTACAAGGAATGTAAACATCCCTTGTAATAGGAATGTGTGTGACAGGTCCTCTTTATTGAGAGATGCGGGGTCAATAAGACCCCACATCTCTCCTCCAGGCTGGAAAGCATGAGATTGTGAATTTTTTTTCACAGATCTCATACTTACTAGCCGCAATGGCGGCTTTGTTTACATCTGAGGACCCAGGCGTGACGTCATCACATCGCGCCCGGGCCTCCGACGGTCATAGAGATGACTGGTGACCATCTGGTCTCTATGCTCGTCGCGTGACCCACCACCGGCGCTGGACGATTCTCTCCGGGTCCCCGATGTCACGGGAGAGCCCGGAGAAGCACCGGATGGCGGCGGGAGGGGGGGGATGTCCCCTCCCGCCGCCTATAAGAACGATCAAGCGGCGGAACCGCCGCTATGATCATTCTTATGGTGCGCAGAATCGCCGGCTGAAAACAAGGATATCTGAATGATGCCTCTAGCTGCAGGCATCATTCAGATATTCCCCCTCAAACCCAGGACGTCATATGACGTTCACCCGGAGGGAGAGAGGGTTCCTGTCGGCGTCATTTTACAATGACCCGGTATGGAAGTGGTTAAAGGAATACACACGAACATTTTCAGTATTCTGTTTTATTCATGTCACATTTTTGATTTCTTTATTGTAGTTTATAATATTTGTGCACATATTTATCAGTTTATGTTTTTTACTGCGCTGCACTATTGTATATGTTTGGTATTGATTTATGTTGTTGGTATTTTTGAATTCCATGTTTCAACCCATGGTCTGTCTCCAGAGGCATCTCTGCAGGGAGCCTCCCGTGCCTGTGAACATTCACAGCGTCTCCCCGCAGGGATGTAGTCCCAAGGGAGGGGTCGAGCACGCTGACTAACCCCCAGCCAGAACGGCTCGGATGATGGGGGCAAGCTTACTGAGGAGGAACAGGAAGTGAGAAATTCAGGCAAAGAAAAAAAAACATTTAGAAGGGAGATTGAAGGAAAAGGTAAGTGAACCAACAATGCACTAGCTTAAAGTGGTTGTAAACCCTGGTAATGTTGTTTTTTTTTTAATCCCACCTGCAAGACAAAGGCATAATGAGCTAGTATGACTAGCATCTAGCTCATTATGCATCACTTACCTTAGATCGGGGCCCCTGAAGCCGTCCTCGTCTCCCTCTCCAGCCGCAATGTTACTTCTGGGTATCGCCGCTCCAGCCAATTACAGCGCCGCTCCGAAGACGTGACTCCGCGCATGCGCACGGGAGCCGTCAAATCCGGCTAAGCCGGATTTGTGAATGGGATTAACCCTATGAATGCGCCATTGTCTACGGCACGTATGCGCCGTAGACAACGGTGCATTATTTTTTGTAAAATATCTCCTAAACCGTGTAGGTTTAGGAGATATTTCTTGCACCTACAGGTAAACCTTAATCTAGGCTTACCTGTAGGTGCAAGTTACATAAGTGGGTTTACAACCACTTTAAAGGAACCTATTTAGAAAATAAAAAACAAACCTTTACAACCCCTTTAAAGCTAAACGACAGGATATAATAGATGAATATTTTTTTTAACATAAAGTTTATTTAAGTTTCCAAAAACAAGAAAACAGCAGTGTTACATAATAAATGAATATTCCAACAGTACAAAGAAATGGCCACTGCCCTCACCTATAACCAGGGCTGGATTAACATAGGGGCTATTGGAGCTGCAGCTCCAGGCCCCTTCCTCAAGATAGGCCCATTTGCCCAAAAAAAAAAAAAAAATCTAAAAAAAAAAAAAAAAAGATCGGCTTCGAGGATTGTAGCTCGGAGACCCCATATTTGGGGGGTATGCAGCTGAAGACCCACCCCACCACTGGTCAAAATATGGGGCTGCTATCATTTATGGTTCCGGAGATACGGGGCTGCTTGCGCAGCCTGTCAGAAGCTATATACAGAGCGGCCAGTTTAAATACAAGCTGACACACTCTGCAGCAGAGAGGATGAGCTCACAGTGCCTATAATAATTATTGGGACTGTAGGCCACACATAATCCCCAAACTCTTAACACTTTACTCCAGGTACTATCAGAAAAAAACATACTAACTCAAATTTGGCAGTTAATGGCCGCGGCGTTCTTTATTGGTTTTAAAACATGAATTAAATCAACCATATATATTTTTATTATTCAACATCAAAAATCATATTTTAATGAAAACCAACCAACTGTGTAACTGCTTAGTTCTCATAACTCAAGCAGCATTACCTCAAATATCATGAAATAACATGTCCCCCCTGGATCCAGGGTGACCCGACCACATAAAGATCGCACGCGACTGGGAAGGGGGGGAGGGAGTTCTTCACTGGTGCTTGCTGACAGGAAAGAGGGAGATTCCCAGCCCAGCCAATCCTTATAAAGCCTTCCTGGCTTCCAGTACCTTCTGTCGCATCCCATTGGCTGGCTGTTGATCCCAAATTTAAAGACACAGTACATCAATTCAAATACATTTATACTTATACTGTATTCTATCAAATTGCGTTTTAACCCTCAAAACACCATTGAAGCATGTGGTGGCCACAATCCCAATTAAGTGGGCTTCTATTGTGCCCCCTTTTCTATGGGACTGTAGGCCACACATAATCCCCAAACTCTTAACACTTTACTCCAGGTACTATCAGAAAAAAACATACTAACTCAAATTTGGCAGTTAATGGCCGCGGCGTTCTTTATTGGTTTTAAAACATGAATTAAATCAACCATATATATTTTTATTATTCAACATCAAAAATCATATTTTAATGAAAACCAACCAACTGTGTAACTGCTTAGTTCTCATAACTCAAGCAGCATTACCTCAAATATCATGAAATAACATGCCCCACAAGCCGGGCTTGAGTATCATGCCCGGCCCCACCCCAACACCGCGGCCTGCTCAATTCCATACTGTATTCCCAGGTTGAAAATATCCAGACCCACATCTGAAAGGTGGACTCCATCCTGTCTGTATAACCCCTGAAAACCACCCTCTAGATCCACATGTCTATACGATAGCCCGTTAAGTGTAGGCATGAATTTTTCCATTGCCCTATTTATACGCTTCCTCATCTTCTCCATTACCTTCCTCTGACAAGAGGAAAGCCAGGAGAGGCGGGGAATGATTTCAGAAAATACTAAGATAGTACCCGGAAAAGTGAGAGAAAAACTTTGCAAATCCTTCTGTATTAGAAAAAGCAAATCCAATGTCCGCACATTCCCCAAATCATTTCCCCCCACATGCAAAACAAGAACATCTGGCCTAGGCCAACATTGCCCCAACCTACATAATTGAAAATAAAGTTGGTGCCACTGCAGGCCTCGCACTCCTTTCCAAAACACCTGAAAGGATTCCGGATGAAGAGACAAATTGGTAGAATACCTACGCAGGGCCGCTCTTTTATGCGCCCAATAGACAAACGAATGTCCCAGAATCCAAATTATACGAGGTTGACCTGAGGGATTTAAATAAACAGGTTAGGACGAACATATAATTTAAAACAATCAGATTTCCACCTCCCCATGTCCTTAATAGCTGAATCACACACCCCTTTCCGGGCCGCCTCTGATGCTGCACCTATTCTGAACGAGTGGGAGGATATTTTGAGGTTATGTAAACCCAAACTCATGAGGCATTTATGAAGAACAAAATCAAACTGATATTTGGTAAGGGGCCCCCCGTTTTGGTGAACCAAAAATAAGCCCTGGCCCGGGGGCCTGACCCCTAGAAAACGATTCACTGCTTCCACAGGACAAATTGACTTGTCGTCCTGCGCAGCTAAATGAATCCCGGTACCCTTCCCCAAGGCATCCGTCTTAGAATGCCTGATCCACAAGTGCACCCCGGAAGGACCCACTGTCACATGCTCAGAAAGAACCTCCGAACCGCCCAATTTAGACCCTGGAATCAGCTCCGAGATGCGCAAAGCCCCATGAAAGGCGAGAACGAATGCCGTTTTAAACAATAATGCTTCAAAACTGGAGTAACACACGGCCGACGTCACCTTACAAAGCCTAGCCAAAAGTTCGAGCGAGATTGGTCTCCTATCATCCGGTATAAAATTTACCCTTCTATACCCCTTCAAAGCCTGTTTTACTGAAAAATATGCCGTGCACGGAGGATACCCCTTTAAACGGCAGAAAAATGATACACCTGCCAATGTTTTCGAGATATGGCTGTAAGAAAAATTCTGCTGCATCAGGGATGCCACAAAGGCCAATAATGACCCCTCAGACGGGCGGCCATCACTAACTCCCAGCACTACTGCAAACGATAGCCAACTGTTCCAAGAAGCTGCATAGCACATCCACGTCTTGGGTGCGACCGAACCCTGGATAGCTCTTGCCACTATGTCCAGATTACATCCCACAGAAACTCCGGGCAACACATTCCTTCCACGTCCGCCTCCGGATGCAGATGTCGAAAGCGGTCCATCTGAAACCGAGATAACGCATCGGCAAGGTTATTCTGGACCCCAGGTGTATATTTGGCTTTCAACCAGACATTAAATTGTAAACACAAAAAAACAATTTGCCGCAGTACCTTAACCACCAACAGCGACTTCGATGAGAGGCAATTGATTGCAAAGAGAACCCCTTTGTTGTCTGTTTCGACCATGATCCTCCTATTTGCAAATTGAGCCCCCCACAGTTCCATAGCCACCAAAATAGGAAACAGTTCCAGTAGAACTATATTCCTAGTGACTTCCTGCACCACCCACGATTCTGGCCAAGCTGCACAGCACCAGCTATTCCCCAAGATCGCCGCAAAGCCTTTTGACCCTGCGGCATCCGTGAATAGTTTGAAATCTGGGGCAAAGATGAAGTCACTCTGGAAAAAAGACCGTCCGTTGTACACATCCAAAAACCGTGCCCAAACCAACATATCCGCCTTAAGTGAACAGGTCAGCCTTATGTGGGCGAGTGGCGACTTCACACCCGCTATTGCTAGATAAAGACGACGCGAAAAAATACGACCCACGGGCATGATCCTGCATGCAAACGCCAGGACCCCCAGCAGAGACTGCATATCCTTCAGCAACGCTTTTTTTTTTTAACAAAAACGCCCGCAACAGGGACTTTAACTTTGCTAATTTTGCCTCGGGCAACCGGAATTCCATCCGACCGGTATCGATGTGAATGCCTAAGAATTCCAAATCCGTCGTGGGGAGACACGTCTTTTCCTCCGCCAAGGGCACACCAAAATGACTAGACATATCCCGAAAGGCCTGCAGGAGCTCATTACAAAGCGACGAACCTTGTGGTCCCATGAACAAAAAATCGTCCAGGTAGTGTAATACTTTATCACAACCTGACTGCGAACAAATGACCCACTGCAAGAAAGAGGAAAAGGCTTCAAAGTAGGAACATGATATGGAACACCCCATGGGGAGACACCTGTCAAAGAAATAGGACCCCTCAAAATAAAACCCCAGGGAATTAAAAGCCTCAGGAGCTATTGGCAACAGCCGAAAGGCCGACTTAATATCGGCCTTAGCCAGCAACGCCCCCGGCCCACACTGCCGAATTTTGACAATTGCTTCTTCGAATGACGCATATGAGACTGAGCACAGCGCATCGTCAATCTCGTCGTTAAGGGAATCACCTTTAGGGAATGACAAATGATGTATAATTCGATACGCACCTTGCTCTCTCTTGGGCACCACCCCTAAAGGTGATATACGAAAATTAACAAAAGGGGGGTGCCCAAAAGGACCCGCCATGCGTCCTTCCGCAATCTCTTTCATAACCTTCTCCCTGACAATGTGCGGAAACTGATTGACTGATTTTAAATTACCCACCACCGTACATCCCACCCCTGTGAACGCAGGGAGGGGAAAGCCCAATTCAAAACCATTAATGAGAAATTGCGCTGTCGCCTGGTCTGGATAGCTGTCCAGCCACGGGCGCATGCTTTCCAGCCTCACTGGCGTGCAGGCTTTTTGGAAAAATATCCTTTGGACTCTGACTAGCCCCAGTATTAGCTGGTTTTTTAAAACACTTGGCTGCAGGGTGAGCTCCCGCACAATAGGCACACTCGTGCCTATATTTACATGCCGCATTCCAGCGGCACTGGCTGTCATTATAAGCAAAGCAGCATCCTCTCCTGAACCCCGCGCTCAAAGAGTTAACCGCCATTGGTTTAGAAGCGACCGGCCTCTGGGGGGCGAGCAAGTTCAGCCATAGCCCAACATCCTTCATACCCCAGCGTAACGAGGGGTGGACTGCCAACTTCTGTCGAAACGACTCGTCGTAGTAGAACCAACCGAGCCCCCCAAAACATTTGTAAGCCTCCAAAATGTGATCAACATGCTGGAACAAACCCCCGCTGTGTTCAGGATGCTTGTCCGCCATGACGCCAGCAAAGATGCAAAACGCCTGCAGCCAGTTATTGAATGACCTAGGTACAGGCCTACGCCTGTCGTCTTCCTGCTTGTCAGCCTTATCTGGCTTAACCATCAAATCTTTCTGAGAGGGCAAGAGGGATAGGATGTCAATAAAATCCCCCCGCCATATTTTTTCCTTTACTGCTAAGCTCAGATGGTACCCCAGGGGAGACATCTCACAAGGCATGGCTTCCTTCATGCAGGACTCTGGCACATTACCCCTAGCCAAAGGCACATTGCAATCCCCATATGTACCCCCTGGAACCATCACCACAGGGGTGGGCTGATACATACTTATAGAAGGTGGAGTAACATTGCTGGGTAAGGGGCTGAGCAAAGCAGCAGCAACAGAAGAAGTAGATACAGGAGGAATAATAGGAGGAACAACAGGGGACAATGTTCTCACTAAAGAAGAGAGAGAATCTACCAGAACATTTAAAGCCTGTATTTGAGCACACTCACCCACTGCTGGAGGTGGAGCAGCGTCAGACAGAACCGCCTCTCCCAGCAGCAGACCTTGTGCATTCTCCTGTCTGTCATGCAGCGCTTGTGGCTCCTCCGCTGCGGGCATACTTGTATTCTCAGCCTCCTGTCTTGGTAGCCGTGGGGGGGGCGGGCGCCCCCTCCCCACACTCGCTGCGGGCTGTTCCGCCCTGGTCCGCCTGCCTCCTCTTCTTCCTGGGGACCGGGAACATGTCCTCTTCTGCTGGGGAGTACAGCGCCCGCTCCTGGCACCTCCCCTGACATCTTCGGCGGCCGCCTCCCTCCGCCCTTGTGCTGACACAGCTGACATAGCTGCGGCGCTCCGCTCCGGAGGCTGACTCCTCCGTGCTCTCACATGTTGAGCACTGACCTCTGCTCCTCTCTCCTGGCTGGCCAGCTGCTCCCCTGACTTGTCTGCCACAGAGCCCTCAGTGTCCCGCTCCTGCTGTCCGTCTGTCACCAGCTCCCCTATTGACAAGCAGCGCCTGAGCCATTCTTCACCTCCCTCACTGCCTGCCTTCTCCAAAAGTTTTTTAAAGAGGGACTCCATACCTGAGGTCTCTGTCAGTTCTTCACTGGTGCTTGCTGACAGGAAAGAGGGAGATTCCCAGCCCAGCCAATCCTTATAAAGCCTTCCTGGCTTCCAGTACCTTCTGTCGCATCCCATTGGCTGGCTGTTGATCCCAAATTTAAAGACACAGTACATCAATTCAAATACATTTATACTTATACTGTATTCTATCAAATTGCGTTTTAACCCTCAAAACACCATTGAAGCATGTGGTGGCCACAATCCCAATTAAGTGGGCTTCTATTGTGCCCCCTTTTCTATTGTATATCACTAAGACTGCTTTCACACTATGCCGCCCCGAGCGTTGGCGGTAAAATAGCGGTAAAACGCTGCTATTTTACCGTCGGATTTGCGGCACATTGCGGCCACTAGCAGGGCGCTTTTAACCCCCGCCAGCGACCGAGAAAGGGTAAAAAAATGCCCGAGATGTGCCGCTACAGCGGCGTATTTCCAGCATACGGCGGTGCTGCCCATTGATTTTAATGGGCAGGAGCGCATTAGGAGCAGTGAGTTCACCGCTCCTAATGCACTCTAAAGAAGTTGCTGGCAGGACTTTTTCTGACGCCCTGCCAGCGCACCGCTCCAGTGTGAATAGAGCACCTGTTTAAGGGCGGATTGCAGGCGCTATTTTTAACGCTATAGCGCCTGCAAAACGCCCTCAGTGTTAAAGGGGTCTTATAGTAATTAACCCCTTGCCACCCAGGCCAATTCTGAAACTTCTCTCCTACATGTAAAAATCATCATTTGTTTTTTGCTAGAAAATTACTCAGAACCCTCAAACATTATATATTGTTTTAGCAGAGACCCTATGAAATAAAATGGTGGTCTTTGCAACTTTTTATGTTACACGGTATTTGCGCAGCAATTTTTCAAACCTGTTTTTTTTTTTTTTAAAGAGACTGTTTGATTCATAAAAAAAAAAAAACAAAACAAAAAAAAACACTAAAGTTATCACGATTTATTTTGTTGTATACTAAGCGATGCTTTAAATTTTTTTACAGGTTACATGTTGAGAGTTACAGAGGGGGTCTAGTGCTAGAATTATTGTTCTCGCTCTAACGATCGTGGCGTATGTAACCTGTGTGTATCTGGCTCTGATACTAGCCAGGGCCTACCCAGCCACTGACTAGTATCTCTCCCCAGCCTGTCCCCACACACCCTCTCACCTGCTGACCTGTGGATGGGGGAATCACTCCTGCAGTGTTATTGTGTTCTGCCTGCGAATACAATGATTAGTGTTGCTAACTATAGCTGGCAGCACTGATTGTTTTGGGAAAAACCTGACAGGCTGGTTGTACTCAAGTCAGATAATAGATTGACTTGTGTAAAACCAGCTAGCCCATACATAGATCGACTATGGCTGGTCTCTGCTTAATTGGCGTAATTTCAATCCATGTATGGCCCGCTTAACCACTACGCAGTCCCTAAACATCCTTCCACAAACCTTTACATTTTTCCTTCCCAGATTCCCTTTATCCTCTTCACCTGTAAATACTCTCCACACTTCTCTCCTGTACATACTGCTCACTGTCATACCCTCCACACTTCTCTCCTATACGTAGTGCCGACTGTCATACCCTACACACTCCTCTCCTGTACATAGTGCCCGCTGTCATACACTTCTCTCCTGTACATAGTGCCCACTGTCGTACTCTCCACACTCCTCTCCTGTACATACAGCTCACTGTCATACCCTCCACACTCCTCTCCTATACATAGGGCCCACTGTCATACCCTCCACACCTCTATCCTGTACATACTGCCCATTGTCATATCCTCCCCACTCTTCACTGTCATACCCTCCACACTTCTCTCCTATACATAGTGCCCGCTGTCATACCCTCCACACTCCTCTCCTGTACATACTGTTCACTGTCATACCCTCCACACTTCTCTCCTATACATAGTGCCCACTGTCATACCCTCCACACCTCTATCCTGTACATACTGCCCATTGTCATATCCTCCCCACTCTTCACCGTCATACCCTCCACACTCCTTTCCTGTGCATACTGCTCACTGTCATACCCTCCACGCTCCTTCCCTATACATAGTGCCCACTGTCATACCCTACACACTCCTCTCCTGTACATAGTGCCCGCTGTCATACACTTCTCTCCTGTACATAGTGCCCACTGTCGTACTCTCCACACTCCTCTCCTGTACATACAGCTCACTGTCATACCCTCCACACTCCTCTCCTATACATAGTGCCCCCTGTCATACCCTCCACACTCCTCTCCTATACATAGTGCCCACTGTCAAACCCTTTACACTCCTCTCCTATACATAGTACCCACTGTCATATCCTCCACACTTCTCTCCTATACATAGTGCCCACCGTCATACCCTCCAAACTCCTCTCCTGTGCATACTGCTCACTGTCATACCCTCCACGCTCCTTCCCTATACATAGTGTCCACTGTCATACCCTCCACACTTCTCTCCTATACATAGTGCCCACCATCATACCCTCCACACTCCTCTCCTGTACATACTGTTCACTGTCATACCCTCCACACTTCTCTCCTATACATAGTGCCCACTGTCATACCCTCCACACCTCTATCCTGTACATACTGCCCATTGTCATATCCTCCCCACTCTTCACTGTCATACCCTCCAACATTTCAAAAATATTTTTAAGGGGCACTTTTTTCACCAGTGCTATATTTAGAGTAGCTGAGATCCCCTATGTTCCTCTATACATCACAATAGTAATCACAAAATGAAATGAGTACTAATAATGGGGCAGAACAAATATGAGGACTGAGAAGATTTCCTTCAGTTGAACTAACAAAATTGTGCCTATTCTAGATCTGGTAACATTGAGGATATTCTGTATAATTTTAAATAACTGTTTTTTGTGGGTAAGAGGCTTAGGGGAGGAGTATGGACGGTATAAAACTGGGAAGTATGTGCAGGTAATGGAGAGGAATGTGGAGGGTCTAACAGTGGGCACTATGTACAGGAGAGTAGTGTGGAGGGTATGGCAGAAGGCACTATGTACAGGAGAGGAGTTTGAAGGGTATGACAGTGAGCAGCATTCACAGCAGAGGAGTGTGGAGGGTATGACAGAGGGTGGTATGTACCGGAGAGGAGTGTGGAGGGTATGAAAGTGGGCAGTATGTACAGAAGAGCAGTGTGGAGAGTATGACAGTGGGCAGTATGTACAGGAAAGGAATGTGGAGGGTATGATGGGGGCAGTATGTACAGGAGAGAAATGTGGAGAGAAAGATAGTTGGCAGTATGTACAGGAAAGGGGTGTGAAGGGTAAGGTTAGGTTACAGTATGTACATGAGAGGAGTGTGGAGGGTAAGGTTGGGTTACAGTATGTACAGGAGAGGAGTGTGGATGGTATGATAGCGGGCAGTATGTACAGGAGAGGGGTGTGGAGGGTATAATGGGGGCAGTATGTACAGGAGAGGAGTGTGGAGGGTATGATAGTGGGCAGTATGCACAGGAGAGGAGTGTGGAGGGTATGACAGTCGGCACTATGTACAATAGAGGAGTTTATGAATGTGGGCAGTATGTACAGGAGAGGAGTGTGGAGGGTATGACAGTGAGCAGTATGTACAGGAGAGGAGTGTAGACGGTATGATACTGAGCAGTATGTACATTAAATGTGTGTGGAGGGTAAGACAGTGAGCAGTATGTACAGGAGAAGAGTGTGGAGGGAATGACAGTGGGCAGTATGTACAGGTGAGGAGGGTATGACAATAGGCAGTATGTACAGGAAAGGAATGTGGAGGGTATGAGAGCGAGCAGTATGTAAAGGAGAGGAGTGTGGAGGGTATGACAGCCGGCACTATGTACAATAGAGGAGTTTATGAAAGTGGTCAGTATGTACAAGAGAGGAGTGTGGACAGTATGATACTGAGCAGTATGTACATGAGAT
Source organism: Rana muscosa (assembly GCA_029206835.1). Lineage (NCBI taxonomy): Eukaryota > Metazoa > Chordata > Amphibia > Anura > Ranidae > Rana > Rana muscosa. The sequence continues at coordinate 61,188,424 of CM055127.1, read as the reverse complement.
GAGTGTGGAGGGTAAGACAGTGAGCAGTATGTACAGAAGAGAAGTGTAGAGGGTATGACAGTGGGCACTATGAAAAAGCCTCTGGAAGAGCGCAAGGAGCTTTTAAAGACATTTAGGGTATGTTTCAGGTGCTGTGCTTCTACAGAACATTTTGCAAGGGACTGTAATGTGTCCATCAAGTGCATAGAGTGTGGCTCTGAAGAACATGTGCAAGCCCTCCATCCTCTTGAGCCCAGCTCTGCACAACCTGCCAACACTCCTCCCAGGTTAACGCATGGCGGGGAGAATACAGACCAAGTGCCTAATTCTACCATCATTTCTTCATCCTGCACTGAAGTTTGTGAAGAAGACCGCTGTGGTAAGTCCTGTGCTAAGATATGCTTGGTGAACATATACCGCAAGGATCAACCAGAAAAGTCTCTAAAGGCATATGCTATCTTAGACGATCAGAGCAATCGATCACTTGCAAAATTGGAATTGTTCAATCTATTTGAAATAAAAGGCGAAGCTCATCCTTACACCTTGGGTACCTGTAGTGGAACTATAGAGGTTTCTGGAAGAAGGGCTCATGGACTCATGGTATCTTCTCTCAAAGGTAACTTGCAATTACCCTTACCTACACTTGTTGAGTGCAATCAGATACCTGCTAACAGGGAAGAAATCCCTACTCCAGCTGCTGCTTTCCATCACCCTCACCTCAAGGTAATAGCAAATGAGATACCGCCACTTGACAAAGATGCTCAGATCCTTCTTCTGTTAGGAAGAGACATTCTAAGAGTTCACAAGGTACACAGACAAGTCAGTGGACCCCCAGATACCCCATTTGCCCAGCGCACGGATCTAGGGTGGGTCATCATAGGCAATGTCTGCATAGGCAAAATGAAAAGACCTACCAACATTTCATCATTCAAGACAAATGTTCTGCCAAATGGCCGAAACACTTACTTTGAGCCATGCCCACATCACTACTGGGTGAAAGAGAAGATAGCCAGCCACGAATGGCAACATGGTATCTCAGGTGACACAAGCCCTTTCTCCTGCCATGATGGCGACTTCGGCTCTACAGTGTTTAATGCAACCAGTGAAGATGACATACTGGCTCCTTCAATGGAAGACAAAGAATTCATCAAGGTAATGGACAAGGAGTTCTTTCAAGATGACTCCAATAACTGGGTAGCACCCCTACCCTTTCGTCTCCCAAGAGAGAGATTGCCCAACAACTTACAGCAGGCCATCAGTAGATTCTCCTCCTTAAAGCGAAACTTAAGCAGGAAACCAGAGATGCAAAAGCACTTTGTGGACTTTATGCAAAATGTATTTGACAGAGATCATGCAGAGCCTGCTCCCCCACTAAAGGAGGGAGAAGAATGCTGGTACCTTCCATCCTTTGGCATGTATCACCCACGCAAACCAGACCAAATCAGAGTTGTCTTTGATTCCAGTGCTCAGCACGAAGGTGTTTCTCTTAACAACATGCTCCTTACTGGACCCAACTTGAACAACAGTCTAATAGGAGTCTTGATTAATTTCAGACAAGAGCCTGTAGCAGTAATGGCCGACATTCAACAGATGTTTCACTGCTTCATCGTCAGAGAAGACAACAGAAACTACCTCAGGATTCTATGGCACAAGGACAATGACCTCAACAAGGAAGTTATAGATTATCGCATGAAGGTACATGTCTTCGGTAACAGTCCTTCCCCAGCAGTGGCAACTTATGGGCTAAGGAAAACAGCTCAGACTGGAGAAGTTGAAAATGGATCTGATGCCCGTCAATTTGTTGAAAGAAACTTCTACATTGACGACGCACTTAAGTCCTTTCCAACTGCTAAAGAAGCAATTGATCTTCTCACCAGAACAAAGGAGATGCTGTCTGTAGCAAACCTTAGACTGCACAAGATTATATCCAACAGCCAGGAACTTATGAATGCCTTTCACTCTGAGGACTATGCCACTAGTCTAAAAAACCTTGACTTAGGTACAGATGTGCCTCCTGTACAGCGAAGTCTGGGTTTGTTGTGGAACATCAAGCAAGACAAATTCACCTTCCAAGTGTCAACTTGTGACAAACCCTTCACTAAGAGAGGAGTCCTGTCCGTGGTGAATAGGATCTATGACCCACTGGGTTTCCTTGCTCCAGTTACCATTCAAGGTAAGATTTTACTAAGACAGTTGTCTACTGAGAACATAGACTGGGATACTCCCTTGCCAATGAGAATCAACACAAGTGGGAAAGGTGGAGATACTCTTTGAAGTCACTAGAAAAACTTCAGATTCCCCGTTGCTATATTCCAGGTTCCACTTCAACTGCTAACCGGAGAGAGATTCATATTTTCTCTGATGCATCAGTCGAAGCTATTGCTGCAGTAGCCTATTTGAAGACCTCTGAACTGAATGGAGAATCACACTGTAGTTTTGTCCTAGGCAAGGTAAAACTCACTCCCAAGCCTGCACATACCATACCAAGACTTGAACTTTGTGCAGCCGTGCTAGCAGGAGAAATTGCAGAGGTCATACGAAGTGAAATGGACACTAAAATTGATTCTTTCACCTTCTATACAGACAGTAAGGTAGTACTTGGTTACATAAACAACCAAACAAAACAATTTTATGTGTTCGTCAGCAACAGGGTTGAACGTATCATAAGATTCTCTTTACCAAGTCAATGGCATCACGTTCCCACTGAACTCAACCCAGCTGACTGTGGGACCAGAGCCGTGTCACCTGCTGCTCTTCAGGACAGCTTATGGCTGTCACCTCCAAGGTTTCTGTGTGAGGACTCCCACTCACCCACTATCGACACCACCTATGGACTAGTAAGCCCTGAAGATGATAAGGAAATAAGAACTGTGAACACCTCACTCTACACTTCTGTAAGTACAAAACAGAAGCTGCGGTCACACCATTACAGGCATCAATGGAAGCAGGTGCAGCATCTAGCCAATGTGTTCTGGCATCGCTGGAAGAAAAAGTATCTTCATCACCTTCAAGGTCGTAACAAATGGCAAGCATCTAAGCCGAATCTTAAGGTTGGAGACCTCATCCTTCTAAAAGACAAGGAAGTTTGTCGGAATGAGTGGCCTATGGGTCTTATTACTAAAGTTATGCCCAGCGACGATAACAAAGTCCGGAAGGTAGAAGTCAAGGTAACCAAGGGAGGATCGACACAAACCTTTAGTCGACCAATTACAGAGTTAGTACTCCTTTTGCCAGGTGAGTGACTTGTGCAAGGACTAGCCATGCAGTTGGCACGGCGGGGAGTACATTGCTGCCATCTACAGGTTCTACTCAGAACTTTGGAATTATTTGAAGACATCATACTGTGACTTTATGTTCTTCATCCTGTTGAACTTACGTTTATTATTTGCTTGTTACATGTTTTTCATTACAGGTTCCAGGACATTCGTCAGTATTGGACTTTTTGAAAATATATATTTTAGTTTAAGGTTATGAAATCTAAAGATTTCAGACGGGGAGTGTTGTGTTACACTATGTGATTATTCTTGCTCTGTGTCTTTAAGATCTGTCCCCTTCTTTCTAGCTGAACTCTCTCTCTCATCGTAGTTCTTTATATATCTCCTCCACTTCCTGATTCTGGTCATTACTCCTGTATATCTTCCATGCTAAACATCTTACATGTGGCTTACAACTGCAACGTTTTTCTACCTATGAATATCCATCATTAAACGGAACATTCGAAAGGATTCATCGTCTGTCGTCCTAACTGTGAGTTTATTCATTGAGTTAAACTGCCTGTATCGATGCAAGGGATGAATATCAAACCAGCTTGAGTAAGGCCTACTTAAACCTGGAGATGAACTTTATCGCTTTGTAGTTGAGACAGAACAGGGTACATTTAAATTGTCAGACTGAGCCCCCCAGCGCTGTGATCAATCCGGCGGGTCCTGAGCGCTTCCATTTTCACCCGGTCTTCCTTCTGGGCTCTGTGCCTTCGGTCACTTGCCTTGGCCGGGCTGCGTTGATGTCATTCCCACGCATGCTCATGCGCATCCTCTCTTTCTCATCCCCCCTTTCTTCCTCATCCTCCCTCCCTTACCCCTCACCCCTCTCTCACCCTCTCTCTCTCTCTCTCTCTTTCTCATCCTCCCTCTCTCTCTCTAATTTAATTTGTTATAACAAAAAATTGTTTGCATATTTATTTATTTATTATTTAGAAAAGGCCCACCAAAATCCTCAGCACCAGGCCCATGATGTTCTTAATCTGGCCCTGCCTATAACTGGCCTTTGCAGCAATGAGCACATGGAAGGGCAATGCATGCAAAATGAAACCAAAGAAATTCCCAGCTCTACTTACCGACCAGCCTGCAACCAACCAAATTATCCTGTGTAAAAGTATGCGTTAAAAACAGGGGTTTAGTCTGCACACATTTGCAAATACATGTGAAAGCCACAGAGCCCCATCAAGGCACCCCAATATTTTCTGTAGTCTTAACTCTACATTTTGAGAGCCTCCACAGTGGAAGTACATGCATTTTTTAGGAGGAGTGAGCTCCCTCCAGGCTCACCTGTCCTCAGCCTATCTATTATAATGTTCCTTCACTTTCCAATCACGGGCAGGAAGCAGGCAGGTTACCTACTCTGTTGTTTAACCCCTTTTTGTACACCCATGGTGTCCGTCTAACGTGGTCATTACACCCTGGGCGCAGTAAGGACTGTCTGATCACGTGACCACTGTGATTCGCTGTCACAGTGGTCACATGATTGGCAGTCAGTCCGGCTGGCTCCTGATAAATACTAGAGACTGAGATCTGTCTATAACAACTTACGAAGTTCACAGCAAGTATACTTTCAGTTCAGAAAGTTTGGTTGTCTATGGACACATAAGTGTGGCTTGTGGTCATTAAAACCCACCCTCTTTTGCCACTGCACATATGCGTTATGTGGGTAGCAAGAGGTTAACTTCTGCAGAGAAAAGTCAGCTCACCAAACCTGGCTGTGCTGCCTGGCAGAGCAGTGTAAATCCCAGGACTGTGTGGACAGAAATAGAAATCCCTTGGCAGGTCAAACTTCCATATATGTATTTCAATTGAGTATTTAGCTGATTGACTAGATTTCAGCTTTATTTCTTTATTTTTTTCTCAGTGTAACTGCATTTTCTCAGCTGCTCAACAGTTTGCCTCTGTGATAACAATACGAACTGTCCCGCGACAGAGACGACTGAAACAATTGTCTAGTTACAGCCTTGTGCTGAAAGGGTCTTTGTTATGTCAGAACATATCTTCTAGATCCAATAAGTGAGTGAATGATGATCCCAGTACATCTCATTGTCAGCAGCACAAATGATCCTTGCAATATTAAAAACATACAATTTTGAAAATCCTCTTATAGTTAATAAACACACTATATTATGTCCATTGTGTCCAACATTGAATATAAAATGCATAAAAATAGAAACAAGTATTTTAGAATAAGATAATGAGCTGAATTTGCCGTAATTTGTGCCTTTGCCGAAAGATTCATCTCAGATTCAAGATTGATATATAACGTACTACAAAGCACGCTGCTCGATCGAGCAAGTGTGCGTGATGACATCAGCACCCAAATGCTGAGCATACAGAAAAGTGCACAGGGCAAAGAGAAAGGACCCTGGCCCTGAACATCCTAAACACAAAACTTCTGATGGGGACTGGGTACTCATTGTCCACCCAGCTTAAACCAGGCAGACCTCATTTTTCAGAAGACCTGCCGAGGCAAGGTCTACCCAAGTACTAGATGGAGATTACTAAAATGGAGCTCCAATGGCAGGGGGAGAACCTAACCATGAACCCACATGCCCTCCCGGCCCCAGGGTAAGTCAGAGGGCTATGTACTGTATATGTCCAAAAAATAAATAAAAATAATAATAAATGCTTTAGGGTGCCACAGTGCAAAACAATGGCTGGCCTTCTGCCCGGTATAGAAATTCCTCCGATCCCAGCCAAAGGCTCAGCCCAAGAGGCAAGTGTGGAAAGAGCATGCAAGGGCGCTGTGACCAAGGTGCCATACCAGAAACACTGAATTATCATTATGTGGATTATAACACTCCAGGGGCACAAGCACCATAGGCATTTCTCCGCCCAGCCCCGGCCAGTTAAATGCAGCTCCAGTCCTACCAGGAAGGCATTAATACTTAGGGAGAGTCCAGCATACAACTGGGGACAAGCCTGCTAAACCAGGCCAGATTCAGCCTGGGATGAAAAGGATCCCTCCCATCATATTCACCTTATTACATTGGGAATTACTAACAGGAACCCTCCTTCCCTCATTATGAACCTGCGTCCTGTTCGTGAAAACTGATAAGAACTGATACTACACTTGATCTCAGCCATAAGGCAGAGAAGTTATAACCAGATATAAACTGCTTGCAATTAATAATCCTAGCTATTTGTTTTTGCTATATCATGGGGCACCCATTTGATACATTTAACTGGGACCTGTAGAGAGCACCCCCCACTGTAGTTCCAAAATTCATTCAGCCAACAGAAGATTTCCTGTAACCGCACAAAACTTTAATGTTGTTTTGGGTGGAACTGGTATTGAATCTAGTCCTTTCAACAGAATAACATGATCATTTTCATTTATTTGTATGCGAGGGCTGCTTTTAGAGTCAGTTCAGCACAGGTCAGCCTTGACCTCCATTTTCTGTTTTTAGCCAGTTATACAAAATTCCATAACTCTTTGTGCATGTCAGGCACCTGTCCCCTAAAGGCTTGACGTAGAACTGGGGCCTGACCTTTAGTGGTCTCATATGACTTGACCTTAGGCTTGTGATGTCATGAACTGTCACATGGCTGTCGTAGATGTCAGGGACACCACTGTTCACACATGCCCCTGCAGGGTGATGATGTTTATTTGGAGTCTCCCTAATACATAACAACACTGATGGATGACAAGCATGTGCATACCACTTCCTAATGCTAGTGTATTCGATTTCACTTGAGCTTGCAGATTACAGAAACGGCATTACGATAGTTAGGATACACTGGCTATGGGCTTCTGGTTACCACGTACTGTACATTTGCTCACATGCTTCCGTGACTCAAAGCTTGAACTGCAGGAAAAACACCAATGAATGCATTTCTTATAGAGCAACTAAAAACCATTAAATAGTGTGCTTACTTATATTTGTGCTTTCAAAATGATATATAAATTAAAGAAAGAAATTTGTGTACCTACTGCCCAAATCCCCTCCTCCTTGCTCTCCTGAGCAGTAGAACAGTGGAATACTTACCTCTGTCCATGCCTGCTATTATACCACGTATTTCTACAGGGAGACCCTCTATCTGTAGGCTGCAGCATTGAGAAGTGAGTAACAGCAGATTGGAGGTAAATATTTTTCTATGTAGGGCTGCACAGATAGGGCTTTTGGTAACAGGTAACAAATTTGAATCTATCCTATAAATTAATTTTTTAATGCAGAGGTGAACAAATACCACCAAAAGAAAGCTCTATTTGTGGGGAAAAAAGGACGTAAATTTTGTTTGGGTACAATGTCGCACGACCGCGCAATTGATAACTAAATCAACGCAGTACAGAATCGGAAAAAAATGCTCTGCCCAGGAAGGGGGTAAAATCCTTCCGGGGCTGAAGTGGTTAATATAAAGACCTACTGTATATCTGTTGAGATCTCAGCCTCCCATAAACTCCTTATTGTGGTAATTGCCTTGGTATGAAAAAGCAAAGTGATTAGATGGATGACCTCATCAGCTTGCCTCTGCTCCATCAGTTCTTCCAGGCCAATTAGCAGGCATGTTTCTGAACATATTGTTCAGCTTCTACAGTGGATCTTGAGGGGTAGGTTGTGCTGTCTGTCAGGAGTGCCAGGATCAAAACAATTATAAAAGTGAAATGTAGGGCTGCAACTAATAATTATTTTCACAATCGATTAATTGGCCGATTTCTTTTAATCGGATAAAAACCTCAAAAAAAGTGTGGTGTATAATTTAGTTAAGATGTAAAGTTTAAAAAAAAAGACAATTTATTCTTGAATATCTATAAGCAGTAGTAAATATAAATTACCAGCTATATGGTTAGGGGACAACATATCTTATCCACTCTGAGAATAACAGAAGATATTATATATACAATTAGAGGTTGAATCTGGTACATATTATCAGACTCAGAGATTAAAGGTTAAAAAACCTTCTGCCTTTAGAATCACCTTAAAGTGAATGTAAACCCACTCTCATCCTTTCTAAACTACTGCCATAGTGCTGATCTATAAGGATATAGATGCCTCCTGCATGTATCCTTATCTGTCAAATGTCTCCCCTCTGTATGTTATAAGAACTGAAAAACTGCAGATTCTGTGAGTGGATCTGTTGTCTGGAGCTTGGTGGGTGGAGTCGTGATGTCAGTAGACTCCCCGCCCACCTCTACACTCCCCTTGTCAACATGCATTTTCTCCTGTGTATTCCTTCTGCTATGATCACTAACATCCAGTCAAAATCCAGAAAAGTAACCACATGACTTCAGAAAAGGAGTGGGGGTAGGAATAAAAAATAATGCCTGTCTAAAGCTAGTGCACAAGATATGTAAATAACCTGTCACTCAAAGCAAGGGGGCAGAACGGACAAAGGTTTTTCTCTGTTTGTCCGTTTTATCTCACTGAACAATAAAAGAGGATTGCTCAGAGCTGGATTAACTCTTTGTGGCAAGAACTGACATTTATGATAGGAAATCTTATACTCTACATTGTGACAGCAAAAAAAAATAAAAAATTTGGGGTTTACATCCACTTTAACTACTTAAGGACCGGGCCTATTTTTCAGACTCCGTGTTTACAAGTTAAAATCATTTTTTTTGCTAGCAAATTACCCTCAAACATTATATATATTTTTTCAGACACCCTAGAGAATAAAATGGTGGTTGTTGCAATACTTTCTGTCAAACCGTATTTGCGCAGCGGTCTTACAAGCCCACTTTTTTGAATTACAAAATAAGACAACAGTAAAGTTAGCCCAATTTTTTTATATTGTGAAAGATAATGTTACGCTGAGTAAATTGATAACCAAAATGTGACGCTTCAAAATTGCGCCCGCTCGTGGAATGGTGACAAAGTTTTACCCTTAAAAATCTCCATAGGCAACGTTTAAAAATTTCTACAGGTTATCAGTTTTGAGTTACAGAGGAGGTCTATAGAATTATTGCTCGCAGTGATATCTCACATGTGTGGTTTGAACACCGTTTTCATATGCGGGCATTACGTATGAATTCGCTTCTGCGTGTGAGCTCGCGGGACGTGGCGCTTTAATTTTTTCTTTTTTTTTCTCATTTATTTAACTTTTTATTTATTTTGACACTTTTATTCCTCTTAAATTCTTGTAATAGAAAAAAAGCATCACAGGACCTCTTAAATATGAGATCTGGTGTCAAAAAGACCTCAGATCTCATATTTACACTAAAATGCAATAAAAAATAAAAATAAAAATGTCATTTGAAAAAATGAAAAAAAAAATCCCCTTTAAGAGCATTGGGCGCAAGTGACGTTTGACGTAGCTTCCGCCCTCCAATGCTATGGATCCGAGTGGGGACCATCTTCCCCTCACTTGGCATCCAGGCTCAGAGCAGAACGGACGCGGTCGTCTCCGCTGCTACCGACGGCTCCGGTAAGTGGCGGAAATGACTGGAGCACGGTGGGAGGGGGGCCCTCTCCCGGCCCAGATAAAAGTGATCTTGCCGCTGAGACCACTTTTATCTGAAAGTGGACCGCCCGCTGAAGAAGAGGATACCGGGGTTATGGCAGCTGCTGCCATAACAACGACATTCCTCTTCAAACTGACGATGTATAACGACATCGGGCGGTCTGTAAGTGGTTAAATCACGTCCCTCCCCTGCCAGGGACTACATGTCCCATGACGTATTGCTCCTCGCACATTTACATGTTTTCAGGCACTTACTGACTGGATGTGTGCTTCGCTGTATTTTCTGATATACAAACAATGCATTCTGTATGCAGGCCAACTAATTGATTGACCAACTAATTGATAATGAAAACAGTTGACAACTATTTTTATACTTGATTATAATAAGTGGTTTCAGCCCTAGTAAGATGTCCGTATGATTGAATTTCCTAAAGGAGGTTTTCCATATACTGTATGTGAGTGTTTTCAACTGTATAATCAAGTGCAGGCATTTTTTTTGGATCAACTGTCTCTATCAAATAGTACAGCCATTGCCAAGACCAGGGGTCTCAAACTGACGGTCCTCCAGCTGTTGCAGAACTACAAGTCCCATCATGCCTCTGCCTGTGGGAGTCATACTTGTAACTGTCAGCCTTGCAATGCCTCATGGGACTTGTAGTTTTGCAACAGCTGGAGGGCCGCCAGTTTGAGACCTCTGGCCAAGACCTATAGTGTAGCAGCACAGCTTGGTGAAGAATCTTGGTCAAAGTAGGTCAGCCTGCTGATTGAATGAAGATGATGAAGAAGTAGGAGCATGCTTATAGGGTCATCTGTATTGTATGATGAAGAAGAAGGCCCATACTGGTGGGGCTCACTCTGTTATCTCCTCTTGTCAATGAAAGACTGGCCTGAAAAGATTGCCATAGACTCATATGAGGCCCTCTCATGATACAGGAGATGCTCGAGAGATGATCCCATAGATATCTAAAGGGTTCTAAAATACAAGTGTGTTCAGGAGAAAGCAAATTTTGACTAGAGGGGCTAATTCTTCTGGCTGTGGTTGTCCAATTGAGAAAGGGAGGGGGGGACTAGTTTAGGTAAGGGGAGGGTACAAAAGGTAACTGTAATTTCAAATAAAGTAATGTGATTGTGCTGTTTGTACCTACCTTTAGTGATCCACTTTAGTTTCCTTTTCTTTTCATATATACAACTATACTAGACTGCATAAATACACAAACACTAATGCCATCCCCTAAATTACCCAACATCTTCTCGAAAGAGCTTTGCTATTAACCTCTTACAGTATATGCCAGTGATGGCGAACCTTGGCACCCCAGATGTTTTGGAACTACATTTCCCATGATGCTCAACTACAATGCAGAGTGCATGAGCATCATGGGAAATGTAGTTCCAAAACATCTGGGGTGCCAAGGTTCGCCATCACTGGTATATGCAAATAAGTCAATGTGGAAAACATGTTTTTTTAATACTGTATGTAGAAATAAGAAAAAAATGTGTCTGTTGATCTGTGTCTTGCATGCATGCTCCCATGGGCTCTGAAATTGAAGAAACTGGTCTTTAGACAGTAGCTGTGCTGTACAATTTGTCCTGTAAACAGAGCCATATTGACATATTAGACCAGCAAGTCCTTCTGCGGCCTCACACCTCCTGCTGTTCTTTACCGTATATGTGTAGCACTACCCCCGTAGGAGCTGCTGGTTTAGATTTGGGCTTTGCACGTTACCTCTATGTTTGTTGTCAGGGGAAGAAATTCTGCAGAAACTGCAATGTCCACACAAGATGTAAAACCTTCAACTGTTGGGTTTTATTTTTGCTGCAGTAACTTGTAGAGAAAGTAGAAGGTATGAGAAGAGAGGGGAAGGTTCAGGTACACGTTGCTTAACACACAGAAATGTCTAAAGTCATTCACCCCTCTCACTTTTGAGTGGGTATTGCTCACCCGGATAGACCCCTCTCACCTGGCCTAGCAGCCGGGATGATGCACGAACCAGTATGAGAACAGTCTCTGCCACAGACCGTTTGAGAACAAATATGGATAGCCAGGAATCCTCTGCCACAGGATTGCAGTCCCGAACTTCCAGCCATGCAGTAAAAGGACCTTCAAGCCGATGCGCACGCCTATGGCCCCTGAAGAGATCAAAATAGTAAATAAAAGTATGAGAGTGCCACAGGTTTATTTAAGTCCAGCAAATACTTATTTATCTTGACAACAGGTCTGAGTATATACCATACAGTAATGTGCAAAAGTTTTAGGCAGGTGTGAAAAAATGCTGTACATTAGGAAAGCTTTCAGAAATAGAAGTGTTAATCTTTTTTTTTTTTTTTTTATCAATTAACTAAATTAGTAAAAAAAAAAAAAAAGTAGGTCAAACAGAAGAGAAATTCAAATCAAATCAATATTTGGTGTGACCAGCCTTTGCCTTCAAAACAGCATCAATTCTATGTACACTTCCACACATATATTTTTTATATATTTTTTATATATTTTTTCTTTTTCATAGTGTGAGGGGGTTAGCTCGGCAGCGGGTGTGTGTGACCCCCGGGATGGGCTCCCCACACAGTAACAGGCCCAGCAAACGGAGGTTGTGGTTTTCAAAATCAAAAAGGTGCGGTTTATTTTCTATTTACAGTGACAAAACACAGCAAAGCAAAAGAAACATAAATAAAATAAATCCTGGTCAACTTGACCTCTGACTAAACATACAGGTTTCCTAACTAACAACTGGGATCAGCCTAGTGCTGTCCTAGTCCCTAAGTCCCTGGTTTTAAATGTCCAAGCAAATAGCCACACAGGCTTTGTCTCACCGCACAGGGGTTCACTCTCCCTAGACAGTCCACACAGGTCTGGGTCCAGGCATGAGCTAACACCTAATGAATCTGGGAGTTCTTATAGAGGCCTAAATGAGCTGACAAGCTTCAGCTGGTCTCATCAACTCCCTGTCTGCACGACGCCCCACACTCTCCCTAGAGGTATGAGTCATCCATGAGCCCACTAGCCTCAGCTGGGCTTATACAACTCTCCACCTAGTTGTATAAGTCGGCGTAAAGCCTGAATCTGGGCGAAATATATCTACCCCCCTGGATGCAACCAGGTGACTTTACCTTCCTGCTGTCACATACCCCCCCCCTCTTGTTTTAACCTCGGGGTTGGAACACCAGCAATCAGGCATTCATGTACTCGAGACAAAGCATCCACATTCCCCATTTGAACGCCAGGGCGATGCTTTACTGTGAAGTTGAATTCCTGGAGGGCCAGGAACCACCTATTCACTCTTCTATTTGTTTCCTTGTTTTGAGCCATCCACTTTAACGGAGCGTGATCCGTAACCATGTCAAAGTGCCTACCTAGCAGGTAGTACCGAAGGGAATCTAGAGCCCACTTCACCGCTAAACACTCCTTTTCAACGGTGGCGTAATTTACCTCATGGGACTTCAACTTCCTGCTGAGGTAAATGACTGGGTGCTCTTCCCCGTTCCAGACCTGGGACAATACTGCTCCTAACCCCACATCTGACGCATCACTTTGTACGACAAAGTCTTTAGAGAAGTCGGGTGAGTACAACACTGGCTGGCTACATAAGGCTTGTTTCAAGAATTGGAATGCTGCCTCAGCCTCGGGGGTCCATTTAATCATGACCGACCCTTTTCCCTTCGTCAGGTTGGTTAGGGGCACAGCCTTAGAAGCAAAGTGGGGAATGAATCGCCGATAATACCCAGCGATTCCCAGAAAGGCTCGTACCTGCTTCTTGCTGTTAGGACGTGGCCAACTCTGGATGGCCTCGACTTTGTTGAGTTGGGGTTTTATTACTCCCCTCCCAATGGTGTACCCAAGATATTTGGCCTCCTCCTGCCCAATGGTACACTTCTTGGGGTTAGCCGTAAACCCCGCTTCCCGAACAGAGTCCAGGACTGCTTGCACTTTTGGCAGATGTGAGGCCCAATCTGTGCTATGGACAATTACGTCATCCAGGTAAGCCGCAGCATACTTCCGATGGGGCCTCAGCATCTGGTCCATTTTCCGCTGGAATGTGGCCGGCGCATTCTGTAACCCGAACGGCATTCTTTTATATTGGAACGCCCCGTCTGGGGTTACAAATGCGGTTTTCTCTTTGGCCGACTTGGCCAGGGGGATTTGCCAATACCCTTTTGTGAGGTCAAGAGTCGTCATGTATCGGGCTGTTCCCAGCCGGTCGATCAACTCATCTATACGTGGCATGGGGTAGGTGTCAAATTTTGTAACTTTGTTCAACTGACGAAAATCGTTACAAAATCGCCAGCTCCCATCCGGTTTAGGCACCAACACAATGGGACTAGACCAATCACTTTGGGACTCCTCTATCACCCCTAAGTTCAGCATTTTCTGTACTTCCTCCCGTATTGCCTCCCGTCGGGCCTCTGGGATCCGATAGGGTTTTAACTTCACCCTTTCACCGGGCGGGGTAATGATGTCATGCTCTACCCCAGATGTTTGTCCCGGCAGCTCAGAGAATACCTCCTTGTTGCGAAGCACAAACTCCTTAACCTCCTGTTGTTGGGGTTGTGACAAGGTGGCTGCTATTCCAACCTCAGGAATCACGCAACCAGTTTGAGCTGGTGACCAAGTGTCTGCGACTAGGGACTCTCTATCCCTCCAGGCTTTCAACAGATTAACGTGATAGATCTGTTCGGGCTTTCGCCTTCCTGGTTGTCTGACCTTGTAATTCACTTCGCTCACTTTTTCCATTATCTCATAGGGGCCTTGCCATTTGGCAAGGAATTTACTTTCAACCGTAGGGACAAGTACCAGTATCCTATCCCCCGGGGAAAAGGTACGGGTCTTGGCTCCACGGTTGTACACTCTCTGCTGTGCTAACTGCGCTTGGGCCAAATGTTCCTTCACGATGGGCATTACCTGTGCAATTCGGTCTTGCATCAGGGCGACATGCTCAATCACACTCCTGTGGGGAGAACTCTCACTTTCCCAAGTTTCCTTGGCAATATCCAACAGCCCTCTTGGGTGTCTCCCATACAGTAACTCAAAGGGGGAGAATCCCGTAGAGGATTGGGGCACCTCCCTAATAGCAAACATCAGATAAGGAAGTAGACAGTCCCAATCCTTTCCATCTCTATCCACCACTTTCTTCAACATTTGTTTTAGGGTTTTGTTGAATCTTTCAACCAGCCCATCGGTTTGGGGGTGATACACAGATGTACGTAATTGCGTCACTTTGAACAATTTACACAGCTCCTTCATAACCCGGGACATAAAGGGTGTACCTTGGTCCGTAAGCAGTTCTTTACAAATACCCACCCGGCTAAACACAAGAGATAGCTCTTTGGCTATGGTTTTGGCCGAGGTATTTCGGAGAGGGATCGCTTCTGGATAACGGGTGGCATAGTCCATTATAACTAATATGTACTGGTGCCCCCTAGCGGACTTGATTATAGGCCCTACCAAATCCATGGCGATCCTCTCAAACGGGACCTCAATGATGGGTAGAGGGACCAGCGGGCTACGGAAATGTGGCATCGGGGCCGACCTCTGACACACAGGGCAGGAGGAACAATAATTTTCTATGTCCTTCATCACCCCCGGCCAATAGAATCTCTGTAATACCCTCTCTCGGGTTTTCTCTGTCCCCAGATGACCTCCAAGAATGTGCCCATGGGCCAACTCCAACACCAACTTCCTGTAAGGTTTGGGCACCACAAGCTGCTCAACGGTTTCTTCTGCCCTTTTTGCCACCCGATACAGTAGGTCCTTCTCTACGCTGAAGTATGGGTAAGTGCAGGTATTATCTGGGTTCACTAACTCGCCATCTATTTTCACTACGTTTTCCCGTGCCTTTATTAGGGCGGGGTCTTTCAACTGTTCTGTGGCAAAGTTTTCCCTGTGAACCTCAAGATCAGAAAACTCCACAGACGGTAGGTTTTCGTCTGAGGAGGTGGGCTCCTCTCCAGTTTCTTGAGTCTCCCCTGCCAATACTGATAAGGGAAATTCCGGAGAGTCCTCACCACTCTCAGGGGAGTTCTGGCTATCACATTCCTGGTACATAGGGGCACCAGTGGGGGGCTCAGGATCATCCCACAGTTCCCAGAACTTCGGAAAATCCCTTCCCACAATGGCGTCATGCGGTAACTGAGATACTAAGCCCACTGGATGAGAGAGGGTACCTTTGGGGGTCTCGAAACACACTGTAGTCACTGGATACTCTCGGGTGTCCCCATGCACACAAATAACAGCTACCTTGCTATTCCCAAAGACCTCTGTTTTAACTAACTCAGCCTTTATCAGGGTCACAAGGCTACCTGAATCCAGCAATACCACAACATTTCTACCATTAACACACATTTTGCATAAATGTTTCTCAGTTCCTCGAATGGCAGCGCATGCGACTTTCGCACACAGCGACTGACGTCTGCCCGTCAGAAAGTCACACTGCATGGGTTCCTCCACAACCGGGCAATTGGCTGCAATATGTCCCGCTTGCCGGCAGCGGTAGCAAACGATCCTTCTTGCCGCCTCTTGAGCCGCTGATTTCCCAGGCTGTTCTCGCCAAACTTGGGGTAGAGCTCCCACCCTCTCACTCTCTCCACCCTCACCCCTTGGAATCCTCTTATCCGCCCCTGGGGATGGTCTGGTCTTAGGGTGGAAAGTCCGAGTGTCTCTGGAAGAGGCCGTCAGGTTCTCTGTAGCCAAGTATTTCTCCACACGATCCACAAGACCATCGGCCGTCTCTGGGTCTCCATGGCTTACCCACTTTTGGATGGCAGTAGGAAGAGCTCTCAAAAACCGATCCATTACAACACGTTCCACAATCTTTGGTGCGGACAAAGTCTCTGGCTGTAGCCACTTTCTGCTCAGGTGAATGAGATCATACATTTGAGACCTGGGGGGTTTTCCAAGCTGGAAAGTCCAGTTATGCACACGCTGAGCCCGGACAGCCTGGGTGACACCCAGCCTTGCCAAAATTTCAGCTTTTAGCATCACATAGTCTTTTGCTTGGTTAGGCTCTAGGTCATAGTAAGCTTTCTGCGATTCACCAGTTAACAGAGGAGCCACCAGTCCAGCCCACTGCTCCTCAGGCCACTTTTCTCTTTCAGCGGTCCTTTCAAATGTGGTCAAAAATACCTCTGGATCATCCTCTCCAGTCATTTTTGTCAATAAACGACTCACCCCAAAGGACGCGGTATTAGTGGGACGGCTTTCCTCACTGGTCTGCGGACGTTGCTGCATTACTGCTTCCATTTGTTGTAGTCTCTGCTCTTGCTTCTGTAACAGGTCTATGAAGCGGGCCTCAGATTGCTGCTGGGCTTGTTGCTGAGCTTCCAGACTCTGTTGGTGAGCTTGCTGCTGGGCTGCAAGGCTCTGTTGATGAGCTTGCTGCTGGGCTGCAAGGCTCCTTTGCAAACCTGCATTTGTCTGCTGTTGATTGGCATTTGCTAGTGCCAGCTGTTTCAGTATCTCCTCCATGCTGGCTTAAAAAAAACTGCCTGCATTCTCCACCAACTGTGAGGGGGTTAGCTCGGCAGCGGGTGTGTGTGACCCCCGGGATGGGCTCCCCACACAGTAACAGGCCCAGCAAACGGAGGTTGTGGTTTTCAAAATCAAAAAGGTGTGGTTTATTTTCTATTTACAGTGACAAAACACAGCAAAGCAAAAGAAACATAAATAAAATAAATCCTGGTCAACTTGACCTCTGACTAAACATACAGGTTTCCTAACTAACAACTGGGATCAGCCTAGTGCTGTCCTAGTCCCTAAGTCCCTGGTTTTAAATGTCCAAGCAAATAGCCACACAGGCTTTGTCTCACCGCACAGGGGTTCACTCTCCCTAGACAGTCCACACAGGTCTGGGTCCAGGCATGAGCTAACACCTAATGAATCTGGGAGTTCTTATAGAGGCCTAAATGAGCTGACAAGCTTCAGCTGGTCTCATCAACTCCCTGTCTGCACGACGCCCCACACTCTCCCTAGAGGTATGAGTCATCCATGAGCCCACTAGCCTCAGCTGGGCTTATACAACTCTCCACCTAGTTGTATAAGTCGGCGTAAAGCCTGAATCTGGGCGAAATATATCTACCCCCCTGGATGCAACCAGGTGACTTTACCTTCCTGCTGTCACAATAGTTTTGCGACAATCCAATTTCTCCACCTTTATCCATTTGAAATCTACACATATACACATAGCTCCTGAAGAAGCGGATTCTACTTTTGAATCATAAACGTGAAACATGTAGAGCAATACCTATGATGTATATATGGTGGTATTCTTTCATGTTATTGTTATTACAATGGGATAACACAGTGTTATGCCATAGAATGATTGTTGCTCTCTATGTAATGTCAAAATAATTGTTTTTTATATTTGTACTTTTTGTAATAAAAACTTTTTCTACTATCTATTTCCAACTGGTCATCAGTTAACATAAGGTGCCGACATAGTCCACAATAGCCTCTCCCCTTTCTTTCTGTAAAATACTCGACGGGACGAAGGCACCATATATTATATATATTTTTTACCTATAGCATTTTTCAACATACACTTCCACACAGTTTTTGAAGGAATTCAGCAGGTAGGTTGTCCCAAACATCTTGGAGAACTAACCACTGATCTTTTGTGGCTGTAGGCTGCCTCAAATCCTTCTGTCTCTTCATGTAATCCCAGACAGACTCCATGATGTTGAGATCAGGGCTCTGTGGGGCCAAACCATCACTTCCAGGACTCCTTTTTTTTCCTTGCCCTGAAGATACTTCTTGTGACGGGAGGGCCCGTTGAACCCAGAATCCCTTGGAAAGTATAGGATACCCTTGTTTCAGCTCCCCATGCACCTCTTATGTCTAAATCACCCTGTGTCTATTGGGGCACAGGGTGAGCAAGAAAATAATGGACATTAAGAATATGATTGGATTACTTCAAATGGGACAGTAATATTCATTAACAATCTCTCTCAAGCCATATTAGAAAGACTGACTGATTCATACTGTTAGGAGGTGCTGATGTCAACTCCCGCCACCTGTCTGTCTGTTGTCTGTTATAATGTAAATGAGCCTTGTGCGGCTTCTCTTTCATCCATTGTTGGTTGTGCCAATTAACCCTGCAATTGTGTGAAGGAGTTCTGTGTTGATATGTATAATAATGTGTATTGTAGTGAGGGAGTCACTTTGGTTGCTGTAAGGAATTAGTTAAAGTGGAGCTCCACCCTAAATAGCAACTTTTGCTATTTGGAACCCTTCCCCCCTCCGGTGTCACAATTGACACCTTTCAGGGGGGAGGGGGGTGAAGATACCTGTCTAAGACAGGTATTTTCACCCACATCCGGGAGTCCTGTCTCCGGGAATCTGCGGGAGTTACGTCACTTCCCGCAGACTTCCCTTGGTGTTCTGGGAGACACTCGGCTCCCAGAACACAGGAGCACCAATCAGAACGGCGCAGCGCGACTCGCGCATGCGCCGTAGGGAACCGGGCATGAAGCCGCAGGGCTTCACTTCCTGGTTCCCTCAGCGAGGATGGCGGAGGGAGCAGCAGAGCGACGAGCGGTCGCTCGTCCTCTGCTGCGGACGTCGCTGGACTCCAGGACAGGTAAGTGTCCAAATATTAAAAGCCAGCAGCTGCTGTAGCTGTAGCTGCTGGCTTTTAATTTTTTTTTTTCCGATGGAGCAACCCCTTTAATGAGCTCATGTTAATTAGGTTTCTGGTCACAGGTGTATTGCTAGAGTAATATGAGCAGGTTGTAGGAACCTCCTCTTTAATGTATATAAGACTGTATTCCTCAATAAAGATTGTTATTCCTGCTTGACCCTCAAGACAGAGCTTCGTCTCGTATTTGGGGGAGAATTATTCGTATGGGTTTCTTGTTCGGCTGGTTGGAGTGTCCGGTAGTTGCCTTTGTGTTCAGGAATGGAATGTCCTAAATGACTTTAAACCCCTTTCATACTCGGG
Organism: Rana muscosa; assembly: GCA_029206835.1. Classification (NCBI taxonomy): domain Eukaryota; kingdom Metazoa; phylum Chordata; class Amphibia; order Anura; family Ranidae; genus Rana; species Rana muscosa. The sequence goes on along the minus strand of CM055127.1, from coordinate 61,168,857 downwards.
GTGTCGTTACACTTCTTAATGCCATTGGCTGTATGTTTGGGGTTGTTGTCCTGCAGCAGAAAGAAATTGGGGCCAATCACACGCCTCCGTGATGGTATAGTATGATGGATAAGTATCTGCCTGTATTTCTCAGAATTGAGGACACCATTGATCCTGACCAAATCTCCAACTCCATTTGCAGAAATGCAGCCCCAGACTTGCAAGGAATCACCACCATGCTTCACTGTTGCCTGCAGACACTCATTATTGTACCACTCTCCAGCCCTTCGGCGAATAAACTGCCTCTTGCTACAGCCAAATATTTCAAATTTTGACTCATCAGACCAAAGGACCTGCTGCCATTTTTTTTGCACCCCAGTTTCTATGTTTTTATACATAGTTGAGTCGCTTAGGCCTGTTTTCAAGTCGGAGGAATGACTGTCCGGTCTCAATTCCATCAAGACCACTTCTGGCCAGGCTTCTCTGGATAGTAGATGGTTGTACCTGGGTTCCACTGGTTTCCAGCAGTTCTGTGCTGATGGCAATGCTGGACATCTTCCGATGTCGAAGGGAAGCATAATATGTCTTTCATCTGCTGCTGCATTAAGCTTCCTTGGCTGACCACTGCGTCTACGGTCCTCAATGTTGCCTGGTTCTTTGTGCTTCTTCAACAGCGCTTGAACAGCACATCTTAAAACCCCAGTCTGCTTTGAAATCTTTGCCTGGGAGAGACCTTGCTGATGCAATATAGCTACCTTGTGTACTCAGTCTTGCCATGGTTTGTGACCTGTGACATGAAACTGTCTTACACAACTGCACAATAGTAGCAGAGTTTGGCTGTTCTTCACCCAGTTTTAGACTGGAAACAAGGAAAATAGTCAGGAAAGAAAAACATGGGCCATCATCCCTGGGTATTGGAATAAATAACAAGGAAACCCCCCTTTGGGATTCTTAAGGCTCAACCTGTGTTTTGGATAGGTATCAAACAGTACTAAGAAGTAAAAGCTTAATCAACATTTTATTACACAATTTAATTAAAAACAACAATTGGTTGGCTGGTGTGTTGATTTGGTCACCCTAAATACAAGTGCACAATCTTCTACAAAAACTGTTGATGTTACAAATATGCTGTGACAATCATGTACAGTATCCACCGATGCGTTTCAGAAAAGTCCTTTCTTCAGGGGTGCATGATGGTAGAACATAAACACTATTCAGGGAAGAAATACTTATACAGCAGCTAAAATTGAATTAAAACCAGCAGTAGCATCCACCCAGGCAGCAGAAAAGCAGCCCACCCAAATGCCCATATAGGAGATCAAGCGAGAACCACTGAGGTGCAAACCAGTGGCGGCCACCAGAGGTGGGCACATGCAGGGCACAAAGTGTGCAGGCCTAAACGGCCTGTTCTCAGAAGTCTCCCCAGGGGATGGCAGTTCACAAAGTGTGCAGTCCAACACACTAGCCAGTCAATTGTTGTTTTTAATGAAAATGTATAATAAAATGTTGATTATGCTTTTACTTCTTAGTACTGTTTGATACCTATCCAAAACACAGGTTGGGGCCCACCCAGTTTTAAGCCTCCTACACAGCGGTTTCTGTTTCAGTTATTGACTGTATTCCAACCTACAGTACATGCAAAATTGATGGCCATTAGCACCTGCTTGATATAATTGGTTAATCATACACCTGACTGTAATCCTACAAAATCCCTCACTTTGTGCAAGTGTACAAGGTATGCAAGTGTAATGCCGCGTACACACGATCATTATTCACGGCGGTTAAAAAAACGCCGTGAATAATGACATTAAAAACGAGGGAGCGGCTTGTTCCCCACACACGGTCGTTTTTCACGTAATTTTTTCTCTTGTCGAGAAAAACGACCGTTTGTGGGCTCCGTGGCAGTGTTTCCCTATGGGAAAACTGCCGCGGAAAAAAATGTCGAGAAAAACGACGAGAAAAATTAGAGCATGTTCTAATTTTTCTCGTCGTTTTTAATTCCGTTTTTCCCGTCGGGAAGAATGACAAAATGCCCATAGACGATCGTTTTTCTCGTCAAAAGGAAAAAATGTAATTTTTCTCGACGAGAAAAACGGTCGTGTGTACACGGCATGAGAATTTATGCTGGGTTTAAGGCAAAGGGTAGTCACACCAGATATTGATTTGATTTAGTTTAGTTTTTTTCTGTTGGCACACTTTCATTTTGTAAATTGATAAAAATAAACAATTAAAATATAAATTTCTGAAAGCGTTTTTACTTTACAGCATTTCTTCACACCTGCCTAAAACTTTTGCACAGTACTGTATATTCCACTCTTTTTGTGGCTCACAACTCCCTCTTCAACAGGGCTTGCCTGCTGGCAGTTACTTGGGTAAAACCTCTGTGTTTTTCACTGTTCAGTATACCCCAAAACCTGCCAGCACTTAAGCCCTAATGAAGGGGTAAATGTGAGTCCATGAATTGCATTGGATATATCCTCAGACGTGTTGTCAAGATAAATAAACTTTTTGCTGGACTTGATACAAACCTCTGGCACGCTCAACCTTTGATATACTATTTTGAATCCAGAGAGGACATAGCTGAGGAGAAAGGTAGTGATTAGTGAGACTACCGTATTGTAATAAGGCAAATGTTGAGTTATATCTGTGTAGCGGACCCCCCAAATTTGGGGTCGCTATGCTTTAAATTTAAGGGTAGCCTGAGCAATAATTTGGCTCAGGTTCTCTAATTCTGCTAGTTTGGACTCTGCTCTGCTGTGGTGTTGCCTGGAGTGTAGTTCCCCTTGACCTGTGGGTGGCGCTGTTGCCTAGGTCTCGGGTTGAACCACAGGTGGCGTTGCAGGATTGGGTGTCCTCTTTCGGCTGCCGTGCGGTGGGCGGGTTTTGCCTGCTGTGCATGTCGGGAGAGGGTACATAAAGGGCAAACGCCATGATCTGGGGGGTGTGCCGGGGGATTCCAAGGAGGACCCCTGGTGGCAAAGTCTTTGGCCTTGCTGGCCGGGGGGTGCGTGAACTGGTCGAGGAGTCTCAGGCACCTTTAGCCCGAGGCTATAGTGTTCAAGGTAGACCCAGTACCTTCAACTGGGTCTACAACCAACCACTGGAGTCCCAGGGAGCCCGAGTGAGGGTGGCCCGCTCTGAAATAAAGGAAACCAGGGGAGGACCTGTCCGGAGGACCGGTGAAGGAAGTCACTGTCTCAGGAAGGCCTGGTTGCCTATCCGAGGGAAGGATTCGGGAGTTGCAAGATAGCTCCTGTAGTGTGCCTCATTGGCACCTATGGTCTCTAATAATCTACAGGGGTTTCAAAGTTCTAATTCAGGAATTAAAGGATTCTGTGGCAGAGGATCTCCTGAACTTGTCCGTGAAGGGGACAAAATCAAAGTAACTGTTCGTGCTTTATTCCGGCTGCTAGAACCGTGAGAGGGGACTATCCGGGCGAGCAAAGCCCACTCAGGCTTGAGTGGCAAAGTGTAATGATAGGTGTTGTGTGCCTGAATCTACCTCCCTATCCAACTTCTTTCTCTCTTCAACCTCCCCTGTTGTTATCAAGCAAAGGAAAAATAAACTCTTTTGTTGGAGTTGACACTGTCTGGACATTGGCCTTTTTAAGCAGGAAAGATAGACTCTTCCCTACACTCTAGGGACGAGAACCAGTGGAAGGGGGTAACTCGCCGCAGGACCCAAAAATTACAAGAACACTGCGCAACCTCTTATACCAGGAGGATACGGGCACGTGGCATGGTGTGCCTTAAACCTGCGAGTGAAGGTAAGCAGGAAAAAAGGATCTGTGTGCTACACGTGGAGGCGCGAGTCCGGGATTTTTTGTGGCTACCTCTGGAAGTTGGACTATTTTCCTGTGTATGTGGTTCTGTGAAAGTCGGCCATTATATTTTTGGGCAAGATTGAACTGCGTTACTTGTGAGAGAAATGGAGGTAAAGACCTGCACTGGAATTTTCTAACTGCGTAGTTCGTGGGCATGCCTCAAACATAGAAAAGCTACGTGCAGCAAGAGAAAAGGGGGAGGAGCCCCCACCAATTGTGAGTTGCACATGGTGTAACTGGCGCCAAGGGCCAGAACGAGCTGGATTAGTGAGAGAGAAGTAAGATGGCCGCTGCTCCATGGACTTCTGTTGCATCGGGACCCTGGATGTTCCAAACCACCTCAACCATGGACATTCTCCCCTCACTGCCCCCTTGACACAGGGATCCGGCTAAAGCCTAGGGGCCATTTCGCTTTGTATGTCTGCCAAGATGCGGAAGCCCTGGGCATGCTCTGCCCCAGATGCCAGGGACTGGCGGTGCAGTTACGGCCTTTTGGAAGGTGTGCATCCTGTGGAGAGTTTCTCTTCGAGGTGGACCAGCCCACCAAGAAACCCCGGGTCAACTACCTTACGGGTACCGTCACTTCTGAGGAGGAAACCTGTACTCCCACAGTTGAGCCCACGCGCACCATGTTGGCCACCACAGATGTGGCCAATGGAGATGACTCAGCTGGTGCCGAGCCATCGGCGGATACCGAAGCGGATGCTGCCTCCGCCACAACCGAGACCTCCATTCCGCCTGACAAGCGAAAGGTGGGCTATGTTAAGGCCTCCCGCGGCCGCGGTCGAAGCCTGCCCCAGCACCTGCCTGAACCGGATCCTCAAGCCGGAGGGACCCCTAGGAGATCCACATCAAGGGACGGTAAGGAGGCTAAAAAAAAAACTGTAGTAGCAAGTTTGCTGGGGAAAGGAAGAAGCTCGTTTCACCTAAAGGGGTGAGGCTGAAGCCAAAGACCAGGAACTGTTGCTGAACCAGTGTATGGTTACTACCCTTACGTGTCGTTATAGGGAACTAACCAAAAAAGGTCCCGACCGAGTCACAGCACGAGTGAGGGCCCCGGGTGATGCTAAATGGACATTGACAGCCAAGAAAGAGACTTTTTGCAGATCTGTCAGATCACCTGACTCGTGTGTGTTACCTGGGAGGGGAGACCTGAGAACTTTGCCAAAACTTGCTAGGTTGCAGAAAGCTATGCTGCACCGTGTGAGACAAAACTATGGGTTTGAGTTCCCGTACGTTCCGCTTAAAGTGATGAAAGAGCTTGAGGAAGTAATGGATTCTTGATATGACACTGTAATGGATTACTTAGATACTCCCGAGGCCCGTCGAGGAAAATATAACTTTGACCCAAGAGAGGAATTGTTCATGCTCCGCAGAAATTGGAATTATGTTCGGCACATCCATGCTGATCGGGTGATCATTTGTGCGGAATGGGAAGCAGATGTGGAGCATTCAGTTACTACCAAGGATGCGAGTGGAAGATTGTTTGTTCTCCCAGATCCTCAGTACTACTTGTGAAATGGAACTTGTGTGCTGTTTATTATACCGTTTCACAGGAATAGCCTGCCCTGAACTCATTGATGACTATGCCCTCTGCTGCAGGGGAATCTACTCAACTGAGGAATTGGGGAGCTGTTGTGTTTTTTTTTCTCTCTCTCCTCAGCTCCACAAAGGGAAGAAATAACTCGCCGCAGGACCCAAAAATTACAAGAACACCGCTCAACCTCTTATACCAGGTGGATACAGGCATGTGGCATGGTGTGCCTTAAACCTGAGAGTGAAAGTAAGCAGGAAAAAAGGGTCTGTGTGCTACATCTGAATCTAGCAAGCAGTAAGAAGCACAAAATGAATTCTGCAATTTATAGCCAGCCAGACCAGACCCTGTCACTCCAAAACCAGGCCATTCGGGCAGCCTGAGTTATTCCGCTTAGCCAGTCTAACAGCACCTGTTAGTCACACACATTTTTTGTGGCTACTTTTGGAATGACTTATGGTTTGGTTGTGGGCTTGTGTTTGAACAGACTTTGACTGCTCATGAAAATTATATCTGGCAACACCCAAGCCTGTTCTTTGCATTGACATCCTCTGAAGGCCATGCCCACAGCCAGCTCGCAATTAGTACCTACCTACCTGTTATTGGGGATCTGCTGCATTTCTGATTTTGGAAATGATCATAACTTTATTATGAGTCCAGAGTTGCAAAGGTCCATTATGAGTTGCTGGTCACCACTATTAGTAGTCAAAAAAAATCCCAGTATATTTTTTTGCTCTTTTTACATTTATATCACAAAACACAAAAAACAAAAACAAACAATATCAGTGGTGATCAAATACCACCAAAAGAAATCTCTATTTATAATAATACAAATTTATTTGGGTACAGCGTTGCATGGCTGCGCAATTACCAGGTTAAGGTGGCGTAATGCTAAATAGCAAAAAATGGCCCAGTCATGAAGGGGGTAAAATCTTTGGAAGCTGAAGTGGTTAAGTTTATATCCTGCCATGGTATTGCCAAATGCTTTAATACAAATCTGTTAAATGTCATTAGCTAAAGCTTTATATCCTTCTTCTGCAGCAATAAGTTTCTTTGCAAACCTAACTGGATTACTTCTGTGTAGGGATGAGCTTCGAGTTCGAGTTGAACCCATGTTCAACTCGAACATCGTATGTTCGGGCGTTCGCCGAATTTCGAACATTATGGGCCAATTCAAGTGGCGCGTCACGGCCAAAATTCACTGCGGCATCGCAGTGCATTGATGGCTGATGATTGGCCAAGCATGCACTATGACCCGCATGCTTTGGCCAATCACAGCACGGAAAAAACGGAGAGCCATAATTGGCCAAAGGGTGGCTTTGGCCAATTATGTCTCAGGGGGTTTAGTATACGCCCCACACTATATAAGGCCGCCTGCGTGGCGGCCTTGTGTAGTGTGTTGCGGCGGTGGTTAAAGACAGAGAGAGAGAGAGACAGTGTCATTTAATTTGAGTTAGATAGAGCAGGCAGGCGAGTCAGTTAGCTTCAGTTACAGTGTGTAGAGGATATATATGCATCCTAGGTGTTGTATATATATTTATACACTGTATTCAGTTTAGCTAGATCCGTTCCTGTTATTCTCTTCATAATATACTGACAGGCAGGCAGGTGATTGTGCTAGCTGCAGTATTTTCACTTAGTGTACTGTGTCCTTTGCACAGTGTGCACCTAAAGCTTACCTGAATACAATTGCTGGAGTTCTCATACAAATACAGGCAGGGAGCTGCAGTATTTTGTTCTAGTGTCCTTTGCACAGTGTGCACCTAAAGCTTACCTGAATACAATTGCTGGTGTTCTCATACAAATACAGGCAGGGAGCTGCAGTATTCTGTTTTAGTGTCCTTTGCACAGTGTGCACCTAAAGCTTACCTGAATACAATTGCTGGTGTTCTCATACAAATACAGGCAGGGAGCTGCAGTATTTTGTTTTAGTGTCCTTTGCACAGTGTGCACCTAAAGCTTACCTGAATACAATTGCTGGTGTTCTCATACAAATACAGGCAGGGAGCTGCAGTATTTTGTTTTAGTGTCCTTTGCACAGTGTGCACCTAAAGCTTACCTGAATAAAATTACTGGTGTTCTCATACTTATACCACAGGCAGGGAGCTGCAGTATTTTCAGTTAGTGTACTGTGTCCTCTGCACAGTGTGCAACTAAAGCTAACTGAAGACAATTGCTGGTGTTCTCATACTAATAATACTACAGGCAGGCAGTTGATTCTGATAGCTGCAGTATATCAGTATCAGAATATATATACAGCCCAGCTTTGTGCAGCTAAATCTCCCTGCAGGCCATTAGTATGTCTGGAAGGACAACAAGGAGAGGCAGACAGTCACAAGCCAATAAAAGAGGGCAAGCAGGCTCTGTGTCTAGAGGCAACAGTGCTGGTCGATGGTGCATCCTCATCAGCACATGGCCGTGGGACACGCTTGTCCTTTTTTTCGGCAGCTGGCCGCATTGAGCAGCAACATGCTGAAGACTTGGTAGAGTGGATGAACAAGCCGCCCTCATCCTCCTCATCCTCTCTCACCCAGGCTCAGGGTACTTTGTCTGGCAAAGCAGCTGCCAAAGCGGCCTCTTCCCTCGGCTCAATGGCATCAGTCACTCCTTCCCTAGCCCCACCATTTCCTCCTGAGGATTCCCCCGATCTGTTTGACCACAGTGTTGGGTACATGCTCCAGGAGGATGCCCAGTGTTTTGAAGGCTCCGATGATGGTACCCAGCTAGAGGAAGGCAGTAACGTGAGCCCAGAAAGAGGGGGTGCCCAAGAAGGAGAGCAATCTGGCAGTCATGTTCCCCCAGCTGCAGCATACTGCCAGGTTTGCTACAGTGATGAGGAGGGAGGGGATGATGAGGTCACGGACTCTACGTGGGTGCCTGATAGGAGAGAGGAGGAGGAGGAGGCACATCTCCAACGAGGCAGGATGCCCTTCAGGGGCCAGATTAAGGGTAAGCACACCGACAGCATCACACCGCAGAGCTCTGCATGTGATAGGCTGCTGCTGTCTCTGCGCGTTATTCCAAAAGTTCTTTGGTCTGGGCCTTTTTTGACGAGTGCATCAGATCGCAGCACTGCTATTTGCAACATATGTCTCAGGCGTATCTCGCGTGGACAAAACATCCCATGCTTGATCAGACATATGTAGACCTGCCATGCAGTTCGTTGGCAAGCACACCTAAAAGACCCACACCAAAGAACAAAGCGGACCTCTCCTTGCTCCTCATCAGCTGGGATCTCCAACCCCACTGAACCTTCAGTCCTCTCTGAAACCTGCACTGAGAGGAATGAAGGTGTAGAATTAGGTGTGTCACAGCCAAGTACTTGCGGGCAATTTGCTATCGGTACACCAACGTCAGATTGTACTAGTCAAATTTCCCTGCCCAGCTGCTGCACCTCCGAAAAAGTTTGCTCCCAGCCATCCACATGCCCAGCGGTTGAATGCTAGCTTGGCTAAATTGCTAGCACTACAACTGCTGCCTTTTCAGTTGGTAGACTCTGCCCCCTTCCGTGAGTTTGTGGAATGTGCGGTTCCTCAGTGGCAGGTTCCCAAACGCCACTTTTTCTCACGGAAGAGGATTCCGGCTCTCTACCGACATGTGGAAGGCAATGTCTTGGCCTCGCTGGACAGGGCGGTCAGCGGTAAGGTGCATATTACCGCTGACTCATGATCCAGCAGGCATGGTCAGGGACGTTACCTATCTTTCACGGTGCATTGGGTGACTCTGCTGGCAGCTGGGAAGGATGCAGGACAAGGTGCAGTAGTGTTGGAGGTTGTTCTGCCACCACGCCTCCAAAATGCTACTACTGGTGATTCTGACGCACCTCTCTCCTCCACCCCCTCCTCTTCTTCTTCCTCCATGGCCTCTTCCTGTGTTTTGTCCTTGGAACCAGCGGTGCTCCGTAGGCGTTCAATGGGCTATGCAAGTACACAGGCAAAGAAATGCCATGCGGTGCTTGAGCTGGTGTGCTTGGGGGACAGGAGCCACACTGGGGCAGAGATTCTGTCGGCTCTACAGGGGCAGGCTCAGAGGTGGTTGATGTCACGCCAGCTTAAGCCAGGAATGGTGGTTTCCGACAATGGCACCAACCTCCTCTCTGCCCTCCGACATGGACACCTGATCCATGTGCCCTGTTTGGCTCACGTCTTTAACTTGGTGGTGCAGCGGTTCTTGGGCAGGTACCCGGGCTTACAGGATGTCCTGAGGCAGGCCAGGAAAGTCTGTGTGCATTTCCGATGGTCATATAATGCCAGTGCTCGGCTGGCTGACCTGCAAAAGGAATTTAACCTGCCCAAGAACCGCCTAATCTGTGACATGCCCACCAGGTGGAACTCAACGTTGGCCATGCTGCAGCGGCTGCACATGCAGAAGAGGGCCATCAATGAGTATCTGTTGCAATATGGCACCAGGACAGGGGAGCTTGGATTTTTTCCCCCACACCAGTGGGCCATGATCAGGGATGCATGCACTGTCCTGGCACCATTTGAGGAGGCCACGAGGATGGTGAGCAGTGACAGTGCATGCATCAGTGACACTGTCCCTCTTGTCCACTTGTTGGAGCACACGCTGCATGGAATAATGGACAGGGCATTTGAAGCAGAACAGAGGGAGGAAGAGGAGGACTTCCTTACCTCTCAAGGCCCCCTTTATCCAGACAGTGTTCCTGCTGGCCCGCCTATCACACAGGAAGAGGAGGAGGATTGTGTCAGTATGGAGGTGGAGCCTAGCTCTCAGCATCAGCAGCAGTCTTCAAGGGATCAATTACAGTCCCAAGACACCCATGGACTTGTATTTGGCTGGGAGGAGGTGGCTGCGGATCATGTCGTCCTGAGTGACCCAGAGGACTCTGGACGGAATGCCTCAGCAAACCTACGCTGCATGGCCTCCCTGATCCTGCAAAGCCTGCGAAAGGATCCTCGTATTCGTGCTATCAAGGAGAGTGATCATTACTGGCTGGCAACCCTCATTGATCCACGTTACAAGGGTAAGGTTTTGGACCTTATCTTGCCGTCGCAGAGGGAGCAGAGGATGAAACATCTTCGGGAGGCCTTACAGAAAGATCTGTGCAATGCGTTCCCAGAGACTGGGAGGTTACAAATTCTTGGTTCTGGACAACGTGTTGCTGAAGCTTCAGTCAGTCAAAGAAGGAGCGGTGGAGGAGGTGGCCGTCTGACCGATGCGTTCAGACAAGTTTTTAGTCTGCAGCCCCAAGGTATGATCGGTTCCAGCAACCATCGCCAGCGTCTGGTTTACATGGTGCAGGAATACCTAGGGGCAAGGTCAGACTTGGACACCTTTCCCACCGAAAATCCTCTGGGTTACTGGGTCTTGAGGATGGATCACTCCTCTGGCTTACTGGGTCTTGAGGATGGATCACTGGCCAGAGCTTGCACAGTATGCAATTGAGCTACTGGCCTGTCCTGCATCCAGCGTTCTTTCGGAACGCACATTCAGTGCTGCTGGAGGCTTTGTAACCGATCACAGGGTGCGCCTGTCCACCGACTCGGTCAATCGACTGACCTTCATAAAAATGAATCAGTTTTGGATCACTACCAGCTACCAAGCACCTGATGCTGATGTAATCGAATATTTTTTTGGGAAATGTCAGATCCATTCAAGACTGCCTATGCTGATGCTGAGTGACTGTCCTGTTATGCTGAGTGACTATCCTCTTCCTCCTCAATGATCATGCTGATAGCTTGTAAGAACATTTTTGGTCCAATTTTTCAGCCCCTGTTTAACAGGGGCGTGTAATTACAATTTTTGATGCAATACTTTGCAGCAGGGCTCATTTCTGCGCTCCAACTAGAGTATCTGTGAGGGGTTGCAGTGTTGTGGCACCAGTGCCTAAGGCCCAAATTTTATGCCCCTGTTAAACAGGGGCATGTAATTACAATTCTTGATCTAATATTTCACAGCAAGGCCCATTCCTGTGCCCAACAAAAGTAACTGTAAGGGCTTACAGTGTTGTGGCAACACCACCACCACCAAAGGTCCAATTTTTCTGCCCCTGTTCAACAGGGGCATGTAATTGCAATTCTTGATCTAATATTTCACAGTAGGGCCCATTCATGCGCCCACCAAGAGTAACTGTGAGGGCTGACAGTGTTGTAGCACCAGCACCACCACCAAAGGCCCAAATTTTCCTACCACTGTTCAACAATGGCATGTAATTACAATTCTTGATATAATAGTTCACAGCAGGGCGTTCCAGCGCCCACCAAGAGTAACTGTGAGGGCTTACAGTGTTGTGGCAACACCAACACCTAAGGGCAAACATACTTTCAAACATCAAACACTTTCAAACATCCAACTTACAAACGACTCCTACTTGCAAATGGAAGGAGACTACAGGAAGTGACAGGAAATCTACCCCTAGGAAGGGAAATTCTCTCCTGTAAGAGTTAATATGGGAAAAAGGTGTCTCCTCTCCACTGATGCTTTATCCAGTAGTGTATTTAGGTTTTGTGCTGCCCTAGGCCTGACTAAACTCGTGCCCCCCCCTAATTTAAATATGACCCACCCCTTCCTGTTTAAGACCTGCCCTGAAATTTTCGAGTGGGGACACTAGTTCTGAGGGCCTGGGGGGGGGGGGGGGCAATGGATTACCTTAATTTGCATAGATTACCTCTCACTTCCTGTTTGGCTACGGGGCAGGAAATGGAGGGAAATCTCTGCAATGGGACAGGGATGGTAAAAAATAAACTGACAGGGGCTATAACTCTCCCTTACTCTATCCAAAATGAAAAAGAAAAAAGTGTTGCCTATAGTTCTACTTTAAGCACAAATTTCTGATAATTTTATGGAGAGGACTAAGAAGATATAACCATGCCAATGGTGCAGCAGAAAACATACAGCACAGTGAGGAAGGTTTGTGGTCCAGGATGATAGGACAGCCAAAATTAGAAGCAGCGCCACCCCCCCCTCCACAGTTGCGGAATTCTGGCCGCCCGCATACCGGAAGCAGTACGGCCGCTTTATGGGGGGGCTAGACTAATTTGCCTCTCAGCCCAGTCCGCCCAATAAGACTGTGAAGCGTAAGCTGGCGGGGACTCTTTCTGTGCTGCCCCCCTGCAATGTGCTGCCCTAGGCCTGGGCCTTGTTGGCCTAGGCCAGGATACAGCGTTGGCTTTATCACCAATCCTTGTTTCACTAAAAACCCCAAATTTTCTAAAAACATTTGTCATTGGGACGGAAAGTGAGGTGAAATGTTCTGAACAGGTGCACAGACAGCAAAACAAATGTTACAGGGGTAATAACCCTTCCCTATGTTTTCCAAAAAGCTTAAAAATAGATTTTTTTGGCTGGAGCCACACTTTAAAAATTTACCAGTTCAAAATTACAAACAAAATTACAAACAGATTCTACGTAACAACAAACCTACAGTCCCTGTCTTGTTTGCACCGCCTGTATACTGCTGTTCAGAGTATATAAGGCCCGGGGGCCCCACGCCTTTCCTTTTTTTAATTTAGGTGCAGGATTCCCCTTAATATCCATACCCAAAGGGGCTAAAAAAAAAAAATTCCTCTCCGTTTTTCACGCCGTTAAAAATGCTCTGGAGCATACACACGATCGGTTTTAATGGCCATTTTTAAAAATGGCATTTTTAACGGCATGAAAAACGATCGTGTGTACGCGGCATTAGAGAAAGCCATAATGAGCTAATATGACTAGCATAATAGCTCATTATGCATCACTTACCTTAGATCGGGGCCCCCAAAGCCGTTCTCGTCTCCCTCTTCAGCTGCAGCCATCGCTGCGGCGATAGCCGGAAGGTTACGTCCGGGTATCGCCGCTCCAGCCAATCACAGCGCTGCGGGAGCCATCAAATCCGGCTAAGCCGAAGTATTGCTGGGACTTAGCCAGATTTGTGAATGGGATTAACCCTATGAATGCGCCGTTGTCTACGGCGCGCATGCGACGTAGACACGGATGCGTGTCATTTTTAGCAAATATCTCCTAAACCGTGTAGGTTTAGGAGATATTTCTTGCACCTACAGGTAAGCCTTAATCTAGGCTTACCTGTAGGTACAAGTTGCAAAAGTGGGTTTACAACCACTTTAAAGCTGCAAGCAGTTTTAAATGACTTTTTTCCTTTAGAAATGTCATTTTGTGCAGGGACAGTTATAAACACGGGAAACACGTGCCACTTCACAGGCATACTATAGACACCCCCGAGGTACGATATTTAAATGAATATTTCACTTTTTTTTATTTTCACTTTATGCATCATTAAAATCACTGCTCCTGAAAAAACGTCCATTTTTAAAACGTATTTTTGCATTGATACATGTCCCCTGGGGCAGGACCCGGGTCCCCAAACCCTTTTTAGGACAATAACTTGCATATTAGCCTTTAAAATTATCACTTTTGATTCCGAACGTTCGAGTCCCATAGACTTTAACGGGGTTCGATAGTTTGCGCGAACTTTCGGTCCGTTCGCAGGTTCTGGTGCGAACCGAACCAGGGGGTGTTCGGCTCATCCCTACTTCTGAGATATAGTTCTTCTAATATCATTTCATGGTGACTAAAGGGTACAGGGTAGAAGGGTTGCCCTTCCCTGCACTTTCTCCAGTTCCCCGATTTTCTTCTTGCGAACTGGTGCCCAAAACTGCGTATTCCAGATGAGGTCTTACTAATAATTTGTACAGGGGCAAATGTATATCTCTCTCTCTGGAGTCTATACCTCTCTTAAAAGAGATGTATGGGTTTTGCTTTTTTTCCATAATCATACTTACCTAGGTGGATGCAGCATCGGTCCGATGCTGCATCTATCCCCCCACCGCCTCTGCACTGAGAACCGAGCGATCAAACACCGCTGATGGCTCGGTTCTCTTGGCTCCCCGAACAGAGAGCTGCTGACTGTCAATCAGCAGCTCTCCTGCTCTGCTGCTCCATGCTCATTGGAGCGCTGAGCTGTCGAGGGGCGGGGAGCAGCCATCTCAGATTCTCAACGGCTCGCTGAGAGGCTGAGACTGCCATTAGTCCAGGCACCTGGTGGATCCAGACTTTCAGAGTCGGGATGACGCGTTACCTGGACTGATCTGTGTGACGTCAGCAGAGAGCGGACTTCAGACTGCTCTCTGCTGAAAACGGGTCACAGGAGTGCAAAACAAATTGCACTCCTGTGATCCATAGGAGAAGTCCAGCCAAACAAGCTCAGGCTGGACTTCTTTAATACAAGAAAGGATTTTTCTTGCTTTGGAATAGCTTTGCATTGCATGCTATTATTAAGCTTCTAATCTACCAGAACACCCAGATCCTTCTCCACTATGGACTCCCCCAGTTGTACTCCCCCTAGTATCTCTACATTCTATATACTGTACTAGGTTGTATGTTACATACTCCTATCTCTACATTAACTATACTAGGTTGTATAATGTATATTCTGATCTCTATACTCTATGTGCTAGGTAGTATGTCTCATATTCTGATCCCTACACTCTATATACTAGGTAGTATGTCACAAATTCTGATCCCTACACTCTATAGACTAGGTAGTATGTCACATATTCTGATCTCTACACTCTATATACTAGGTTGTATGTCACATCGCCATATCGAACATCCCCGACTGTCCCCCTGTGTGCTCCTCCGGCCCCTCCTGTGCGCTCCTCTGGCCCCCCTCTTCCCACTCCAGCACTGCTGACTTCCCTACTCTCCTTCAGATACCACCCACTGCCATACACTCCACACCCCTCTATTGCACATTCTACCAACTGTACACTTTGCGCTGTACATTCCATATTTAAAATTAGCTTTTCATTTTTCTAAAGTACGTGTAGCGGCCTCACCCCTCTCACCCCTTCTTCTTCTCGGCTTGTTGTCTTGTCTAGGGGGATCAGGGAGGAGGGGTGCGGTACACTACGGCCTATGTCCTCTAATGTGTAGAGGTGAAAGCCAACACCTGTTTACCTTCGGGTCGTGTGCATAACCCAGAGCCAAGTCCGTTCTGTAGATGACCCCCCTTTGCTCCCAGTAACTGAAGTTCCACACCACTGAAAAGGTCCAACTCTTATTTATTCTCTGTCAGCAATAAATCATCCTTTAACAGCAGACAGGTTATGACCCAAAGAACAGTTCAGTATAGGTGGGGAGTAGGTCGGGGCACAATCCTTAAATAGAACTAACCATTGTGGTGTCACCAACGGTTATGGCGCACAGCCACTGCCACCGACCGTGTAGAACAGGAACAGAATTACCTTCGCTAAGTGCAGCCCCTGTCAGAGGGAAGACATCCTTCCAAGAGAGTTACCAGAGGCCCCGCCATCACCAGCAACGCTGCACTGGACTGTTCGGAGGGGTTACACTCCCTGGCCTCCTCGTCTCAGATTCGGGCGCCCAACACCTTAGGGCCTCTCGGACTCTTCCACCCTTGTGGAACCCAGTCGAAGGTACTGGGCCCCGGTGCTCCTCAGTAGTACCTCACCCTAGGCTGAAGGTGCCTGGGATGGACTCCATCTCCTGCTCCGGCCAGGTCAAGGGCACCTGGGCCCGGAACTCCAGAACGCCAGCACCCAGGCTGAAGGTGCCTGGGCACGGCTCTGACCTCCGACGACTGACCCTCGTGTTGAGGGCGTCTGTCCCCTTTATCTCCTCTCCCGACAGGCACAGCAGGTTCCCCGCCCCGCCGTACCACTGCCGAAACAGGACAAAAAGGGCACAGCACTGCAGTGATGGTTCAACCCCGGCCCAGGGCGACAGCGCCACCCACAGGCCGCAGAGAACTGCACACCACTGGGATCCTCCACGAACGAAAATGGTCCCAAATTCCCTAACAATCAGTGCATCCGGGTCATACTACCACCCAGATGCGCCCCGTAAATTTAAATACCCGCTACACTCTCCCCCTAGTGATTTGACACTGGTCCCCAGTGTCTGGTGCAAACCTATGTCTCCCAAAGAGTGGTAACATAAGTTCAACCCAGAGACCAAACTACACATAGAACCAAACCTTAAAACTTAGTCATGAATTGTGCCAGGACCAAAAATGGGAAAGGGAAACAGAAATATAAAACAATGAACTCTTATCAAAAATACTTTAGGTATTTTACACATTTACATTCCCCCCCTCTCTGCTATCTAAGGACCACCCCATTCTCAGCAGCCTTGACAGGTGAGTCTCCTGCAGAGGGGAAAGAAAACATACATCCTATCACAATGTGTGTTTTCTTGGAATGAATGGGTCTATCCGAAAAGAAACCCATTCGCTCCAATAAGTATGGTGCAAGTGTAAAAAAAAAAAAAACAGTCGTTGCGCAACACCGCCACCTAGTGGTAATGCCGCGGTAAAGACACTTGGTCAAGTCCAGGTAAAACTTTACTTCTGTGTGCTGTGGCCCTATGCTGGCTACACCCCAAAGTCGCTGTCTCCTTTGCGGTGAGAGGAGAGAAAGGGAGAACAAACAACAGTAACAGCTCCCATTCCTCCAAATAGTAAAGCACCCAAAAAAAAACTAGGGCACAGTCCCTGTGTCCCGGCAAACACTCCGGAGAGTCCAGCAATGAAAAAAAAACCACAAAGGAGTCTTTTCCTCCTAGAGGTAAAACTTTGGGTGCGGCAGGAACAGTGGCTTTAAGTGCTTATCAAAGGTCTCCACATTATACTCAATGTTCTCTCCATCCTTCCGACAGATAAGCACCCTGTCCGCATGGATGTGCCGACCCAGCATCCACTCCGCCTTACAGTCTCTGAATCTCCTGGAAGCTGTAGGTGAGCACGAGAGATATCTGCGAGCGTGGGGCACCTTAATTTGTGTCCAGATGAATTCATCGTACCACTGCTGCCGCAAGACCTCTACCTCATAGAGCAAATGTCGGGGTAAATATGGGTATTCCATCCATATTCACGGGCAACCTTCTGGCAAAAGAGTCGCTGCAGCCTGGCCAAAGGTGGCATTGTGGCACAATCTCCCTCTCCAGGCTGGACGATGGATTCTGGGTGACGAGGTACTTTAACTACCTCTGTAGATTTGGGCTTAGGAGCCCGCAGTGATGCGCGTTGCACTCCCGCAACAGGAGCAGAAGAAACAGCAGGTGATTCAGAGGGTGGAAAGGCAGACAGGGGACCAGATTCCTCCCCAGGCTCCGAGGCCTCCACCCAGGGTGCACTATCCCCAATAGACATGGGTGAGTCCCTTGTTGCATGGGACGAGGGTAGCGGCATCTTGTCCCAACCTTTCCGGTGGAAAATCTCGTAAATTTCCCCGTCATCACCGGCATCAGATAACGATTCTAGGTCGGAGGTGTCATAGAACTCCGTGGGTAGTTAATTCCCAGTGGACACTGAATCACCCCCCTGAACGGGCTCCACTGACCGTGGACTCCCGACACCTCCAACCACACACACAGTCCCAACCCTTGGCTCACCTGGGCCTTTAGTAGAACAGAGATGTCCAGGGCTCTTCCCTCCGAATCCATCCAGGCCAAGCAAGCGACGGGGCGAAGCTCTTCCACGACCACAGGATGCCTTTACCAGGCCGACTTTCCTCTTCGGCGGTGGGAGCAGGGAGCTTGTGGTAACCGAGGCAGCATCCTCGGATTTCTCTTTCTCAGTCTCCGCTGGGGCCTTCTCCTCGCCCCGGTCAGTGCGCGCAGGAATTTCCGCATAGGCTCTGATCTCCCCCTCCGGAGTAGCGGTGCCTGTCAGTTGAGGTGGAAGGCGCGAGGCCTTTCTGTGGATGGCTCCACCTCAAAAAGGAACTCCTCGCAGGCCTCACATCGCCCGAACGGCTTCAAGTGAACCACCAGTCCCGAACAGCCGGGACAGATCACACCGAGGGCCTCTATGTCTCTGCATGTATACAGAGCCAAACGTCTTCGGGGCCTTAGTCTTATTCCTGTGTCTGTGATCGGAGCAGCAAAGGAAGTCATTCTCCTGGTGGAAGGAACCGGAATCCACGGGGCACTTGAGATCATCCTGACTGTCTGCTGCTCCATTGCGCACTGACCAATTTGCGCCGGAATCTCCACGTGTGTCCTTCCACATGGCCAGACTCCTCCCATACTCTGCACTTGTTTGCGGGCTTTCCTTTCTCCCCGCCCACGAACTGCGCAGCTATGGTGTGCCTCGTGGCACGCTGGCCAACATGGCCGACCTACTCGGAACTCCTCCGGGTTCCAAAGTTCAAATGCAGACATTCTCAGCTCCATCTGTACAACACACATCCCGGACGACGCCCCCAAGTGTAGCGGCCTCACCCCTCTCACCCCTTCTTCTTCTCGGCTTGTTGTCTTGTCTAGGGGGATCAGGGAGGAGGGGTGTGGTACACTACGGCCTATGTCCTCTAATGTGTAGAGGTGAAAGCCAACACCTGTTTACCTTCGGGTCGTGTGCATAACCCAGAGCCAAGTCCGTTCTGTAGATGACCCCCCTTTGCTCCCAGTAACTGAAGTTCCACACCACTGAAAAGGTCCAACTCTTATTTATTTTCTGTCAGCAATAAATTGTCCTTTAACAGCAGACAGGTTATGACCCAAAGAACAGTTCAGTATAGGTGGGGAGTAGGTTGAGGCACAATCCTTAAATAGAACTAACCATTGTGGTGTCACCAACGGTTATGGCGCACAGCCGCTGCCACCGACCGTGTAGAACAGGAACAGAAATACCTTCGCTAAGTGCAGCCCCTGTCAGAGGGAAGACATCCTTCCAAGAAAGTTACCAGAGGCCCCGCCGTCACCAGCAATGCTGCACCGGACTGTTTGGAGGGGTTACGCTCCCTGGCCTCCTCGTCTCAGATTCGGGCGCCCAACACCTTAGGGCCCCTCGAACTCTTCCACCCTTGCGGAACCCAGTCAAAGGTACTGGGCCCCGGGGCTCCTCAGTAGTACCTCACCCTAGGCTGAAGGTGCCTGGGATGGACTCCATCTCCCGCTCCGGCCAGGTCAAGGGCACCTGGGCCTGGAACTCCGGACCGCCAGCACCAAGGCTGAAGATGCCTGGGCGCGGATCTGACCTCCGACGACTGACCCTCGTGTTGAGGGCGTCTGTCCCCTTTATCTCCTCTCCCGACAGGCACAGCAGGTTCCCCGCCCCGCCGTACCACTGACGAAACAGGACAAAAAGGGCACAGCACTGCAGTGATGGTTCAACCCCGGACCAGGGCGACATCGCCACCCACAGACCGCAGGGAACTGCACACCACTGGGATCCTCCACGAACAAAAATGGTCCCAAATTCCCTAACAATCATTGCATCCGGGTCAGACTACCTCCCAGATGCGTCCCGTAAATTTAAATACCCGGTACATACATTTCTAACAAAGTATTCTTATTTATAACAACAGTGCCACTTTGTGGCTACATTTGACATTTGTTTGTAAAGCAAAGAAGTACATGGAGCTTTGTAACAAACAGACATAAGACAACATACAGGTTTACAATATATAAGTAATATATACCTTGTATATACTGTAAAATATGTGCTCAGTACATGTAAAGTGTCGTATTCTATCTGTTAAAAATAGAAATAGAAATAGGAAAATTAGGTTGAAATGGTAGCGTGGCCGAGTGGTCTAAGGCGCTGGATTTAGGCTCCAGTCATTTCGATGGCGTGGGTTCGAATCCCACCGCTGCCAGATATATATTTTGTTTTCCCCACAACATGCTCACTCCAATACAAAGCTGCAGTGATAGTGTTGGAGAATACCTCAGCTGTGTAAAGTGGTGCTAATACTTGTCACTCTACGTGTTGTGTTTCCAACATTGCCTTTTGCAGAGAGTTCTTATTGTGTGCATTATTCTTTTCTAATGCTTCTCAGATAAGATAATACAGAGTCAGACCAAAAGCATCTTCAGCAGGAAATCCGGTTTATTAGGGGAACGTTGTTAGATTCGTGCATATGCTCATAACTCGGCGTGCCACGCCCTCTAGTGGAATTACAGCAATTTTTTTTACACCTAGTGTGTGGAAATATTTTTCTCAAATACTGTACTTCCAATTCTTGGGGGTTCTGAACTTTTTACATATTAATCTCTGGCAGAGAAATTCACTATCTTGTACATTAACCACTTGCTCTCCAGAAGGTTTACCCCCCTTCCTGACCAGGCCATTTTTTGGGATGCGGCACTGCGTTACTTTGAGGCTGGGTTCACACTAGTGCGACACGACAGCCGTCCTACTTTGGATCCAACTTTGCCCCGCGACATGAAGCCGACATATGTCCGACTTTCAATGAACGGGAATCCGACTTGGATCCCCGCCAATACCAGGCACTGTGTTTGGTATGAATCTTGGGGGGGAACTCCAGGCCAAATTTTAAATAAATAACCGGCATGGGTTCCCCCTCCATTCACCAGGTGGAAAAAAAATGTCAATAAAAAACACACACAGCTTTTTAAAGTAATTTATTGCACAGCTCCGGGGGTCTCCGGTGTCGTCTCCGCGCTCTCCGGTTCTTTCATCTGCCGGCCTCCACTATCTTCTTCCAGCTCTTTTGCTAGAGGGGCCCGGTCTTCTCCGTCGCCTTCTTCTTCTCCCGCTCTCCGGTTCTTTCTTCCGCCGGGCCTCCGCTATCTTCTTCAAGCTCTTTTGCTAGCGGAGAGGCCCGGTCTTCCCGTCGTCTCGTCCGGCTCTCCGTTGTCCTTCTGCCGGCCCCTCCACTATCTTCTTCCAGCTCTTTTGCTAGTGGAGGGGCCTTTCTTCCCTTCGCCGTCGCCGTCTTCTTCTCTCTTCTCCTCCTCGATGTTGACTCGTCGCTTCCTCCTGCTGTAATACTGGCTGTTCGCTCCGCTCTGAATTAATATAGGCTTCTCATGACGTCACCGTCACATGCTCCCATGATGTCACAGTCACATGCTCCGGGGCCACCCGGAGCTTGTGACTGTGACGTCATGAGAAGCCTATATAAATCGGCGCGCACCGCAACACCCAGTATTACAGCGGGAGGAAGCGACGTGTCAACATCGAGGAGGAGAAGAGAGAAGAAGACGGCGACGGGAAGACCGGCCCCTCCACTAGCAAAAGAGCTGGAAGAAGATGGTGGAGGGGCCGGCAGAAGGACAACGGAGAGCCGGACGAGACGACGGGAAGACCGGGCCTCTCCGCTAACAAAAGAGCTGGAAGAAGATAGCGGAGGCCCGGCGGAAGAAAGAACCGGAGAGCGGGAGAAGAAGAAGGCGACGGAGAAGACCGGGCCCCGCTAGCAAAAGAGCTGGAAGAAGATAGCGGAGGCCCGGCAAAAGAAAGAACCGGAGAGCGCGGAGACGACACTGGAGACCCCCGGAGCTGTGCAATAAATTACTTTAAAAAGCTGTGTGTGTTTTTTATTGACATTTTTTTTCCACCAGGTGAATGGGTAGGGGTACGATGTACCCCATACTCATTCACATAGTGTGGGGGGCCGGGATCTGGGGGCCCCCTTATTAAAGGGAGGCTCCCGGATTCCGATAAGCCCCCCGCCCGCAGACCCCGGCAACCAACGGCCAGGGTTGTCGGGAAGAGGCCCTGTCCTCATCAACATGGGGACAGGGTGCTTTGGGGTGGGGGGCCGCAGGTCGCCCCCCTGCCCCAGAGCACCAAACCCCCCATGTTGAGGGCATGCGGCCTGGTACGGTTCAGGAGGGAGGGGGGCACTCTCTCGTCCCCCCCTCTTCCCCTGCGGCCTGCCAGGTTGCGTGCTCGGATAAGGGTCTGGTTTGGACTTTGGGGGGGACCCCCACACTGTTTTTTCGGCGTAGGGGTTCCCCTTCAAATCCAGACCAGACCCAAGGGCCTGGTCTGCTCCTGAAGGGGGAACCCATGCCGGTTTTTTATTTAAAATTTGGCCTGGAGTTCCCCCTCAAGAGCAGCACAGCACAAGTCGCATGCCAAAGTCGGATCATGCAAGACTGCGGTCCGACTTTGATCCGACTTCAATGATAGTCAATGGGCTGAAGTCGGATCAAAGTCGGACCAAAGTAGTACAGGGAGCATTTTCAAAGTCGGACCGACATGTGTCGGACCAGTTAAGACGGCTCCCATAGGGAAACATTGATTTTCACACGTCATGCGACATGAGCTCCCAATGTCGGAGCGTTTGTTGCCCCAGTGTGAACCCGGCCTAACTGTCAATTGCACGATCGTGCGACGTTGTACCCAAAAAAATGTGTCTTTTTTTCCCACAAATAGAGCTTTCTTTTGGTTGCATTTGATTACCTCTGTGGTTTTATTTTTTGCGCATGGCACATCGATAAGGGGGGAGGTGCCCCTTCACCCCTAATGGATGGGCCACCACTGATAATATTAGGGTTGTCCCGATACCACTTTTTTAGGACCGAGTACAAGTACCGATACTTTTTTCCAAGTACTCGCCGATACCGATTACCGATACTTTTTTTTCAATGTCATGTGACAGTTTGAAATATGGGGACTGATAGGTGGCACTGACAGGTGGCACTTATGTTCACTGACTGGTGACTGGCTCTGATGGGCACTAATAGGTGGCTGGCACTGATAGATGGCACTGATTGCACTGATAGGTGGCACTTATGGGCACTGATAGGTGGCACTTATAGGTGGCACTGATAGGTGGCACTTGTGGGCACTGATAGATGGCACTGATTGCACTGAAAGGTGGCACTTGTGGGCACTGATATGTGGCACTTGTGGGCACTGATAGCACTGATAGGTGGCACTTGGTGGCACTGATTGCACTATCAGTGCTGTCAGTGCCCACAAGTGCCATCTATCAGTGCCACCTATCAGTGCCCACAAGTGCCACTTTTCAGTGCTATCAGTGCCCACAAGTGCCACATATCAGTGCCCACAAGTGCCACATATCAGTGCCCACAAGTGCCACCTTTCAGTGCCCACAAGTGCCACCTTTCAGTGCTATCAGTGCCCACAAGTGCCACATATCAGTACCCACAAGTGCCACATATCAGTGCCACCAAGTGCCACCTATCAGTGCAATCAGTGCCATCTACCAGTGCCACCTGATAGGTGGCACTGGTAGATGGCACTGATTGCACTGATAGGTAGCACTTGTGGGTACTGATAGGTGGCTGGCACTGAAATGCTGCGGGAAAAAAAAAAGACAGGATTTAAAATAAAAAAAACTGCTGCAACGCCCATCTTGGTACACCCTGCACTCGGCTGAAGTAAGCAGCAGCAGACATCTTGTTACACCCAGCCCATATAGCTCGGGCTGGGTGTAACAAGATGTCTGCTGCTGCTTACTGCAGCCAAGTGCAGGGTGTACCAAGATGGGTGTGGTGACGTTCAGCCGCTGACGGCGACCGAATGCGACATCACCGGTCACCGATCCTGATGCGGCTGCGCCCTGCACCCCTGCCAGCTTACCAGTTTCAACTGCAGGTGAGGGACTCGCTCTCCGCCCTGGTCTCCGCCCCCGGCCGCACTCTCCGCCTTGGTCTCCACCCCCCGCCCCACTCTCCGCCCCCCGCCGCACTCTCCGTCCCGCTCTCTGCCCTGGTCTCCGCCCCCCGCCACGCTCTCCGCCCTGCTCTCCGCCCCCCGCTCTCCACCCCCTCTCTGCGTCCGCTCTGGAAAAAAAAAAAAAAAAGTATCGGACTGGGCATCGGGAGCATTTGCGCGAGTACAAGTACTCGCGCAAATGCTTGGTATCGGTCCCGATACCGATACTAGTATCGGTATCGGGACAACCCTAGATAATATGCTAGTATGCATCACATACTAGAACATTATGAGAGACTTACCTTAAAATGAAGCCCTCCAGCTGCACACTGTCACCACTGACAGGGCTTCCATCTTCACCTGGTCTTCCTTCCAGGTTCGCAGACTCCGGCCATCTCACTGGCCGAGCCAAGATGACATCACTCCCATGCATGCGCACAGGAGTAACTGTTTACGGCACAGACCTCTGAAGGAACGGCACAGTATGCCATTCCTTCAGAGTGCATGTGCCAGTGATGTCACCAGCAGCTGCTCTGTGAAATATCTCCTAAACGGTGCACGTTGAGGAGATATTCGTTTTACCTACAGGTAAGCTATATTATAAGCTTACGAGTAGGTAAGAGTCGCTTAAACCACTTTAAAGCAGAATTAAACCCTCCTATTCTTTACAGCCAAGGAAGCTGCTTCTGTTTGATCCAAAACTGCCATGGTGATGCACATGTGATCAGTTACGACACCAGCCATTTGATGGCTTGACAATTTGGTTGAGGACACAAGTGTAACAACCGGCCCTCTTTCTCCACTGTCCTTGGCTCGCTCACAGGAGAAAAAGGCACACAGTCCCCACCATGCCCGTACCCACTGGTTTGCAGAGGTTAAGCACACTTGTTTTCACTTACGGGTCTTGCAGCAGGGTTTCCTTCAAAGTTGGTTTCTGTCCCTAGAATGTAAGGACAAAGTCTCTATACCCCAAGTAACTCCAAGGTCCACACCAGTGTCAACTCCAACATAGAGTTTATTTCTTTCTATATGCATGAACATCCACAAAGTTGAGGAAAAGAGAAAGGTGCTAGGAAGACAGATCAATTCAGGCACACTTGCCTCCTCGCCACTCGATCCAGAGTGGGCACAGCTCACCCGGACAGCCACCCAAGGGCACCAGCGGCCGGCGTGTAACTCGAACAGTCTATTAGATTCCCTAATGGATGCGTTCAGGAGATCCTCTGCTACAGAATCTATAGTGTCCCAAACCTCCTAATGGTCCCGTTGTTTAGATCCCTGTTTTTGGATGGATGACATCCCTCCAGAGAGTTACTGGGCCCCTTCCTTCACTGTGATCTCTCACCAGTCCTTCGGAACAGTCCTCCCCCAGCCTCCTCTTCTAGAAACGGGTCCCCTCGCAAGGCGGCACCCTGGGATTCCTCCTCCCAAAGTGGGCTCCAGCTAAAGGTGCTGGGCCCAGGGCTGAAGTTGCAGTCCCAGGACTAAAGGTGCCTGGGACTGAAGCGCACGTGGCCCCATAGCTTGGAGGGCCATGCACTTGAACTTGGACCGTAGGTTCTCCCTCCGGGCATGGGCCCTGGGAATTGCTCCCTCTCCAATGGCGTCTGCCCCTTTTGTACCCTCTCCCGGCATGCACAGCAGGCAGACCACACCCACTGCATGGCTGCCGAGAGAGAGCACCAAATCGCTGCTCCATCACCTGTGGTTCAACCCCGAGTACAAGTGACAGCTGTGGTGGATATTTTGATTCTAATTCTTTTTCATATCCTGTACTCTAAATAAACCACCATGCCCCCCAACGGACACATGTATATATGTATTTATGAAACACTACCCTTGTAGGAGCTGCTGGTTTAATAGCGTCCAATCATTGGGAACAGGACGCTGCATGTGTATGTATGTATGTATGTATATATATATATATATATATATATATGTAAGGGGACGGGTAAAATCTGTTTATGAGTTTACTGAAAGATATTTTCTTTGAGAGAGAGCTCCCCCCATACTGTAAACAAAGGACGTATCATCTCCTGTTGGTTGGGAGGTTTCAGGTGAAACTTAAGTGTCCTTTGTCTTGGGGAGGCCGGTCACCGCAGGGGCCTTTAGCATGCTTGCTAATGTGAGAAACTTGTTGAACTGAGCATCAAAGGAACACACCTCTATCTGATAAAAGCAACAAGTATTTCTGGTTTAGTTTTGGCAGGCTAGGTAAAGAGACTTGAGATTTCAACCAATCAGGTGGTCAGCTTTGAACCAATGAGACCACGGGATTTTGCATCCTGGGGGATGGGGGAGTAGGCATAGAGGGGGTATATATTAGTCAGCCAGAGCCATAATAAGCCTCTTAGAATGAAGATCTGACGCAGACGACATGGTGACGTAGTAAGCTCTCTCTCCCTCTCTCTCTCTCTCTCTCCCTTGCGAATGAAGATCTGACGTAGCAGCATGGTGACGTAGTAAGCTCTCTCTCTCTCTGCCTCCCTATCTCTCTCTCTCCCTCTTTCTCCCTCTCTCTCTCCCTCTGTCTCTCTTTCTCCCTCTCTCTCTCCCTCTGCCTCTCTCTCTCTCTCTCTCCCTTGCGAATGAAGATCTGACGTAGCAGCATGGTGACGTAGTAAGCTCTCTCTCTCTCTCTGCCTCTCTCCCTCTCTCTCTCTCTCTCTCTCCCTCCCATAAGGGTGCCGCTGCTTCTCTTTTGCTCTCTTGTTACTATTGGTATTATCATGTAACATTGGTATCATCTTCATCATTAGGGATGAGCTTCGTGTTCGAGTCGAACATACGTTCGACTCGAACATCGGCTGTTCGATCGTTCGACGAAGATCGAACGATTTGGGCCGTTCGCGCCAAATTCGAGTGACGCGAACGGCCCACAATCCACTACGCCATCGCAGTGTCATCCAGGCGCTGTGATTGGCCAAGCATGCACTGTGACCCCGCATGCTTGGCCAATCACAGCGCCGGCAGCGAGGAGAGCAATGATTGGCCACAGGCAGGATGCCTGTGGCCAATTATTGCTGAGGGTGTTTAGTACACGCCCCACACTATAAAAGGCCGCCAGCACGGCGGCCTAGTGTAGTGTGTTCCGGAGCAGGGAAAGACAAGCATAGGCAGGGACAGTGACATTTATTTCTTTCTTGCTTAACCTGGATTCCTTTAGTTTAGGGAAAGAGAAGGATAGGTAGGGAGAGTGTCAGTGTGTTTTACTGTGCGAGTCCTTGTTTCTAGGGACAAAGAAGGAAAGTGAGGGGAATTCTCCTTGTGCTATAGTGTGCTTTAAAAAAACATTTTTTCTAGGGACAGAAAACTCTAGGTAGGGAGAGTGTCAGTTTCTTTCACTGTGCGAGTCCTTGTTTCTAGGGACAAAGAAGGAAAGTGAGGGGAATTCTCCTTGTGCTATAGTGTGCTTTAAAAAAACATTTTTTCTAGGGACAGAAAACTCTAGGTAGGGAGAGTGTCAGTTTCTTTCACTGTGCGAGTCCTTGTTTCTAGGGACAAAGAAGGAAAGTGAGGGGAATTCTCCTTGTGCTATAGTGTGCTTTTAAAAAAAAGAATTTCTAGGGACAGAAAACTCTAGGTAGGGAGAGTGTCAGTTTCTTTCACTGTGCGAGTCCTTGTTTCTAGGGACAAAGAAGGAAAGTGAGGGGAATTCTCCTTGTGCTATAGTGTGCTTTAAAAAAACATTTTTTCTAGGGACAGAAAACTCTAGGTAGGGAGAGTGTCAGTTTCTTTCACTGTGCGAGTCCTTGTTTCTAGGGACAAAGAAGGAAAGTGAGGGGAATTCTCCTTGTGCTATAGTGTGCTTTAAAAAAACATTTTTTCTAGGGACAGAAAACTCTAGGTAGGGAGAGTGTCAGTTTCTTTCACTGTGCGAGTCCTTGTTTCTAGGGACAAAGAAGGAAAGTGAGGGGAATTCTCCTTGTGCTATAGTGTGCTTTAAAAAAACATTTTTTCTAGGGACAGAAAACTCTAGGTAGGGAGAGTGTCAGTTTCTTTCACTGTGCGAGTCCTTGTTTCTAGGGACAAAGAAGGAAAGTGAGGGGAATTCTCCTTGTGCTATAGTGTGCTTTAAAAAAACATTTTTTCTAGGGACAGAAAACTCTAGGTAGGGAGAGTGTCAGTTTCTTTCACTGTGCGAGTCCTTGTTTCTAGGGACAAAGAAGGAAAGTGAGGGGAATTCTCCTTGTGCTATAGTGTGCTTTAAAAAAAAAAAATTTCTAGGGACAGAAAACTCTAGGTAGGGAGAGTGTCAGTTTCTTTCACTGTGCGAGTCCTTGTTTCTAGGGACAAAGAAGGAAAGTGAGGGGAATTCTCCTTGTGCTATAGTGTGCTTTAAAAAAACATTTTTTCTAGGGACAGAAAACTCTAGGTAGGGAGAGTGTCAGTTTCTTTCACTGTGCGAGTCCTTGTTTCTAGGGACAAAGAAGGAAAGTGAGGGGAATTCTCCTTGTGCTATAGTGTGCTTTAAAAAAACATTTTTTCTAGGGACAGAAAACTCTAGGTAGGGAGAGTGTCAGTTTCTTTCACTGTGCGAGTCCTTGTTTCTAGGGACAAAGAAGGAAAGTGAGGGGAATTCTCCTTGTGCTATAGTGTGCTTTAAAAAAAAAAAATTTCTAGGGACAGAAAACTCTAGGTAGGGAGAGTGTCAGTTTCTTTCACTGTGCGAGTCCTTGTTTCTAGGGACAAAGAAGGAAAGTGAGGGGAATTCTCCTTGTGCTATAGTGTGCTTTAAAAAAACATTTTTTCTAGGGACAGAAAACTCTAGGTAGGGAGAGTGTCAGTTTCTTTCACTGTGCGAGTCCTTGTTTCTAGGGACAAAGAAGGAAAGTGAGGGGAATTCTCCTTGTGCTATAGTGTGCTTTAAAAAAACATTTTTTCTAGGGACAGAAAACTCTAGGTAGGGAGAGTGTCAGT
This sequence comes from Rana muscosa, assembly GCA_029206835.1. Taxonomy (NCBI): domain Eukaryota; kingdom Metazoa; phylum Chordata; class Amphibia; order Anura; family Ranidae; genus Rana; species Rana muscosa. The sequence goes on along the minus strand of CM055127.1, from coordinate 61,140,245 downwards.
TTCTTTCACTGTGCGAGTCCTTGTTTCTAGGGACAAAGAAGGAAAGTGAGGGGAATTCTCCTTGTGCTATAGTGTGCTTTAAAAAAACATTTTTTCTAGGGACAGAAAACTCTAGGTAGGGAGAGTGTCAGTTTCTTTCACTGTGCGAGTCCTTGTTTCTAGGGACAAAGAAGGAAAGTGAGGGGAATTCTCCTTGTGCTATAGTGTGCTTTAAAAAAAAAAAATTTCTAGGGACAGAAAACTCTAGGTAGGGAGAGTGTCAGTTTCTTTCACTGTGCGATTCCTTGTTTCTAGGGACAAAGAAGGAAAGTGAGGGGAATTCTCCTTGTGCTATAGTGTGCTTTAAAAAAAACATTTTTTCTAGGGACAGAAAACTCTAGGTAGGGAGAGTGTCAGTTTCTTTCACTGTGCGAGTCCTTGTTTCTAGGGACAAAGAAGGAAAGTGAGGGGAATTCTCCTTGTGCTATAGTGTGCTTTAAAAAAACATTTTTTCTAGGGACAGAAAACTCTAGGTAGGGAGAGTGTCAGTTTCTGTCACTGTGCGAGTTCTTGTTTCTAGGGACAAAGAAGGAAAGTGAGGGGAATTCTCCTTGTGCTATAGTGTGCTTTAAAAAAACATTTTTTCTAGGGACAGAAAACTCTAGGTAGGGAGAGTGTCAGTTTCTTTCACTGTGCGAGTCCTTGTTTCTAGGGACAAAGAAGGAAAGTGAGGGGAATTCTCCTTGTGCTATAGTGTGCTTTAAAAAAACATTTTTTCTAGGGACAGAAAACTCTAGGTAGGGAGAGTGTCAGTTTCTTTCACTGTGCGAGTCCTTGTTTCTAGGGACAAAGAAGGAAAGTGAGGGGAATTCTCCTTGTGCTATAGTGTGCTTTAAAAAAACATTTTTTCTAGGGACAGAAAACTCTAGGTAGGGAGAGTGTCAGTTTCTTTCACTGTGCAAGTCCTTGTTTCTAGGGACAAAGAAGGAAAGTGAGGGGAATTCTCCTTGTGCTATAGTGTGCTTTAAAAAAACATTTTTTCTAGGGACAGAAAACTCTAGGTAGGGAGAGTGTCAGTTTCTTTCACTGTGCGAGTCCTTGTTTCTAGGGACAAAGAAGGAAAGTGAGGGGAATTCTCCTTGTGCTATAGTGTGCTTTAAAAAAACATTTTTTCTAGGGACAGAAAACTCTAGGTAGGGAGAGTGTCAGTTTCTTTCACTGTGCGAGTCCTTGTTTCTAGGGACAAAGAAGGAAAGTGAGGGGAATTCTCCTTGTGCTATAGTGTGCTTTAAAAAAACATTTTTTCTAGGGACAGAAAACTCTAGGTAGGGAGAGTGTCAGTTTCTTTCACTGTGCGAGTCCTTGTTTCTAGGGACAAAGAAGGAAAGTGAGGGGAATTCTCCTTGTGCTATAGTGTGCTTTAAAAAAACATTTTTTCTAGGGACAGAAAACTCTAGGTAGGGAGAGTGTCAGTTTCTTTCACTGTGCGAGTCCTTGTTTCTAGGGACAAAGAAGGAAAGTGAGGGGAATTCTCCTTGTGCTATAGTGTGCTTTAAAAAAACATTTTTTCTAGGGACAGAAAACTCTAGGTAGGGAGAGTGTCAGTTTCTTTCACTGTGCGAGTCCTTGTTTCTAGGGACAAAGAAGGAAAGTGAGGGGAATTCTCCTTGTGCTATAGTGTGCTTTAAAAAAACATTTTTTCTAGGGACAGAAAACTCTAGGTAGGGAGAGTGTCAGTTTCTTTCACTGTGCGAGTCCTTGTTTCTAGGGACAAAGAAGGAAAGTGAGGGGAATTCTCCTTGTGCTATAGTGTGCTTTAAAAAAACATTTTTTCTAGGGACAGAAAACTCTAGGTAGGGAGAGTGTCAGTTTCTTTCACTGTGCGAGTCCTTGTTTCTAGGGACAAAGAAGGAAAGTGAGGGGAATTCTCCTTGTGCTATAGTGTGCTTTAAAAAAACATTTTTTCTAGGGACAGAAAACTCTAGGTAGGGAGAGTGTCAGTTTCTTTCACTGTGCGAGTCCTTGTTTCTAGGGACAAAGAAGGAAAGTGAGGGGAATTCTCCTTGTGCTATAGTGTGCTTTAAAAAAACATTTTTTCTAGGGACAGAAAACTCTAGGTAGGGAGAGTGTCAGTTTCTTTCACTGTGCGAGTCCTTGTTTCTAGGGACAAAGAAGGAAAGTGAGGGGAATTCTCCTTGTGCTATAGTGTGCTTTAAAAAAACATTTTTTCTAGGGACAGAAAACTCTAGGTAGGGAGAGTGTCAGTTTCTTTCACTGTGCGAGTCCTTGTTTCTAGGGACAAAGAAGGAAAGTGAGGGGAATTCTCCTTGTGCTATAGTGTGCTTTAAAAAACATTTTTTCTAGGGACAGAAAACTCTAGGTAGGGAGAGTGTCAGTTTCTTTCACTGTGCGAGTCCTTGTTTCTAGGGACAAAGAAGGAAAGTGAGGGGAATTCTCCTTGTGCTATAGTGTGCTTTAAAAAAACATTTTTTCTAGGGACAGAAAACTCTAGGTAGGGAGAGTGTCAGTTTCTTTCACTGTGCGAGTCCTTGTTTCTAGGGACAAAGAAGGAAAGTGAGGGGAATTCTCCTTGTGCTATAGTGTGCTTTAAAAAAACATTTTTTCTAGGGACAGAAAACTCTAGGTAGGGAGAGTGTCAGTTTCTTTCACTGTGCGAGTCCTTGTTTCTAGGGACAAAGAAGGAAAGTGAGGGGAATTCTCCTTGTGCTATAGTGTGCTTTAAAAAAACATTTTTTCTAGGGACAGAAAACTCTAGGTAGGGAGAGTGTCAGTTTCTTTCACTGTGCGAGTCCTTGTTTCTAGGGACAAAGAAGGAAAGTGAGGGGAATTCTCCTTGTGCTATAGTGTGCTTTAAAAAAACATTTTTTCTAGGGACAGAAAACTCTAGGTAGGGAGAGTGTCAGTTTCTTTCACTGTGCGAGTCCTTGTTTCTAGGGACAAAGAAGGAAAGTGAGGGGAATTCTCCTTGTGCTATAGTGTGCTTTAAAAAAACATTTTTTCTAGGGACAGAAAACTCTAGGTAGGGAGAGTGTCAGTTTCTTTCACTGTGCGAGTCCTTGTTTCTAGGGACAAAGAAGGAAAGTGAGGGGAATTCTCCTTGTGCTATAGTGTGCTTTAAAAAAACATTTTTTCTAGGGACAGAAAACTCTAGGTAGGGAGAGTGTCAGTTTCTTTCACTGTGCGAGTCCTTGTTTCTAGGGACAAAGAAGGAAAGTGAGGGGAATTCTCCTTGTGCTATAGTGTGCTTTAAAAAAACATTTTTTCTAGGGACAGAAAACTCTAGGTAGGGAGAGTGTCAGTTTCTTTCACTGTGCGAGTCCTTGTTTCTAGGGACAAAGAAGGAAAGTGAGGGGAATTCTCCTTGTGCTATAGTGTGCTTTAAAAAAACATTTTTTCTAGGGACAGAAAACTCTAGGTAGGGAGAGTGTCAGTTTCTTTCACTGTGCGAGTCCTTGTTTCTAGGGACAAAGAAGGAAAGTGAGGGGAATTCTCCTTGTGCTATAGTGTGCTTTAAAAAAACATTTTTTCTAGGGACAGAAAACTCTAGGTAGGGAGAGTGTCAGTTTCTTTCACTGTGCGAGTCCTTGTTTCTAGGGACAAAGAAGGAAAGTGAGGGGAATTCTCCTTGTGCTATAGTGTGCTTTAAAAAAACATTTTTTCTAGGGACAGAAAACTCTAGGTAGGGAGAGTGTCAGTTTCTTTCACTGTGCGAGTCCTTGTTTCTAGGGACAAAGAAGGAAAGTGAGGGGAATTCTCCTTGTGCTATAGTGTGCTTTAAAAAAACATTTTTTCTAGGGACAGAAAACTCTAGGTAGGGAGAGTGTCAGTTTCTTTCACTGTGCGAGTCCTTGTTTCTAGGGACAAAGAAGGAAAGTGAGGGGAATTCTCCTTGTGCTATAGTGTGCTTTAAAAAAACATTTTTTCTAGGGACAGAAAACTCTAGGTAGGGAGAGTGTCAGTTTCTTTCACTGTGCGAGTCCTTGTTTCTAGGGACAAAGAAGGAAAGTGAGGGGAATTCTCCTTGTGCTATAGTGTGCTTTAAAAAAACATTTTTTCTAGGGACAGAAAACTCTAGGTAGGGAGAGTGTCAGTTTCTTTCACTGTGCGAGTCCTTGTTTCTAGGGACAAAGAAGGAAAGTGAGGGGAATTCTCCTTGTGCTATAGTGTGCTTTAAAAAAACATTTTTTCTAGGGACAGAAAACTCTAGGTAGGGAGAGTGTCAGTTTCTTTCACTGTGCGAGTCCTTGTTTCTAGGGACAAAGAAGGAAAGTGAGGGGAATTCTCCTTGTGCTATAGTGTGCTTTAAAAAAACATTTTTTCTAGGGACAGAAAACTCTAGGTAGGGAGAGTGTCAGTTTCTTTCACTGTGCGAGTCCTTGTTTCTAGGGACAAAGAAGGAAAGTGAGGGGAATTCTCCTTGTGCTATAGTGTGCTTTAAAAAAACATTTTTTCTAGGGACAGAAAACTCTAGGTAGGGAGAGTGTCAGTTTCTTTCACTGTGCGAGACCTTGTTTCTAGGGACAAAGAAGGAAAGTGAGGGGAATTCTCCTTGTGCTATAGTGTGCTTTAAAAAAACATTTTTTCTAGGGACAGAAAACTCTAGGTAGGGAGAGTGTCAGTTTCTTTCACTGTGCGAGTCCTTGTTTCTAGGGACAAAGAAGGAAAGTGAGGGGAATTCTCCTTGTGCTATAGTGTGCTTTAAAAAAACATTTTTTCTAGGGACAGAAAACTCTAGGTAGGGAGAGTGTCAGTTTCTTTCACTGTGCGAGTCCTTGTTTCTAGGGACAAAGAAGGAAAGTGAGGGGAATTCTCCTTGTGCTATAGTGTGCTTTAAAAAAACATTTTTTCTAGGGACAGAAAACTCTAGGTAGGGAGAGTGTCAGTTTCTTTCACTGTGCGAGTCCTTGTTTCTAGGGACAAAGAAGGAAAGTGAGGGGAATTCTCCTTGTGCTATAGTGTGCTTTAAAAAAACATTTTTTCTAGGGACAGAAAACTCTAGGTAGGGAGAGTGTCAGTTTCTTTCACTGTGCGAGTCCTTGTTTCTAGGGACAAAGAAGGAAAGTGAGGGGAATTCTCCTTGTGCTATAGTGTGCTTTAAAAAAACATTTTTTCTAGGGACAGAAAACTCTAGGTAGGGAGAGTGTCAGTTTCTTTCACTGTGCGAGTCCTTGTTTCTAGGGACAAAGAAGGAAAGTGAGGGGAATTCTCCTTGTGCTATAGTGTGCTTTAAAAAAACATTTTTTCTAGGGACAGAAAACTCTAGGTAGGGAGAGTGTCAGTTTCTTTCACTGTGCGAGTCCTTGTTTCTAGGGACAAAGAAGGAAAGTGAGGGGAATTCTCCTTGTGCTATAGTGTGCTAAAGCATTCCTCATCAACCATCTTTGAAATCCTTGTTTTTTGGACAGTCAGGGAAATTGTCGTTGTGCTATTCTGTGCAAAAGCAATCATCCTCAACCATATTTAGAAATCCTTAAGTAAAGGGACAGAGAAGGACACCTGAAGGTAGCCCTTATTGCTTTTTTCCCATCTCCCTGCAGGCCATCTATTAGAATGTCTGGAAGGCAAACAAGGAGAGGCAGACAGTCAGGAGGCAATAAAAGAGGGCAAGCAGGCTCTGTGTCTGGGGGCAACAGTGCTGGTCGTGGACGCGGTGCATTGTCATCAGCACATGGCCATGGGACACGCTTGTCCTTCTTTTCGGCAGCTGGACATGTTGAGCCACATCATGCCGAAGACTTGGTAGAGTGGATGACCAAGCCCTCCTCCTCCTCCTCATCCTCTCTCACCCAGGCTCAGGGTACTGGCAAAGCAGCTGCCAAAGCGTCCTCTTCCCTGGTATCAATGTCAGACTCATCATCAGTCACTCCTTCCCTAGACCCACCATGTCCTCCTCCTGAGGAGTCCCCCGAACTGTTTGAGCACAGTGTTGGGTACATGCTCCAGGAGGATGCCCAGTGTTTCAAAGGGTCTGATGATGAAACCCAGCTACAGGAAGGCAGTAGCGTGAGAGCAGACAGAGGGGATGCTCAAGAAGGACACCAATCTGGCAGTCATGTTCCAGCAGCTGCAGCATACTGCCAGATTGGCTCCAGTGATGAGGAGGGAGGGGATGATGAGGTCACTGACTCCACGTGGGTGCCTAATAGGAGAGAGGAGGAGGAGGAGGATGAGGAGGAGGCACATCTCCAATGAGGCAGGATGCCCTTTGGTGGCCAGCGTAAGGGCAGTACACCAACGGAATCACACCGCAGAGCTCCGCCTGTGCAGGGCGCTGCCTCTGCCCGTCATTCAAAAAGTTCCTTGGTGTGGGCCTTTTTTGAGGCTAGTGCATCAGATCGCACAGCTGCTGTTTGCAACATATGTCTCAAGCGTATATCGCGTGGCCAAAACATCAGCCGCTTGGGTACCACATGCCTGACCAGACATATGTTGACCTGCCATGCAGCTCGTTGGCAAGCCTACCTCAAAGACCCACACCAAAGAACAAAGCGGACCTCTCCTTGCACCGCATCAGCTGGGATCTCCAACCCCACTATAACTTCAGTCCTCTCTGAAACATGCACTGAGAGGAATGAAGGTGTAGAATTAGGTGTGTCACAGCCAAGTACTTGCGGCCACTCTGCTAGCAGTACACCGACGTCCGATTCTAGCAGGCAAATTTCCCTGCCCCAGCTGCTGGACCGTCAAAAGAAGTTCACTCCCAGCCATCCACATGCCCAGCGGTTGAATGCTAGCTTGGCTAAATTGCTAGCGCTTCAACTGCTGCCTTTTCAGTTGGTAGACTCGGCCCCCTTCCGTGAGTTTGTGCAATGTGCGGTTCCTCAGTGACAGGTTCCCAAACGCCACTTTTTCTCACGGAAGGCTATTCCGGCTCTCTACCGGCATGTGGAAGGCAATGTCTTGGCCTCGCTGGACAGGGCGGTCAGCGGTAAGGTGCATATTACCGCTGACTCATGGTCCAGCAGGCATGGACAGGGACGTTACCTTTCTTTCACGGCCCATTGGGTCACTCTTTTGGCAGCTGGGAAGGATGCAGGACAAGGTGCAGTAGTGTTGGAGGTTGTTCCACCGCCACGCCTCCAAAATGCTACTACTGGTTGTGACACACCTCTCTCCTCCACCCCCTCCTCTTCTTCTTCCTCCATGGCCTTTTCCTGTGGTTTGTCCTATGAACCAGCGGTGCTCCGTAGCCGTTCACAGGGCTACGCAAGTACGCAGGCAAAAAGATGCCATGCCGTGCTTGCGCTGGTGTGTTTGGGGGACAGAAGCCACACTGGGGCAGAGGTCCTGTCTGCTCTGCAGGGCCAGGCCGAGAGGTGGTTGACGCCACGCCAGCTTAAGCCAGGAATGGTGGTTTGCGACAATGGCACCAACCTCCTCTCCGCCCTCCGACAGGGACAACTGACCCATGTGCCCTGTGTGGCTCACGTCCTTAACCTGGTGGTGCAGCGGTTCTTGGGCAGGTACCCGGGCTTACAGGATGTCCTGAGGCAGGCCAGGAAAGTCTGTGTGCATTTCCGCAGATCTTATAATGCCAATGCTCGCCTGGCTGAGCTGCAAAAGGAGTTGAACCTGCCCAAGAACCGCCTTATATGTGACATGCCCACCAGGTGGAACTCAACGTTGGCCATGCTGCAGCGGCTGCACACGCAGCAGAGGGCCATCAATGAGTACCTGTGCGACTACGGCACCAGGACAGGGTCAGGGGAGCTTGTTTTTTTTTCTCCACGCCAGTGGGGCATGATCAGGGATGCATGCACTGTCCTGGCACCATTTGAGGAGGCCACGAGGATGGTGAGCAGTGACAGTGCATGCATCAGTGACACTGTACCTCTTGTCCACCTGTTGGAGCACACGCTGCGTGGAATAATGGACAGGGCACTTGAGGCAGAACAGAGGCAGGAAGAGGAGGACTTCCTTGCCTCTCAAGGCCCCCTTTACCCAGACAGTGTTCCTTCTGTCCCACCCATCGCACAGGAAGAGGAGGAGGAGGAGGAGGAGGAGGAGGAGGATTGTGTCAGCATGGAGGTGGAGGCTGGCACTCAGCATCATCAGCAGCAGTCTTTTAGGGATGATTTACAGTCCCAAGAAACCAGTGGACTTGTACGTGGCTGGGAGGAGGTGGCTGCGGATCATGTCGTCCTTAGTGACCCAGAGGACTCCGGAGCGAATGCCTCAGCAAACCTACGCTGCATGGCCTCCCTGATCCTGCAAAGTCTGCGGAAGGATCCTCGTATTCTTCGGATCAAGGAGAGGGACCATTACTGGCTGGCCACTCTCCTTGATCCACGGTACAAGGGTAAGGTTGCGGACCTTATGTTACCGTCGCAGAGGGAGCAGAGGATGAGACAACTCCGGGAGGCCTTGCAGAAAGGTCTGTGCAACGCGTTCCCAGAGACTGGGAGGTTACAAACTCCTGGTCCTGGACAACGAGTTGCTGAGGCTTCGGCCAGTCAAAGAAGGAGCGGTGGGGAAGGTGGCCGTCTGACCGATGCGTTCAGACAATTCTTTAGTCCGCAGCCCCAAAGTATGATCGGTTCCAGCAACCATCGCCAGCGTCTGATAAACATGGTGCAGGAATATCTAGGGGCAAGGTCAGACTTGGACACCTTCCCCACCGAAAATCCTCTGGCTTACTGGGTCTTGAGGATGGATCACTGGCCAGAGCTTGCACAGTATGCAATTGAGCTACTGGCCTGTCCTGCATCCAGCGTTCTTTCGGAACGCACATTCAGTGCTGCTGGAGGATTTGTCACGGATCACAGGGTGCGCCTGTCCACCGACTCGGTTGATCGACTGACTTTCATCAAGATGAACCAGTCTTGGATCACCACCAGCTACCACACACCTGATGCTGATATAACAGACTAATTGATTTTAACATGTCACATCCCTTCAAGACTGATGCTGATGCTGAGTGCCTGTGCTGTTATGTTGACTGGCTATCCTCCTCCTCCGAGTCCTCAATGATACGATTGATGATGATAGCTTGGAAGATCATTTTTGTTTATGGGTGCCGCCACCAGTGGCTAAGGCCCAATTTTTCAGCCCCTGTTTTACAGGGGCGTGTAATTACAATTTTTTTTAGCAATAATTTGCCATAGGGCTCATTGCTGTGCTCCAAGTACAGTATCTGTGAGGGGTTGGAGTGTTGTGGCACCAGTGCCTAAGGCCCAATTTTTCAGCCCCTGTTTAAAAGGGGCGTGTCATTACAATTTTTGAAGCAATACTTTGCAACAGGGCTCATTGCTGTGCTCCAAGTACAGTATCTGTGAGGGGTTGTAGTGTTGTGCCACCAGTGCCTAAGGCCCAATTTTTCAGCCCCTGTTTAACAGGGGCATGTCATTACAATTTTTGAAGCAATACTTTGCAACAGGGCTCATTGCTGTGCTCCAAGTACAGTATCTGTGAGGGGTTGTAGTGTTGTGCCACCAGTGCCTAAGGCCCAATTTTTCAGCCCCTGTTTAACAGGGGCGTGTCATTACAATTTTTGAAGCAATACTTTGCAACAGGGCTCATTGCTGTGCTCCAAGTACAGTATCTGTGAGGGGTTGTAGTGTTGTGCCACCAGTGCCTAAGGCCCAATTTTTCAGCCCCTGTTCAACAGGGGCATGCAATTACAATTCTTGATCTAATAATTCACAGCAGGGCCCATTGCTGCACCCACCAAGAGTAACTGTCAGGGCTTACAGTGTTGTGGCACCAGCACCACCATCAAAGGCCCAATTTTTACTACCACTGTTCAACAATTATATGTAATTAAAATTCCTGATATAATAGTTGACAGCAGGGCGTTCCAGCACCAACCAAGAGTAACTGTGAGTGCTTACAGTGTTGTGCCAACACCAACAACTAAGGGGCCTATTTCTGCAGAGTATATACGGCAGGTCCCTACTTTCAAGCATCCAACTTACAAACGACTCCTACTTGCAAACGCAAGAAGACAACAGGAAGTGAGAGGAAATCTACCACTAGGAAGGAAAATTCTCTCCTGTAAGAATAAATATGGGAGAAAGGTGTCTCCTCTGTACTGATGCTTTATCAGCAATCCTTGTTTCAAGAAAAACACCACATTTCAAAAACAGTTGTCATTGGGACGGAAAGTGAGGTGAAATGTTCTGAACAGGGGCACAGACAGCAAAACAAATGTTACAGGGGTGATAACCCTTACCTATGTTTTCCAAAAAGTTTAAAAATAGATTTTTGGGCTGGAGCTACACTTCAACAATGTACCTGTTCAAAATTACAAACACATTCTACATAAGAACAAACCTACAGTCCCTGTCTTGTATGCACCGCCTGTATACGGCTGTTCAGAGTATATAGGGCCTTTTTTATTTTATGTGCGGGGTTCCCCTTAATATCCATACAAGACCCAAAGGGGCTGGTAATGGGCTGGGGTAGGGGGGGGGGGGTCATGGGGTAGCTATGCCATTTTTCTTAAAGATTTTCATCCATATTACCGGGACCAGACATTACATTAAAGCCGCAAGCAGTTTTAAATGGCTTTTTTTTCCTTTAGAAGTGTCATTTTGTGCAGGGACAGTTCTAAACACGGGAAACACGTGGCACTTCACAGGCATACTTTAGACACCCCCCAGGTACGATATTTAAAGGAATATTTGACTTTTTTTTTTTCACTTTATGCATCATTAAAATGACTGCTCCCGAAAAACGACCGTTTTTAAAACTTCTTTTTGCATTGATACATGTCCCCTGGTGCAGAACCCGGGTTCCCAAACCCTTTTTAGGACAATAACATGCATAATAGTTGTTATAATTAGCACTTTAGAATTTGAACGTTCGCATCCATTGTATTTAATAGGGTTCTAATGTTCGTACGAACTTTCGGTCCGTTCGCGGGTTCTGGTGCGAACCGAACCCGGGGGTGTTCGGCTCATCACTATTCATCATAGGTATTATCATGTTTGTCATAGCAATATTCCTATTATGTAACATTGGTATCACCTTGCTATTAGGTGGTATCGTTTCTGTATAAATAAATGTCATTGTTTTCTCTTTTCCCACCGCTATCGTTTGATTTCATTTTATATAGACAAAAGGTTTTTAATCACTTATTTTAAGCATTTAAGCGAGGTTATGACTATCTCCGTAACAGATGTTGCCCGGCGTGTGAGGAAGTTTAAATTTAGGTGAGTATTATTTCTCGTATGGTAGACAGAGCTGGTTCAAACGCCAGAAATACTAAGTGTTTTCTTTTGTCTTTTTAACCTGTCTGAATACCTAACAAAAACTTCTCAGAACTTAACTTTTTACCTTTTTGTCTAGGCGAATATTTTGATGAGACTGATTTTTGAATAATGTATGTATATAGAATGAAATTGCAGCAGGGTATCGGTATGAATGATAAGGGCTCTGTGTGGAATCAATTTCAGTTGACCCTTTGAATAAGATTAGGCCAATCTTTGGGATTGAAACAAACCTGTGCGAATAGGGCTGCGTTTCCACTGGCGCAACTCCAATGTCGTGTGACGTTGAAATGCAGCTTTAGTGCGACTGTGGTGTGGTGTTGAATGCGATTTTGATAGAGTCACTGCAGCTTTGAGTCACATAGATTGGAATGGGTGCTATTGAAATCAATGGTAAGCGATTTGTAATGCGACTTTGTGTCCAAGGTCGCATGGCGAATTGCATCAGTGGAAACAGAGACTAAATCACACTGAATTATCTGGATGTATGGGAATCTATCTTTCTGTGTAAACTACTAACGGGGGAATTGTAAGCTGTTGGGGCAGATTTTGATGTTTGGTGCGAATGGAGTAGTGCGTTTTTTTTCGGTGTTGCAATCTGATGGAGACTATTTTTTGTTTTCCTGTGTGTGTGGGAACCCATGTGGTATGTGCCATGCTGGTTTTGGCGGGAAAAATTGGGCATCATCCACCATTTTGTCATGGTCCATGAGATGTGCGGTGGTCATCCACCATTTTGTTGTGGCTTGGCTTGTCGGCCATCTTGAGAGGCGTTTAGAGTTTGAGATGGGAAGTTCCAGGTTAGCAAACAAAACTGCCTCCTGCACTACAAGCAATCAGAGGGTCTAATCAAGCTTAACGCTTGGAAAGCCCTGTGATACAGTAATTTTTTTATTTTATTTTTTAATACTTTGGAAAAGTCCACGGGGGGGATTAAACTATTTTAGTTGGGAAGATCCCCAGGCTAATTTTTTGAAGGACTATAGTCAGAACAGGGATTGTTCGGGCAGGTAGCGAAAAAATATTAGTAACGGCGACAGGGGCAGTACCTGTCGACCCAATCATTGGTCAGAGAGTAGCTAGCTCTGGAAAAAAAAAGCAACCTATAAGAGATTTGCGGGATCGTCCGTAAAGGATGGGTAAAAAAAAAACAGTTCAAGGTCTTTCGTCCGTAAAGGATGGGTAATAAAATCGCTTCAAAGAGGGAGTCTAACCGTGGGGAACCTTACCACTTGACCCCGAAGGAAGAAAGGATTGATACAGGGGCCTTGAGTTGGGAAATATGCAATGTTGGGAATGGTGGACTGGGAAATTGTATTTTGAAAAAAAAATGGTACGGTCAAGCCAAATGCTTGGGAAAGAGATGCTTATTGTGCATGGATGGTAGAATAATGATGAACAGGGGGACAAGGAGGAACCTGACCAAACAGATGTTATGGGTTTAAGAAGTACAGGTTATGATAGAAAAGATTCTGATTTGTGTGATGTCTAGAGGTCATCTTTGACCAAGTGTGAATATGTGTGTGTGGAGACTATGCGAGAGGTGTAGTGCGGATCTGTGACATTATGTTCTCAGCTGCTGACAGCCCGAAATGACCCCCCTTTCTTTCCAACCAGATCTGTGAGAATGTAAAACGAATTGTATTGACATGCAAATGACCTGAGCCAGGCTGTAATAGTTTTTGTGTGAAAGTGCTTTTACTAAAATGTGTTTGTGTTACAGAAGACGATTCAGCAAGGGATTTTGTGGTGAAGTATTATGATTGGTTGATAAATGGTACTGTTAAAAAGTTTGCAAATTTTTTTCTCACCATGGTGAATAATTTTTTATTTTTTGGGGGGGAATTACTGGTATACCATAAAACACAAACCACGTGGTATTAATGTGTATCATGTAATACATATTAATTAAAAGTTGAGCTCAACAATTTTTGGTATTTAAAAAAAAAAAGTGCACGGTTTATGTAATGTAAAGTAATGTAATGTATATTTGTGTTTCATATGCTAATGTCTTGTTACTGGAATTGTTTTTGTAAATTGCGAAAAATGGAATGTTTATCCCTAACTTTTATTGGAATTTTATCCCTCAGAGTCGATAATTGGGTTTTCTGGCTTTCAGAACAAGAGGAAATCGTAGCCTCCAGAGGACAACGTGATAAAAAAAATTTCCTGGTTGGTCGGGTTTCACATGTAAATGTTTTAGGTGGTCGCCACCATTATCTAGTTGGAATGTCTAGTTGTCAGTCCATTCGGTTGTGTTTTGGACCACCCAGTGTGTGTTGTATGTTCTGATCTACTGAGTAGCAGAACCAATTAACAGAAGTCTGCATAAAAGTTGAGTAAGACTGCAGGGGATAATTGGCACTCTAACACATATGTGAGGCTAAGGAGCATTATAAATCTCTGCCAGGGGTACTGCACTTAGTGGTAAAAGGGTAATGGTCTGATGTTGCTGTGGGCGAACTTGTGTTCAGGAGTAGGACTGCTTACACCCCCCCTCGCTGTTATTGTAATTAGGTACACGCCCAACCATACCTGGCTGTACAAGTTTGGCTCATTGCCTGAAGCTAAGGTATGCTAATGTCCCTAGCTATCTGTGTGTCCCCAAATGTAGTTCAAACCTGTTTCCTACCGTGTCACCAAGCAATCCTATCTCTCTGAAATAGGGCAAACCAACCCTTCTCATAGTTTCCTGCTGGGACTGTTTATGTGGCTATTTGTTACCAATTGCCTAATAAATATCTATGTGTTTCAAGGCACACCGGTCGGCTCGGGTACCCCCTACTGTTCAGTGGTCCCAGCGCCTCAGTGCTGCAAGGGATTTGTCTTAGTCTGCTTGTCAGGTGTGTCTGGTAGCAGCAGTTTCTCAAGCTGGATACACATTATGCAATTTTGTTTTCCCATTTATTTTAGATTTACCTGCAGATGTGTGGTATGAGGGCCTGCCTGATTGCATACAAGTTGAGAGGGTATAGGTCTGGCCTCATATTGTATAGTTTTGGTTGAGTCTGGGAAAAAAATTGTGCAGGAAGTTTGTATGGGGTGTTACCAGCGATTGGCTGTTCCAAGAGCCCTCACGTCCGAGGTATGTGTGGGCATGCCGTATTCTCCTCAGTTTAAACCCATAGGTGTCCTTCCTGTCCTAGAGTCCTTGTGTACCTTAACTAGTTGTCTGTGTCTTGCAGGCCAAGAAGACCAGTGCCCCAGTGTGGCACTAGGCTCCTGTCATTCATGTGAGTCCTGTCTGAATAGTGTAGGCAGCTTGTGTTGTAGGGGTGAAGTATAACATTGTCTGAATACCGAATTGAAAGAGGAGGGAGAAGGTGTGCAGTCTATATGAGGAATTGGGTGTACCTGGTGGCAGGTGGTTTTCAATCCGGGTATCCAGACCATATCCCATAACTTAGGAAAAAGAGAGGCTTGATGGCGACTGTCTTTGGGGCGGGAGGCGGGCCACCGGGTACCGTTAACACCATGGAGCTGGAGATAATCAGGAACACATTGGGAGGTCCTGGGCTACATATCAGGGAAAGAGTAAATGTTTTTTAATGGGGGACATGTGGGACACTAAATATGGTGCAGGTATCTGCAGTATTCCATCACCACATGGCGCTCCGGCATCTCAGAGTGGTTGATGAAAACCTATTATCCTATATGTGCTGAATACACACTGAATCAAGCGTGGTCATGGTACCAGTGGCTTGCTCCCAGAGATGTGTGGACACAGAGTACAGGACGCTTATCTCGGAGGAGTAACCGGAAGAGGAGGGATGTGTTCAGCACTATATGGGGGGGAAAGAGAACCACAGTGTAAAGTGGCTCAAGATTTCATGAACCATGGTGAGAGGTTGGTAGAGAGTGTGAGATGGTACAGGGCAGATATATGTCATTGGCTCTGGTGTGCACACATGGGCAGATGGAGTTATCAACCAGCATCAAGCTGATTGTACAAATCTCTCTATGAGGGGCAGTGGCCTGATGAGTTAAGTAAGACTGTGCCAAAACACGTCGCCTACACTAATCCAAAGTGGTAGTCGAATGCCTGGATGGGCTGTACTGGTTTGGATTGTGAAAGGTGTTACAGAAATGCAGACTCGGTCTGTAGAGTTGAGGGCACCAGTGGCTTACTGACTGGGGATTCTATCTTGTTGCATTTGAGGCTAAGGGACCCACATGTGATCAGAGGGTACGGAAGCTGGGGGCAGGTTGATATTTCCCTCTGTCAGAGGTGTGACCACAATGTCCCTTGCACGGCCAATACACAGTGGTGAATGTATTTCACTCTGTGTTCTGGATGGGGAGATCATTGCTGGGAAGGAAGCACCTGGGTATTATTTGGGATATAGGCGAGTTTGGTTATTTGACCTAGAGGATACTGATGTGGCGTTAGTCATGGAACAAGGGTGTTTCTTGAACCTAACAGTCAGGGCCGTTTGAAGGAATTTGGGGGCCCCAAGCAAAATGGACATGAGGCCCCCCCCCGCATGCATGCAAAGCGCAGAACCACAGCAAGCAGAAAACCAACAGCCGGGTGGATGGAAGGTGTGATGGTGGGGCAAGATGAATCACTAGTGCCCCAGCATAGTATGAAATATAAAATAGGGCTTCATATGGTGTAGATCAACCAATGAGGTTTATTTATAAAAATATAGCCAATAAAAGTGATCACAAAATGGTAAAATATGAATAAAAGCATCTTTATGCTTCCCCCATTACTTTTATTCATATTTTACCATTTTGTGATCACTTTCCATCCACCCGGCTGTGCCAGTGTGACAGTGAGCTCTCTTCTTTCTATTCGCAGTCACTGAGAGACTCTTACTATCACCATATAGCATCAATTGTTACAACTTTCTATTGTGTTACCATGCACTTGTGCTTATATATATGTCACATTCATTTATTATGAGTTGGTGATCCATTATCACCGTGGTCATTCTCACATTCTTTTTACCCCCCCCCCCCCCTATGTTTTTCTATTCTCACCTCCCCTTCTTTCAGAGGCGTATCTAGTGAAAATTGCGCCTATGGCAAAATCACTGATGATGCCAACACACAGAGAGACCGCTCCACATTGCTCTGCACAACCACAGAGAGACAGACTGCTCCGCATTGCCCTGCACACAGACTTCTCCACATTGTTCTGCACACAGACTGCTCCGCACTGTTCTGCACACAGACTGCTCCGCACTGTTCTGCACACAGACTGCTCCGCACTGTTCTGCACACAGACTGCTCCGCATTTCCCTGCACACAGACTGCTCCGCATTTCCCTGCACACAGACTGCTCCGCATTTCCCTGCACACAGACTGCTCCGCATTTCCCTGCACACAGACTGCTCCGCATTGCCCTGCACACAGACTGCTCCGCATTGCCCTGCACACAGACTGCTCCGCATTGCCCTGCACGCAGACTGCTCCGCATTGCCCTGCACGCAGACTGCTCCACATTGTTCTGCACGCAGATTGCTCCGCATTGTTCTGCACGCAGATTGCTCCGCATTGCCCTGCACGCAGACTGCTCCGCATTGCCCTGCACACAGACTGCTCCGCATTGCGCTGCACACAGACTGCTCCGCATTGTTCTGCACGCAGATTGCTCCGCATTGCCCTGCACGCAGATTGCTCCGCATTGCCCTGCACGCAGACTGCTCCGCATTGTTCTGCAAGCAGACTGCTCCGCATTGTTCTGCACACAGACTGCTCCTCATTGTTCTGCACAGCCACAGAAGACAGAGTGCTGTGCCCCCCACAGACCTCCCCCTCCTCCAATAGTACAGACCTCCTTGAATAAAACACCCCCCTACATAGAATATAGCTCTGTCCAGCAGCAAAAAAACATCAGCAAGCCCCCTCCCCCTCCTCGGGCAGCGGAGGACATTGTTACTGCACCAGGGAGCAGCTCATATACACAGAACACCCAGACAGCAGCTGGAGAGTAGAGGACAGTGTGCAGCTGTGCTGCCTGGGTGTAGAGAAGGTCGTGACAGGCTTGGGAGTGAGAGACAGAAAGGAGGAGGACACATTCAGGCACAACTTGGAGGTGTGTTTCCAGCTGTAGAAAAAAAAACTGCCAAAAGGAAGCAATGCCACTGCTTACTTACTTGTGGTAAAGCACAGACAACAGTTCAGACGTCTGCCCGGCGCTCCCCCCATACAGTACAGTCCCACTTCCGGCTATCCATATCTTCATCAAATCTGGCGGGCTGTGGAAGGAGGTGGGCAGGTTATAGCAGGCATCTGAATGCTGATTGGCTGAGAGTCGGCCAGGGGGGGGAGGGGCCGGACAATTTCTGCAGAGACACAGCTAGGATCATATTGGATCGGCTAACTCTCAGACATCCTCGGAACATCCTCAGCCACTCACAGGACATTGGGGGCCCCAAGCCAGCTCGGGGGCCCCAAGCAATTGCTTGTTTTGCCTGTCCTGTAGCGACGGGCCTGCTAACAGTAGGTAGGGGTGCATGATATACCCTGGGCATGGTCACTGGGATAGAATTTTGTGGGTTTTTGTCATTGCTTCGATGGTGTAGGTGTTAGACTCAATACCGGATGCTGGGGTACTGATGCTGATATCACATGGCTAATGATACACTGTTGTCAGCATCAGGTTGAATTGTACTCAGCAGGGTACACTACCTCGGGGAGTCTATTGTACCTACATTCTTGTCCTTGGGAGGGATATAGAAGGAACCCCGGGTTTCACCCCGATAGCCCCGAAAGAAAGTTTTTTTTATCAAACCTGACATCCCCTTACACTTAGTGAAACTTCCGTTGGGATTCGGGGAGGAGTTAAAAGATGGGTAGTTAAACTTTGGGCAACAGGATTTAATTGGTGCCAACAGTTTGGGCAAGGCGTGAATAAAAAGGCCCTTCTCTAGGGGTTGATAATCTAAGGGGAGGGGGTGGAACAAAAATAATAGCCGCTGGGAATTATCTGATATGGAGCGGGCTGAGGTAACATTTTAGGTAGGTAGGCTTCCTGGAATAAAAGAGAATTTAGGGACACCTAGGTGTGGAAAGGGGAGTGCCTGGCTGGGCATATGGTTTTAAAGGTAGGGAGTTACAGAGGTTCTGGAGCAGTCCTGAGGTGGAGCATGGGAGGAGATAACAAGGGAGATGGAAATCAGGATGTTCTGGGGCCAAAAACTTTAGTAAACTCCACCCTGTTACGGTCCCAATGCGGGTCACTATTAAGAGACCGATTTAGAGTAGCTTGCGCATTTAAGAGAGGACCCTAGAACTATATTTTTCTTGTTTTTGTTCTAGGGATAAGCCTGTTCAATCTGTAATATTAAAGGACAGTCGGGGTGATTAAATTCTAAAAAAGTTTTTTGGCAACCATTGGTTTAGCCTCTCCTTTTTAAAATATTTTTATTATTTTTTTGTTTTTCTACCCGACTTGTAAATTGTTAGTGACAGTGATCCTGTTCACCTGTTGATCACGAATAGGGGAGAAGAGTTATCTATTTTTATTTTTTCCTCCTTTATTTTTTTTAAATTTTTTTTTCTGCCAAGCTGCTGCTGCAACAGACACAATATATTATTTTTCGAGGCACTGTTTCAGGACAGTTATATATTGTTTTTTTTTTTTTTTTAATGCAGAGTCAGTGCTCTTTGACATAAAGGGAAATGGGTGACAAACGGTCTGGGTCGAAGCAGCATTGAACCTGTATGTTTTGTTGCTTATTGTATTTTTTTTTTTCTTTCTCTCTTTCTTTTCTCTTTCATACTTTCTTTGGTTCATATTCTGCTTTATCTTAGAAAATAAAGGTATTCATCTTCTGGAACTTTTGTTTGAATATCAGAGATGAGTTGTGAATTGTAAGGGTTTACCGTCTCTGCCTGACTCCATTTTTAAGAGTCCAGTGGGTTCCATAGAATGGGTTCCTGAAACATACAAATACCATATTTCACAAAGTATCCCAGGACATCCAGGTCCTATGTCTTAATGTAATTTTACCTCCCCTAATCTGCCCACTGCTTTAACCTGAGCCCCGTGAGCAGGTGTGGTGAACCCAGGGACCTGACAATAGCAGACAGTGTTGACTATCCCTACCATCAAGGGCAATGGATGATACTTGCCGTGGCTCAGTCTCGGTACCCTGTGGGGATCCCACCTTACTCGTCCACATTGCACCCCTCATAAGATATTCAGTCTTAGTGGCCACGCCACTACTCTTGTCTGACATTCCACCAATAACTCCTGTCTGACATTCTCCTTTTTGTTCTTGTTTTTTTGTATTCATGCACGACTGTCCGGAGGCCCGCCGAACCACCACCTGAAGAAGCAACGCATCTCTTAAGAAAAACGTGCCACGAATAAGACTCTTCTGAAACTTTCCTTCACCATGCTGAAAAGTGCTGTCTCGCTGTCCGATCCAATCGTGACAATCATAACACCATATTTCCAAGCTACAGGACTAAATATGAAAGGATCCCGCCATTAATGTTTGAATTTCGCTCTTCCAATGCAGAGGGGCGATGAAGCATTGCAGTACAGACTCTCATGGGTCGGATGTGAAGTCTCAAAGGCACCAGGACTGTCTCAAGTCTACCTTGATGGGTTACGGCGGGTTCAAGAAAGGAAAAGGCTGCAGTGGTGGTGGGGAAAGGGTCGGGGGGCTTCTGGGCCGTTGTGGGTGGATACAAGATCATTGAAGGAGGTCATAAGTTCAATAATGAACTTGAGGGGGTACTGTGGTGGATATTTTGATTCTAATTCTTTTTCATATCCTGTACTCTAAATAAACCACCATGCCCCCCAACGGACACATGTATATATGTACTTATGAAACACTACCCTTGTAGGAGCTGCTGGTTTAATAGCGTCCAATCATTGGGAACAGGACGCTGCATGTGTATGTATGTATATATATATATATATATTTATATATATATATGTAAGGGGACGGGTAAAATCTGTTTATGAGTTTACTGAAAGATATTTTCTTTGAGAGAGAGCTCCCCCCATACTGTAAACAAAGGACGTATCATCTCCTGTTGGTTGGGAGGTTTCAGGTGAAACTTAAGTGTCCTTTGTCTTGGGGGGGCCGGTCACCGCAGGGGCCTTTAGCATGCTTGCTAATGTGAGAAACTTGTTGAACTGAGCATCAAAGGAACACACCTCTATCTGATAAAAGCAACAAGTATTTCTGGTTTAGTTTTGGCAGGCTAGGTAAAGAGACTTGAGATTTCAACCAATCAGGTGGTCAGCTTTGAACCAATGAGACCACGGGATTTTGCATCCTGGGGGATGGGGGAGTAGGCATAGAGGGGGTATATATTAGTCAGCCAGAGCCATAATAAGCCTCTTAGAATGAAGATCTGATGCAGACGACATGGTGACGTAGTAAGCTCTCTCTCTGCCTCTCTCCCTCTCTCTCTCTCCCTTGCGAATGAAGATCTGACGTAGCAGCATGGTGACGTAGTAAGCTCTCTCTCTCTCTGCCTCCCTATCTCTCTCTCTCTCTCTCTCCCTCTTTCTCCCTCTCTCTCTCCCTCTGTCTCTCTTTCTCCCTCTCTCTCTCCCTCTGCCTCTCTCTCTCTCTCTCCCTTGCGAATGAAGATCTGACGTAGCAGCATGGTGACGTAGTAAGCTCTCTCTCTCTCTCCCTCTCTCTCTCTCCCTCCCATAAGGGTGCCGCTGCTTCTCTTTTGCTCTCTTGTTACTATTGGTATTATCATGTAACATTGGTATCATCTTCATCATAGGTATTATCATGTTTGTCATAGCAATATTCCTATTATGTATCGTGTAACATTGGTATCACCTTGCTATTAGGTGGTATCGTTTCTGTATAAATAAATGTCATTGTTTTCTCTTTTCCCACCGCTATCGTTTGATTTCATTTTATATAGACAAAAGGTTTTTAATCACTTATTTTAAGCATTTAAGCGAGGTTATGAATATCTCCGTAACACAGCGCCACCCATACTTCTTAGGGGAACTGCACACCAGGTAAAACAGCAGCAAGGCAGAGTCCAGCAAATTGAAAGATTCGAGCCAAACTACCACTCGAATCACCCCTAAATTTAGCATAGCAATCCCTAAATTTAGGACCCCCGCTACACAAGCAAATGTGACAGTTAGTATTCCAGGAATGTAGCTGTTTTTCAAAACTGTTAAAGCAACAGGTATAGTTCCACTTTATGATTTACTGCTGTTCAGGGGCTCTGGCTTCGGCAAAATGGCAGCCTCCAGCTAGAAGAAACAGGAGCAATGCTGGAGGAAATTTACAGCACACACTAATTTTGGTAGCATAATTATTAATGTGGAATATATGTTCCTTGCTAAAGAACATTATTTTTTATCAAGTTGATATGGGTAAAGTTCCACTTTAATAACATCTCACACCACCCCTTTCTTTTCTTATCTTGTGTATAAAATATGAAGTCGTAAAATACCAGTTAGGACAGATACACTGACAGAACCGTGCTTTGTCTCTTCAGTTTTTTCTATTCTCATGTAATTGCATACTTTGTTTGATTTTTCTATGTCTCAGTCAGAAATATCCATAACATTTTGGTGAGTCAGCCAGGAGTGGGCATGGGTAACCACACCTTGATTGGGACCATTAGGGATGCAGACCATTATATGCCAGCAAGGTAAGCTGTCAAAGTGTGAAGCCTTGTACACACGACCGGTTTTCTCGGCAAGAAAACTGCTGGGAGAGCTTTTTGCAGAGAAAACCATTCGTGTGTATGGTTTCTCGTCTGGAAAACTGCCGGGAATCTCGACGAGAAAAATAGAGAACCACCTGTTTCCCGACGAGAAAACCATGCGTGTGTACAAGGCTTGTATACCTACCTGTCTCCAGGTAAACCCACGCATGCTCGATGAGACTTAGATGCATGCACGGTAGCTTACAAGGGTAGTGTAGGGTGAAGCAAGATGGCGGAGACGGCATTGAATGTGACGAGCGCATGCTCGTCATAGTCGATGATGTCACCGCGTTCTTGCCATTCAAAAGAACAGCGGTTCTTTTGAATGTGCCGTGTGTACATTCGGCGAGCAAGAAAAGCTTGCCAGGAATCTGGTCGGGAAAACCGACGTTTTTTTTCCTGACGAGATTCCCGCCGGTGTGTACAGGGCTTTAGTCCATGTTTACAGTGAAAATTTGCCATCCCCAATCTCCTCCCTCTTTTATGTGCAGCAATCCTGGGGTGGACTAGATCTATTCACTGTGATGGCGCTGGTTTGTTTACGTTCACCCTGACAGGGTGTTAAAAAAAAGCACACCAGTTTGAAGGGTCTGATATGTAATTTTGGGGGGACCTCACACTTTTTTTTACACTATCCCTACTGTTTATTTACATTCACCTGTCAGTCGGGAATCCCTGGTTGACTGCTGAAAGAGCCAGGAAAGGATGAGTTACTGGTTGTTTGGTGGAAGCCAGCTCCCTAAAAACCAGGAGGAAGCTGTCACATTTAGCAATGGTAATAATATCACTGCTAAATGTTTACTTTTTAGCTGAATGGTCCTGTGGCCATGCACCCATTTGTTCAGCCGCATAAGATTCTCCATAGACTGCACATAGAGCAGAAGTCTCCTTCATATCATGAAAAACAGAGATAAACCTAAGGTTAGGGTTGGGACTTTATCACCATTTTCACACTTTCACCCTGGTATCTACTAAGGTCTTCCTTTGATATGAAACAACACTAGCCACCATGTTTTAATTAACCCCTCTTTCTAATTTTCACGTTTACTCCTTTTCCAGTTCATCAGCTGTTAAACAACTTATTATTTACCCATTGATTTCCACAGATACCTCTGGGATTTCACTATATAAGGATTTACACATGATTATATTTACCCCAGCTGTTCACTGGCTACCTCACTTCCACACTACCCCTGGCTGCTGTTGCCACCGCCGTGTTCCAGGTGTCACCGTCTCAACTCCCGGGAAGGATGCTTCTCATAGCTGCCCACCCTTTACCATTGATACTATGCTACAAACCTACCCATATACTACAGATAGGTAAGAGTGATTGGGACCTGTTTGTTCCCCCTCTTCCTTCTATATTCTACATGTTTCTCTAAAATATTCTACTATCGTAATATTTTGGCATTTTTTGTTTTATTATAGACACCCCTATACTGCGTATCTGCTCCTGACGAGTGGTATACTAACCACGAAACGCGTAGAGCTCTCCTATGATGATACGTCACAGTGTACATGCATATTATCCGTATTTTTTTTTTTTTTTTTTTTAATTTGTTTATTTGTAACAGAGAGACCGCTCTGCACGGACCAGTACAGCACATACAGTATAATACATAGCGCACACGGCAATCTTTGGTACAGGTGGGTATATTCTATTCAATTATTGCTACATATATATATATATATACATATACACATACACATACCCATACATACACATATATTACAGACAATGCCTGCCATAGGTGTTCATATATGATCCGTTATCCGACATCCCCCTACGGGGGGGGGGTCGACACGCCTGTGTGGTTATGTGCGCGTCAGAGGAACCGTATGTGTGTGGGTGGCCTACCCTATGGCCCCGGGCGTAATCCCCAACACCCCCTACCTCAGGGTAAACGGGAATCCCACCCCAGGAATTTCCCCTAAATAATCCGGTCCCGCTGAGCCAGTCCCTCAACTTTTTTTTTTTTTAAATACTAATACAAAAGAAGAGACATACAAGATTAGAGAAACAGAAAATATAAGAGAAAGTAGAGGGAGACGGAAGAATGGGGGGGGGGAGGTTGAAGAGGGGGAAGGAGCTGTGAGTGCGAGCAGGGACGTGGTGGAGGGGGAGAGGGGGGGGGAGGGGGGGAAACCCACCCCTCCAGAGGCTCCCCAGCTGGTCATTGGTATCCCCAGTAGGTCCTCAGTAGAGTCGGTAGGCCCGGACGGGTGGCCGTCGCTTAATCTAAATGACTGTCTCGTCCACGCCCCTAAGCCTCTGACCCTCTACGGAGTATTTGAACACGTTCCACGGCTGCCAGGTCTTTTTAAAAGTCTCCTGTCTCTCTTGGCTGGTAAGGATCAAGTCCTCCAGCTGGCATATGTCGTCTACCTTTTTAAGCCAGAGGGAGATGGACGGCGGGTGGGGCGACTTCCAGCGAAGTGGGATACATGTCTTAGCAGCGTCCAGCAGATGTCTCACAACTGATTTTTGGTAGGTTCGCGACGGTGTATCTGTTGCATGGAGTAGGAAATAGGCTGGGTCGTCAGGCACTTCACGGTCGGTGAAGTCCTGGATGATTCGTCGGACCTCCCCCCAGAAATT
The DNA here is from genome assembly GCA_029206835.1 of Rana muscosa. Classification (NCBI taxonomy): domain Eukaryota; kingdom Metazoa; phylum Chordata; class Amphibia; order Anura; family Ranidae; genus Rana; species Rana muscosa. The sequence goes on along the minus strand of CM055127.1, from coordinate 61,115,771 downwards.
CCGCAGTCGGGGGCAGGACCAAAAGATATGCAGGAGGGTGCCTTTCTCCTCCCGGCATCTCCAGCAAAGATCCGAAGATGCCGGGTAGAGAGTATGCAGGAGGGCGGGGGTCCTGTACCACCTAGTGAGAATTTTGTAATTAGTCTCCTGGAATCTCGAACACAAAGAGGATTTATGGGCAAAGTGAAGTATCTGTTTCTTCTTCCCCTCGGTGAATTGACAATTCAGGTCCCTCTCCCATTTAGTTAGGTATGGTATGGGGCTGCCCGCTGATGGCGTAATCAACATGTCATACGTCAAGGATAAGGAATGAGGGAGCGTCCCCGATTCCATGCAGAGTTCCTCCAGCACTGTGGACGTGGAACGGGTGGCATCTTGGGGGGGTGGCTGGCTCTGCGGGAAGTGACTGAGCTGGTGGGCTCGCATGAAGTCTAATTTGTATGGTCCCGAATGGTCTGATAGTTCTACGATCGTTTTCCACCGTCCCATAGTACTGAAATGCGCCGCCTGATGATGTCCCGCCGCTTGTAAATCGAGAAACCTCCTATCTTGGATGCCCGGCATAAAATGAGGGTGCCCCAACACAGGTCTCAGCGGTGAGTCAGGAGTCGAGATTGAGGGTTTAGACAACAATTGTGCGCAAATCTTGACCGTCGTACCTATCAGCGGGTGTCTTTTAAGCTCCGGGGGCAGGGCCGCGTGGCACCATGGTGCTCTGCGGAGGGGCACCATGCTCTGTGACTGCTCTATTTGCGTCCAGAGCTTGGTGTCCTTATGTCGGCACCAATCTAGGAGCCTGCTGAGGTGAGCCGCTTGGTAATAAACCCGAATATCCGGCATGGCCAAGCCTCCATGTAGCTTCGGTAGGCAAAGTGTAGTCCTGTTAAGGCGCGGGTTTTTCCCTGCCCAAAGGAATCTAGTAAAGACCGAGTGGATCTGTTTAAAGAAGGATCCCGGAATGGAGATCGGGAGGGCCTGCAGCACATAAAGGAATTTGGGTAGGATTGACATCTTAAGAATGTTACAGCGGCCCAACCACGAATGCAGACCACTGTCCCATTGGTCCAGGAGCTTCTGCACTTTCGCTAGAAGCGGGGGGAAATTAAGCTTAAATAGGCGGGAGAACGATGCAGGGATATAGGTGCCCAGGTATTTCAGGGCTTCCTCTGTCCATTTCAGGTTGAAACTGGTTTTAAGCCTCACCATTTGGTGCGGAGGGAGCCCCACTCCCATAGCCTCCGATTTGGAGAGATTTATCTTCAAGTTGGAGAGCTGGCCGTATGTGTCAAACTCACATAGGAGGCGCGGAAGAGAGACAGAGGGGTTTGTAAGCGTAAACATTAGGTCGTCGGCGTAGGCCGACACTTTATGCTGTGTACCGTCGGCGTTCACCCCAGTGATGCCAGTGTTATGCCGTACATGGCACAAAAAGGGTTCCAGGGCCAGAGCGAAGAGCAGGGGCGACAGGGGACAACCCTGCCGTGTCCCATTCGTTATTGGAAATGGTTCCGAGAGGACTCCATTCGCTCTGACCCTGGCCGTCGGGTTCGAGTAAACCGCCGCTACCCACCTCATCATCCGATCCCCGAGGCCCACGTATCGCAGTGTCGCAAACATGAATCTCCAATCGACTCGGTCAAACGCCTTCTCGGCGTCCGTCCCCAGCAGCACGCACGGTGTCTTATTGCTTACCGCTATATGCAGCAGGTTGAGGACCTTGGTGGTATTATCCCTGGCCTCCCTGGCTGGGACAAAGCCCACCTGATCCAAGTGGACCAGGTGGGGTAAGTGGCCCTGGAGTCTGGACGCAAGGATTTTGGTAAACAATTTAAGGTCCGCGTTCAGGAGGGATATAGGCCGGTAGCTCCCGCATTGAGATGGGTCTTTACCCTCTTTCGGTATAACCGAAATCTGTGCCTGCAGTGTATTGGTATGAAAGGACTTTCCCATACCCAGTGCGTTAAAAAGTTTCACCATATGTGGGTTCAGTGAGGGAAGGAGGGCTCTATAGTATTGAGTGGTGAAACCGTCTGGTCCCGGGGCCTTACCAGGCTTCGTATTTTTAAGAGCAAGTTGCAGTTCGGGACTAGTGATGGGTTCTTCCAGGGCCTCCTGTATGTCCGTCGGTAGCTTAGGCATAAGGGACCCCTCAATATAGGTCTGTGTGGATTCAAGAGCGGAGTCGGGCGCTTGTAGGTTGTACAGGGAGCTATAGAAGGATCGGAATTCCTGCGTAATCCGGTGGGGTAGGGATACCTTCTGTCCAGAGGGAGAAACCACATGTGGTATATATGACGCCGTTCGTTGTGATTTCAGGGTCTGTGCTAAGAATCTGCCACATTTGTTACCGGACTCATACACTTTCCTACGGCAAATCTGCATAGCAGCTTTCGCCTTGAATTGCAAGATGTCCGTGATCTGGCGTCGGGTCATGTCTAGTTCCGTCTCAAGTTGTTTAGTCGGGCTTGTCTTGTGTGAGTTTTCCAAGGCCTGCAGGTTGGTCAGAAGTAGTGTCAATTTCGCCGTCCGCTCACGCTTCAGTCTGGCCCCATGTTTTATGAGCACCCCCCTAATCACGGCCTTGTGTGCTTCCCACACAAGACCGGGGTCACTGTCGGCTGTGGCATTAGTGTCGAAATAGTGGCCCACCTCCGCTGTCACCTCCGCAAGAACCACCGGCTCCTGCAGAAGACTTTCATTAAGTCGCCACACCGGTCGCCGTCCCCCTATGGTGTCTGATAGCGCATACCTCATCCCTATCGGGGCGTGGTCCGACCATGTTATCGAGCCAATTGAGGTGTCCTTGACCGCGTGTAGTTGTCCGTGGGGTACTAGGAAATAGTCGATACGAGAGTATGACTTATGCGGCTTTGAATAAAAGGAATAATCCTGTTCTCCCGGGTGGAAAAGTCTCCAGGTATCTACTAACTGTGCAGTGTGTAGTGTTGAGCCTATGCGTTTACGGACGTCCCGTGAAGTGGAGGACGTACCGGTAGAGGTATCCTCCGACGGCGATAGGGGTATATTCAAGTCGCCCCCTACAATGAGCTGTCCCTCAGTGTAATGCCCCAGCCTGTCTATCTGTCTCTTTAGAAATGTGTCTTGATGAACGTTGGGTGCATACATGTTTGCCAGTGTCACCTTCCTATCTCCAATCAGGCCCTTCAGAAACAGGAAGCGGCCCTCTCCGTCTGTTTGAACATCCACCAGCCTCCAAGGGACTCTGGCGGAGATAAGGATAGACACCCCCCTAGATTTGGTCTGTGCATAAGCAGAGTGGTAGGCCAGGGGGTACAGTCTGTTCTTAAGTAGTGGTAATTTAGTGTCTCTGAAATGCGTTTCCTGTAACATCATGACATCCACTCTCGCGCGGCGCATATCATTGAGCAGCATCCTCCGCTTCTCCGGGATGTTTAGGCCCTTGACATTCAAGGACATTACATTAAGCACGTCCATGCCCGCAGCTCACAGCGAAAAACAACACCAAAAAAAAAAAAAGGAGGGGGGTTAGAGTGAGGTGTAGAGGGGAAAAGGATAAGGGATGGGGAGGGGAGAAGAAATCAGAGATATGGGGACTAGGTATAGAGAAATACAATTAAAGAGTAGGTAGCAGAAGAAAGAGAAGGCTGCCCCTAGACAGGCAGCAATAATAGGAGTCTACAACAGCCTAACAGGCAGTGGCGCTCGCCGGGGGTCCCTAAAAAGAAGGTCCCCGGGATATTGAGCGCCGTCCTAAGTGGGGTGGTGGGTATTCAGGACCGAGATGTGAACTCCCAGCCCCGCCCTCCCCGTGTTTATCAGCTGAGAGAGGCAAATACCGGTATTGTGAGTAAAATAAAATAAAAAGCATATATACGTAAAGTGAGAAGACTAAAGCAGAGGCAACAACAAAAATATAACATTGTGTTCAAACTTTTTGCTTACTAACGAACAGCAGCATCATCACAGGAAACCTGACATTGATGACCAACAGTAAAAGTGCAAGGATCAATGGTCAGAGATCAAAAATCAGAAATCAGAAAACCCCAGAACTGTCAAACTGTATCCATCCATCCCCGCCTCCCAACAAGCAGACTCAAACCGCAACCACCCTCCCCCTCCCAAGCACAACACAGTTCCCCTGCAAGTGCGGACTGTGACCCAACGTGGCGCCGTCTCCTCTCAGTTCTCGGGGGGCTTCAGCGTCTTTCACTAGGCTGAAGGTAGTCTCACTCTCCTCGTCCGCTGAGCGGGGGTCTACTTCCCGGAGCAGGAGTACAATTGCAAAATCTCCCACCTCCCCCCAAAACCCCCCACCCAAACAATAGCACAGAACGGATCTCCAGTAGCCTCGTGGCGGCCATTTCTAAGAGTACCTTCTCTCCTGTGGAGGCCAAGTCGGTATCCCATCTCTGTCACGTCAAATGTCAGTGTCTCGTGTGTGGGTGACAGCACTCGGCCATCGGGCGCCCGGGGGGGGGGGGGGGGCGTCACTGGCCAAAGAATCCGGCGTCCTCCGCACTCCTCAAGGGAATCAAAGATCCGCAGACCTCCCCGGGAGAAGGCCCAGGTTCACCTTGCGCGTCAAAAGGGGGAGGGGGGCGCCCGGGAGGACGCGGTCAGCGTCTACCACCAACTGGGGAGGGGGGACGGAGACATAAGTATGCGGATATGGCCTACGGCCTACTCACGTGATCCCTCTCGGGGTCTAGATCGGTTCCTCCGTCGGCCCCTCTGCTGGCGGGGTGGAAAGGGGGCCCGTTGTGCCGAGAAACCCGATCGTCCGGTGGGACGCGGCAGTAGCTGCAGCCAATCGGGGATCTGGATGGGCTCCACATCCATGAAGCGAAACAGCTCAGGGAGGTCCGCCGGGGTCTGTAGGGTAAAGGAGCCGGAGTCACTCCGGAAGGATACCGATAATGGGTATCCCCAGCGGTAGGTAAGTCCCCTCTGTTTGGCCAGCTCTAAGAGGGGACGCAGCATGGCCCTGCGACGCAGCGTCGCTCTGGAGAGGTCGGGCAGGATCTTCACCGAGGCGCCTTCCACCTCTACATCTCCATGGTCCCACGCCCGACGTAGAATCGCCTCCTTCTGGGCATAGCGATGGAGCCGACATATGACGTCACGCGGCCTACTAGGATCCGTTGGTCTATGGCCTAGGGCTCTATGGGCCCTGTCTAGCAGTATCTCTACTTCCGGTTCCCCTAGGACTGTCCGGAATAGCTCCCGCATCGAGCTTCCGAGGTCTTCCCCGTCAGCCTTCTCAGGCAGGCCACGTATCCGGAGGTTACCGCGTCTGCTCCTATCCTCGATGTCCTCCAGGTGGAGCTGTAGGTCTACCGCGGTCTCCCGGTGCGAGTCCCTGGAGCGCTCCAAGGCCGCCACCCTGGCCTCCAAGGAGGCCGCCGAGGTTTCTCCCGAGGTCACTCGCTCCGCGAGTGTGGACACCTCGCCCCGCACCTCCTGGATATCTCGCCTATGCGTCTCCTCCAATCGGAGGATAAGGGATTCGATGTCCGTCCGGGTCGGGAGGGCCTCTATGTCCGCCCGGGTAGGGAGGGCCATCAGCAGGGCACGGATGTCCTGCTCCTGTATCTCGGCCTCTAGCTGCGGGTCCGACGACATCCCCGGATCGTAATGTGCCTCTGGCGCTGTTACAATGGAGTCAGGTAAGATGTCCCCAGAGGATTGTGCCTGGGCCTTCCGTACAGTTCCCGATGTGGAGCCTCGTGGTGTCGTTGCTCTGGTCCCAGGGGATCCGTCCGGCAGACTCTTGAAGTATCTGCTAATTTCGTTCCGGGTCTTTCTGTAGTTCGCTCCTCTAGTTGCTGACCTGGTACTATACTTTTTGGCCGAGGACATACCGGTATTTATCGTCTTTTTGCCGGTTTAGGAGGGCTTGGGGCCGGGAGCTCCAAGAAAAAGCAGCCTCACACAGCCATGTCCAGGCCACGCCCCCATATTATCCGTATTTTACTATCCTATTTTAATGAACTAATTATTATTATTATACTGTTTACATGTTACCCCTACAACTGTGGTTCACATACCCAAGGCTATATACTGCTATGTTACCTTGTGAGATTTATGTCTTATTATGGTGTGTTTAGAATTCATTTACTTAAACTTGTGATTATCATGCATTACCATGTATGTTACGTTGGAACACTATGTACAATCATGTAATATCTAAACTCCAATTATTGCTATCTATTAATACCATTTTTTATGTGTATGCCATGCCCCTTTTGTAAGAATAAACTATGCTTAATTTAATTTGGTCCATATAATAGTAGTGTGCTTCATATAAAGTCCCACCATCTAGTTTCTTGTCTCACTCCTTCATATCATGTCTAAACATGCTGAAGATAAATCAGCAGAAGCATATTAGAAGAGGATAAGTGATATGGCTAGTGTAGCGCCCTTACCCGCCTTTTCCCCTCTCTTTATGACTGTATGACTCGTCTAGGGGTATCTCGGAGAAGGGAGGAAGATGCACACCACCAGCTCGGCTCTCTGATGTAGTATGCAGAGAAATTAGCAAAACCGTTTACCTTCGGGTCTGCGTTTTAGGCCGGAGCCTCAGCTTCTCCTATGGAGGATGATCGTCACTGTCACAGACAGGGACACTTAGCTTCCAGTAACACGAGTTCCACACCATAAAAAGTCCAACACTGTTTTATTTGCTTTGATCAATAGGTAGGCTGGTTGAACTTTAAAAGAACAGACAGGGTGTGGGAAAGAGTAGGCCCAGGAACACTCAATGAATAAAGTCTCTCCTGTTCCGTTTAGTGCAAACAGGCTTGGCGCACAGTCGCTGTCACCGACTGTGAATTTGGTCCCTGCCACTGACCTGGGTGAACGTTGAGGCCTCTGCCACAGGCCTTATGCCCCATACACACGATCATTTTTCATGCCGTTAAAAATGCCATTTTTAAAAATGGACATTAAAACCGATCGTGTGTATGCTCCAGAGCATTTTTAACGACGTGAAAAACGGCCATTAAAAATTTCGAACATGCTCTATTTTTTCACGTCGCTTTTCATGTCGTTTTTTTTAACGACGTGAAAAACGATGGTGTGTATGCTTTGACGAGGTGAAAAAAAACACGCATGCTCAGAATCAAGTATGAGACGGGAGCGCACGTTCTGGTAAAACTAGCATTTGTAATGGAGATAGCACATTCGTCACGCTGTAACGGACTGAAAAGCAGGAGGCTGAAAAGCGCGAATCGTCGCTCAACAAACTTTACTAACATGAAGGGTGGCACCATCCGAACGGAACTTCCCCTTTATAGTGCTGTTGTACGTGTTGTACGTCACTGCACTTTGCTTGAACGTTTTTTTAAATGATCGTGTGTACGCAAGACAGGTTTGAGAGGAAACATGAAAAAAAACGACGAGGAAAATGTCGGTTTAAAAAATGGCATGAAAAACGATCGTGTGTACGCCGCATTAGAGGAGGCCTGCCACTGACCTGATGAAGATGGGTCTCTGCCACAGACCATAAGAACATGAAATACCTCAGTTAGGACAAACCACCCCTGTCAGGGGAAGATATCCATCCGGACGGTCACCAGAGGCCCACACCGGCACCGTGCAAATACTGCACCGGCTCTACGGGAGGGTCACGTCTCTGGTTCCTTACGCCCTGGATTCAGGCACCCAATACCGGGGGCACCTTAGGAATGCTTCTCCCTTGCGGGACCCAGTCGAAGATACTGGGCCCCAGGCCTTCTTGCAAAGTACCTCACCCCAGGCTGAAGGTGCCTGAGATGGAACTCGACTCCACGCGCCCAGGCCAAGGGCGCCTGGGCACAGACGAACCGCAGCAGCCCCCAGGCTGAAGGTGCCTGGGGAATGGACCTTGTGCGCAAGATGTCCGCCCCTTTTATATCCTCTCCCAGCAGGCACAGCGGGTTCCCCGCCCCGCCGTACTACTGCCGCGAGAGGACACAAAGGGCACGGCGCTAGAATGGCAGTTCAACCCCGGTCCCAGGTGACAGCGCCACCTAGGGACCGCAGGGAACATGACACCATTCATACCTCCCACACTCCAAAGTGTCCATAAATCCCAAAAATCAATGTATCTGGGCCATCTATTGCCCAGACACGCCCCTCTAAATTGACACCCGCTACACTAGCAAAACAGGTCTTGTGGTAGAGGAACATAAGGAGGGACAACTCTCAAATCCATCAACACTTCCATCAACTTTTTCCTCCTAGTGCCCAGCCTGGACTCTATGTCACATCCTGAAATCAGGGGGAATGAGAATTAGGAATGCATAGTTGCCAGCAGTCCCAAATTTCCTGGGACAATCCCGAATTTAGGACCCTTGTCCCGGATTGTGCTTGTCCCAATTTTTTTTCTGGGACTTTTTGTTTGTCCCGGGAAATTCGGGAATGTTTTAGGCAAAAAACGGCAGCGGCTACACCAAAATGGCCTCCGCCGCCGCCATTGTGTTGTTTCCTATTGTCCTTTTGTGTTCAGTGCAGAGGAGAGGGGCAGCCAATCAGCTTCTCTCTTTTGGCGGCCCCACCCCGCTATCCACTGAACATGTGGATGGGATGTGATCTTCCTCCACCCGCCGCTGCTGCCTAGTTAATGGGTCTGCAATGTTCATGGGTCCCCGAGGTACGAGAGATTGGTCATCCGGCCCGCTATGTGCTTTTGTCCGGCCCGCAGAGTCCTCAGACTCAGTGCAGGTACGGACTCTGGTAGAGTTGCGGGAGTTGCAGGGCTTCTAACTGGGCCGGTAAGCTATTCACACAGATCTATAGCAGGCGATGATGGGCAAAGGAATGTGCGAGGGGGGGGCTCTGATGGAGGACACAGGTGTGGAGGGGCTCTGATGGGGGACACAAGTGTGGAGGGGCTCTGATGGGGACACAAGTGTGGAGGGGCTCTGATGGGGGACACAAGTGTGGAGGGGCTCTGATGGAGGACACAAGTGTGGAGGGGTTCTGATGGGGGGCACAAGTGTGGAGGGGACTCTGATGGGGACACAAGTGTGGAGGGGCTCTGATGGAGGACACAAGTGTGGAGGGGCTCTGATGGGGGACACAAGGGTGGAGGGGCTCTGATGGGGGACACAAGTGTGGAGGGGACTCTGATGGGGACACAAGTGTGGAGGGAACTTGATGGGGGACACAAGTGTGGAGGGGCTCTAATGGGGGACACAAGTGTGGAGGGGACTCTGATGGGGACACAAGTGTGGAGAGGGGCTCTGATGGGGACACAAGTGTGGAGAGGGGCTCTGATGGGGACACAAGTGTGGAGGGGCTCTGATGGGGACACACGTGTGGAGGGGCTCTGATGGAGGACACAAGTGTGGAGGGGCTCTGATAGAGGACACCAGTGTGGAGGGGCTCTGATGGGGGACACAAGTGTGGAGGGGCTCTGATGGGGGACACTAGTGTGGAGGGGCTCTGATGGGGGACACAAGTGTGGAGAGGGGCTCTGATGGGGAACACAAGTGTGGAGGGGCTCTGATGGGGGACACCAGTGTGGAGGGGACTCTGATAGAGGACACAAGTGTGGTGGGGCTCTGATGGAGGACACAAGTGTGGTGGGGCTCTGATGGGGGATACAAGTGTGGAGAGGGGCTCTGATGGGGACACAAGTGTGCAGGGGCTCTGATGGGGGACACATGTGTGGAGGGGGCTCTGATGGGGGACACATGTGTGGAGGGGCTCTGATGGGGGACACAAGTGTGGAGGGGCTCTGATGGGGGACACAAGTGTGGAGGGGACACAAGTGTGGAGGGGCTCTGATGGAGGACACAAGTGTGGAGGGGCTCTGATGGAGGACACAAGTGTGGAGGGGCTCTGATGGAGGACACAAGTGTGGAGGGGCTCTGATGGGGGACACACATGTGGGGGCGCTGATTGGGACATGAGCAGGAAGGGTTTTAATGGGTGTGGGGAGGTGTCTCTGAGGGGACACAAGCGTGTGGCAGGAGTTCTGATGGGGACACAAATGTGTGGGGGGTGGCTGTGATGGGAACAGAAATGTGCAAGAGGGGGTGTTAATGGGGACACAAGCATGTAGGGAGAGTCTGATGAGGATACAATTGTGTGGGGAGATTATGCTGGGGACACAAATGGGCAGGGAGGCTCTGACAGGAACACTGATGTAAGGCCTCATACACACTTAATGTTTAGCCCTGGTGCACGAGGCCCTGACATTTAGGTGCAGGCGGAGGATACAGGTGCACCATCCAGCCCCACTGATGGCAGCCTTTTTTTAAATTCTATTCTCTTTCATGGCTGGGGATTCGTTTATAAATAACTTTTTTTTTTTGGCCCACGAATATCTGTAAAATATACAATGTGGCCCTCGAAGTAAAAAGTTTGGAGACCCCTGGTGTAGTGTATTAATCAGTGTAGTGTAGTAGTTAGTGTAGTGTAGTGGTAATCAGTGTAGTGGGTGGTGTAGTGAACAGTGTAGTGTAGTGCGTGTTGTAGTAATCAGTGTAGTGCGTGTTGCACTTGATGCAAGGACGGACTCTGCTGGGGAAGCACCTGATGCAAGGATGGACTCTGCTGGGGAGACACCTGATGCAAGGACGGACTCTGCTGGGGAAGCACCTGATGCAAGGATGGACTCTGCTGGGGAGACACCTGATGCAAGGACGGACTGCTGGGGAGGCATCTGGTGGCAGGCGACGTGGCAGGTGACACGCTTCCACTGATTCAGCATTATGGTGAGTTGAATGATTTCATTTTGTATTACAATGTAATAATAGAAATAATGCACTTCAATCACCCTGACACCATAACAACCATGGTGGCGGGATGATTGAAGCGCTAACCCCAGGTGTTTTGGAGTATCTTTATCTGCTGATTGTTAAACTTTCTGGAATACACACATTTTTATTGTAGGATCTGGCTTCTTTCTTTCTTTCTTTCTCCTTCCCTCATTCATCTTGGACTCTAACCACACCCCTTCCGAGCCACGCCTATTTAAGCCACCCCCATTTTTCGCTGCGCTTTGCACGCCACATTTTTCTATTCAGTGTGACACGCCTACAAACGAATGCCACGCCCCCTAATTATAGCAAGGCTATAATATAAAGTGTCCCGGATTATTATTTTTTTGCAATGTTGACAACTATGGGAATGGAGCAAAGCATCTTGGGACAAGTAGTCCAAGTATTCAAGTTCTATATTCAGTCGTACTTACTGTATATGGCTACAAATCCCAAACGGCAGGGGAAGTAGAACAGAATGCTGGGAGAGGGAATAAAAAGCCTGTGTGGGGAACGGAATCGTTTTTTTGGGACCTGCAAGCAGTGACTCAGTTTTAGACTGTGCAACAGGAAGGAAGATGACTGAGTCATCCCGAGCGGTTGCGGGAGCTTCGACTGCAAGCCACTTCTGGTAATTCAGCGGCAGCCTGGATGCCGCTCTCATCACATCCAGGCCAGATCCAACTGGGCTGCAAGGTGGTGCGACACGAGGCCAAGCACCAATCCCATGAGCCAGGCTTGGCAGAGGCCTGCTGCGGAGCCCTCGCGCCACTTTTCAACACCAAAGGTCGCTGGGACTGGTGAGCGGGCACTTTCCCATCTTCATATAGCAAGGACACTGCAATGCAGACATCGTTGTCTTGTTTCTCTGACTAAACTTGTAGGAGAACTTTGCGCTATACTTACTCTTTACTGAGCAGCGACAGTGTTTACACTGCTTATCAGGACACCACAAGCATACTTCATATCACATTGCTTTTCAGGACACTTCAAGCATATCATCAAAGAGCAATCCCTCCTTTTTTGTGAGACTGCAACATTCCCCCCCCCCCCCCCCCCACAATAGATAAAAGCAATTGGTGCCATAGGGGCTCATACTTTCACCCAGGACTCTATGTACTAAAAAGAGTAGGTTTAATGACCTAAGGGTCACAACATTTGTATTGAACCAAATACATGATTTTTACAATTCTTTTGGACTGTGGTGTCAGGGGACAGAAGAGAGTGGTCTGACATGAACGTAGTCATTCCCCTGCCCCTCTTCTGCCTGTATCCATAGAGCTCAAATCCAAGCAGAGTTGTTGGTTCTACATAACTGTTTATATTATACTGCAATCAGTTATCATTATTTGACTGTTTCTGGTGTCAGGGTTATTTGTTGTAGTAAATCCTTAGCAGGTGATGTTTATTTGTTAATGAATTTTGTTGCTATTAACTCAATTGATTTACCTGACTGTGTTGATTCCTAAGTATCTTTTGTCATCACAAGAATGTCGGAACCCAGAGTGTCAGAGGTGTCAGAAGATTTGCAAAGTCAGGGCAACCAGTGGGGAGCAGATCCTTTAAGCCAGGCATGTCCAAAGTCCGGCCCGCGGGCCGGTTTTGAACGGCCCGCTTGGTTATCTGGGCATATATATCTTTTGTGGTCCCCAACGATCTCCCAGCACCGGGACCACAAAAGATATATATGTGGCATCACTAAATAGTGGATCTCGGGCCGAATCCGGACCCAGTAGTGGCCCGCAGCTTTGCTAAATTGTCAGTGTTCTCTCCCCTCTGCCGACTCTCGCATCACTCCCCCTTCCTCCCCCTTCCCACACAAGCCTGGAAGTGCTGCAGGTCCGGACAAAGGGTGGGATCTTTCAAGTTACAAAGCAGGTGATTGGTTGCTAGACAGTGGGGCGGTCCCGGCAACCAATCACCCGCCTTTAACTTGAAAAGTCCCGCCCTTTGTCTGGACCTGCCATGCGTGCTTCCTGGCTTGTGTGATTAAGGTAGGGCAGTGTGGGGAGGGGGAATGCTGCATTGATAAAAGTGACAGTCTGACTCTAATATGGAGGGTGTCTGTAATGGGGGGGGAGGGAGTCTGTAATGGGGGGGGGGTCTGAGATGCAGTGGGGTCTATGAAGTGGGCTCTGCGATGGGGGGGATCAGTGATGGACTGGGGCATTCCCCAATCCCTCACAGATCCCCAATCCCTCACAGATCCCCAGCCCATCACAGATCCCCAGTCCCATCACAGATCCCCAGTCCCTCACAGATCCCCAGTCCCTCACAGATCCCCAGTCCCTCACAGATCCCCAGCCCATCACAGATCCCCAGTCCCATCACAGATCCCCAGCCCCTCACAGATCCCCAGTCCCTCACAGATCCCCAGTCCCTCACAGATCCCCAGTCCCTCACAGATCCCCAGTCCCATCACAGATCCCCAGTCCCATCACAGATCCCCAGTCCCATCACAGATCCCCAGTCCCATCACAGATCCCCAGCCCATCACAGATCCCCAGCCCATCACAGATCCCCAGCCCCTCACAGATCCCCAGTCCATCACAGATCCCCAGTCCCATCACAGATCCCCAGTCCCATCACAGATCCCCAGTCCCATCACAGATCCCCAGTCCCATCACAGATCCCCAGTCCCATCACAGATCCCCAGTCCCATCACAGATCCCCAGTCCCTCCACAGATCCCCAGTCCCTCCACAGATCCCCAGTCCCTCCACAGATCCCCAGCCCCTCACAGATCCCCAGCCCCTCACAGATCCCCAGCCCCTCACAGATCCCCAGCCCCTCACAGATCCCCAGCCCGTGATGGACTGGGGATGGTCTGGGGATCTGCTTCACAGACCTTTACTTAAAAAAAAAACAAACTAAATTTTTTCCTGAAACTTCCCTCTTTAAAGTGAAACACACAGAGCTCACCTCTTTACTCACACACAGCCACAAAGGCAAGATAATTCTTGTTGGGTAGTGTATTAGTGCTCGGACGAACACACTTTTAATGGTTCAAAGAATGTCAGGCAAAATGGTCGGCCCTCGAGCATGTTCACTTCATCAAATCTGGCCCTCTTTGAAAAAAGTTTGGACACCCCTGCTTTAAGCGGCCCTCATGGGGGTGGTGCTACAGTTTCTTGATGGTTTATTACCTCAGTTGAAAGAAAAGTTCTTCACAGCTAGACCTTTTGCCTATATTGTTATCCATAGAAATCAAGATTAGCCAAAAAGAGAGTAGACTCAAAATTCTTTACATGGAAAAAAAAAGGCAATTTCAGAAATTATGGCAATCGGAGACCATTAATATGCTACAATTGCAATAGAGAAGGTCATGTAACAGGGGTGGGACGCCACACACTGAAGACAGCTAAATAAGGAATGGCTTCAGCCTGTCTGCTCCCAGGCCACACCTCTATGACACATTTCATCCTGCCTACAGGTCCTAATTGTACAGATGGTAGCCCCCCCCCCACTATGACTATGCTCTGCTGGTGGGGTGAAACATGCCTGAGGGGAGTGGCCTGGGCTGAAACCATTACTTATTCAGAGATTTGGCTGTCCCCCGTGTGAGGCATCCTACCGCTGTTATCAGAAAACTTCAAAGCAAGTTGGGATGAGCTTCTTGGATGCTGGCACCCGTTAGCTAGTGAGATATACCAGATAGGCTTTGGCTGGAGCTTTGAGCTGCACTCTATGTGTTTGTGAAAAGAGGGAGGTCATGTAGCCAGATACTGTCATCTCTCTTACCATAGACTGCAAGAAAACACAAGAAATACCTTATGCTGACCCCCACATCACTGCCAAATGCTGGAAAATAGGCATAGTAAAATGGCAAGCCAGTGTGTGAGAAGCTGCAACTTGACGTGGTTGCAGTCCAGTTGCAGAAAACTGAACTGTATTGAAATTGAAGTACGGAAATACACAACAAGCCCGGCATGAAGGCACCCAACTGGTAACACTCACAGGATGTAACAATCATTGAAGGAGTGAGAAAACCATAGATGAACTAGGTTCCTCTCGACTTCCTCCTCCAACTGCATTGCCACTGTGTATGAGCTCCACCAGCAGTGAAGAAAATAGACTGCCTACGAGTGTCAATTATGTTTAATAAAAGGGATAATGGTCGAGAGGCAAGCATAGAAGTATTACTATAAGAATTCCCCTTTCCTGGAGATGAAACATAATTTACCTGTTTAGTAGACACTGGTCCAGCTCAATCTGTTAAATAGAGAGCGAGCATTTACTCCAGGTTTACTCAAGGTTTATTATCAGTAAAAATATATCACTGGCATAGGCCTAACCAGGACCCCAGGACCTCTACTGATTTGATTGAATCAAAAGTCACTTAAATTTAGGCTCGGACAATAAATGGAAACTGTTATCAAAGTGATCGTTTCGGACACAGACCCTACTAATCTTTTTGGAGCTGATATTCTAGGTCAAATTTTAGCAAACATAGGCTACACTCATACAGCAGTATACATTGTCAGTAGTCTGTTGGGAAAAGTTTCAAATGTTGTCTGTGGACTATTTTTAAGACTCCATTCTGCCTTTCCCACCAGAATTAGAAGTGATACCCACTGATGTATCTGTAAGTAAATATGATGTAGGCCTACTGGATTATACCCCAGTACATGGGCGTCCGCTGAAATTTTTTCAGGGGGGGGGGGGGGGCTTCGGCAGCGGCGATACACAGTCGCATTTTACCCTTTCTTCGACCGCTAGCGGGGGTTAAAAGCGACTCCCCCCCACGTTAAAATGTAAAAACACCCCACTGTGCCCCCTGCATCTTTCAATATCTTTTTGCCACTACTGTGTACCCCCTCTGCACAACTGCACATCTGCTCCCCTTTACATTACACAGCACCCCACAGCTCTGGACCACTTTACATTACACAGCACCCCACAGCTCTGGACCCCTTTACATTACACAGCATCCCACAGCTCTGGACCCCTTTACATTACACAGCACCCTGCATCACTGGCCTCCTTTACATTACACAGCACCCTGCACCTCTGGACCCCTTCACACAGCATCGTGCACCTCTGGACCCCTTCACACAGCACCCTGCACCTCTGGACTCCTTTGCACAGCATCCTGCACCTCTGCACTCCTTTACACAGCATCCTGTGATACAAGAGATGATCAGAGGCTGCAGGCATGATACAGTAGATGTCAGAGGCTGCAGACATGATACAGGAGATGGTTAGAGACTGAGGACATCATACTAAAGATGACCAGAGACTGCAGACATAATACAAGAGATCAATGCAGCCTCATCTGTGCCCATCAAGTGCAGCCTCGCCGTGCCCATCAATGCAGCCTCGCCGTGCCCATCAATGCAGCCTCGCCGTGCCCATCAATGCAGCCTCGCTGTGCCCATAATTGCAGCCTCACTGTGCCCATAATTGCAGCCTCACGGTGCCCATCATTGCAGTCTCACGGTGCCCATCATTGCAGTCTCACGGTGCCCATCATTGCAGCCTCACTGTGCTTATCAAATGCAGCTTTACGGTGCCCACCAATGCAGCCTCCCTGTGCCCACCAATGCAGCCTCCCTGTGACCACCAATGCAGCCTCACTGTGCCCATCAATGCAGCCTCACTCTGCCCATTATTGTAGCTTCATGGTGCCCATCAATGCAGTCTCACAGTGCCCATCATTGCAGCCTCACTGTGCCCATCATTGCAGCCTCACTGTGCCCATCAATGCAGTCTCACTGTGCCCACCAATGCAGCCTCCCTGTGTCCACCAATGCAGCTTCGCTGTGCCCACCAATGCAGCTTCACTTCATTGCAGCCTTGCTGTGCCCACCAATGCAGCCTTGCTGTGCCCACTAATGCAGCTTCTCTGTGCCCATGAATGCAGCCTCTCTGTGCCCACCAATTGCAGCATTTGTGTGCCCACCAATTGCAGCCTCTATGCCCACCAATTGCAGCCTCTGTGCCCACCAATTGCAGCTCATGTGTGCCCAATTGCAGTCTGTGCCCACCAATTGCCACCCACGTGTGCCCACCAATTGCCACCCATGTGTGCCCACCAATTGCCACCCCTGTGTGCCCACCAATTGCCGCCCCTGTGTGCCCACCAATTGCCACCCCTGTGCCCACCAATAGCAGCCTCTGTGCCCACCAATTGCAGCCCCTGAGTGCCCAATTGCAGTCTGTGCCCACCAATTGCCGCCCCTGTGTGCCCACCAATTGCAGCCTCTGTACCCACTCATTTCAGCCTCACCATTTCCTGAATAGGCGCTCCCCTCCCTCTGTCCTCCGGCGCTCTTATCGTATGTCACGGAGCTGGGTCTGTGTGCAAGGTCCCGCCCCCCTAGGCTCGTGTGATAGGCGGAACACTAGAAGACTATCACACAAGCCGAATTAGGGGGGCCTTACACACAGACTCATCTCCATGACATACGATACGAGCGCCGGAGGACAGAGGGAGGGGAGCTCTGCAGTCGCCGATTAAAGCGGCCCCAGGGCAGGCCTCTGCACTGAGCCGCCCCGCGCCCCCCGCTTCACTCGCGGTGGGTGCCGGCCTGACACCCCCGAAGTGTGTGGCACACCTTCTTGATTCCAGGGGGGGCGAGCGACCCCCCTTGCCCTATGGAGCGGACGCCCATGCCCCAGTAATGATAAAGGTATAACCAGGTGCTCCTACAGATTAGACCGTATCCACTGAGTTTAGCTCAGATCAAGGGGGTAATAAATCAGATCACAAAATCAGATCACTAAAGTGAAAGAAGCAGGGGTTGTTTTGCCTATTATATCTCCAACCAATACACCACTGTTCTCAATTGCAAATAAGTCAGATAAGATAGGTGGCAGAGACTCCTAAAGCACCCAGCCCTCATACATTACTAGATGGAATGCCTGCCTCCAGCACCTGCTTTACAGCGATCAACCGTGTGAATGCATTTTTCTCAGTGCCCCTTAACTAACTTTGTTGGCACCTTTTTGTATTTACTTTTTTTTTTTTTTAATCAGAAAAGATTTTTATTAAATACAAAACAACTTCCAATGTACAAACATTTCAGTTTCAAATGTGTATTGTGAGGGGGTTAGCTCGGCAGCGGGTGTGTGTGACCCCCGGGATGGGCTCCCCACACAAAACAGGCCCAGCAAACGGAGGTTGTGGTTTTCAAAATCAAAAAAAGGTGCGGTTTATTTTCTATTTACAGTGACAAAACACAGCAAAGCAAAAGAAACATAACCAAAATAAATCCTGGTCAAGTTGACCTCTGACTAAACATACAGGTTTCCTAACTAACAACTGGGATCAGCCTAGTGCTGTCCTAGTCCCTAAGTCCCTGGTTTTAAATGTCCAAGCAAATAGCCACACAGGCTTTGTCTCACCGCACAGGGGTTCACTCTCCCTAGACAGTCCACACAGGTCTGGTTCCAGGCATGAGCTCACTAGCCTTATACAACTCTCCACCTAGTTGTATAAGTCGGCGTAAAGCCTGAATCTGGGCGAAATATATCTACCCCCCTGGATGCAACCAGGTGACTTTACCTTCCTGCTGTCACATACCCCCCCCCTCTTGTTTTAACCTCGGGGTTGGAACACCAGCAATCAGGCATTCATGTACTCGAGACAAAGCATCCACATTCCCCATTTGAACGCCAGGGCGATGCTTTACTGTGAAGTTGAATTCCTGGAGGGCCAGGAACCACCTATTCACTCTTCTATTTGTTTCCTTGTTTTGAGCCATCCACTTTAACGGAGCGTGATCCGTAACCATGTCAAAGTGCCTACCTAGCAGGTAGTACCGAAGGGAATCTAGAGCCCACTTCACCGCTAAACACTCCTTTTCAACGGTGGCGTAATTTACCTCATGGGACTTCAACTTCCTGCTGAGGTAAATGACTGGGTGCTCTTCCCCGTTCCAGACCTGGGACAATACTGCTCCTAACCCCACATCTGACGCATCACTTTGTACGACAAAGTCTTTAGAGAAGTCGGGTGAGTACAACACTGGCTGGCTACATAAGGCTTGTTTCAAGAATTGGAATGCTGCCTCAGCCTCGGGGGTCCATTTAATCATGACCGACCCTTTCCCCTTCGTCAGGTTGGTTAGGGGCACAGCCTTAGAAGCAAAGTGGGGAATGAATCGCCGATAATACCCAGCGATTCCCAGAAAGGCTCGTACCTGCTTCTTGCTGTTGGGACGTGGCCAACTCTGGATGGCCTCGACTTTGTTGAGTTGGGGTTTTATTACTCCCCTCCCAATGGTGTACCCAAGATATTTGGCCTCCTCCTGCCCAATGGTACACTTCTTGGGGTTAGCCGTAAACCCCGCTTCCCGAACAGAGTCCAGGACTGCTTGCACTTTTGGCAGATGTGAGGCCCAATCTGTGCTATGGACAATTACGTCATCCAGGTAAGCCGCAGCATACTTCCGATGGGGCCTCAGCATCTGGTCCATTTTCCGCTGGAATGTGGCCGGCGCATTCTGTAACCCGAACGGCATTCTTTTATATTGGAACGCCCCGTCTGGGGTTACAAATGCGGTTTTCTCTTTGGCCGACTTGGCCAGGGGGATTTGCCAATACCCTTTTGTGAGGTCAAGAGTCGTCATGTATCGGGCTGTTCCCAGCCGGTCGATCAACTCATCTATACGTGGCATGGGGTAGGTGTCAAATTTTGTAACTTTGTTCAACTGACGAAAATCGTTACAAAATCGCCAGCTCCCATCCGGTTTAGGCACCAACACGATGGGACTAGACCAATCACTTTGGGACTCCTCTATCACCCCTAAGTTCAGCATTTTCTGTACTTCCTCCCGTATTGCCTCCCGTCGAGCCTCTGGGATCCGATAGGGTTTTAACTTCACCCTTTCACCGGGCGGGGTAATGATGTCATGCTCTACCCCAGATGTTTGTCCCGGCAGCTCAGAGAATACCTCCTTGTTGCGAAGCACAAACTCCTTAACCTCCTGTTGTTGGGGTTGTGACAAGGTGGCTGCTATTCCAACCTCAGGAATCACGCAACCAGTTTGAGCTGGTGACCAAGTGTCTGCGACTAGGGACTCTCTATCCCTCCAGGCTTTCAACAGATTAACGTGATAGATCTGTTCGGGCTTTCGCCTTCCTGGTTGTCTGACCTTGTAATTCACTTCGCTCACTTTTTCCATTATCTCGTAGGGGCCTTGCCATTTGGCAAGGAATTTACTTTCAACCGTAGGGACAAGTACCAATATCCTATCCCCCGGGGAAAAGGTACGGGTCTTGGCTCCACGGTTGTACACTCTCTGCTGTGCCAACTGCGCTTGGGCCAAATGTTCCTTCACGATGGGCATTACCTGTGCAATTCGATCTTGCATCAGGGCGACATGCTCAATCACACTCCTGTGGGGAGAACTCTCACTTTCCCAAGTTTCCTTGGCAATATCCAACAGCCCTCTTGGGTGTCTCCCATACAGTAACTCAAAGGGGGAGAATCCCGTAGAGGATTGGGGCACCTCCCTAATAGCAAACATCAAATAAGGAAGTAAACAGTCCCAATCCTTTCCATCTCTATCCACCACTTTCTTCAACATTTGTTTTAGGGTTTTGTTGAATCTTTCAACCAGCCCATCGGTTTGGGGGTGATACACAGACGTACGCAATTGCGTCACTTTGAACAATTTACACAGCTCTTTCATAACCCGGGACATAAAGGGTGTACCTTGGTCCGTAAGCAGTTCTTTACAAATACCCACCCGGCTAAAAACAAGAGATAGCTCTTTGGCTATGGTTTTGGCCGAGGTATTTCGGAGAGGGATCGCTTCTGGATAACGGGTGGCATAGTCCATTATAACTAATATGTACTGGTGCCCCCTAGCGGACTTGATTATAGGACCTACCAAATCCATGGTGATCCTCTCAAACGGGACCTCAATGATGGGTAGAGGGACCAGCGGGCTACGGAAATGTGGCATCGGGGCCAACCTCTGACACACAGGGCAGGAGGAACAATAATTTTCTACGTCCTTCATCACCCCCGGCCAATAGAATCTCTGTAATACCCTGTCTCGGGTTTTCTCTGTCCCCAGATGACCTCCAAGAATGTGCCCATGGGCCAACTCCAACACCAACTTCCTGTAAGGTTTGGGCACCACAAGCTGCTCAACGGTTTCTTCTGCCCTTTTTGCCACCCGATACAGTAGGTCCTTCTCTACGCTGAAGTATGGGTAAGTGCAGGTATTATCTGGGTTCACTAACTCGCCATCTATTTTCACTACGTTTTCCCGTGCCTTTATTAGGGCGGGGTCTTTCAACTGTTCTGTGGCAAAGTTTTCCCTGTGAACCTCAAGATCAGAAAACTCCACAGACGGTAGGTTTTCGTCTGAGGAGGTGGGCTCCTCTCCAGTTTCTTGAGTCTCCCCTGCCAATACTGATAAGGGAAATTCCGGAGAGTCCTCACCACTCTCAGGGGAGTTCTGGCTATCACATTCCTGGTACATAGGGGCACCAGTGAGGGGCTCAGGATCATCCCACAGTTCCCAGAACTTCGGAAAATCCCTTCCCACAATGGCGTCATGCGGTAACTGAGATACTAAGCCCACTGGATGAGAGAGGGTACCTTTGGGGGTCTCGAAACACACTGTAGTCACTGGATACTCTCGGGTGTCCCCATGCACACAAATAACAGCTACCTTGCTATTCCCAGAGACCTCTGTTTTAACTAACTCAGCCTTTATCAGGGTCACAAGGCTACCTGAATCCAGCAATACCACAACATTTCTACCATTAACACACATTTTGCATAAATGTTTCTCAGTTCCTCGAATGGCAGTGCATGCGACTGTCGCACACAGCGACTGACGTCTGCCCGTCAGAAAGTCACACTGCATGGGTTCCTCCACAACCGGGCAATTGGCTGCAATATGTCCCGCTTGCCGGCAGCGGTAGCAAACGATCCTTCTTGCCGCCTCTTGAGCCGCTGATTTCCCAGGCTGTTCTCGCCAAACTTGGGGTAGAGCTCCCACCCTCTCACTCTCTCCGCCCTCACCCCTTGGAATCCTCTTATCCGCCCCTGGGGATGGTCTGGTCTTAGGGTGGAAAGTCCGAGTGTCTCTGGAAGAGGCCGTCAGGTTCTCTGTAGCCAAGTATTTCTCCACACGATCCACAAGACCATCGGCCGTCTCTGGGTCTCCATGGCTTACCCACTTTTGGATGGCAGTAGGAAGAGCTCTCAAAAACTGATCCATTACAACACGTTCCACAATCTTTGGTGCGGACAAAGTCTCTGGCTGTAGCCACTTTCTGCTCAGGTGAATGAGATCATACATTTGAGACCTGGGGGGTTTTCCAAGCTGGAAAGTCCAGTTATGCACACGCTGAGCCCGGACAGCCTGGGTGACACCCAGCCTTGCCAATATTTCAGCTTTTAGCATCACATAGTCTTTTGCTTGGTTAGGCTCTAGGTCATAGTAAGCTTTCTGCGATTCACCAGTTAACAGAGGAGCCACCAGTCCAGCCCACTGCTCCTCAGGCCACTTTTCTCTTTCAGCGGTCCTTTCAAATGTGGTCAAAAATACCTCTGGATCATCCTCTCCAGTCATTTTTGTCAATAAACGACTCACCCCAAAGGACGCGGTATTAGTGGGACGGCTTTCCTCACTGGTCTGCGGACGTTGCTGCATTACTGCTTCCATCTGTTGTTGTAGTCTCTGCTCTTGCTTCTGCAACAGGTCTATGAAGCGGGCCTCAGATTGCTGCTGGGCTCGTTGCTGAGCCTCCAGACTCTGTTGCAAAGTTGCGTTTGTCTGCTGCTGGGCTGCAAGGCTCCTTTGCAAACCTGCATTTGTCTGCTGTTGATTGGCATTTGCTAGAGCCAGCTGCTTCAGTATCTCCTCCATGCTGGCTTAAAAAAAAATTGCCCGCATTCTCCACCAACTGTGAGGGGGTTAGCTCGGCAGCGGGTGTGTGTGACCCCCGGGATGGGCTCCCCACACAAAACAGGCCCAGCAAACGGAGGTTGTGGTTTTCAAAATCAAAAAAAGGTGCGGTTTATTTTCTATTTACAGTGACAAAACACAGCAAAGCAAAAGAAACATAACCAAAATAAATCCTGGTCAAGTTGACCTCTGACTAAACATACAGGTTTCCTAACTAACAACTGGGATCAGCCTAGTGCTGTCCTAGTCCCTAAGTCCCTGGTTTTAAATGTCCAAGCAAATAGCCACACAGGCTTTGTCTCACCGCACAGGGGTTCACTCTCCCTAGACAGTCCACACAGGTCTGGTTCCAGGCATGAGCTCACTAGCCTTATACAACTCTCCACCTAGTTGTATAAGTCGGCGTAAAGCCTGAATCTGGGCGAAATATATCTACCCCCCTGGATGCAACCAGGTGACTTTACCTTCCTGCTGTCACAGTATATATACATACCGCATCTAGCAATGTAACATCTCATAACATAGGCAAAGTACATGGAGCCACAATAATCGTGTCCCTTCTCAGTCACACAGCTCACTTGGCACAAAATATACTGAACAAAATCATCCTGTAGGGCATTGTAGAATTCTGGACATTGCCAATTCTCTAGGGCATAGTCCGGGCATATCGAGCCACGGGGACCATATCCTTTCAAACTTGCCCGAGCTCCCCCTATGTTGATAAATAAAACACTCCATAATGAGAGTATTTCCCATATGGGTTATCCATGATGTAAACATGGGTGGTGAGGATGATTTCCATCCCATTAAAATGATCTTTCTAGCCTGGAATAGGGCCAGTGAAAAGCCAATTTTAACCATCTCCTCCGAAATCACCTCTTCTAGGATGCCCAGTACACAGCAAATCGGATCTAAAGGTACAGTCACCCGAAACACCCGGTTGAGTGTTGCAAGTACCTCACTCCAGTAGTGATGAAGCTTCGAGCAATGCCAGAATAGATCGATGAGGTCTCCAGGGGCTCTCCTGCATCTACCACACATGGGGTCCGCCAATCTGCCCATCCTTTGAAGCTTTTTCAGGGTATAATGTACTTTGAGTACAATGTATAGCTGAGACACTTTTTGAGCTACATTTAGAGAGCAAATAGGGATATATTGACAAGCTTCTTCCCACTAATCCCCTGTGAGTGGTCCTACATCTCTCTCCCATAGGGATATCACTGTGGTCGGGTGAGCTTTTAAATATTCCATTAGCAGTGTGACGGATCTCAGATACCCCAGCTGGGCACATCCGCCAGACTTGTGTCTCCTGTCCTCCAAACACACCCGCAGCCTGCAGATTCGCCATAACCAGCCCTTAACCCCTCAATCACGAGACAAGCCACACAGGTGTTGAGGGTTAAACATGCAGAGCATCAACAGTTTATTAAATACAAAACATTCACTTTTACACACAGTTAGGGACACTCCCCTTAGCCTTGTCATAGAGGGGGGGTAGGGGACAAGGAAGAACCAATGGGAACTGAACACTTGTACATTGAAACAGAGACTACAGATAAACATAAAGGGATTATGGTAAGCAGGCAACCCCTCAATACACATCCCCTGCGGAGAGATGTCTGCTGTCCAGACCATTGTCTATGTGCCATGACTCAACACAGCTAAACACAGCAACAAGAGGGGGGGGGGATGGGGGAGAAGGGATGTAGCATTACATTACATTATCTCAATGCCAGCTTCTCCCCGAATCTCAGTCTCTTCTGGGCCATAATCTGTGGGTAGGAGGCCCGCCCACAGTCCCTTCCAAAGCACACAGTGACAGTGGGTTCTGTCACATTTCTCCCCTTTTAAAAACAGACTAACCAGGTTCCTGACCCCCAACTGGTCTGGACCTGCGTTAGTCACAAACTTCCACCCCAGGCAACCAGGAAAAGGAAAAGTATGTCTCTGGCGCTGGGGAGAAAAATCGCACATACGGTCTCCCGTGAATAAAAACAGCCTCTGCAGAGTGGGAACAGCTGTCCGCACTCCCGTGATCCGGGGCTGGGTTGCAGATATTGAGGCGAGCTGAATAATCCTCTGCCCCGATGCCAGCGCTTCAGCTTGTAGGGAACATAGGCTGGCAGTGCTATGCAGTTGGGGAGGGAAAGGTTCTTGCTTTTCTCCTGGAGTAGTTACCAGCCGCTGAGGAGGTATCTTGCAGGGACTATCTCCCAGACTCTCCATCTCTTTTTCTGATGCTGGGCAGAGGCCAACAGCGCTCTGCTCCATAGCCAGCGATTCTGCTAGGGGGACATATACAACGGTAGAGTTCAGCCGCTGGAGAGGGGGAAGGGTTTTTCCCCCTCCTGGTTCTGTGACCAGCTGCTGAGGTGACTTCTGACAGGGGCTGTCTCCCAAACCCTCCAAAGACATACTGAGGGCTGGGCAGGGGCCCGTGGCACTCTGCCATGCAGCCAGCGCTTCAGCTGGGGGGATAAACACTGGGGTAGTGTCCAAGTGCTGGGCAACCAGCTCACTGAGGTCATCCCTCGGACTCCCTGGATCCAATTCTGAGGGTGGGCAGAGGCCAGCGGCACTCTGCCCTGCAGCCAGCGCTTCTGCTGGGGGGATGAACATTGGGGTACTGTCCAATTGCTGGGGAGGGAGAATTGCTTCCTCCACTCCCGTTGGAGATATCTGCTGTTGGGGAAACGGCTCACGAAGAGCATCTCTCAGACTCTCCGGGTCCAACTCTTTTTCTGATGCTGGGCAGAGCCAGCGGCACTCTGCCCTGTAGCCAGCGCTTCTGCTGGGGCACCGGATTCAATACTCTGGACTTGCTGCTGATCACCATTTACCAGCCTTCCAGCGCCCGTCTCAACTTCCCCTTCTGAGACCTTTATGCTTTTATCTTGTCTCACTGCCTGGGAAACCTCTGGTGCATTCTGGCATTCTAGCACTCGCAGTGCCCTCTGTATCATTGCCGCTTCTTCCATTGCGGTTATGACGGGAAAACGTAGGGGCACTCCTGGCCCCATTTGCTCTGCATCTTCGCGACTGTCCGCTATTTCTCCAGGACAGTCCCAGGCAACGGGAGCCATGCCAGGCTGCTGATCACCGTCAAACAGCCGCTTGTAGGCAATCTCGAGCTCCCATTCCTGCTCAACCAGGAACTCCAATTCCTCCAGGCCACACGCCTCTTCGGGAAGGTCCAGCACCTCATCTCGGAAGTCCAGGATGTCTTCCAGCCGCCACTCTTCGTCGCTCCCAAAGTCTGGGTCTCCATACATTTTTTGATGGAGCAGCCCCACGCTGCCGTAGCCAACGCCTTCTGTTGGGCTGCCATCTGCTGTACTTGGCCACAGTTGAGCCGCGAACCACCGGAGGGCTCTGTAGCTGGCGTCCAGCCTCATCTCCTCCTGGACCAATCTTCCGAGCTCCATCTTACACTCATCTCGCGGTCGTTCCCTCAGGAACACCTCTCGCGCACAGTACTGCGTCCAGTACATCTCTGTGGAGGAGGGAAGGATCTTCCCCTGATGGTGCCGCTCGTGGCTTAGTGTCTCATGCCAGAGTTGCCAGCGGATCACATCCTCCCAGCCGAGCATGGTGCGCTCTGTCGCTGGTCCCCGATGTTGCTTCCGCATGCCTTGCAGCCTCCTCCCAAACTCCGCTCTCATGCTGGCTGGTCCCCGTATTGCTCCTCGGCGGCTGCCCGGATCTTGAATCCTGGTGGTGGTTTGGATGTCCCAGACTGCAGGAGACATCCCACCGCTGCCACCACTGTGACGGATCTCAGATACCCCAGCTGGGCACATCCGCCAGACTTGTGTCTCCTGTCCTCCAAACACACCCGCAGCCTGCAGATTCGCCATAACCAGCCCTTAACCCCTCAATCACGAGACAAGCCACACAGGTGTTGAGGGTTAAACATGCAGAGCATCAACAGTTTATTAAATACAAAACATTCACTTTTACACACAGTTAGGGACACTCCCCTTAGCCTTGTCATAGAGGGGGGGTAGGGGACAAGGAAGAACCAATGGGAACTGAACACTTGTACATTGAAACAGAGACTACAGATAAACATAAAGGGATTATGGTAAGCAGGCAACCCCTCAATACACATCCCCTGCGGAGAGATGTCTGCTGTCCAGACCATTGTCTATGTGCCATGACTCAACACAGCTAAACACAGCAACAAGAGGGGGGGGGGGTGGGGGAGAAGGGATGTAGCATTACATTACATTATCTCAATGCCAGCTTCTCCCCGAATCTCAGTCTCTTCTGGGCCATAATCTGTGGGTAGGAGGCCCGCCCACAGTCCCTTCCAAAGCACACAGTGACAGTGGGTTCTGTCACAAGCAGCATTTGATAACACTGGGAAATGATTCCATTAGTTTCAGTGCTAAATGTAGCATATGGAAAATAGGAGTAGATGACCCACTCCCCTGCATCACCCTGCACATGAACAGCATGCTGCAGCTGAAGATATGAATCAAGCATAGTTGCGGGTAGATTAAACCTGTTTTGCAATTCGGGAAATTACTTTAGTTATCCCACTTTAAAATATATGGGACAAAAGAGTCACACCAAAGGCGCGCCACCTAGGCCCATGCATTAGCTTAGCCAGTTCTACATACAGTATGTGTGATTGCCCCAAGTCGGACTTTATTCTGTAAATCCCATCGCCCCCTGCAACTGTCCGCCCTTGTTCCATATTTTTTGAAGAAGTGTAAGGGTAGGCATCTGTTTGTTTGATTTCTGAAACATCTGCACCTCCAGGCCCATCGGAACAGTTTCCGCTCTGGTGCCAATAAGCATTAGGCATGCCGACGAGCCTGCCTGATTATGGGACAGATGCTGCATTTGGGCTGCAAGCTAGTAAAGCCAAGGATCGGGTACTGCCAATCCTCGGCCATCTTTAGGATATTGCAGTTGTTCCAACTTAATCCGGGGGGGCAGTATTCCAAGCAAAAGTCTGAAAAGGGTATTAACCACACCAAATATTTTAAGAGGAATCACCACAGGTGAGTTATGAAGGAAATATACTTTGTCCCCAGCTACATCACTAACCTAGTCTCAAAATATCAACTGAATCGTTCTCTTCGTTCCTCCTAAGACCTCCTGCTCTCTAGTTTCCTTGTCATCTCCTCCCATGCTCACCTCCAGTACTTTTCCCAAGCCTCTCCTATCATATGGAACTCCCTACCCCAAACTGTCCAACTATCTGGTACTCTATTGGTACTCTATTTGCTTTTAGACAATACCTGAAAACCCTTCTCTTCAGAGAAGCCTTTTCTGCCCTACCTAACAACTTTACTTTTATTTTCTCCATCAGATCATCCCCCACAGTTATTAGCTTTTGTACCACTTGACCCTCCTTCCTATATTGTAAGATTTAACGAGCAAGGCCCTCTGATTCCTCCTGTATTGAATTGTGTTGTAACTGTACTGTCTGCCCTCATGTTGAAAAGTGCTGCGCAAACTGCGCTATATAAATCCTGTATAATAATAATAATTTTAAATCTTTTTCACCTGAGAAAAAGTATAGAATAAAAGATTTAATGATGCGTAATACTAAGGGAGTGGTGTATGCCCTCCAAAGTCCCTGTGGCTACCAATATGTAGGTAAGACTAAAGGAAAATTGGAAAAAATAATCCATGATCATGTTTACAATATATTGATTGGATTTAAAAATCATAGTGTATCCAGGGGGATAGGTGCAATATAATTTTTGTCCACTAGATGGTAGAACACACTAGATCAAATTTGTTTTAATACAGAAAGAGAGTGTGGGTTTTCTAATATTTTGTATTTTATTTTTTAATGGATGAAACATGCATTATGAGCTTGCATTTTAGTATGTTAGTACTTTTTATTACAGCATTTTAGTTTATTCATGCTTTAACAGACTGCACCTAAATGAGGATGGTGCATATTTGCTGGGAGTCTAGATGGCCGAAAAGTTTAAAGGGGCTTTTAAACTAGGAGGGGGGGGGGAGGGTCCAGAGGAAGAGATAGTCAATGTGGAACATATTCCAGAGAGTAGTATTGGGGGCATTAGTGGTAGGTTGACTAAAGCACATAAACCCAAGATAAGTATAGTAACAAGTCCTATTTTCAATCTCGGAACGCCCAATAAGAGGACAGTATGCGACCGGTCTAAACTATGTGGCATGTTCACCAATGCCAGGAGCCCGGCGGACAAGATGGGAGAACTAGAGATACTGTTGTACGAGGAGGATTTCGATTTTGTGGGAATTTCAGAGACTTGGTTCAACAGCTCTCATGATTGGCTGGCAACCATTCAAGGGTATTACCTTTATTGCAGGGATAGAGAGGGTAAAAAAGGGGGAGGGGTATGCCTGTATATCAAGAATAATGTACAAGTGAATGTGAGAGATGACATCAATAAGGGAGCTAGGGAGGAGGTGGAATCCTTATGGGTAGAGTTCCAAAGGGATGAAAATAATACTGGGAGTTTGCTATAGGCCCCCTAACCTAGGGGAGGAGAGGGCCTCCTATCACAATTTGGATTAGCAGCAAGGATGGGAAGTGTCATCATAATAGGGGATTTTAATTATCCAGACATAAACTGGGCAGAAGGAACCGCGCATTCGTCTAAGGCTCACCAGTTCCTAAATGTCTTGCCGGACAATTTCATGGGTCAGATGATAAACGCACCAACTAGAAACAAAGTGTTACTAGACCTACTGATTACCAACAATACTGACCTGATCATGGATGTGGAAATAAGGGGCTATTTAGGAAACAGTGATCACTAGTCAATTAGCTTCAGTATTAATCACACAAATAGGAAACATAAGGGGAATACAAAGACACTGAATTTCAAAAGAGCCAACTTCCCTAAACTACGCACCTTGCTAGAAGATATAAATTGGGATAAAATCTTAGGAACAAAGAACACGGAGGAGAGATGGGTTTGCTTTAAGAGCATATTAAATAAGGGCATTAGCCAGTGCATCCCATTGGGAAATAAATTTAAAAGAGCGAACAAAAGTCCTGGATGGCTTAACTGCAATGTAAAAATGCATATAAAAGCAAAGGAGAAGGCCTTCAAAAAATACAAGGCTAAGGAATTATCATCAGCATTCAGACTTTACAAAGAATGCATCAAGAAATGTAAGGGTGCAATTAGGGTGGCTAAAATAGAACACGAAAGACACATAGCGGAGGAGAGCAAAAAAAATCCCAAGAAATTCTTTAAGTATATAAACAGTAAAAAAGGGAGGAAAGACCATATTGGCCCCATAAAGAATAAGGATGGAAATCTGGTTACAAAGGATGGGGAGATGGCAAAGGTATTGATATTTTTCTTCTCCTCAGTCTTGCCAAGGGAATCGGGGGGCTTCAGAAACCAAAACTGCAGTGTTTATCCTCCATGACACATCACAGGAAGCACCCTCATGGCAAACAGAGGACAGAATTAAAAATAGACTTGGAAAACTTAACATTAATAAGTCACCGGGTCCAGATGGCTTGCACCCATGGGTCCTTAGGGGACTCAGTCAAGTAATTGCCAGACAGTTGTTCCTTATTTTTACTGACGGTCTACTGACTGGAATGGTACCAGCTGATTGGAGAAAAGCCAATGTAGCACCAGTATTTAAAAAAAGGGCCAAAATACATCCCTGGGAATTACAGACCAGTTAGCCTAACATCAATAGTATGCAAGCTCTTGAAGAGAATGATAAGGGACTATATACAAGATTTTAGTAATGAAAACTGTATCATTAGTAGTGATGAGCCGAACACCCCCGGGTTCGGTTCGCACCAGAACCCGCGAACGGACCGAAAGTTCGCACGAACTTTAGAACCCTATTAAATACAATGGATGCGAACGTTCGAAATCTAAAGTGCTAATTATAACGACTATTATGAATGTTATTGTCCTAAAAACCCGGGTTCTGCACCAGGGGATATCAATCCCAAAAAAAGTTTTAAAAACGGCTGTTTTTCGGGAGCAGACATTTTAATGATGCATAAAGTGAAAAAAAAAAAGTCAAATATTCCTTTAAATATCGTACCTGGGGGGTGTCTAAAGTATGCCTGCGAAGTGCCACGTGTTTCCAGTGTTTAGAACTGTCCCTGCACAAAATAAAATTTTCTAAAGGAAAAAAAGCCATTTAAAACTGCTTGCGGCTTTAATGTAATGTCTGGTCCCGGTAATATGGATGAAAATCTTTAAGAAAAATGGCATAGCTACCCCATCACAGCCCCCCCAGCCCATTACCAGCCCCTTTGGGTCTTGTATGGATATTAAGGGGAACCCCGCACACAAAATAAAAAAGGCCCTATATACTCTGAACAGCCGTATACAGGCGGTGCATACAAGACAGGGACTGTAGGTTTGTTCTTATGTAGAATCTGTTTGTAATATTGAACAGGTACATTGTTTAAGTGTAGCTCCAGCCCAAAAATCTATTTTTAAACTTTTTGGAAAACATAGGGAAGGGTTATCACCCCTGTAACATTTGTTTTGCTGTCTGTGCAGTGTGCACCTGTTCAGAACAGTTCACCTCACTTTCCGTCTTAATGACAAATGTTTTTTGAAAATTTGTTTTTTTTTATTGAAACAAGAATTGGTGATAAAGCATCAGTGGAGAGGAGACACTTTTTTTCCCATATTAACTCTTACAGGAGAGAATTTGCCTTCCTAGGGGTAGATTTCCTCTCACTTCCTGTTGTACCCTTCCGTTTGCAAGGAGGAGTCGTTTGTAAGTTGGATGTTTGAAAGTAGGGGCCTGCCGTATATACTCAGCTGAAATTTGCCCCTTACATGTTGGTGTTGCCACAACACTGTGAGCCCTCACAGTTACTCTTGGTGGGCGCATGAATGGGCCCTGCTGTGAATTATTAGATCAAGAATTGTAATTGCATGCCCCTGTTGAACAGGGGCTGAAAAATTGGGCCTTTGGTGGTGGTGTTGACACAACACTGTGAGCCCTCACAGTTACTCTTGGTTGGCGCAGGAATGGGCCCTGCTGTGAATTATTAGATCAAGAATTGTAATTACATGCCCCTGTTAAACAGGGGCAGAAAAATTGGGCCTTAGGCACTGGTGCCACAACACTGCAACCCCTCACAGATACTGTACTTGGAGCACAGCAATGAGCCCTGTTGCAAAGTATTGCATCAAAAATTGTAATTACACGCCCCTGTTAAACAGGGGCTGAAAAATTGGGCCTTAGCCACTGGTGGCGGCACCCAGAAACAAAAATGTTCTTCCAAGCTATCATCATCAATCGGATCATTGAGGAGGAGGAGGAGGATCATCAGTCAACATAACAGGACAGTCTCTCAGCATCAGCATCAGTCTTGAAGGGATGTGACATTTGAAAATAAATTAGTCTGTTATATCAGCTTCAGGTGTTTGGTAGCTGGTGGTGATCCAAGACTGGTTCATCTTTATGAAGGTCAGTCGATCAACCGAGTCGGTGGACAGGCGCACCCTGTGATCCGTGACAAATCCTCCAGCAGCACTGAATGTGCGTTCTGAAAGAACGCTGGATGCAGGACAGGCCAGTAGCTCAATTGCATACTGTGCAAGCTCTGACCAGTGATCCATCCTCAAGACCCAGTAAGCCAGAGGATTTTCGGTGGGAAAGGTGTCCAAGTCTGACCTTGCCCCTAGGTATTCCTTCACCATGTATATCAGACGCTGGCGATGGTTGCTGGAACCGATCATACCTTGGGGCTGCGGACTAAAGAATTGTCTGAACGCATCGGTCAGACGGCCACATTCCCCACCGCTCCTTCTTTGACTGACCGAAGCCTCAGCAACTCGTTGTCCAGGACCAGGAGTTTGTAACCTCCCAGTCTCTGGGAACGCGTTGCACAGACCTTTCTGCAAGGCCTCCCAGAGTTGTCTCATCCTCTGCTCCCTCTGCGATGGTAAGATAAGGTCCGCAACCTTACCCTTGTACCGTGGATCAAGGAGAGTGGCCAGCCAGTAATGGTCCCTCTCCTTGATCCGAAGAATACGAGGATCCTTCCGCAGACTTTTGCAGGATCAGGGAGGCCATGCAGCGTAGGTTAGCTGAGGCATTCGGTCCGGAGTCCTCTGGGTCACTAAGGACGACATGATCCGCAGCCACCTCCTCCCAGCCACGTACAAGTCCACTGGTTTCTTGGGACTGTAAATCATCCCTAAAAGACTGCTGCTGATGATGCTGAGTGCCAGGCTCCACCTCCATGCTGACACAATCCTCCTCCTCCTCCTCCTCCTCCTCTTCCTGTGCAATGGGTGGGACAGAAGGAACACTGTCTGGGTAAAGGGGGCCTTGAGAGGCAAGGAAGTCCTCCTCTTCCTGCCTCTGTTCTGCCTCAAGTGCCCTGTCCATTATTCCACGCAGCATTTGTTCCAACAGGTGGACAAGAGGTACAGTGTCACTGATGCATGCACTGTCACTGCTCACCATCCTCGTGGCCTCCTCAAATGGTGCCAGGACAGTGCATGCATCCCTGATCATGCCCCACTGGCATGGTGAAAAAAACCTGAGCTCCCCTGACCCTGTCCTGGTGCCGTAGTTGCACAGGTACTCATTGATGGCCCTCTGCTGCGTGTACAGCCGCTGCAGCATGGCCAACGTTGAGTTCCACCTGGTGGGCATGTCACATATAAGGCGGTTCTTGGGCAGGTTCAACTCCTTTTGCAGCTCAGCCAGGCGAGCACTGGCATTATAAGATCTGCGGAAATGCACACAGACTTTCCTGGCCTGCCTCAGGACATCCTGTAAGCCTGGGTACCTGCCCAAGAACCGCTGCACCACCAGGTTAAGGACGTGAGCCACACAGGGCACATGGGTCAGTTGTCCCTGTCGGAGAGCGGAGAGGAGGTTGGTGCCATTGTCGCAAACTACCATTCCTGGCTTAAGCTGGCGTGGCGTCAACCACCTCTTGGCCTGCCCCTGCAGAGCAGACAGAATCTCTGCCCCAGTGTGGCTCCTGTCCCCCAAACACACCAGCGCAAGCACGGCATGGCATCTTTTTGCCTGCGTACTTGCGTAGCCCCTTGAACGCCTACGGAGCACCGCTGGTTCCGAGGACAAAGCACAGGAAGAGGCCATGGAGGAAGAAGAAGAGGAGGGGCAGGAGGAGAGAGGTGTGTCACAACCAGTAGTAGCATTTTGGAGGCGTGGCGGTGGAACAACCTCCAACACTACTGCACCTTGTCCTGCATCCTTCCCAGCTGCCAAAAGAGTGACCCAATGGGCCGTGAAAGAAAGGTAACGTCCCTGTCCATGCCTGCTGGACCATGAGTCAGCGGTAATATGCACCTTACCGCTGACCGCCCTGTCCAGTGAGGCCAAGACATTGCCTTCCACATGCCGGTAGAGAGCCGGAATCGCCTTCCGTGAGAAAAAGTGGCGTTTGGGAACCTGCCACTGAGGAACCGCACATTGCACAAACTCACGGAAGGGGGCCGAGTCTACCAACTGAAAAGGCAGCAGTTGAAGCACTAGCAATTTAGCCAAGCTAGCATTCAACCGCTGGGCATGTGGATGGCCGGGAGTGAACTTTTTTCGACGGTCCAGCAGCTGGGGCAGGGAAATTTGCCTGCTAGAATCGGACGTCGGTGTACTGCTAGCAGAGTGCCCGGAAGTACTTGGCTGTGACACACCTAATTATACACCTTCATTCCTCTCAGTGCAGGTTTCAGAGAGGACTGAAGGTATAGTGGGGTTGGAGATCCCAGCTGATGCGGTGCAAGGAGAGGTCCGCTTTGTTCTTTGGTGTGGGTCTTTAAGGTAGGCTTGCCAACGAGCTGCATGGCAGGTCAACATATGTCTGGTCAAGCATGTGGTGCCCAAGCGGGTGATGTTTTGGCCACGCGATATACGCTTGAGACATATGTTGCAAACAGCAGCTGTGCGATCTGATGCACTTGACTCAAAAAAGGCCCACACCAAAGAACTTTTTGAATAACGGGCAGAGGCAGCGCCCTGCACAGGCGGAGCTCTGCGGTGTGATTCCGTTGGTGTGCTGCCCTTACGCTGGCCCCCCGAGGGCATCCTGCCTCGTTGGAGATGTGCCTCCTCCTCATCCTCCTCCTCCTCCTCTCTCCTATTAGGCACCCACGTGGAGTCAGTGACCTCATCATCCCCTCCCTCCTCATCACTGGAGCCAATCTGGCAGTATGCTGCAGCTGCTGGAACATGACTGCCAGATTGGTGTCCTTCTTGAGCATCCCCTCTCTCTGCTCTCACGCTACTGCCTTCCTCTAGCTGGGTATCATCATCAGACCCTTCGAAACGCTGGGCATCCTCCTGGAGCATGTACCCAACACTGTGCTCAAACAGTTCGGGGGACTCCTCAGGAGGACATGGTTGGTCTAGGGAAGGAGTGACTGATGATGACATTGATACCAGGGAAGAGGACGCTTTGGCAGCTGCTTTGCCAGTACCCTGAGCCTGGGTGAGAGAGGATGAGGAGGATGAGGAGGGCTTGGTCATCCACTCTACCAAGTCTTAGGCATGATGCGGCTCAACACGTCCAGCTGCCGAAAAGAAGGACAAGCGTGTCCCATGGCCACGTGCTGATGGCGATGCACCGCGTCTACGACCAGCACTGTTGTCTCTAGACACAGAGCCTGCTTGCCCTCTTTTATTGGCTCCTGACTGTCTGCCTCTCCTTGTTTGCCTTCCAGACATTCTAATGGCCTGCAGGGAAATGGGAAAACCAGCAATAAGGCCTAGCTTCAGGAGTATATTTTGCAGGAATCACACTACGCCTGCTGTAGGTGCTGCAAATGCCTGTTGGTGTAACACCAGGAAAAAGCAGCAATACAGGCTAACTTCAGGTGTAATATGATCAGGATGCACACTCCGCCCGCTGTAAGTGCTGCAAATGCCTGTTGGTGTAACACCAGGAAAAAGCAGCAATACAGGCTAACTTCAGGTGTAATATGATCAGGAGGCACACTCCGCCCGCTGTAAGTGCTGCAAATGCCTGTTGGTGTAACACACCAGGAAAAAGCAGCAATACAGGCTAACTTCAGGTGTAATATGATCAGGAGGCACACTCCGCCCGCTGTAAGTGCTGCAAATGCCTGTTGGTGTAACACACCAGGAAAAAGCAGCAATACAGGCTAACTTCAGGTGTATAAGGTGCAGGAGGCTTAGCAACAATGACACTGACACTCTCCCTGCCTATCCTTCTCTCTCCCTGCACACAAGGTTTAGCAAAGAATATGACATTGACACTGTTCCCTGCCTATCCTTCTCTCTCCCTGCACACAAGGTTTATCAAAGTATATGACACTGACACTCTCCCTGCCTATCCTTCTCTCTCCCTGCACACAAGGTTTAGCAAAGAATATGACATTGACACTGTTCCCTGCCTATCCTTCTCTCTCCCTGCACACAAGGTTTATCAAAGAATATGACACTGACACTCTCCCTGCCTATCCTTCTCTCTCCCTGCACACAAGGTTTAGCAAAGAATATGACATTGACACTGTTCCCTGCCTATCCTTCTCTCTCCCTGCACACAAGGTTTATCAAAGAATATGACACTGACACTCTCCCTGCCTATCCTTCTCTCTCCCTGCACACAAGGTTTAGCGAAGAATGTGACACTGACACTGTCCCCTGCCCATCCTTCTCTCTCCCTGCACAAGGTTTAGCAAAGAATATGACACTGACACTCTCCCTGCCTATCCTTCTCTCTCCCTACACACAAGTTTGAGGTACAAATAGCACTGACACTGTCCCTGCCTATGTAACTCTTTCCCTGCGCCGGAACACACTACACAAGGCCGCTGCGCTGGCGGCCTTTTATAGTGTGGGGCGTGTGCTAAACCCCCTGAGCTATAATTGGCCACAGGCAACCTGCCTGTGGCCAATTATGGCTCTCCTAGCTGCCGGCGCTGTGATTGGCCAAGCATGCGGGGTCACAGTGCATGCTTGGCCAATCACAGCGCCGGGATTGCACTGCGATGGTGCAGTGTATTGTGGGCCGTTCGCGTCACTCGAATTTGGCGCGAACGGCCCAAATCGTTCGATGTTCGCCGAACGGTTGAACAGCCGATGTTCGAGTCGAACTTATGTTCGACTCGAACACCGAGCTCATCCCTAATCATTAGCAGTAATCAGCATGGATTCATGAAGAATCGTTCTTGCCAAACCAATCTAGTAACCCTCTATGAGGAGGTGAGCTGCCATCTAGATAAAGGAAGGCCTGTAGACGTGGTGTATCTGGATTTTGCGAAAGCATCTGACACAGTTCCCCATAAACATTTTCTGTACAAATTGTTCGAAATTTAGACAAATTGAGGGGACTTTACCGGTACCAGAGAAGGAAAAACACTTTATAATAATACTAAATCTCTTTATTACAATTTTTTTTTGTTTAATTTACACACTTTGTATAAAAAGCAAGAAAATAGAGCTCTGATTAATACAACCACTTAAAGTGGTTGTAAACCCTAAGTTATGCCTACAGGTAAGCCTAGATTAAGGTGTTTGCTGAAAGGTATCGCGCATGCGCGCCGTAGACAACGGGGAAGGCGCAGCGAAAAGCCCTTTCATAAAACCGGCAACACCGGTTTTGACGGCTCCCATGCGCATGCGCGGAGTGACGTCTCCGCTGCTCCGGCCAATCACAGCGCTGGTGCGGCGATACCCGGAAGTAACCTTCCGGCGTGATGACTGCGGCCGGAGGGGACGGCTTTGGGGGCTTCGATCTAAGGTAAGTACTGCATAATGAGCTAGTATGCTAGTCATACTAACTATTTATGGCTTTGTCTTGCAGGTGGTTAGTTTTAAAAAAAATAATATTTATGGGTTTACAACCACTTTAATACATATCAAGTGAATCTCTATTACTATTTGGGTCAAGAGGTCGATGCGTTTCACTTATATGCTTCCTCAGGACCTTATTTCCTTGACTATAGGCAGAGATCCTGTTCAAAGAAGACAAAGAGAGGGAGACATCAGACATTATTCAGAAAAAAAATGATAATAGGCATAAGGTTATGCCTGAAATGAAAGAGAGAGGGAGTAGGAATGGCGCTGTCTATTTACCGTCTTGGTACCATACCAATAAAGGTGTGTACATAAAAGGATAAATATGCCAATTAAAATATAATTAAATATGCCAGTAATAATAAAGGTGATATAAGCTACTAAAATGCAATAAATGAAAATTGGTAGTGACAATGAACAATATTACATAAAAATTATAGTAATAAAGACATATCTGTGATAAATCCTTGATAGTAATAAACGTAATAATGTGATATATAAAATAAAGTCCGTGGTGACAAATTGCTGTGACTCAGAATGAAAATAAATAAATGATTCCAATAATTTCAGAAAAAAAATGATGATGCGGAACAAAAAAGAAAAGTTAATTTGCTTCATAAAATAAAGTAAAGTGCTGGTGCTGACAAAAAATATTTTTCTGGTGTGATCTTGGTGGTCACTGCAAACCGTGGTGCATCCGTGCTCTGATAGAAATGCTCACTCACAAGATAATTTTTACCCTCAAGGGGTATATGGCATCCACAGTGTTAGCCACTGTGAAGCTCTGTGGCACAAAACTCTATTCCTCTGTTCCTCAATGCTTGGTAATCCAGCTCCAATGTTACCCAGATGGAAGAAAGACAAAGGGGGATACTCCCAATAGTGTGATACCGCTTATGTACACAATCTTTATTCATAAAACCTATACAGGGTACTGACATTTTAGAAGTTTAAAAATAAGCGTTTAAGCATACAATGCTTTGCAGGGAAGTGGTGTTATGCTGTGCTTGCTGCTCAGAGAGAGCAGAAAGCACAGCATCACACCACTTCCCTGCAAAGCATTGTATGCTTAAACTCTTATTTCTAAACTTCTAAAATGTGAGTACCCTGTATATGTTTTATGAATAAAGATTGGGTGGCAAAAATATGAATGCAATCTACTCACTGGGGGGAGAACCTCTGGTGAAATCAAGGATAGAAAAGAACCTGGGGGTCCTAGTAGATGACAGGCTCAGCAATGACATGCAATGCTAATCTGCTGCTAACAAAGCAAACAGAATATTGGCATGCATTAAAAAGGGGATTAACTCAAGAGATAAAGCGATAAAGACTCTGGTCCGGCCGCACCTAGAGTATGCTGTCCAGTCCTCAGGAAGGATGTACTGGAAATGGAGCGAGTACAGAGAAGCTCAACAAATCTAAGAAAGGGACTGGAGGATATTAGTTATGAAGAAAGGTTGCGAAGAAAAGAGGTTTAACCTTAAACTGCGTAGAGGGTTCTTTACTGTAAGAGTGGCAAGGATGCGGAATTCCCTTCCACAGATGGTGGTTTCAGCGGGGAGCATCAATAGTTTCAAAAAACTATTAGATAAGCACCTGAACCACCACAACATACAGGGATATACAATGTAATACTGACATATAATCACACACATAGGTTGGACTTGTGTCTTTTTTTAACTTCACCTACTATGTAACAGTTTGTGTGGTCACTAGAGTTGGGCTGAACCCCACCCCCCCGGTTCGGTTTGCATCAGAACTCTTGAACATTGCAATAGTTCAGACCCGAACTTCCAACCCCATTGAAGTTTATGGGACCCAAACTTGAAAAATCAAAAGTGCCTATTTCGAAGACATGTATCAATGCAAATTCTTTTTAAAAGATAATTTTTAAAGGAGCAGTGATTTTATTGATGCGTAAAGATAAACAATAAATATGAAAAATACCTTTAAATATAGTGCCTGGGAGTCCCCTTAGTCTGACTGTAAAGTGGCACATCTGTACCGTGTATTGAACCTGCTGCAGAAAAACTGAAATTTATAAAGAAAAAAAATGACATTTAAATTGATTTTCCCTGCAAGCTTTCTTTATTTTGTAAACAACGGCTTGGGGATGAGGTCACAATTTAGTGCATGTGGAACACGATTTTTTGGATAAATTCTGGTGTGTCTTTGGCAGACTTTGGATGAAAATAACAAATTTTTCCACCACAGTGGGCAAGCCTTATGTGAAGAAGCCAAATTATAGTACACTCAGGCCAAGATTAACTTTTTTTTTTAGATAAAGTGCAGCTGGGGGAACATGACTGCCAATTTTTTGTTTATCAGTGTTCTCCCCTCTCTGTAGGCTTATGTTACTCCCTTCCTCTACCTCAGAACCAACATCAGAATCAAGTAATGTTTGTGCATCATCAAGAAGTGGCTGACATTGTTTTCAAATAATTCAGCTGACTCCTCCATGCATGATGCTGGGGCTATGACAGGAGTAGTTGTGGACAAGGAGGCAGAATAAGCCACTCTGGCAGCTGCGGTGGACTGCGCACTAGTCTCATTTTTGGGTGTTAGAGGATGAGGGGTATGAGGATGGTTTAGTAAGCCAGTCCACCACCTCCTCTGCATGCTGTGGCTGGATAACATGGGCAACATCACTAAACAGAGACAAATGTGCCCTGCCTGAGGATGGAACACTTCCACCTTTGCCTGTGGACATAGACGCTGCTGGCCCCCTCATAGTGGCATGGAAATGTCTGCCTCTCCTTGTTGGCCTCCCACACATGATGGGGGGGGGCTTATTACCCAAATTTTATAGAAACTGGGAAATGTGTGATTGGATGCACTTTGTTGAATGAAAAGTGGTGTTTGGTGCACTTTAAATTGAGGACTGATGCTGACAGAAATGTAGAATATATTAAAAAAATAAAAAAATACAACTGGGGGAACACCAGTGTCGCAGTCAGAAAAACTATGGCTGACTTTCTAAAAAATGGGGCAGGCAGGAGACAAAAAACAACAACGTATACAGCACTGTATACAGCACTAAATGTTATGTAATTGCTGTGTTAAACACTGCACTAGACTAACACATTACACGGACACACTACACTACACTATACTGACACATTACACTATACTGACACACTATACTAACACTACACTTACACTCTACACTCAGAGTCACAATAAGTGAACACACTAACTCGCTAGTAGCAAATTGAGCCCTGCTCTATCTATCTTCACTCCAACAACACACTGCAAAAGGTTCCCATGGGAAGAAACCTTTTAAAGTGTGAGGTGGAACTATGAGCACTGAGCCCTGATTGGACAAAGTCATCATCAGTTTGTCCAATCAGGGCTCTGACAGTGCCCTGTGCCCAATTAGGATCCTACAATGCACTGTACAGCGTGTGCTATCTATTTTTAATGTGAACCATCAAAAAAGATACTATGTATAAAGTGGACAGCACTATCAAAAATCTATACTCACACCCTATAAACTACAGTATATATCTTCTGTAAGCCATATATGTCAAAGTGCAAAGTGCTCTGTATGTGCACCATGCAGTACAGGAAATTCCTAAGCAAGTGAATACTAGACATGAGTCTTTAACCACTTCAGATCCGGGCCATTGTAGAATGACGGCCACAAGGTGGCTCTACATATTACGTCCTCGGGCCTGGGGGGGGGCACGCCCGTGCCCGACGCGTCACTCAGGTGCCAATGTGCGTGCCTGGCGGCCGCGATGTCCGCCTGGTACCCGCGATCGGCAGTCACAGAGCCAGGGACGTGGATTTCTGTGTGTAAACACAGAGATCCACGTCCTATCAGGTTGAGGAGACCGATGGTGTGTCCCTTGTACATAGGGACACCCATCGCTCACCTCCCCCAGTCAGTCCCCTTCCCCCACAGTAAGAATCACCTAGCAGGACACACATTTAACCCCTTGATCGCCCCCTAGTGTTAACCCCTTCCCTGCCAGTCACATTTATACAGTAATCAGTGCAGTTTTATAGCACAGTCGCAGCATTTGATGGCACAGTGTCAGCGTTTGATGGCACAGTGGCTGCAATTGATGGCACAGTGGCAGCAGTTGATGGGCACAGTGGCAGCAATTGATGGGCACTGTGGCAGCAATTGATGGGCACAGTGGCAGCAATTGATGGCACAGTGGCAGCATTTGATGGCACAGTGGCAGGATTTGATGGCACAGTGGCAGGATTTGATGTCACAGTCGCAGCATTTGATGTCACAGTCGCAGCATTTGATGGCACAGTGTCGGCAATTGATGGGCACAGTGTCAGCAATTCATGGGCACAGCGGCTGCAATTGATGATTTTTTTTTTCAATTTTTTTTAGTTTGTTTGCGCCCCCCAATTTTTTTTTAGCACCAGCCACCACTGGAGTAGTGTGTAGTGTGTGTTTAGTGTGTAGTGTAGTGTTTAGTGTGTAGTTTAGTGTGGTGTGTATTGTAGTGTGCAGTGTAGTGTGCAGTGCAGTATAGTGTGCAGTTTAGTGTGTAGTGTACTGGGCAGTTTTGTGTAGTGGGCAGTTTAGTGTGTAGTGTAGTGGACAGTGTAGAGTGTAGTGTAGTGGGCAGTTTAGTGTGTAGTGTAGTGGGCAGTTTTGTGTAGTGGGCAGTTTAGTGTGTAGTGTAGTGGACAGTGTAGAGTGTAGTGTAGTATAGTGATGTAGGAATCAGGTATGTCAGTGTAGTGGTCAGTGTAGGAATCAGGTAGGTCAGTGTAGGAATCAGGTAGGTCAGTGTAGTGGTCAGTGTAGAAATCAGGTAGGTCAGTACTATTGTAGGAAGAGAAGGGACTTGGGCAGTGCGAAAAGTCCGCAGGTTAGGGGGCGCAAATTTCTTGCCTTGCCCCGGGCGCAGACAACACACGCTACGCCACTGCTCTGAATGGTCTAAGGTTATCAGTGGTGTACCTCAAGGTTCAGTATTGGGACCCTTACTTTTTAAAGTGTAAGTTCACCTTTAAAGAAAAATCTGAAGCATTGAAGATGGGTCGTGGCTGGGTCTCCCAGCATGACAACAACCTGAAACACACAGCCAGAGCAACTAAGGAGTGGCTTCGTAAGAAGCATCTCAAGGTCCTGGAGTGGCCTAACCAATCTCCAGACCTGAATTCAATAGAAAATCTTTGGAGAGAGCTGAAAGTCAATATTGCCCAGCGACAGTCCCGAAACCTGAAGGATCTAAAGAAGCTCTGTATGGAGGAGTGGGCCAAAATCCCTGCTGCAGTGTGTACAAACCTGGTAAAGAACTACAGGAAACGTATGATCTCTGTAATTGCAAACAAAGGTTTCTGTACAAAATATTAAGTTCTGCTTTTCTGATGTATCAAATACTTATGTCATGCAATAAAATGAAAATTAAATTCTTAAAAATCATACAATGTGATTTTCTGGATTTTTGTTTTAGATTCTGTCTCACACAGTTGAAGAGTACCTATGATAAAAATTACAGACCTCTACATGCTTTGTAAGTAGGAAAACCTGCAAAATTGGCAGTGTAAATGATATTGGGTCTGGGATTAAAAGTACAATTTCAGTCTTTGCAGATGGCACTGAGTTATGCAGTGGAATACGGTCCTTACAGGATGTCTCCAATTTACAAGCTGACCTCAATGCACTGTTTTATTGGGCAACTATGTGGCAGATGAAGTTTAATGTTGATAAATGGTAAAGTAATGCACTTGGGGGCTAAGAATATGCATGCATCATACATACTAGGGGGAGTACAGCTGGAGGAATCCATAGTGGAGAAGGATCTGGGGGTTTTGGTAGATCATAGGCTTAATAATAGCATGCAATGCTAAGCTGGGGTTTCCAAAGCGAGCAAAGTCCTTTGTTGTATTAGGAGAGGTATGGACTCCAGGGAGAGAGATATCATTTTGCCCCTGTATGAATCAATAGTAAGACAACCAAACTGATAAGAGGCATGGAGGAGCTCAGCTATGAGGAAAGATTAGACCAACTGAATTTTTCTCTCTTGAGAAGAGGAGATTGGGGGCACTCT
The DNA here is from genome assembly GCA_029206835.1 of Rana muscosa. Classification (NCBI taxonomy): domain Eukaryota; kingdom Metazoa; phylum Chordata; class Amphibia; order Anura; family Ranidae; genus Rana; species Rana muscosa. Next base: position 61,072,386 of record CM055127.1, on the reverse strand, counting down.
TTACGTCTAGAGGAAAAAAGATTTAATCTCCAAATACAGAAAGGTTTCTTCACAGTAAGAGCTGTTAAAATGTGGAATAGACTCCCTCCAGAGGTGGTTCTGGCCAGCTCAGTAGATTGCTTTAAAAAGGCCTGGATTCTTTCCTTAATGTACATAATATATATGGGTACTGAAATTTATAGGTAAAGTTGATCCAGGGAAAATCCGATTGCCTCTCAGGGGGATTGGGAAGGAATATTTTCCCCTGCTGCAGCAAATTGTGTTCTAGGTGCCATGGAAAATCAATAGCGCCTGCATATGCGTTTTGCGATTGCAGTGTGATTTGAGATCATAGGCAGAATTTCAGTGGTTCTGCCCGAGATCCGAAAACCACAAGGGTGAATGCAGCATTATACAGACATCTTATATGCTTTTGGAATAGATCATGTGCCAGGGAAGGTTCCATTCGCTGGTGACACTGCCTGATATTTGGCGTGCAGTACTGTGGTCCACAAGCAGGTGTCTCCTGGCAGTCTGGAACTGCCAGGGGAGCTTTCCCCTGGTGGTGGTATTATGTGATCTTTGGGCCGCAGTACTGGTGTCAACCAGCGGGTGGTTCCTGGCAGTGTGGGGCCGACATCATCTCCTGCAATTAGGCATCACTTGAGTCTGATTGCAGGAGATATGTATAAATACCTGGCAGACAAACTCTTACTTTGCCTTGGTATCTCTTCTTGCGCCCTGATCCTGAACTTGAGAAGCTCTGTATTTGTACCTGATCCTGTTCCTGTCTGTTACCTGAACCCTGAGCCTTGTACCTGTACCCGTCCCTCCTGTGATCCATCTATCCTCTCCTTGTCCTATTCAAGACAGCTCCTCCCAACCTCCACCCACTAATTCAAGACAATTCTCAAACCTTCTAGACCAGGGGGAGGCAACGGAGGAGCTGTCAGGATGTGTCATCCAGCCCTGAACGTCCCTGAACCCTGACCCAGATTCCATGGCTCAGACTTGGCTCTGAGCCAAACTAGAATTTACCTACTCTAGTCTAAACTTTAACACACCTTAAGCCCCATACACACTATCAGATATTCTGCTGGTTTTTGTCATCAGATTTACCAAAACCATGTAGTAGAAGGGCCTGCCTGATTGCATACAAATTGAAACTCTTAAGGTTTGACCTCATATTATATGGTTTTGGTAAATCTTACACTATTTTTAGCACACACTAGACACACTGCTAGACTTATGACGACTAAAGACACACCCCACTGCGTGGGGTAAAGTCTCTTCAGCAACAGCTGTGGGATATAAAAACATTAATTAAGTTTCAGAACCAGGTGCTTGATGATGAGAAAGATACGTGGATCAAATTTTATGCTACTCAAAATGGTCAGAGTCTGTGAAATGCTGAGAACAAGTGGTGTCTATCCATTTTGTGCCCAGTTTTAGCACAACTGGCCATACTTCCCAAATAACATTCATTTGAAGGGACTGTTTCTCATTTGGAGCCAAATCTCTCTGTCCCTATCCCATGGTGGGTGTGCTGACGTCATCACTATCTCCTTCCGCCCGACATACGTTTCGTAGAAGGAGACGTCGTCACTGGGGCAACTGGAATCGTCTGCCGGGGCACCAGACGCTGTTTTTATTGAATGCTTGTAATCTTACTGTTCATCTGAGTATAAGTCTTTTTATAATAAACCTTTTTTTTAACAGATATGTTTTTATTTATCAACATAATACAGTAAAAGTAAAAAGGTACACATTACATTACATTATTCTACATAGCAAGAGTCACATAAGTGTATGTTTACAGGGGTTTAATAATCAAGCAAAACATTTGAGCTAAGATTCTAAGGCCCCTTTCACACTGGGGCGGGAGGTGCGCTGTGGGTATAGCGGCGCTATTTTTAGCGCCACTATACCTTCGTTTTTACCGCGGTATGCGGCCACTAGCGGGGTGAATTTAACCCCCGCTAGCGGACGAAAAAGGGTTAATACCGCCCGCAATGCGCCTCTGCAGAGGCGCATTGCGGGCGGTATTACCGCGGTCTCTCATTGCTTTCAATGGGCAGCAGCGGTAAAGGAGCGGTGACCACACCGCTCCTTCACCGCTGTAAAGATGCGGCTAGCAGGACTTTTGGAGCGGTCCTGCTAGCGCACCGCTTCAGTGTGAAAGCCTTTGGGCTTTCACACTGAAGACTGCAGGGCACGATTTTTTCAGGCGGTATAGCAGGGCTATTATTAGCGCTAAACCGCCTGAAAAACGTGTCAGTGTGAAAGGGGCCTAAGGCACTTATTATCAAGTATTTACAATAGGGTCATTTAGGTACATTAAAAGCAGGCAATCCATCAAGGGGAGGGGGGGGGATTCTTCAGGGAGGAGAAGGGAAAATAGGGAAATAGACAAATGGGGGGGCAGGGGAGGGGGGAATAATAAACCCTTTTTATTGATTAGTTGGCCAAACAGTGACTGCAGCCAATTAGCTGCAGTCAATCTTCAGGTATCCTGACAGCCATGGGTTTTGGCTGTTAGAATACAATAGCCAGCAGTGGGAGATTGGTCCATCTGTGCTGTTCAAGAATGGATGACTCAGGGATATTTCTTTGTGTGCATTGCCAGCTTTAGTGCATTGAACCGCTTATGCTGGAATTATGTTTTCCTGATTTTGACAGTGTCCACCATAGAATTATGTTAGTTTCAAGCTTCCTCAGACATCTATTTGTGTGTTTATCCTTTTTTTTGCAACTTTATAAAAACCTACACTTGCACATTTTTTTTATAGTGGAAGTCCAGACTTTTTTACATTTTAGACCCTTCCCATTCTACCACAAAAAAAAGTGTTTTCGTTACTTTCTGTCCCATCAATTCTAGTCGCTGTGACAAGATTAGGATCCACTTTGGGAAGGCAAAGGAATATCATGAGTGGGGGTAAAATCAACATGAGGAACAGAGACTCAAACCCTTCCAATATTTTTAGAATTATCTTTCGGATGGAGTTCCACTTTAAACTATAATATAGTGTTACATTTGTCACCTTGTATGGAAGTTGTGTAGAATACATTCATTTCATAGCCTAACAGAAAAAAAGTAGTTTGTAACAGTTAGAAAAATGGTTTTATTTTCATCATTAAACAACATCTGTTTATTACAGCAGTAACATCCATCTTACTCAGCCTTCGGCTAAATTTGTTATTTCACAGAATTTGTGTATTTATTCTCACCTGGGTTTTCAAATAAATATCAAGTAAATCACACAAATCATTTGCAGTTGTAAAAAAAAAAACAACTGCACTATACTAAATTTTATTTTGAGCTTATATTTTCTTTGAAACTCAGAAAGACAATAGGTTGCATACAGTATATCAAAGTGTCTATTATAAAAAAAAAAAGTCTGAATTTCCTTGCAGCAATCAGATTTAAACCTACACTGAAGGTTATTTGCTGCTGTAAGGGAATGCAGGTTTATTATCAACATGCCATATTTTTACACTTGTGACAGTTTTAAATACATTTTTTACACTTGCGAAAGCTAGTGCAGACATTCCAAGCTCCAGCTCACTGTTTGATCAAATGATCAGCAGGGTTGATCAATATAAATGTATTAATTTTTTTTATTTCGTGGTGACTGGATTCACACAGTTGCCTTGTAGTAACGCAAGTGTTAGGGCTCATTTACACTTGCTTTGGCTTCAACACACATTAACTTTACACTTGCTTCAAAACAAGGCTTCGGACAGGCTTTGTTAAAGCTCTCTGAACACTAGTCAATGCTCCTGTCACTAAATTAAAGGTTAACTTACAGTCCTGTTTACAACTTGCTTTTGCTTTGCTGTTCTTTGGCTTTGCCTCAAAAATTATACCCCATGTAACTTCAGTGGTGCTTCAAAGCGTCTTAAAAGTCTCCATAGAAGTCTATGGCAAAGCTCGCTTGAAGCCCCACCAAAGGCTCATCGAAGCTCCACCAAAGGCTCATCGAAGCTCCACCAAAGCCTCATCGAAGCTCCACCAAAGTCTCATTGAACCCTCATTGAAGCACCAAGCTAAAGCAAGGTGTAAACAGGAATGTAAACTAACCATTTAATTTATTGACAGGGGCTTTGACTGGCGTTCAGCAAGCGTGTCCGAAGACATATTTTGAAGCAAGTGTAAACTAGCCCTTACTGTAGCGTGTTGCAATGCACATAATGCACATTGCTGCTCTGCGGTGCCATTCATTCTAAATAGCCCCCTAATGCACCTGTGTTACATTGCACTACAACTCACTGTGATGCATCACCATGCATTGTGGTGCACTGCCTTGCTAAAATGAGGGCATGCTCCTATTTTGGAATTTTTAGGAAGCCCATTTAAATGAACAAGCTGCCTTAATACAATGCATATTAATGCACGTGCATTAGTGTACCCTTAAGACGCAAATCTCTCTTTTCCCACTTCACTTTTACTCTCTGTAAGTAATATTTGCATAAAAAGCATTTAATAGCCGAACCTGCTTTTTCTATAATTTAACTCATAAGGTCCGGTTCCCACCTTCATGTTTAAATGTGTGCGTTGTAAAGAAAAACAACGTATGTGTCATAAGAAGCAATGTTATTCAATGGGGCTGTTCAAATCTCTTCAGTGCATTGTGCTGTGGTTTAAAAAATTTGACATGTCTGATTTTCTATGCAATTTCATTCACTGTGATGCCCAATAGAATAATAATAAAAATGCATGTAAACACACTACACACAATAGATTTGATTTGAACCTGGTCTAAGACTATACAGTACTTGTACCCTTCTGTCTCTATGCACCCTTCTCTCCTTTCTGCCTCATGTTAATACAAAGTCAGATCCAGGGATGAAGCCATTCTCTTGTTTGACCTAATGAAACTGTTGACCAGATTTAATCATTATTGATGAATAATACTTCTCTGGCAATCAAAATGTTCTTCAAGCTAATAAATGTTCTTCTAGCTAATAAACACACCATAATATTATTTTCTTTCATGCTAAAGGTGGATAATACAAAAGAAATCTTGAGTAAGGAAGGAACAAGACCTCTGCTAACATTCAGTACCAGCCAAAACATTTATTTGTAGTGGCTGAAGTGGGTATGACTAGGACCTCCGTCTTTGTCCCCTCTGAGGCGATTTTCCATCTCTAGCTTTCCTGGCGACCACTGTCACTGGGGCAGTAAGTGACAGAAAATCCAAAATGTTACAATTTTCACTGAACAGGAGCAGAAAGAACTTCTACCTGTCCTGCTGACAACTATCTGATAACGATTTTAACTTTTCCCTACTCGAAACAAAATAAAAATAATTTTGGCTGGAGTTTCACTTTCAACATCTGGAAAAATACTTTTTCACCCACAATACCTCATTCTATGCAATCAGGTGTATTTTCTAGGATGAATAAAGCAGAATTTTGTCATAAAACTATCTAATCTTGCTAAAACTGCTCCCAACCCCTTCTAACACCTATACTAACTAACCTGTAGAAAAAAGATGCATATACTTACCTATTTTTCAGGCCACTCTGGTCCCGTCATGTGATCTCCCTGTGTCAGCCAGCGCCAGCTACAGGGGAGAGCAGAGAGCATTTTGACAATGGCTGGAATGCCTTAGTGTTGATGTCACCCATAGGCTTACTATGGGTCACCTGTTGTCTGTGGTCCCTCCGCTCCTCTAAAGCTGCTGCTAAGTGACAGAGGTCACGTGACCTGGACCAGAGCGGCCTGAGAATAGGTAAGTATATGCATCTTTTTGCTACAGGGTAGTTAGTATAGGGGATAGAAGTGGGGTGGGAGCAGTTTTAACATTAGATAATTTTATTATAGAATTCCACTTTAACCTCATACATGTTAAGATTCACTTGGACTATTTTAATATTATTTTTTACAGTAGTAGGTATAATATTTCATATACTGAGTGCTTTGCTGTAATGAACAGAAATCATGAAAAGGGGTAAATTATTTGGTTCAGATGGTTCCAGTAAAGGATGCTGTTAATGTTGTAGCATACAGAATTAAGATTTTTTTTTTGCTATTTTTAAAATTGATCTGGGCAGCTGTCATTTTTGCTTTGTTGGATTTAATTCAGAAAAATCTTTGGGGGCATGTAGTTGTTTTTAGCAATATTGGGCTTCTGGTGTGCTGCTGTACCTTTAAAGAGAAAAAGATTGCCTCCAATCAAACCTACTCTCATTGTATGCATTGCTATATACCAGTGGTTCTCAATCCATTAGTGCCGTGACCCCTTGATAAAATTTTCCAAGTTGTGGGGACCCCCAACACTAAAATTATTTTGGTAGCGTGGGTTGTCAGCACCCAAGGCAAGACAAGTAATTTGCGCCCCTAACCCACGGAAATTTAGCGCTCCCTGAGATCCTTCCACTCGTACAATATTAAAAACCCTTATGGTACATTTTAGGATGTACCACTCTTTCTCTTTGTTCTCCTTTCTTTCCCTTTTATCTCTCTCTATCCTAATTTCTTGTTTTTTTCCCCATCCCTCTCTATAGCCGTCTTTCTTGTTTTTTCTCCCTTTTTCTTTCTTCCTCCCCCTCTCTTCCTCTCCCTACCATGTATTCTCTATTTTTATTCCTTCTCTTACTCCTTGGTGGGGGGGAATGGGATGAGTGGCAGTGCCAGGGTAGCTCTGATCAGCCAACTTAGGTGCTCTTGATCAAGGTCATCTGCTGATCTGAGAACTGTAGTGGGGACTTTTAATGGCAACTATAATTACAGGTAGTGTTACCCACTGTGTCTCCGACTTTGTGGTGTCTCGTAGTAGTGACACCTATGCTGAAATCAGGAGATAGGGTCTCCTCCAGCCCCTCCTACCTCACAATCCTCACCAGTCAGCTGACCTTTAGTCTCTGCCCCCCAGCCATGCCATGAACTGAATGGGCGGCTGTGAAGAGGCTGAGTGGGTGGCCTGGGCTCCAGAAACAGTCCAGCTGGGTGGCCACAGGCTCCAGTAACAGCCCTGCTGGGCAGCCACAAAAAGGCTGGCAGAGCGGTGCGGGCTTCAGGAACAGCCCAAGATTTGGTGACCCCTGGCAAATCATCATTCGACCCCCAGGTTGAGAACCACTGCTATATACAGTATGTGGGTAAAGATATAAATGGTGCGCTTGTTCAAATAAACATTCAGTGTCAATATATGCAGTCTGTCAATCGTGGATTAGGAATGTCATACCCGATATCATGGAGCTATTAGTGTGGTGTCCAGCAGTCATCCCTTTTGGATAATTAAAGCTTTGTTTGATGTTTACGGTCAGCCCATGAGGTGAGCAGCCATTTCATCTATTGGTGGCGGTGGATGCAATATACCTTTCTAATCACTGGATATACCTTGGAATTATATTTTCTTCACTGGTTATGTTGGATATCACTATATGGACTTTATTTATTTTTCACCTGTAGCGCCCACCCCAATTCTGGGGCTTTATACTTAAATTTAAGGGTGGTCTGAGCTAGTAGTTGAGCTCAGACCTATTGATTGTGTACAAATTTGCTTCTGCCTGGGTGTGATGCTGCCTGGCAGTACAGTTCCCTGTGGCCTGTGGGTGGCACTGTCGCCTCAGGCACAGGTTGAACCACAGGTAGCATTGCAGCACCATTGAGTGTCCTCTCTCGGCAGTTGTGCGGTGGGCGTGGTCTACCCGCTGTGCATGCTGGGAGAGGGTAACTAAGGGGCAGACGCCATTGTTCAGGGGGCAGTTCGCACCTCCCTGCCCTCCAGGCCAGGGGCGCATGTGTGTGTACCAGACCCAGGCACCTTTAGCCTGAGGCTGCATCGCTGCAGGGAGGCCCGGCACCTTTAGCTGAGGCCTACACCCGAAGAGGAGTCCCAGGGTACCCAAGTGAGGGGTGACCCACTCTGAAGGAGAGGAAGCCAGGGGAGGATCGGTCCTAAGGGGATTAGTGAAGAAGTCACTGTCTCGGGAGAGGCCTGGTTGCCTATCAGAGGGAAGGATTCCAATCCATCAAAAGCCTTGTAATGTGCCCCATTGGCACCTGAGTTCTAGTTGTTACTAGGCCGGGAAGTTCGGGACTTGAAGATTCTGTGGCAGAGGATCTCCTGATCGTATCCCAGGGAAATCACAAGTAACTGTTTCGGCCTAGCAGCCGGAATGATGCATGGAACAAAAGTCTCTGCCACAGACTTGGTGAGAACAATATCAGTTGAACAATCCTCTGCCACAGGATATTAATAGCGAACACCGCAACACAGTACTAAAGTTCCTTTAAGCCATCCGGCAGTACTGTGAGGTAGATTGGTTAGGATGCATCCTCCAATTGATTCACCAGGCACTTCTTGGGATACCAGCATTGGGCTCGGTCCTCTCCAAGATGAGTCCTCCCCCGGATCTTTCAATTGCTCGGCTTCTTCCCGCAGGACAGACAGCACAGGACCACCTCTGAACCAGTAGGCCCCAGACAGCTTCTGGGCCTAATGGCAGTCACGTAGCCTCGGGCCAGCAGGTCCTGAGGCAGAAGAGGAGTTGTCACATACCTTAGGCCAGACAGGCCATGAGGTAAGAGAGCGAAAAGATGGCGTCTGCACCTTAAGTGTCCTCTCCCACAATGCACAGCGGGGGACCACTCCCACTGGGCTGCTTCTGGGGAAAAGGACACCCAATACACCTTAGCCTGCCGTCCCTCCATCACTGGCCGGTGGTGACAACGACACCTACAGGCAACAGTGTGGCACTGCACACGACACAGCCAAGGCTGGAGCAGAGGCTAATTTAGCCATAATATTAAATCTGAACTATATACAGAACAGATAACCCACTAAATTTACATGCGAGCACCTGGTCAACAGGAGCAGGGTGCTACATTTATAATTACAGTAGTCACAATGTATATGTTATATTCTTACAGTTTGATGATTATATATGTTTGATTGATCACTGTGCAAATATTGACACTGAATATTTATTTGAACAAGCGCACCATTTACATCTTTACCCATTTTTTGTTACTAGTGAGGGAGTTCACTATTTAATGGTAGCAGTTGTTTGATTCATTTATTACTAATTGTCACACATACAGTAGCAGCGCGCAAGTATTCTTTTAGTCACTTTATATACAGTAAGTCCCATAGTTAGGAGCTCGGATCTAGTAAGCCAAATGTGGATAGATCTTAGCATGCCCTGTTTTGGCTGGCTATCCTCCAGCTTTTGGTTCTAGAGTTAGATACCTCTGCCTAAAAGATTTATAAAAGTAAAACCAAGCACAAACATAGAAATACACACAGCAAAATTTGCATTAATTTTGTAGCATTCAGCTTTTGTTGGGTTGGACTCTGTCGGCTTCTGATATAAAAATCCACAGAATCCGCAAAGGAGAATTTCTTTGGGTTGTAGCCAAGTTCCCTCTGAGCCTTGTCTATTCGAAAAGTGTGCATGACTGCAATTTTCATTACCTGTGGAGAAAGGTCAGAGCCTAAATTTCATGTAGGGAGAAAATGGAGTCCTGCTCTTTTCAACTAAGTGTCACTTAAAGATGATGTAATCCCTCAAATATACCCAGTGAAGTGAACAGCCTCAGATGATACACAGAGATGAAACAAATCTCCCTAACATAAGTTTTGTCATGTATATCTGCTGTCTTCAGCTTGCTATATACTTTAGAAAATGCACATTGGGGGTTATTTACGAAAGGCAAATCCACTTTGCACTACAAGTGCAAACAACTGTACAAGTGCAAAGTGCACTTGAAATTGCACTGAAAGTACACTTGGAGGTGCAGTCGCTGTAAATCTGAGGGGAAGATCTGCTGATATTATCCAATCATGTGCAAGCTAAAATGCTGATTTTTATTTTCCTTGCATGTCCCCCTCGGATCTACAGTGACTGCACTTCCAAGTGCACTTTTAGTGCAATTTCAAGTGCACTTTGCACTTGAAGTTTGCACTTATAGTGCAAAGTGGATTTGCCTTTCGTAAATAACCCCCATTGTGTTCTAAATTTTTCTTCCTGTTTCAGAAGTGGGAGGGGAGTCTGGGCATACATTCTGTGTGAGCTGATTGGAGGAAAGGCATACCCCCCCTCCACAGGCAGAGGAATGAAGAAACTTGCAGATCTGTAATGCGAATAGACCAGCTCTCTGCTAATCTATCTCTATGCACCCACCCGACACAAATTTCCAGCTGCTTTTATCTTCTGTGTCAGAGAAGTTGTCAGAAGTTATCATGCTGATAACAAAGGAACAAAGTGGCAGAAAGACACAGGACTTAGAGCTTTGGAGAGAGATAAGTAAACACTACAGATATATGTACCCAGGTCAGATTTTATGAATGGTGTTCACATTCACTTTAAGCAAATTGCAAGCTTTAAAGAAGATCTGTCACTAGAAGCAGCAAGAGGAATGCAGGATGGGGGGGGGGGAGGCGAGTTGTGTACTTTTCTGCATTCCTCCTGCCATTGCTTGTCTCAGGAAAGTGTCACAGCTGAGACAAGCTGCAGCTATGAATCAACTGTCTCCTTCATAACTGTTGTTGGATTAGCCAGAGGAGAAGGGGAGGGGTGCAAGTCAGTACTCACATCTAGAGTTAGAAAGCACTTGGAAACCAGGCACAAAGTACTACATGTAATTTGTCTCAAGAAGGGACAGAAAAAAATTATAATTTTAGTGATAGATCTACTTTAAATGGGCCTATTGCCAAATATTAAACTCCCTGCCTTGCCTAATAGTGACAACAGGTAACAGCAGTCATCACTTACTGTAACTTTCACTTTGAGAGAAGTCGAGGACCTGTAAACAGCCTTGTTCCAGAATCCAGGGGGTTCACAGGACAAGGGAATTGATATGAAAACTAATATATGTATTCTTAGACACTACAAGGAGCCATTCTTCAGCAGTATTTTTACTTAGATACTTGTTAGTCCGGAACCATGTTGCTGTGAGCCATGGTTAGCCGTTTAAGCATCACCTGACTCAACAAAATGAATTTAAAAAAATCGACAGGTAGAATATGATTAGCCAAACAATGACTGCATCCTCTTAGACACAGCCACTGTTCGGCAGCACCTCTGTATTCAAGCCTGAATACAATTGCCAGCAATGGAGATCCCTCCATCCATGCTATTAACATGGATGGGAAATTGGATCATTTCCTGTGATTCAGTTCCTCAGGTTGATCAAGAGAAAATTGAGCCGTGCCTGGTCAGCTTTTCCCATCTATCCAAACTAAGTGCAAACTAAGATAGCAGAGAAGGAAATTGCTAAGTTGTGCATCACCACAGGGTGACACTGTGGATGCACCTAGTATAAATGCGCCAACGTCCCGATATTCAATGGGAGAATGTATATTTAAACTAAAGGTGGGCTTTAAACGGCACACAGATAGATATTGTAAAAATTCTAAGGGTTTTATTGTTGGTAGAAAAATATAATTGAATTTAGGTAAAAAGTACATTAATACAAGACACTGACATTATGTAACAGTTATCAATAGTTGATATAGGGTCCCATTTACAAGACTCGACACATCTCCCAGGAATTACATTGACATGTAAAATACACAAAGTAGAATGGAGTAATGTATAGCCAACAAACACAAATGAGGAGTTGGACGGTATGCACGAGAGATGGCTGGTCTTATTGATGGGTCCGGTAAATTCAAAGATAAAGATCTTGCTTTCGCTCGACTAGTTTCGCGTTCCAAAACGCTTCGTCGGGAGCATAATATTGAACAAGGCCGTGTTAAGTAGTGAAACCAGCCTAGGTATTTTTACCTGGCAATCCGTGTATCACAGGGTGCCAGTATTATATAAACACATTCGTGGTAAACAATCATGCGTGATTTAAGTAAAAAAGTAACTATGCACAGGCTACTGATAGGTAGGGAACGTGTCCACAGGAGAGGTTCCATCCAGGTCTACCAGCATATAATCCCTGTCAAGCTATAAGCTGGGTCAGTCTATCATTAGGGGTCACCCTAACAGATTACCATTGTGTGGCTCGAGCAAGTGCTCCTGACTGACACACTCCTCTACAGTATTGTCTGGCCTGTTATACCTGGATTTACGTTCCCTACCTATCAGTAGCCTGTGCATAGTTACTTTTTTACTTAAATCACGCATGATTGTTTACCACGAATGTGTTTATATAATACTGGCACCCTGTGATACACGGATTGCCAGGTAAAAATACCTAGGCTGGTTTCACTACTTAACACGGCCTTGTTCAATATTATGCTCCCGACGAAGCGTTTTGGAACGCGAAACTAGTCGAGCGAAAGCAAGATCTTTATCTTTGAATTTACCGGACCCATCAATAAGACCAGCCATCTCTCGTGCATACCGTCCAACTCCTCATTTGTGTTTGTTGGCTATACATTACTCCATTCTACTTTGTGTATTTTACATGTCAATGTAATTCCTGGGAGATGTGTCGAGTCTTGTAAATGGGACCCTATATCAACTATTGATAACTGTTACATAATGTCAGTGTCTTGTATTAATGTACTTTTTACCTAAATTCAATTATATTTTTCTACCAACAATAAAACCCTTAGAATTTTTACAATATCTATCTGTGTGCCGTTTAAAGTCCACCTTTAGTTTAAATATACATTCTCCCTAAGATAGCAGAGAAGTTCTAATAGGCTTGATGATGGGGCACTTTTTACATAAACCTTACCTCATTTCTGGTCAGCAGTGGGTTTATGTCTACAAACGGTCTCAGCATGAGGTGTGCATATTCCAGTATGAGAGCTATGAAACAAAGAAATGTATTTTTAAGTGATATGTGAGAACACAACAACTCCCCTCCACAATACAGTATGTTTCCAGAAAGGTCCCTTTGGACTGTTGTTAAGAGCACCAACGCTCTTAATGGGTCTCAAGGATAGCTGGCAGAAGAACATCTGGATGGACTGCCCCTCCTGTAATAACTGTTCTTCAAGCCCCCTTTGTTCCCCTGCCCCCTCCACTGCCATCCCCATTTTCTTTTGGACACTGCATACCCAGTTGGTCTAGTACTAGCATCGCCACCATAAATTTGCTATGGCAGTATAGTTCCAGCACTCGGTAGATTAACCTTTACTACTGCTTACTGCTGCACTTGAGGTGGTCTTGCTACTGTATATACTGATCTGAAAGCCAATTGTCATCTTATGCCTAGTCCTTACTGTTAATCAAGGATGAGCTCAGGCGTGTTCGCAACTTCAAGTGCCTGCGCCCACTAGGAAGCTGACACTCCACAGCGCTAATCACAGGCAGTGAGACATTTCCTGATCTGCGGCTGCACAGATCGGGAAATGTCTCACTACCTGTGATTAGCACTGGGGAGTGTCAGCTTCCTGGTGGGCTTGGGCACGTGGAGTTGCGAACACGCCTGAGCTCATCCTTACTGTTAATCAGTGGCGGCTGGTGCTCAAAATTTTTGGGGGGCGCAAACAAACTGAAAAAAAAAAATCAATTGCCGCCACTGTGCCCATTAAACGCAGCCACTGTGCCCAAACGCCACCAGTTTGCCCCCTCAAATACAGCCAGTTTGTTTCCATATACAGCCAGTTTGTCCCCATATACAGCCAGTGTGCCCCCATATATATATAACCAGTGTGCCCACATATATACAGCCAGTGTGCCCCCCATATACAGCCAGTGTGCCCCCATATACAGCCAGTGTGCTCCCATATACAACCAGTTTGTCCCCATATATAGCCAGTGTGCCCCCATATATACAGCCAGTGTGCCCCCATATACAGCCAGTGGGCCCCCATATATATAGCCAGTGTGCCCCCATATACAGCCAGTTTGTCCCCATATATATAGGCAGTGTGCCCCCATATACAGCCAGTTTGTCCCCATATATACAGCCAGTGTGCCCCCATATACAGCCAGTTTGTTCCCATATATATATATAGCCAGTGTGCCCCCATATACAGCCAGTTTGTCCCCATATACAGCCAGTTTGTCCCCATATATATAGCCAGTGTGCCCCCATATTCAGCCAGTTTGTCCCCCATATACAGCCAGTTCCCCCCAAATGCAGCCAGTTTGTCCCCCATATACAGCCAGTTCCCCCCAAATGCAGCCAGTTTGTCCCCCCATATACAGCCAGTTCCCCCCATATTCAGCCAGTTTGTCCCCCATATACAGCTAGTTCCCCCCAAATGCAGCCAGTTTGTCCCCCATATACAGCCAGTTCCCCCCATATTCAGCCAGTGTGTCCCCCATATACAGCCAGTACCCCCCAAATGCAGCCTGTTCCCCCCCCAGCCCTGCACTTACCTTCCTCGGTCCGCGCCGTCCTCGATGTGTTCTCCCGCCCTCGATGTCGCTTCAGCCAATCAGGTTACCAGTAACCAGATCCGGTGAACCTGATTGGCTGAAACCTCCACAGTCTTCTCCAAGGAACGCACCCCCGTGCGTACCTGGGAGGAGTTTTTGGAAGCCGAATACAGCGTGAGAGCTGTATTCGGAAAGCCTATCAGAGCCGCTGGCTCTGATAGACACTTCCAGAACACACCCACCGCCGGCCGCCGCTCTAATTCATATGGCCGGCGCTCACCAGGAGGCCGGCCATATGAATAGTGGGCAGCGCGGCAGCGGTGACAATACATAGATTCATGCAATGCATGAATCTGTGTATTGTCTTTCAGTGGCGGTGCGGGAGCGAGAGGGGGCGGCGCTCCGGCGCCCTCTATGGACGCACCGCCACTGCTGTTAATCACTTGGTATGCTAAATTGTGTTATTACCATTGACATTGTCTTCCTTTTACTGCTCAGCAACAATCAAATTTTTGCTCCGCCCCCTCTTTTGCCTGCTCTACCTCCCAGCCATGATTATCTTCCCGTGTGTAGAAGATTCCCTGAAGGGAAGCGCTGACAGTTCAATAGTTAATCGTCTGCTGCACCTGAAATCCCTGAATACCAGGAATAGAAAGTAATGCTACAGAAAAATATAAAAATATTAGCCTGGCTAATATTTAAAAATTTTCCTGTAGTGTTCACTGTGGGTTTTCCCTACTTTTTACACAGAGTCAGTGCACCTTCACAACATCAATAATTATTTTCCCCTTTGCCCCTCTAACCATGCTGAGACTAGGGCTGCAACTAACGATTATTGTCATAATTGATTAGTTGGCCGATTATTGTTTCGATTAATCGGTTAATAACCTTAAAAAAAGTGTGGCCATACAACGTCTTCCTTCAAAAAAAAATAATACATTTTTTAAACGTTCGTTCGATTTTCTAATCGTCAGTGGGGTCAAATCCACGTTTGTTTTCAACCACAGTGACGGGAAAATTTAGAGGCAATAGAAAACTTCTTGGTCAAAGGAATTTTCAGACCGTGTATGTGGTTTTCGTTCAGAAATTACATTCATTTTAAAACTGAATGTTAAAAGCAAGTGATAATTTCAACCAATATTCTTTCCTTCAGTGAATGTACAAAGAATTTTCGTATTAAGATAATATTAACAGTAGTGATTATTTGCTCTTTTTGTTCTATAAAGGGCTAATTTTCGTTTTTTTTAACCCATTATGTTACTGGCCGATTAATCGATTATGAAAATAGTAATCGATTAGTTGTCGATTAATCGATTAGTTGTTTCGGCCCTAGCTCAAACCCAGTCTACCTAATCACCCAACAGGTCATGATCAGATAACAATCTGCAAACTCAATTTCCTGTCAAAGATCAAAAGCCACTGCTTTCTTTCTTTCCATAATCTATAAACCTCTCATCGACACCCTGTCTTTAATTAACTCATTGTCTCCTTTCTGCTTCCCTCATCCATGATAATCTACTGTATGCCACTCTCCCAGGTAATTAATAAATTAATGGTCACCTCTAACTTTTCTTTTTTTTTTATTGGAAAAACCTCTAACTTTTCTACCTTTACCGTTGCTCCATGATTGACTGTCATCCCCCTCCACCCATTATATTCTACCTAATCTCTTCTTTCTTCCATCATGGTTCACAAACAGCTCCTGCACCGCCTCCCAAACTCCCCTGTTCTACATTCAGTTTATAGTCTATATTCTGTATGTTCAGTTCTAATGAGGCAGCACACTTGATGGAACATTACATACCCAGCGAAAATATTGTCTGACTCGCAAGTAATACAATTAACCAGTATGTCATAAATCATTCAGATGTCAAAATTATTCAGCCTAAATTCATGTTTAAGCATGCATTTGCTTTTCTATCAAAAATTGTCAGATTCTCTTTTGGGATGAGAATAAAACTCAGGGAAAGGCCCAGTATGGGACTGGATAGCTAAATTTCTGATCCAATCAGACACAGCCCTCTCAGACATTTAATGCAACCCTTCGACACAAAATTCTTGCCAACAATTAATAATACTAATTAACAATACTAATGATAACGCTAAAAGTAATATACATTAAAGTCTATCCTTGGCATTTGTTTTTCCCTAGATAAGCCGCCAGACCCTTGGCTTGATAACTGTAATCCAAGTTGTGAATGATAATACATACCTACAACATAAACCAAAGAACTAGGAAGAGGTATCCAAGGATCAGGAAAGCCAAGTTTTTCAAACTGCAAAAAAAAAGTAAAAATCAGGGTCAGTGCTCTGTAGTGTATATACATTCATGCTAGTGTTCAGATAATGCAAACTTCACTGTAGCAAATGCATTTTGGTGTGTTTCTGTTTTTGCATTTCTTCATCGTCATTGATTGTTTTTTACTTCTGAACCTGTACTGCCTGTTCTTGTTACAGTACCTCTAGGGTTTGTGTCTGTACATCTAGGAGCCTGGTTTGTACTGTCCATGAGCAACATTTCCTTGAATACACTGGTTAGTGGCCTTTTAGCTATGGTTGTTTGCATGTGTAATGGCAGATATGCGCACGTTTGTGTGTATTCCTTGGCATGTGTTTGTTGGCATGTGCGAAATAGTGTGAATTGGCATATGTCCCTGACGATGGGTGCACACAGAGGCCAAGGAGGGAATTTAAACTTGTGGTGGTTGGTACTCAATCTTCTTCCCAGCTACCTGATTCCCGAGTGTGCCTATTCCTTCCTTGCCCATTTTTGACCTGGACTGGCTGACTCTGCCTTTGTTGCAGATTCGGCTCCTTCCTGTTTAACTCTCACCTGCGTTAATCCTTGCTTGGGCACTGAATACTCTTGCTTGCTGTATGCTTCACCCTGTGCTTGGACATTGCCTGCCACCCGCCCTGACCTAAGCCTGAAACTCGACCAGTTACAGTGTTGCTGATTAGTCTCCACAATATAGCCATCTTTTCCTACAATGCCCTTGGTAGAGCTATTACATAGGCAGTGACCTAGTGACATCTTGCAGGAAAGTAACTGGGAGGCCACATGGGTCAATGGTCCATCACGTCTTGTGGGGTGCTCTGGTGAAGGCCAAGGTGCTGAATCCTCACCCCAGCTAGCCTGCATCACCTGCCAGGGGAAATCCTACATCAGGAATGTAAAGAAAAGATGCTGAGGAGGGGCTAATAAAACAAGCCTACTGCTTAGGCTAAGCACAGGTTGCTTTAAAGATACGGGGTAATCTATAGTTGAAAAACATGATTAGTGTTGCTATAACACCTAATCTGTAAAGTTGCACAATTATTCAATTCTTTATAATGCGCCTAAAGCTAAAATATTTATTTTAGGAAGATCAAGGCCCAAGGGCCTCAAAGGGAAAGTGTCTCCAAGCTATAACTTTTTATCCCTCCAGAAAAATGGTAATACAAGGTTGTGGAGGCGCTCGGCGTTTTGTTCTCTAACTAGAGAAACGTTTAAAACAACATAATGATGTTAACTAAAGAGTTTTTCAAGCATTTCTGTGGTCAAAAATAAAAAGCCAATGAAGAAGACAACCATAACTTAATTGTTAAAGAAATGTATGTACTGTGGCAGCTCTACCAGGGCCTCAACGGTTTATCTCTTCTATGCTGATAATGAGAGCATTAAAATGCCAACCAAAAATATCCTCACATATATTTAGGCCCATTTATTTAAAAGCATTTATGCATTTACTATACGCATTATTATAATATATAATTATACTTGTTTCCTTTAACTGAAATTATGCTATTTTGCCACTTTTTTTATTTCTTAATCATTTTTATTAACTATCAATTTTTGCCGTACGGTCCAGTTTTTGACAGTGCAAAATAGTACAAGGCTTTTTTTGGTGTGAGATACAGGCAGTAAACAAACATTTTGCTATACACAATGCCTATGTTTCTAACTACTTATGAGACTTGTTTAGTGCATGGATATCATGAAATTGTTGAGCAAATTGAAGAAAATTCCATCTGTGTTTATATTAAACTTGAAGTTCACCCAGTTTGTACCCACACATATGTCAATACTATGTTTGCATATGTGGGAAGATTATGACCTCTTCAGTACATGTACTTGTCCCATCAATCCTTGTTTGTTAGGGGTTCATGAGGAGTAGTCATGATGGATTGTGGATTACATGTGTGTTTCTTGAATAAATACTCTAATGCCATGTACACACGGCCGGTTTTCCTGTCGGAAAAAGTCAGATGAGAGCTTTTGGTCGGCTGTATGCTCCATCTGACTTTTTCCAATGGGAAAACAGACAAAAACAGCCGGCAAAAGATATGCCCCGTACACACGGCCGGTTTTCCCGTCGGAAAAAGCCAGATAAGAGCGTATGCTCCATCTGACTTTTTCCGACGGGAAAACAGCCAAAAACAGCCGGCAAAAGATAGAGAGCTGGTTTTCTTTTTTCCTGTCGGGATTCCCGATGGACTTTTTTCCTGTCGGAAATCCCGAACGTGTGTACGGGGCATAAAGGATGGACTGCAAAGGTGATTCAGTGAAAGTAGCTGTATAGTAAGGGTTAGGATTAGAAAGCTGCCTCCAGAAACTTGAAAAAAATAAAAAAAGGTAGGAGATTTTGGGCTGCTGTGAAATCTGGTGTATTGCTAGACACTGAGGCGATGGTCTGATTTACTGTACTTTCCACAAAAAAAGGGTTATGGTGCAGGCAAGGCCACCATATGCCTTCTGCTTGTTTGCATCGCCAGCATTTATTGGAAATAGTGGAAAAAAACGTTTGCATCATAGAATTTTGGTTCTGTACCATCTAGAATGTATTTTATATGCTGTTTCTTGTGTGGAGACATTTAGAGAACAGGTATGTGCATTTACAGTATATGAATGTTTTCTCAGGCTTCTTCTGTCGGTGAAAGATTTGGGTCCCTCTTCCATCCTTTGCATGCCAAGCCCGTATTTGGAGTTAAAGAAGAGAGCATGCTGGTGTATAGAGTTGAAATCGAGTGTCTCTGGGGCGTCTCTTGGAACATAATGTTTCCAGGGTCATGAATCTTCATGCAACATGTTTGCGGTTGGTGGGATTGGTTAGAAAATGTCTAATTTGCAAATATGACCACCAGGGGATCGGATCTGCTTTGGTGTCCTTTGCTATACTTGAAAAATTTGTAAGCTTACAGCTTACAGCAGAGCCATTGGCCTTTAAGAAAATGTGGTGACATTCCAGGTAAAAAAATCCAGATTTCGATGAAGGTGAATAAGAAGGCTGGTTGGGATGACACTGATGGAGATTTGCATGCTGCTTGAAATCTGTTAAGTGTGGTTACTGTAAGTTGATGGGTTAGAATTAGTTTGTCAATTTGTTTAAGTGCCACTCATGGGGCTCAGACTAGTGTTTGTGGTGTTATTTCTTTCTCTTTGCCTATCCAGTCCTTATGGGGCTCACGCACATTTCAATTCCAATCCCTGGCAACTTGAACATGCAAAATCAGGAATGACAGCAAGGGTAGAAGACTATTTGCGAAGATGTTTGCATATATTTTGATATCAGCATTAAAGTGCAGCTCTACCCAAAAGGGGAAGTTTCGGTTTAAGGTCTCCTCCCCCGCTCCTGTTTGTGAAATGGAGCTTTTGGGGAGGAGGCGGAAGTGGAAGTTCTCCTTCCCTCCTCCCTCCCAAAGTCTTCTGGGACATATTAAGGGTCCCAGAAGACTAGGGGACCATTCACGTTGCGCAGCGCTGTTCGCTAGCCGCAGCTATCACACCTGGGTGCTCATAGTAAATATGCCGGTGCCAGCAAGAGAGGACACAGGGAGAAAATTGCAGACGTTTGCACACCGCTGGATCATGGGACAGGTGAGTGGCTGTTTATTAAAAGTCAGCAGCTACAATTTTTGTAGCTGCGGACATTTAATTTTCACTTAAGAGGCTTTATGTAATGAGATTGTTCTGTAATTAGAACCCTGGCAGCTTTACCTGGTTTTGGTAAGACTGTGATATATGCCTCTAGGAAGTGTGAGGATGGCGGGGATTTATACAGGGCATTAAATATATTTAAAAGGTGAGGTGCTAATTGATGATCCTATTATTTATAATATAATACACAGGGAAGCCACCTGGACCTGTGCTTTTGCCAGGTTTCATATATTTGATCGCCAATTGCAATTCTTCCATTTCCAAAGGCCTATCAAAGTCCTAAGATAGATTAGTGATTATGCCTTTTATTACACATACCATTGGATGAAACCACTTGTGAAAGCTGACATGTTCCCCGTCATGGATAAAATATGCCTTTCCACTCTGAAACATAGTAATAAAAGTAATGTGGTTATTCAATAAAATGAAGTAAAATCACATCACGGGAAGACAAGGAATATCCAAATCTAAGGACAAAAAATTTCAGCGTTTCTCAGCTATTTCATGTGAACTATATAGTACCCCTACTCAGGGCTTTTTTTCAGAACGCGGGGGAAAGCAGTTCCGGCACCTCCTGGACTGACTGTATGTAATGACAAGGGTTGCTGGGGTGTGCTGCAGGATATTGATGCTCCCTGCTTGGGATCTATTTTTGAAGGGGGTCTATTGTTGCTGGGGAGGTCTATTGTTGCTGGTGGGGGACCTATTGTTGCTGGGGGGGACCTATTGTTGCTGGGGGGGTCAGTTGTTGCTGAAAGAGATCTACTGTTGGGGAGGCATCTATTGTTGATGGCAGCCAGAGAGTCTATTAATGCTGGTTGTGCAGAGATCTGTTGATGCTGCCGGGAGTCTATTGTTGCTGGTGGGAAAATTTTGTTGTGGGTGGTCCATTGTTGTTAGGGGGATCTATTGTTGCTGGCTGCAGGGGATCTATTTTACTGCTTTTCTTGATATCATTACCAAATTCCATACAAATTACTTAGCACCACAAAATGATACTTGGTCCTATATTGTCTAAAAGGGACGATACTGGGAGGTGGGTAGGGCCGGAGAAAAGGGGTGACTCGGAACGGGGTAGGTCCTGCACCTATTGTCTGAGAAAAAAAGCCCTGCCCCTACTTAAATGCAATGAATTAAAGATAAGGAGAAGAGGTGCCTGCAGTCCAAAATGGGAGAAAAGTCTATGGTGACTACACTGCCTTGCCATGCATACAGTGCAGTGAGTAGGCATTGTGACTCTGATAAGAAAGTGTGTTATTGGTAAACCAACTGTTTGTATTTGGTAAGGTATTTTGAGAGTTAAATATACAAATGCCAATAGATTCACAAAGATGGTGGAATTATAACTGGCAGGAAATTCTTCTGAGCTATTATAGTGGTGTTCTTATTCACACTGGTGGGCTATGCATGGCTAGCCTATATTATTTGATCCCCAAATTATTACAACGTTATCCTTCCCTATTTCCAGTGCCAAAATATAGATTTTGCATGTTTGTGTTCCAAAGGTAATATACATAGATTTTCAACTCACAGCAATATACCCTTTGCTGGCTGTCAGTGCTTCTGCGGCAAGTACATGAGCATCTACCAGATTATACAAGTGAATCCAATTTATTTTGGTATGTTCATTCCAAAACTTGAAACATAATAATCTCTTCTCAGCATTAGCCTACATTAACATAGAAAGAAAAGTACATTATTTTGTAATGCAAGCTTCAGGGAATTCTCAGCTCAGGCATAGAGTTACAGAAATAACAGAAACACCACATACTTATATTTACACAAATACAGAGGACATTAGGCCCGGTTCACACAGGGGCGGCACGACTTCGGGGGCGGCCTCGGCGGCGCGATCTCAAGACGACTTGAGACGCCCGCCGAGGCGATTTGCATAATGACTTCTGTATAGAAGTCAATGCAAGTCGCCCTGCGTCGCCCCCAAAAGTAGTACAGGAACCTTTTTCTAAGTCGGAGCGACTCAGGTCGCTCCTATTAGAACGGTTCCATAGCACAGACCGGGACGCGACTCCTCAGGCGACCGAGTCGCCTGAGGAGTCGCCCCTGTGTGAACCGGGCCTCAAGAACTCAAGCAGCAATTTAGGAAGACTAGATAAGGAGACAGAAATACAGATCAGCAGAACTTGTAAGTTATTTGTAAGAGAGTCCAGGCAATAAAGCAGTTATGTGAAATTAACACAGTTTGATCAGGGTTTTTAGTTTCTTTATATGTTATCTGCCAAGGAACAGAACTATGAGCTTTAGAAAGATGGAAGCTCAGTTATTGCCACAGTGGCACAAGAAAGCTCTATTTAGTAAACTTTACAATGTGTTACATTTCCATATGTAGCGGGTATATGCTTTCTATTTTTTTAATCTGGTGGGGAAAACTGTGATGTATGGTTCCCTGGGGCCCACCAGGTGGCACTGTCGCTTTGGGCCCGGGGTTGAGTCATCGTTGCGGTGGCGTACCTCTTTTGGTCTCTCTCAGCGGTTGTATGGTGGGGCGGGGAACCCGCCGTGCTTGCTGGGAGGGGGTATAAAGGGGGCGGCCATTTTTGGTGGGGGAAGTCGAGCCCGGGCACCTTCAGCCTGAGGGCGGTGGTTCGTGTCGGTCCCCTAGGCGGGTCTAGGCCTAGAGGACGTTTGGAGGTCGTGTTCCATCCCAGGCACCTTTAGCCTGGGGTGAGGTACTCGGAAGGAGGTCTGGAGCTCAGTGCCCACCACTGAGTTCCGCAAGGGAAGGAGGTCCTAGGGAACCCCGGGAGTGGGTACCCGAATCCAGAAAGCGTAATGACCGGTGGGAGATACTTACTTGAAGACCCGGTGCAGCATATTGCCAGTGACAGGTGAGCCTCCCATCGGAGACCGCCTGGAAGGAAATTCCCCCTCGCTTGGAGACCGCCTGGAAGGAAATTCCCCCTCGCTCGGAGACCGCAACCCACTTTCAGGGAGGAAAGTGGAGAGTTCATTGTGTCTGGGCCTACTCGCACACACACCTCCTTTTCTGTTCTGTTCTACAAGGGCGGTTGCGGTTCGGTGCGAATAGAAGACATGCGGTTCGGTGCGAATAGAAAAAATAGAATTGAATGCGTCCAGGTGCGATGTAGCGCAGCTATCTGCACATAACTGCAGGTAATCGCAGTGCACTGTGTCAGCTGCGGATAGCAGCGTGAACAAAAGAAAAAAACAACAGGAAGCACATCAAAATAAAAATGGTTGCTATGGGGATGACAATAATGGCCAACTGCAGCTAAACGCAGCTAATCGCAGTGTACAAATGCAGCTGATCGCTGTGCCTGGGGTCTTGAATTTCAAAAGAAAGAAACATGCTTTTGACTGCGGCAGAACAGCCGCCCGTGTGAAAGGGGCCTAAGGGTACTTTATGAGCTGAACAAGATAATTGCTGCTTTATGGAAATAACTTTTAATATGAAGCCTAATTTAACAAATGAGCAGAGCACATTTCACAGTTTTGCATTCTTCCAGCACTGCCTTCCTCTCTGTATTTGGTTCCTGGAGTCAGTCAATGTATAGAGTAATACAGAAGTACATAATGTTATAAATGATGACATACCACTAGCCTAGGCAAAAGTCTTCTTTCATCTGGTCCATAAATTCCAGGAGGTCGTAATACGCACGTCAGGAGTTTACTGCCACCTGTAGAAGCAGGTAAAATTCACTAATGTATAAAACTTCAGATTTGTGATTTTAAGTTATTTATGGTCCTCCTAGCAAATTATTTATTCTTAAGTTTTGGTTGCATACGGTTCAAGGTACACCATAGTACACACATACAGGGCACATATTTTGGACATGAAGGCAAATAAGGAATAACTATTGGTTGCACTAAAAAGCAAAGGTTCATACGTTAGTAAAAATAAAATGAAAAGTCCAATCTCCAAGTGTAATGCAAAAAAATAAAGTCTGCCACCCTCGTGTCGCCTTGGGCCTATGTTTAGGTGTAGGTAAATGCATGTGACAGAAGGTTATTGTAAAGATTTTAGAGTCATCATCAACATTCCCTATTTTTACTCCGTATACTGCGTGTGCATAACCAATTCACATTGGTGCCACCTGGCAAGAGTCTGAGTCTACCAGATTCTCATTGGGAGACAAGTTATGCCTTGTACACACGGTCGGATTTTCCGTCGGGATAAACTCAGATGGATTTTTCAGACGGAATTCCGTTCAAGCTGTCTTGCATACACACTGGCACACCAAATTCCGACCGTCAAGAACGCTGTGACGTACAACACTACGAGGAGCCGAGAAAAATGAAGTTTAATGCTTCCGAGTATGCGTCGACTTGATTCTGAGCATGCATTTTTTCTCCGTTGGAGTTCCATACAGACGAACGGAATTTCCGACGGAAAAAGTCCAATGGGGCATACACACGGTCGGAATATCCGATGAAAAAACTCTGTCTGACTTTTTTCAGCGGAAATTCCGACCGTGTGTACGAGGCATTATGCTTCCTGGTTCAGCTTCCCATTCTGTAACGGTTTCTTGTGAGAGCTGACCACGAATTGTTTCACTCAAGCTGATTTCTTACTGATACCATTGCCATAATATCACTGGCGTAGCGTCATGTGTACCTTGGGTCGCCATGGCAACCCGGCCCCTGCTTCAGGGGGGCCCACGCTGACTCCCTGTCACATCAGGTTTTATGCTATTGCAGACATCCCAAATCATTTGCGAGGTCCGTGAGCCTCCCGCATTTCGGATGCTGCTCCAGGACACCCACAAGCGCGTGCGATATCCCAGCTGCCTGGCCTAGCAACCAATGACGTCACGGCCGCATTCAAAGCTCCTCCTCCATGCCTAGTGCTCTGCACAGCAGCACCGCGTAACAACAAGGGAAGCATGCATTTTTCAGTGAGGAGGTGTGCTGCTGGGCGGGGTGCTGTGCCGTGCCCACACAAGACAAGGAACATTGTCTGGACAGATCCCTCCCCCAGACTCCTCCCCCAGCAGCTGAAGAGGTGCTCTCATTAGAGACTCACTCCATATTGAACATCCCAGAGGTGGAGCCTGCGAGGCTTTGTCGTGCAGTTTGATGGGGTGAGAGAGTGAGACTGACCTTGGAGATGATCACTCCCATGCCCAGCCCACCTTCTTCTGCTGGTGCACGTGTGAGCTGCAGTGTGAGAGCAAAATGGAGGTAAGTTCTGTGGCAGCAGGATCTCATGTAAATCATTTTCAGGATGTGACTCACTGCAGATCATTGCCATAACTCACTGCAGATCATTGACATAACTCACTGCAGATCATTGCCATAACTCACTGCTAGAAGTAAACAAGTCTACAAATGCCAGTATCTCTTTTTTTTTTATGCAGCACAGCAGTGAACTGAGAAATTGGGGTTTAAACTGCACTTCCCAATTACTCACAATCAGGATAGTGCTACTAGATTGAAAATCTGTTGTTAGATGAAAAACATGGTATCTCCTTTTTTTTTGTAGCACACCCCCGTAGGAGCTGATGGTTTAGATTTGGGCCTTGCACGTTATCTCACTGTTCGTTGTCTAGGGGATGAGAGTCTATAGAAACTTCAATGTCCACACAAGTTATGAATCCTTTTCGTCAGGCTTTATTTCCAAACAAACTTGCATAGGTAGAGGGATGGAGGGTTAGGGGAAGGTTCAGGCACACACAGCAGATCACTGGGGAAACTTCTCAGCTTCCAAAGTCACACTCACCACTCTCCTTCAAGTGGGTATTGCTCACCCGGATAGGCCCCTCTCACTTGACCTAGCAGCCGGGATGATGCACTTACAAATAAAGAAATAACAGTCTCTGCCACAGACCTTTAGAACGATTACGTTGAACTGTTCAACGATCCTCTGCCACAGGATTTTAGTACCCGAATATCCAGCCTTACAGTTTAAGAGCCTTTAAGCCCTCCCGGCATACTGTAAGGTAACATTAGCTATGGTGCATCCTCCAATAAGGTCACCAGGCCTTCCTCAAGATACCAGCCTTCCGCTTGGTCCTCCCCAGGACAGGTCCTCCCCTGGTTTCCTCCATTGAGTGGCTTCCTCCCACAGGACAGACAGCACAGGATCACCTTCAGGTGAAGAGAGCCCCGAAAAAATGGCGTCTGCCCCTTAAGTACCCTTCCCCAGCATGCTCAGCGGGGAGACCACTCCCACTGAGCTGTTCCCGGGGAAAAATACCCAATACACCTTGGCCTGCTTGTGTTCCAACATTGGCCTGGGGTGGTAACGCCACCTTCAGGCAAACAGTGGGAAGTCCTTCCAAACACAGCCATAGCCGGAACAGAGGCTGATTTAGCCGTGATCATTACAAAGTCAGAGAGTCCCGGAGCAGAGACAGCAAAAGAATGAGCGCAGGGATGGCATGACAAGTGGGACAGGCAGCAGCTTAGTTAGGCTGTGTTGCTTTAAGGAAAGGGGAGTGGTCTAGGGGCCGGGAGGAGGGTCAGCAGAAGTTTAGTGTGGGGAGGAAGTGACGATTTCAGCATTCCTCTAGGACGCACGAGGAAGAAGCTTGCTTGGAAGCCTCCTCTGCTGTTATGGCCGGGCTAATGGAGAAATTGAGGGCAGCACTATCAGAGCAGGGTGCCGAGTGGTTACAGGACCAGGTCGCAGTGGTCCTGGAGGAGCGGACGGCGGTACCCGCCGGGGGGGTAATACAGCGGCGCGCGCTAGGCGGTCCAGGCTGCCTGAGCGGTACAGCCCTGACGCCACCCCAGGTCCAGAGAGTTCCGTTCGGAGACCCAACAGGGGCCCTCCGGCTGCATCCCCGCGTCACACTCAGCCTGTGTCGGCGGGGGGGCCGGGAGGAATCCGCGCCGGGGACTGAGCTCGGCGGTGGGGGAGACGAGCGGCTCTCTTGCCTCCTCCCCCCCCGCATGTCGGAGATGCGGTGACATCGTGGCCGAGACTGCGAGGGAAGGTCGGAGCAGTCGTGCGGCCCAGCGCGGAGGACCCAGTCCACGGGGCGGTGGCCTTGAGGCGGTGGCGGCCAGGGGTCCGGTTGTGTCGGCGGGACGATCGGTGAGGGGTGCAGTGTCGACGAGTGTGAATGAAGGAGGTCGAGCGCATGACACCCGTGCCAGGGGGCGGACCTGGAGTCCATCGGTGGAGGTCGCGAGTGGGTCGGGCATGCCAGGATCGAGGGGACGGGACGCACAGCGCATGTGTCGGCAGAAGCGGGTGACGACAGGTCGGAGGGTGAGCTGTCCGGGTCGGATGGTGGCGAGGACTGGGGACATTACAATACGTGACTGACCGTTTCGGGGTCCCTTTGGCCCCTGAGAAGACTGAGGGTCCCACGTCGTCCATTGTATTCTTGGGCATAGTGCTGGATTCCTTGAAGATGGAATGTAGACTACCAGAGGATAAGTTGGAGGCTTTGAAGGCGGAAGTGCGGGGCGTCATCGGGCGGCGTAATATTCAGCTGCGTCAGATGCAGTCACTACTAGGTAAGTTGTGTTTTGCTTGCCGGATAATGCCGATTGGTAGGGTCTTTAGCCGCAGGCTGTCGGCTGCGACGGCTGGGGTGCGGGTTCCTTCTCATTTTGTGAGTCTGAATGGTGAGCTGTGGGAAGACTTGGAAGTGTGGCATGAATTCCTGGAATCTTTCAACGGACGGGCGCTGTGGATGGCCGGGCCCATTAGTAATTTCGATTTGGAATTGTTTACGGACGCGGCAGGCTCCACGGGGTATGGGGCGTTCTGTCAGGGCAAATGGAGCGCGTTTGAACTGCGACAACATGGGGTTAGTCCAGGTGGTGAATCGTGTGTCGGCTGCATTGCAGAACTTGTTCCTGCATTTGCACACCGTGTGCAGTTCGGAATATGAGTGTTACTTGTTCCGGGCAGCATTCGCGCTTGCTTTTTTTGGGGCCCTGAGGGTGGGAGAGCTGGTCAGTTCTTCCAGACAGGCGCAAAGGGGGTTTGTTGGTCCAAGACGTGGAGTGTTCAGAAGACTCGGTGGGGATTTGGGTGAGTAAGTCCAAAACGGACCAAGGGGGAAAGAGGGTGCGAATCATGTTGTTTCACATTCCTGATGCGTTAATCTGTCCTATACGGGCGGTGGAATCCTTTCGCTCCATGCGTCCTGGACTTGGGGGTTCTTTTTTGATGCATGAGGATGGGTCGGCACTGTCTAGGTTTCAATTTTTATAGCGGTGTTCAAAAAATGTTTGTTGGCGGCGGGGTATGATCCGAAGGGTTATGCCTCGCATTCCTTTCGTATTGGGGCAGCCACGGAGGCGGCAAGGGCGGGCCTGATGGCGGATGCAGTAAAGCGGATTGGGCGGTGGGAGTCCGACAGGTTTAGGCTTTACATTCGCCCACATCTGATGCATGAGTAAGGGATACTGGTTGGGGGCTATGTTCGGGCTGTGTGGTAAAAATGGTGGATGTATCAAAAAATGGTTTGTGTTATTTTCAATGTTTTTCAGGTGGTGAGCCCATATTGGTTTGGATTCTGGGTCACTCGTACGTGTTCTGGGGGGCAAGACGGGCCGATGTTCGGCCCAATGGAAGACAGTTGGGGATTCCTCTACGAGAAGCCCAGGTCCGATGGATTGGGGTGCCGGGCATGGTCTGGAGTGGGGTTATGCCAGAAATACAGAGGTTTGCATACCGTGATAGGGCGCCGGATATCCTGGTGCTGCATGCGGGGGGGAATGACATGGGGGCCAGGTCCATGCACCAGCTCATCCAGGATGTTAAATATGATGTTTTAAGGTTGCGCACTGCTTACCCGGGGATGATTGTCATTTGGTCTGATATGGTGGGCAGAACGGCGTGGCGTTGGGCCTGGTCAGTGGAAAAAGTCAACAAGGCCCGGGTAAAAGTCAATAAGGAAGTGGGGAGATTCTTTGTACGGAATGGCGGCCTTGTGGAGCGCCACCGAGAATTGGAGGTGGACACTTGGCGGTACCTAAGGGGTGACGGGGTCCACTTGAATTCCGTTGGCCTTGATCTTTGAGTCCTGGGGTTACAGGAGGGAATTCAGGGTGTGGAGGTGCGCGCAAGGGCAAGGCTTTACCCCTTGCAAGCTGTGGCGGTGTTTGGTTGCTGGAAAAGGAGGTAAAAGTGGAAGTTCTGGAAAAAAGGTGGTACCCATAGGTGGTATGGGGTTTATTGGGTACCTTCCGGTCAACAAGGGTTAACCAGGAAGGGGGAAAATGTTAGGGCACTGCGGACATGTGTACCGCCTCCGAGTCGGTGTCTTGCGACTGGAGGCCTAGGGGATATAGTTTGGTCCCAGTGTCCAAGTTGGAGTTGTGGTCTCTAAGACCACCAGGGTATTGGAAAATGTTAGATGTTATTTAAATGGTTATTTATTTTTATATATAAGAATTTGTTAAATAAATAGGCCGCAAGGCCAATTTTACTCCACAACCTTGTCAGTCGTTATTGGTAAGATGGGTATGTGGGGTGGGAGCAGAGATATGGAGGGTAAGGCAGTGCGGAAGATCGGTCCTTAACATGTCAAGAGAGTCCCGGAGCAGAGACAGCAAAAGAATGAGCGCAGGGACGGCATGACAAGTGGGACAGGCAGCAGCTTAGTTAGGCTGTGTTGCTTTAAGGAAAGGGGAGTGGTCTAGGGGCCGGGAGGAGGGTCAGCAGAAGTTTAGTGTGGGGAGGAAGTGACGATTTCAGCATTCCTCTAGGACGCACGAGGAAGAAGCTTCCCACCCACCCTCCCCAGGTGGTAAAAAGGGGGGGGGTGTGTGATAGTGGTGTAATTCAGTATGGTGGTGGCGGTGTTTGGTTGCTGGAAAAGGAGGTAAAAGTGGAAGTTCTGGAAAAAAGGTGGTACCCATAGGTGGTAGAAAAAAGGTGGTACCCATAGGTGGTATGTGGTTTATTGGGTACCTTCCGGTCAACAACGGTTAACCAGGAAGGGGGAAAATGTTAGGGCACTGCGGACATGTGTACCGCCTGCGAGTCGGTGTCTTGCGACTGGAGGCCTAGGGGATATAGTTTGCTCCCAGTGTCCAAGTTGGAGTTGTGGTCTCTAAGACCACCAGGGTATTGGAAAATGTTAAATGTTATTTAACCACTTAAGCCCCGGACCATTTCGGGCCATTAGGACCAGGCCTGTTTTTGGGATTCGGCACTGCGCTGCTTTAACTGTAAATTGTGCGGACATGCAATGTTGTACCCAAATGAAATTTGCGTCCTTTTCTTCCCACAAATAGAGCTTTCTTTTAATGGTATTTGATTGCCTCTGCGATTTTTATTTTTTGCGATATAAACAGAAAAAGACCGAAAATTTTGAAAAAAAATGATATTTTCTACTTTTTGTTATAAGAAAAATCGAATAAACTCAATTTTAGTCATACATTTAGGCCAAAATGTATTCAGCCACATGTCTTTAGTAAAAAAAATGTCAATAAGCGTATATTTATTGGTTTGCGCAAAAGTTATAGCGTTTACAAACTAGGGTACATTTTCTGAAATTTACACAGCTTTAAATTTATGACTGCCTATCTCATTTCTTGAGGTGCTAAAATGGCAGGGCAGTACAAAACCCCCCCAAATGACCCCATTTTGGAAAGTAGACACCCCAAGGAAATTGCTGAGAGGCATGTTGAGCCCATTGAATATTTTTTTTTTTTGTCCCAAGTGATTGAATAATGACAAAAAAAATAAAAAATTACAAAAAGTTGTCACTAAATGATATATTGCTCACACATGCCATGGTTATATGTGGAATTGCACCCCAAAATACATTCTGCTGCTTCTCCTGAGTACGGGGATACCACATGTGTGGGACTTTTTAGGAGCCTAGCCACGTACGGGACCCCGGAAACCAAGCACCGCCTTCAGGATTTCTAAGGGCGCAAATTTTTGATTTCACTCCTCACTACCTATCACAGTTTCGAAGGCCATAAAATGCCAAAATAGCACAAAACCCCCCCAAATGACCCCATTTTGGAAAGTAGACACCCCAAGCTATTTGCTGAGAGGCATGTTGAGTCCATGGAATATTTTATATTTTGCCACAGGTTGCGGGAATATGACAAACTTTTTTTTTTTGCACAAAGTTGTCACTAAATGATATATTGCTCACACATGCCATGGGCATATGTGAAATTACACCCCAAAATACATTCTGCTGCTTCTCCTGAGTACGGGGATACCACATGTGTGGGACTTTTTGGGAGCCTAGCCGCGTACGGGACCCCAAAAACCAAGCACCGCCTTCAAGGTTTCTAAGGGCATAAATTTTTGATTTCACTCCTCACTACCTATCACAGTTTTGAAGGCCATAAAATGCCAAGATGGCACAAAACCCCCCCAAATGACCCCATTTTGGAAAGTAGACACCCCAAGCTATTTGCTGAGAGGCATGTTGAGCCCATTGAATATTTTTTTTTTGTCCCAAATGATTGAATAATGACAAAAAGAAAAAAAAATGTACAAAAAGTTGTCACTAAATGATATATTGCTCACACATGCCATGGTTATATGTGAAATTACACCCCAAAATACATTCTGCTGCTTCTCCTGAGTACGGGGATACCACATGTGTGGGACTTTTTGGGAGCCTAGCCGCGTACGGGACCCCAAAAACCAAGCACCGCCTTCAAGGTTTCTAAGGGCATAAATTTTTGATTTCACTCCTCACTACCTATCACAGTTTTGAAGGCCATAAAATGTCAAAATAGCCCAAAACCCCCACAAATGACCCCATTTTGGAAAGTAGACACCCCAAGCTATTTGCTGAGAGGCATGGTGTCAGGGTCACCTGTGGCCAGGTGACAGATGCACACCGTAGGGGGACAGGAGTGCACCGCGAGGTAGTGAACCCTATGGCTGGCTTCTGTGGATAGGAAACTGGGTGGTTGTGGAAAGCGGGACCAGAGGAGCACAACCGGGATCCCAACGGAAGCGAGAGCCAAGATTCCCCAGGGCGCGGAGTCTAAGACCCAGCTGGTCTTCTCCAGGGCCTCTAGTGGTGAGGATGTTACGCTGCAGGCTGGGACCAGGTCGCGGCCCCTGGAGTTTCCTAGCTCACGCCCCGTAGGATAAGGGGAAGCAGCAGCACACGATAGAGAGAACCGAATAACAAGCCGAAGGTCAGGGGCCACAAGCAGACAAGGATAACGAAGAACGAGCCGAAGGTCAAGGGTCACGAGCAGACAGGGATGGTCGGGGACAAGCCAATAACGTAACAGAGAGACAGACGTAGCACACGGCAGGCAGGAACCCAAACACACAATGCCTAACAAACACGTTGATCAGCAAAGCAGGCTTGCAGTGCACAGGTTAATATAGTGTTCAGTGATAGGGCCTGGGGTGGAGTCAGGCTGGGAGGAGATTATAAAGGAAGCCAGGTGAAGGAGGTCTGGTCTCTAGATGAACACATGAGGAGGAAGGTAAGATGGCAGACAGACATTAATGCATATCCATGACAGTACCCTCCCTCTTACGAGGCCTCCCCCTTCCCCGCCTGGGCCCAGGTTTAGAGGGAAACTTCAGATGAAACTCCTTTAACAGACGAGGTGCAAAGACCTCAGATGCAGTGATCCAAGACCTCTCCTCAGGACCAAACCCTTTCCAATGAACGAGGTACTGAAGAACGCCTTTACAGAGTCGGGAGTCCAGAATTTGACTGATCTCGTACTCCTGATTATCCTCAGAGACAGGCGCCACGGTAGGAAGAGGACGAGAGAATTTATTGAGGACTAAAGGCTTTAGAAGAGCAACATGAAAGGAGTTAGTGATTTTAAGGCTCTTAGGAATCTGGAGTTTGAAACAAACCGGATTCAGTTTAGCAGTTACCGTGTATGGACCGATGAATCGTGGAGCAAACTTCAGAGAAGGAACTCGGAGCTTGATGTTCCTGGTAGAGAGCCAGACTTTGTCCCCTGGCTGAAGAGAAGGCGGTTTACGCCTGCGGCGGTCGGCAAAGCCTTTGAATTTTTCAGCAGCTGCCCGGAGGGAATCATGAACGTGACCCCAAACGGAATTGAGAGACTCCTGAACCGAAGCCAAAGCTGGAATGTCTGGAGAACAGATCATAGGAAGAGGAAGTTGAGGGTGTTTTCCATAAACTGTGAAAAAGGGTGTCTTCTGCGAACTGGTATTCACATGATTGTTATGGGAGAATTCTGCCCACGGGAGTAGAGAGGACCAATCGTCATGGTGAGAAGACACAAAGGTGCGAAGAAAGACCTCTAACTCCTGATTAACCCTCTCAGTCTGTCCATTGGATTGGGGATGGTAAGAAGAAGAAAAATCCAAGACAATATTGAGGGATTTGCAAAAGGCTCTCCAAAAACGAGACGTGAATTGGACTCCCCTGTCGGAAACAATATGAGAAGGGACCCCATGTAGGCGGAGAATTTCTCGAATGAAAATGGGAACCAAGGCAGGGGCAGAAGGAAGACCAGGAAGAGGAACAAAATGAGCCATCTTGGAGAATCGATCGATTACCACCCAAATGACTGTATTATTCTCAGACAGTGGGAGATCGGTGATAAAATCCATGGCAATATGGGCCCAGGGTTCCTTAGGAATAGGCAAGGGCATGAGGAGACCAGCAGGAGCTTGTGTGGAGGATTTGGACTGAGCACAGACATGACAAGCTTTAACGTAGTCTTTGACGTCTGAGCGGAGATTAGGCCACCAGTAGTGACGACTGATGAGTAGGAAGGATCGGAGGAATCCAGAATGCCCTGCCACCTTGGAATCATGTCCCCAACGAAGGATCTTAGCTCTTAGCCCAGTGGGGACAAAGGTCTTACCAGGCGGAATTTTAGACTTCAGGGTGGTAGAGTGGGCAACAATGCATGAGGTGGGAATGATCGGCTCAGGTTCAGGGGCGGACTCCTCGTCCAAAGTGTCAAATGACCTAGAGAGCGCATCAGCCCGACCGTTGCAGGAACCAGGTTTGTAGGTAATCGTGAAATTAAAACGGGCAAAGAAGAGACTCCACCTGGCCTGTCTAGGATTCAGACGTTTAGCATTCTGTAGATACTGTAAATTCTTGTGATCGGTAAAGATCGTTATGGAGTGAGGGGAACCCTCCAAGAGATGACGCCACTCCTCTAACGCCAATTTAATTGCGAGAAGTTCCCGATCACCGATGGCATAATTCCTCTCTGCCTGAGAATTTTTTTTGGAGAAGAACGCACATGGTTGGCGTCTCTTCTCAAAGATTTGAAGAAGCACAGCTCCCACCCCCATTGAGGAAGCGTCCACTTCAATAAAAAATGCATTCCCAGGATTTGGTCTCCTCAAGAGGGGGCCAGAAACAAAGGCCTGTTTCAGGTTGTGAAATGCAGAGACAGCTTCGGGAGGCCAGTCTCTGGCATTCACACCCTTCTTGGTCAAAGCGATAATAGGCGCGGCAATGGAAGAGTAATTCCTTATGAACTGCCTATAATAATTAGTGAAGCCAAGAAAGCGCTGTGTGGCCTTGAGGCTAGCAGGAAGAGGCCAGTTGGTGATAGCCAAGACCTTCCCAGGGTCCATACGAAGCCCCGAACATGAGACAAAGCACCCCAAAAACAGGACCTCAGAACATTCAAAGGAACATTTCTCCAGCTTGGCATAGAGATTGTTCTCTCTAAGACGTTGAAGTACAGTGCGGACATGGTTTCTGTGGACGAGCAGATTTTCAGAAAAGATCAGAATGTCATCCAGATAGATGACAACAAACTGGTACAGCAGATCTCTGAAGATTTCATTGACAAAGTTTTGAAACACGGCTGGAGCATTACACAGACCAAAAGGCATCACCAGATATTCGTAATGCCCGTCTCTAGTGTTAAATGCAGTCTTCCATTCGTCACCCTCCCGTATTCGAATGAGATTGTACGCGCCTCTGAGATCCAACTTGGTGAAAATGGAGGCACCCTTCAACCTATCGAATAGCTCAGATATTAAGGGTAAGGGGTATCGATTTTTAATAGTAACCGCATTTAAACCCCGATAATCGATGCAGGGTCTTAAGGTACCATCCTTTTTGGCAACGAAAAAGAACCCTGCCCCTGCAGGCGATGAGGATTTCCGGATGAACCCTCTCTCCAGATTCTCTGCTACATACTCCGACATGGCCTGGGTCTCTGGGATGGACAGAGGGTAGGTACGACCCCTGGGTAGAGTTGCTCCGGGGACAAGATCAATAGCACAGTCAAAAGACCTGTGGGGAGACACATCCCGGTAATCGCTGTATGCGGCGGGAAGATCAGAAGAAACAGAAGTGGCAGCAACCGGAAGACTCTCCTTGGGGGTCACCTTGAGAAGACACGACGAGAAACATGAGGAACCCCAGGCCAGGATCTGCCCAGAGACCCAGTCCACATGTGGAGAGTGGAGCTGTAGCCAAGGGAGGCCCAATACAACTGGGGTAGAGGCCTTGGGTAGAATAAGAAAGGATATCCACTCCTGGTGGAGAATCCCTACCGACATCCTAATGGGTAGCGTCTGGAAGCGAATAGGGCCCCCTGGGAGAACAGTGCCATCAATTGCCGAGACTACCAATGGGGTAGTGAGAGGTGAAAGGGTAAGCTTCATAGAAGAAGCAGTTCTCCAATCCATGAAATTGCCGGCAGCCCCGGAATCCAGGTATGCAAGGGTTGACTGAGGAGAAGTGCCTACATGAAGGGACACCGGCAAGAGCAGGCGAGAAGGTGATGTTTCTGGGTCCAATACTCCACCTTCCAAATGTATTAGACCCGAGCGTTTCCCGGACGAAGCGAGCAGGAGTCACGAAAATGACCCTTGCCCCCACAATAGAGGCACAAGCCCAGAGTTCTGCGCCTAGCACGTTCTTCGGGGGTTAGTCTGGTCCGGCCCAGCTGCATAGGTTCTTCAGCAGGTAGAGGATGCTCCACGGAATGAAGGGAGGGGAGCTCAGACTGGCTAGGACCCAGAGAGTGCTGGCGTCTTTTTTCTAAGGACCTCTCTTGAAAACGAATGTCGATCTGGTTGCATAATGAAATTACATCGTCCAGACCGACGGGAATGGCTCTTCCCGCTAATTCGTCTTTCACTCGGTCAGAGAGGCCATGTAAAAAGGTAGCGACCAGGGCCTCATTATTCCAGCTCAATTCAGCTGTGTGGATACGGAACTGAAGAGCATATTGCCCCACTGAACTAGATTCTTGGCGAAGACGTAAGACAGCACTAGCCGCTGAAGAAGCCCGAGCCGGCTCTTCGAAGATATTACGAAAGAGCTTCAAGAATTCGGACAGACTGGAAACCACCGGATCGTTCCTCTCCCACAGGGGGGCAGCCCAGGCCAAAGCTTCACCGGAGAGGAGGGAAATGATATAGGCTACCTTAGCCCGGTCAGATAGGAAGCTTTGAGGCTGAAGCTCAAAATGAATAGTGCATTGGCTGAGAAACCCCCTGCAGGCCTTGGAGTCCCCAGAAAAACGGAACGGAGCTGGCAATCTTAGTGAGTGTGAGGCTGCGACTGGTGCGATAGGTACAGCCGCTGGTTGTACTTGGGGTTGCGGATTCGGGGTTCCCAAGGAGACCTGAAGCTGCTCGAATCGAGAAGCCAGATCCTGGAGGAATCGCATCACCTGGGTCTGATTTGATTCCTGGGTCTCAAGTCTGCGAACTATGCCCTGCAATGGATCATCCGCGGGAAGCGGGATGTCAGCCGGGTTCATGGCTGATCAAACTGTCAGGGTCACCTGTGGCCAGGTGACAGATGCACACCGTAGGGGGACAGGAGTGCACCGCGAGGTAGTGAACCCTATGGCTGGCTTCTGTGGATAGGAAACTGGGTGGTTGTGGAAAGCGGGACCAGAGGAGCACAACCGGGATCCCAACGGAAGCGAGAGCCAAGATTCCCCAGGGCGCGGAGTCTAAGACCCAGCTGGTCTTCTCCAGGGCCTCTAGTGGTGAGGATGTTACGCTGCAGGCTGGGACCAGGTCGCGGCCCCTGGAGTTTCCTAGCTCACGCCCCGTAGGATAAGGGGAAGCAGCAGCACACGATAGAGAGAACCGAATAACAAGCCGAAGGTCAGGGGCCACAAGCAGACAAGGATAACGAAGAACGAGCCGAAGGTCAAGGGTCACGAGCAGACAGGGATGGTCGGGGACAAGCCAATAACGTAACAGAGAGACAGACGTAGCACACGGCAGGCAGGAACCCAAACACACAATGCCTAACAAACACGTTGATCAGCAAAGCAGGCTTGCAGTGCACAGGTTAATATAGTGTTCAGTGATAGGGCCTGGGGTGGAGTCAGGCTGGGAGGAGATTATAAAGGAAGCCAGGTGAAGGAGGTCTGGTCTCTAGATGAACACATGAGGAGGAAGGTAAGATGGCAGACAGACATTAATGCATATCCATGACACATGGTGAGTATTTTACAGCTCTCATTTGTTTTTGAAAATTAAGAGACATTTTTTTTTCTTTTTTTTTTTTTCTTTTTTTACATTTTCAAAACTTTGTGACAAAAAGCGAGATCTGCAAAATACTCAACATACCTCTCAGCAAATAGCTTGGGGTGTCTACTTTCCAAAATGGGGTCATTTGGGGGGGTTTTGTGCCATCTGGGCATTCCATGGCCTCCGAAACTGTGATAGGCAGTGAGGAGTGAAATCAAAAATTTACACCCATAGAAATCCTGAAGGCGGTGCTTGGTTTTTGGGGTCCCGTACGCGACTAGGCTCCCAAAAAGTCCCACACATGTGGTATCCTCGTACTCAGGAGAAGCAACAGAATGTATTTTGGGGTGTAATTCCACATATGCCAATGGCATGTTTGAGCAATATATAATTTAGTGACAATTTTTTGTACATTTTTTTTTTTTTGGTCATTATTCAATCACTTGGGACAAAAAAAAAAATATTCAATGGGCTCAACATGCCTCTCAGCAAATAGCTTGAGGTGTCTACTTTACAAAATGGGGTCATTTGGGGGGGGTTTTGAACTGTCCTGGCATTTTATGCACAACATTAGGAAGCTTATGTCACACATCATCCACTCTTCTAACCACTTGAAGACAAAGCCCTTTCTGACACTTTTTGTTTACATGAAAAAAAATTTTTTTTTGCAAGAAAATTATGTTGAACCCCCGCACTAAAAAACACTATATTGCCCAAATGTTTGATGAAATAAAAAAGATGATCATAGGCCGAGTACATGGATACCAAACACGACATGCTTTAAAATTGCGCACAAACGCGCAGCGGCGACAAACTACATTCATTTTTAAAAGCATTTAAAAGCCTTTACAGGTTACCACGTTAGATTTACAGAGGAGGTCTACTGCTAAAATGACTGCCCTCGATCTGACCTTCGCGGTGATACTTCACATGCATGATGCAATTGCTGTTTACATATGACGCTAGACCGACGCTTGCGTTCGCCTTTGCGCAAGAGCAGGGGGGGACAGCGGTGCTTTTTTTTTTTTTTTTTTTTTTTAAACTGTGCCTTCCATATTTTATTTTTTTACCATTTTTATCGTTATCTCAGGGAATGTAAATATCCCCTATGATAGCAATAAGTAGTGACAGGTACTCTTTTTTTGAAAAAAATTGGGGGGTTAGACCCTAGATCTTTCCTCTGCCCTCAAAGCATCTGACCACACCAAGATCGGTGTGATAAAATGCTTTCCCAATTTCCCAATGGCGCTTTTTATATCCGGGGGGGGGGGGACATTCCCTCCCACTGCTTGTAAAAGCAGTCTAGAGGCTAATTATCTGCTAGAATTGCTTTTACATGAAAGCCGGCTGCTGGCTGAAAAGAATGATACCAAGATGATACCTAAACCCGCAGGCATCATTCTGGTATAAACATTCAAAGTCCAGCAACATACCAGTACGTTGCTGGTCCTTGTTGGACATGTATTGTAATCTTTTTTTTCATACAGCCTATTGGCTGAACGAAAAAAAGAGATTGATTGGTGGGTATGCCCACCATTAGAATACCTCCCTTCATCCACCCACTTCTAATGATGGGCATATATGCCGAAGCATGGGGGCATCCTCCCGCAAAAAAGTTATGCCGCGTACACACGGTCAAGCCTTTGTCGGAATTTCGACCGTATGTACGCGGCATAAAAGGTTATGCCGCGTACACACGGTCGGACTTTTCCACGGGCAAGCCTCCGTTGGAATTTCGACCGTATATACGCGGCATTAGGAGCAAAATCGCTCCTCCGCCCCTGCTGCCCCCATGCTTCGGCATATATGCTCTTTTTTTTAACTGTGGTGGTGAAATCACCTCCTACAGCGTTGGAGTCACGGCTGTCAAGATAAATAGATCCGCGCTGCAACTGAATGGCGTACCTGCTAAGCAAATGGTGGTTAACATTAAAACAAAGTAACATTACAGTACAACAGTAAGACCTTACCATGCCATACCTGCAAAGCAAATACCAAAACAAAACCTAGTAAAAAATAAAAAAATGTTTTAACGCAACCTGTGCCTAAAATATATATATGCCGAAGCATGGGGGCATCCTCCCGCAAAAAAGTTATGCCGCGTACACACGGTCGGAATTTTCCACGGGCAGGCCTCCGTCGGAATTTCGACCGTATGTACGCGGCATTAGGAGCAAAATCGCTCCTCCGCCCCTGCTGCCCCCATGCTTCGGCATATATGCTCTTTTTTT
This sequence comes from Rana muscosa, assembly GCA_029206835.1. Classification (NCBI taxonomy): domain Eukaryota; kingdom Metazoa; phylum Chordata; class Amphibia; order Anura; family Ranidae; genus Rana; species Rana muscosa. Next base: position 61,032,674 of record CM055127.1, on the reverse strand, counting down.
TAACTGTGGTGGTGAAATCACCTCCTACAGCACTGGAGTCACGGCTTTATGTATCGTGGGAGCAAACGCTGTTGCTGTCAAGATAAATAATTCCGCGCTGCAGTTGAATGGCGCACCTGAAAACAAAAAATTACATACCTGAAAAGCAAGCATGATAAAACATTGCAGAATAGAATACAGTAAAAAAGAGCAGAACAATAGAGAGAAAATAGAGAGAGAGAGAAAACAATAAAACGACAACTATTTTTGGTTTTTTTATTTTATATTTTTTTTGTGTTTTGTTTTTTACGTTTTTTTTTTCTTTTTTACACTTTTTTTTGTAACTTTACAACTGTAATGGTTCGGGTCTCTCAAAATGTAATGGCATCTTGGGAGACCCTGTGTAAGTGTGTCCTTGTCTGTGAAATGCTGTACCCTACGCTAAAACTTCACTTTTGAGTGGTAGCGTTCAAAACATTCACCTTGGACTGGTTGATATTGATGGTTGCTATGGACTGGTTGCTATGGACGGTTGCTATGGACAGTTGCTATGGACGGTTGCTACGGATTGGTTGTTATGGACGGTTGCTATGGATTGGTTGCCATGGACAGTTGCTATGGACTGGATGCTATGGATAGTTGCTATTGATGGTTGCTATGGACGGTTGCTATGGACTGGTTGCAATGGATGGTTGCTATGGACAGTTGCTATAGACTGGTTGCTATGGATGGTTGCTATGGACGGTTGCTATGGACTGGTTGCTATGGACGTTTGCTATGGACTGGTTGATATGGATCAGGCCTGTCTCTGCGAACGCTGCAGTTATGTGTGTTGTGTTTGGTAAGTGACAGTGATCGATCGATACTGCACTTGGGTGGGCTGGGCTGGGCTGGGCGGAGGGGCTAAACGCAGGCGCTAGCAGGTATCTGGGCTGATCCCGCTAACACTGCGTTTTTGGGAACCCTAAACCGCTGGGGATGCTAGTATAGATCTGATCAGATACTATACCACTAAGGGGGGTGTATGCTTTGCGCGTGGGTGTTAGCTTACTGGCACTAACCTAACACTGCCTGGGGCGACGCAGACCCTCTCTGGCGCTAAAACCTAATTGATCTCACCCGCCGGGCGATCAGGGGGGTTAAACCTTTATTGGGTTATATACGGCGGGTGCCCTGATGCTATAAAAAGCAGCGGGTGCCCTGATGCTATAAAAAGCAAACTAATCAACCAGCGTCACCCGTAACCTTTATATGGTGATCACTGGTGAAAGGGTTAACTAGGGGCAATCAGGGGGTTAAAACCTTTATTAGGTTAAATATGGGGGTACCTGACACTATATAAAAACCTGACGGGTAACCTAAATAACTAAATAACTTACTGGCTAACCAGTGACGCTTATACGGCGATCACTGGTGAAAGGGTTAACTCTAGGGGCAATCAGGGGGTTAAAATAATATATGGGGGTACCTGACACTAATAAAAACCTGCGGCGAACCTAAAAAAAAATAACTGCCTATCTAAAACACCAGCGACACGAATACAGCGATCGGAAAAACAATCGCTTAGTGACGCTGAAGTTAGGGGGTGAAAGGGTTACCTGGGGGGTGATCAAGGGGTTAAACCTTTATTAGGGGGGGGGGGGTTAGGGGGCTACCCTGGACCTAAAGGGGCCTAATCCTAACTGCCCTGCAACTTTTTACAATCACAGATGACACTAAATGCAGTGATCAGTAAAATAAATGATCACTGCAATCAGTGACACTGTGATTGGGGGCTTTGGGGTGACCTGGGGGGTGATCTGGGGGTGACTGGGGGGTGATTTGTGTGCCTATGTGTACCTACGTGTCAGTGGACTGTTGGTGCACTAACCTGCTTCTTCTGTCCTCGGCGCCGGGAACGAAAAGACTGCAGCGAGGGAGATGACATCACTTTCTCCAGCCTGTATTTACATTTCAGGCAGGAGGAAGCAATTTCATTCGCCGGGAGCGATCGCGAGGGGGGGGGGGCGGAATCGAGCGGCCGCCCCCTCATGCCTGATCGCTCCCGAACACTTAACGGCCGCTCACTGCAGTGAAGGGGGGTCCGGATGGACTGCCTGTCTGTGCCATTCTGCTGACGTAAATCGGCGGTGGGCGGTCGTTAAGTGGTTAAATGGTTATTTATTTTTATATATAAGAATTTGTTAAATAAAAAATATTTATTTACATTTATGTAGCAATGTCCTGACTGTGAGAAATTGAAATTGGGCTTATCAAGGATTCACTGTCCCATCTTCTTTTATTTTATTTATTTTTTCGAAAAAAATAGTCAAAAAATTTATACAATAACATGGTCAGGTGTTTTTAAGCTGTAAAAAACACTCAAAAACACGGCTGTAAAAACGTCCGTGGGCATGAGGCCTTAGGAGCTGAAGATACTGCAAGAAAGTTCATCAAGAGGTCAGATGCAGGAGGGAGTTTGAGCATTATAAAGTCCAGGACTGGACACTGACATGGCTGGGGGTCTTCTATACATTGAGGGGGACTGAGATTTCTCTGAACTCCCTCTGTACTGGGAACATCCCATATGTGTGGAAGTGACAGGAACCTAGCATGGGGGAGGGGTGAGTCCTGGACATGCTGGGACTTGTAGTGACTGCGTGGCTATCCCTAGTTCAGTGCTGCAAGAGGTTCAGATGAATAACAAATATATGACATAAAAATCAATAGTACCATACTTGATATTACAACTAAAATCACCAGTGCTGCACATAATTAAAAATGTGCAAACAAAGCGGAATAAATAGATAAAAAGGAACAATTCCATAGATCAAATTCATCAATAAAGTTCAAGTGAATGTGCAAATAACTAATAAATATATGACATAAAAATCAATAGTACCCTACTGGATATTGCAACCAAAAGCCCCAGTGCTGTAAAAAAACCAAAGGTCTTGATGTGAGGTGATGAGCTGTTAGGACACACGGAGTGATAACACCATCATTTCTTCATATATGTACGTCTATCACCACTGGGATCTGTTTGATTTATTTATTTACTTGGACACATTGATGTGGGATGTGAAACACAAAAAGGACACTTTATTGATGAACTTTATTATCCTATGTAATTTATTTGGTTTACCTATTCGCCATATTTGCACATATTTTGATTTCTTACAGCACTGGTGCATTTGGTTGCAATACCCAGCAGGGTCATCTTATTTGGATATCGCTAATAAACTTTATCTGCATGTGGAATTATCTTGCTTTGTTTGCACAATTTTTTTTAATATTTGCAGCACTGGTGCTATTGGTTGCAATATCCAGTAGGGTACTATTGATTTTTATGTCTTATTTATTTGTTATTTGCACATTCAATTGAACTTCATTGATGAATTTGATCTGTATATATGGTATTTTTCCTTTTTATCTATTTATTTTGCTTTGTTTGCACATTTTTCATTATGTGCAGCACTGGTGTTTTTAGTTGTAATATCCAGTAGAGTATTAATGATCTCTGTTATTGATGTTCCTTACATTATTTGCTTATTTGTACATCAATCTGAACCTCTTGCAGCACTGCGGTTTTGATTTAGTACCCAATAAGTTTTTTTGTGTTATGTATTTTTACACTTTGTTTTATTGAATTAGGGATAGCACCACACTTTTTATTTTTACTAAGTGTGGGGACACATTATAGTGTTGGCAACTGCCCTTGGCTGTTTTTTGTCATATTAGTTGGTATTGGTTTGCGCATAAGTAATCATATGCTCTTTATCCACTGCCCTACTGCCACCATCCACTGCTCTACTGCCTGACACCATCCACTGCTCTACTGCCTGACACCATCCACTGCTCTACTGCCTGACACCATCCACTGCTCTACTGACTGACACCATCCACTGCTCTACTGACTGACACCATCCACTGCCCTACTGCCACCTTCCACTGCTCTACTGCCTGACACCATCCACTGCTCTACTGCCTGACACCATCCACTGCTCTACTGCCTGACACCATCCACTGCTCTACTGACTGACACCATCCACTGCTCTACTGACTGACACCATCCACTGCTCTACTGACTGACACCATCCACTGCCCTACTGCCACCATCCACTGCTCTACTGCCTGACACCATCCACTGCTCTACTGACTGACACCATCCACTGCTCTACTGACTGACACCATCCACTGCTCTACTGACTGACACCATCCACTGCTCTACTGACTGACACCATCCACTGCCCTACTGCCACTGCTCGACTGAATGACACCATCCACTGCTCTACTGCCACCTTCCACTGCTCTACTGACTGACACCATCAACTGCCCTACTGCCACTATCCACTGCTCCACTGCTCTACTGACTGACACCATCCACTGCTCTACTGACTGACACCATCCACTGCTCTACTGACTGACCACTGCTCCACTGCTCTACTGACTGACCACTGCTCCACTGCTCTACTGACTGACCACTGCTCCACTGCTCTACTGACTGACCACTGCTCCACTGCTCTACTGACTGACCACTGCTCCACTGCTCTACTGACTGACCACTGCTCCACTGCTCTACTGACTGACCACTGCTCCACTGCTCTACTGACTGACCACTGCTCCACTGCTCTACTGACTGCCACCTTCCCCTGCTCTACTGCCACCTTCCCCTGCTCTACTGCCACCTTCCACTGCTCTACTGACTGACACCATCCACTGCTCTACTGACTGACACCATCCACTGCTCTACTGACTGACACCATCCACTGCTCTACTGACTGACACCATCCACTGCTCTACTGACTGACACATTTATATTTTTACAGTGACATGTTTTAAAGTTTTCCTTACTGTTTAGTTAGGCCTTGCTGGATAATTTCTTAAAAAAATAATATATACAGATAGCAAATGGTACTCGACAGGGATGCCCTCTGTCCCCGCTGCTATACGTACTGGTAATGGAACATCTTACTACAGCAATACGGGAGAATAAAAATATTCAGGGGATAAAGATTAAAAGAAATGAGTATAAAATGGCTGTATAAGCAGATGACCTATTGATATACATTACCAACCCGATTATACCAATACCAAATTTAATACAGGAACTTAAATACTTTGGTTAATTAAGTAATTTTAAAATAAACTATGATAAATCAGAAATGTTGAATATATCATTGACAGAAAAGGTACAGATGCTTCTTCAAAAAGATTTTCCCTTTAGATGGCAAAAAAGAGGCAATTAAATATCTAGGGGTATATATCCCAACTAATTTAAAGTTACAAGAAATGAATAATACTATAATAATAAAAGAAGTTATAAAACTATTTAAAAAATATGACAAAATAATCTATTCATGGATGGGAAGAATCAATGTAGTAAAGATGGCTATACTACCTAAATTATTGTATATATTTCAAACCATACCTGTGATTCCTCCAAAAAAAAGAATGATACAATTACGAAAAGCAATGGGAAGTTTTATTTGGGCACGAAAAACTCCAAGAATAAAAAGGGAAACATTAATAAGAACAAAAAAAAAATGGAGGTCTTGCACTCCCTATTTTTATTAAATATTTACAAGCAGCATCACTAATTAGGACAATTGATTGGTATCGTAATATAGAAAATAAGCAATGGATTGAAATAGAAGAAAATATCATAGGTACCCAACTTAGAGCTCTCCCATGGATAAAACCTCAGTTGCGACCAGAAAAAAATAAATTAACAATTTTTGTTGTAGACACTTTAAAAATATGGGATACAATAATTAAAAAAAAGGGGGACTATCTACGATGATTGGTCCAATGACACCATTGTTCTCCAATCCGGAATTCCCTCCAGCACAAAAAGTTAATAAATTCTTGAAATGGAACAGCTTAGAGACCAGGAGATTAGTACAAGTCCTGGAGGAGGGCAAGTTACCTAAATTACAAGACATGGGAATGGAACATAAAGATAAATGGATACAATATACAATACCACCAATTAAAAACATATATAGAATCTAAAATACAACTAATAGAACTAAACAGACCATTAACAGATTTTGAATATTTATTAATAGAAGATCAAGAAAGGAAAAGAAACCTCTTGAAATTCTATAAATTACTACTTCCCTCTGGACCAATTAATGATTTGATATACCGTATATACTCGAGTATAAGCCGAGTTTTTCAGCACATTTTTTTGTGCTGAAAATGCCCCCATCGGCTTATACTCGAGTCTGTTTCCGACTTCAACTTTTGCGCCTGATCCTGTCCATCTGTAGGTCCCCTGGGCCCCAAACTTGGCACACATGTAGCCCAACTATTCCTCTACAAGTGTGCAAAGTTTGGTGTCCGGGGGACCTATCGACGGGGAGCACCGATTTTTCAACCCGGGCACCCCTTTCCATAGACTCCAATGTTAAACTGTCATTTCTCCAGTAATTTTTGGGGACCCGGTACCAACCGGCCCTAGGTCCCCTGGACCCCAAACTTGGCACACATGTAGCCAACTATTCCTCTACAAGTGTGCAAAGTTTGGTGTTTGGGGGACCTACGGCCGGGGAGTAATGATTTTTCAAACCCGGGCACCCCTTCCATAGACTCCCATGTTAAATATCAGTCTAGTCACAGTGAGGCATGGACACAGTGACAGTGAGGCATGGGCACAGTGAGGTATGCAGATGGACACCCTAGGCTTATACTCGAGTCAATACGTTTTCCCATTTTTTTGTGGTAAAATTAGGTGCCTCGGCTTATATTCGGGTCGGCTTATACTCGAGTATATACGGTATATGAGAAAATGGGATAGAAACATCAATATCTCTAACAGAATGGGAAAAAGGCAATATCAATAATACATAAAACATCAATAGTTACTAAACACCAAAAAAGAAACTATAAAATATTGATGAGGTGGTATTGGAATCCAGTAGCATTGAACAAAATAAATAAAGAGAATACAGAAATGTGCTGGAGATGTGTTAAAGATAGGGGAACAATGGTACATATCTGGTATGGATGTGGGCGGCTGAGTGGCTTCTGGAATAAGATACTTATAATCTATCAAAAAGTGTCAGGAACAGAGATACAGCTAGATATAAAAGATTTAATATTATCTATAACATCAAGATCAATAAAAAAACACAAAATCAGATATTTGTCATCATATGATAACAGCAGCCAGAACAATAATAGCTCGAAAATGGAAAAAGATAGAAACCACAACAATAGTAGAATGGATATGTGAAATGAACAAAATACAATATATGGAAAAAAAAATAAGGATGGAAGGGCATATAAAAAATCAATTACCACAAATGTGGCAACAATGGGATGAATTTTGGCTATCGGGAAATGTAATAGAATATTTAGTATAAGATGGAAGTTCTGAGAGAGAAGGAGGAGGAAAGAATAGATAAATATAAGAGAGGAGGTAGAGGGGAGGAAAACTTTAGTGTTTCTGTTTTTTTTTTTTTTTTTTTATGAATGAGGTTATGAATGAATGAATGTTACATAAAGATAATTGTTTTAATGGATCCCAATAACTGGACAGGGGAAGAAATAAAAGAGGAAAGAGGAGGAACACTGGTTCCTAAATTGTGAGATATGACCCTAAACCAGTTGAAATGGATAATGTATTTAAATGTTGATGAACTATTGTATGATTTGTACTGTAAAAATATTGTTAAAATTAATAAGATATTAAAGACAAAAAAGGGGCTGAACCCTGGTGATCTTTGATCTCTTTCATGTGCAAGTAGATCTGCACCTCTCAAAGGTTGTCTACCCCTGCTCTATGGTATTTAAAAGATTTTGAAGAAACTGTCCACATTTTGACATACCTCCCCAATTCTTTTCAATTACCCTCTCAATATGTAAATACAAATCTGAAATAACTGTTTGGCCACTTGGAGTATCTTGGCGCTTGGTGGAGGCGGCAGGTGGTAGTGGGGGGGGGGGGCCAGGTCATCTTTTGCATCGGGACCCACAAGCTTCAAGCTACGCCTCTGCATAATATTGTTTCATGTAAAGCCCCATACACACGGTTGGACTTTTGGCCAACAAACTTAATTTTGAGCAAGTTGGACCAACAATCCGACCGCGTGTACGCTCCATCGGACAAACTTTTTTTTTTTTTCATGGAGCAAAGTCCGACCGTGTGTACAGAAAACGATGGGACTTTTGTCCGATGGACAAAACAACTGTTAAAATCAACCAACAATAGCAGAAGTTGACTAAAGGGTGGCGGTAAAGAGCAGAGAAACCACGTGATGTTGCAAAAAGTTTTGGGAAAGTTTGCAGAAAAGTCCTGTGGTGTGTATGCTACAAAATCCAGGGAAAAGTCAGATGGAAGTCCGACCATGTGTATGGGGCTTTAGCAGAAACAATAGAACATTCTTATGCTGTTGACTTTAAAGAACCTTGTTGGGATTGGTGCATCTGCAAAGGGTGAAATATGACCAGTAATGGAAGGGAGGTACCTCCTCCTTCCTTATAACACAATGGGATACCCATTTAACACTTTCCTGGCACCAACATGGCAACATACACATAGTTGCCAACAGTCCCGTTTTTCCCGGGACAATCACGGATTTGGGACCCTCGTCCCGTATTTATTTTGTCCCGTCTATTTTCCCGGTATTTTGCCTTTGTCCCGGCCGCCGGGAAAATCGGGAATGCTTGAGGTAAAAAAAACGGCGGGCTACACAAAGATGGCCGCCGCTGCAGACACAAGGATTATTTCCTCTTGTGTTCAGTGGTGAGGGGAGGAGCAGCCAATCGGCTTCTCCCCTCTCTGTGTTCACACATGTGGAGGCGGGCGGTATTATCATTCGTGAGGGAGCGGCAATGTACAGGGCTGGGGAGGCGGAGTTCCGATAGGAGCAGGGCCGGATTTCTCACAAGGCCACCGAGGCCAGGCCTCGGGGCGGCACTGAGTGAAGGGGCGGCGCCGCCCGTCCTCCCGCGGCCGCCTCCCGCACTAATGTAGCTCCCGGCGCCGCGGCCGGCCTGCTGGAGCGCGGCGCTGGCACAGCAAATGCTACTGATCCTACTTGGCCTGGGGAGGGGAGTGACAGGCACCCCCATGACGGCCGATGACTGGCCAGAGTGGCGGAAACAGAGCCTAATGCTCCGCCTACCTTTCCTCTGCGCGCCATCACCTCCTCCCCCCCTGAGCGGGGAATATGAAGTGAGGTGAAGAGGAGAAGAGAGGACGGGAGAAAGAATATATGGCAGCCCGATGGGGAACCCCCAGCAGCAGCACCAAGAAAAGCACCAGCCAGGTACTACTTCTTGATAATGCTCAGTGGATTCAATAAATATTCATAGCCATAGCATAAATAAACTGTAATAAAGTGATTTGTGAACAGCTGTTGCACAAATCACTGTATTACACTTTATTAATGATATCTATGGCTATGCCTATTTATAATTTATTTAATCCATATTGAGCACTATATTTGATGCCTGGCACACACGCACAATCGCACATGATGATGGCTTAAAAGTTTTTTAAGTCATCATCATGTGCGATTGTGCGTGTGTGCCAGGCATCAAATATAGTGCTCAATAAGGATGAGCCCGGTGCTCGATTCGAACCCATGTTCGAATCGAGCACCGGGCGTTCGCTCGCTCGTCGAGCCCAGAACTATTTGGGCCGTTCGCATCACATTCGTGTGATGCGAGCGGCCCCGCAATGCATTGCGGCCGGCGCGGCCGGCGCAGTGCATTGCTGGCTGATGATTGGCCAAGCATGCACTGTGACCCCGCATGCTTGGCCAATCACAGCGCCCGAAACTCGGAGAGCAATAATTGGCTACAGGCAGGACGCCTGTAGCCAATTACAGCTCAGGGGCTTTAGTACACGCCCCACCATTTAAAAGGCCGCCACGCCATCGGCCCCGGTCACATGAGTTCCGGCTTTAGGAGAGATTAGTCTGCTGATTCTGTCTTTGCTTGATACTGAAAGATTTGCTCTTCTTTGCTAAACCATTGGCTATTTCTTTGCTAAACCATTGCTACCTAAGTCATTGATCGTTCATTGCTGCTGATTGCACAGTTAGTGTGTTATTAGCTGCTGCTGGGGATTAGTCTGGTGCGTGCTTACTGTTAGTACAGTATTGCAGTAGTACCAACCGCAGTGCTGTTAGCACAGCATTGCACCCCAACAGCACCCATAGGACTTCTAGTGTGTTAGTGGCAGCAAACAGAGCTCCTATATTTTCTTCTCAGCAGCACCCATAGGACTTCTAGTGTGTTAGTGGCAGCAAACAGAGCTCCTATATTTTCTTCTCAGCAGCACCCATAGGACTTCTAGTGTGTTAGTGGCATCACACAGAGCTCCTATATTTTCTTCTCAGCAGCACCCATAGGACTTCTAGTGTGTTAGTGGCAGCAAACAGAGCTCCTATATTTTCTTCTCAGCAGCACCCATAGGACTTCTAGTGTGTTAGTGGCAGCAAACAGAGCTCCTATATTTTCTTCTCAGCAGCACCCATAGGACTTCTAGTGTGTTAGTGGCAGCAAACAGAGCTCCTATATTTTCTTCTCAGCAGCACCCATAGGACTTCTAGTGTGTTAGTGGCATCACACAGAGCTCCTATATTTTCATCTCAGAAGCACCCATAGGACTTCTAGTGTGTTAGTGGCAGCAAACAGAGCTCCTATATTTTCTTCTCAGCAGCACCCATAGGACTTCTAGTGTGTTAGTGGCATCACACAGAGCTCCTATATTTTCTGCTCAGCAGCACCCATAGGACTTCTAGTGTGTTAGTGGCATCACACAGAGTTCCTATATTTTCATCTCAGAAGCACCCATAGGACTTCTAGTGTGTTAGTGGCAGCAAACAGAGCTCCTATATTTTCTTCTCAGCAGCACCCATAGGACTTCTAATGTGTTAGTGGCATCACACAGAGTTCCTATATTTTCATCTCAGAAGCACCCATAGGACTTCTAGTGTGTTAGTGGCATCACACAGAGCTCCTATATTTTCTTCTCAGAAGCACCCATAGGACTTCTAGTGTGTTAGTGGCAGCAAACAGAGCTCCTATATTTTCTTCTCAGCAGCACCCATAGGACTTCTAATGTGTTAGTGGCATCACACAGAGTTCCTATATTTTCATCTCAGAAGCACCCATAGGACTTCTAGTGTGTTAGTGGCATCACACAGAGCTCCTATATTTTCTTCTCAGAAGCACCCATAGGACTTCTAGTGTGTTAGTGGCAGCAAACAGAGCTCCTATATTTTCATCTCAGAAGCACCCATAGGACTTCTAGTGTGTTAGTGGCAGCAAACAGAGCTCCTATATTTTCTTCTCAGCAGCACCCATAGGACTTCTAATGTGTTAGTGGCATCACACAGAGTTCCTATATTTTCATCTCAGAAGCACCCATAGGACTTCTAGTGTGTTAGTGGCATCACACAGAGCTCCTATATTTTCTTCTCAGAAGCACCCATAGGACTTCTAGTGTGTTAGTGGCAGCAAACAGAGCTCCTATATTTTCTTCTTAGCAGCACCCATAGGACTTCTAATGTGTTAGTGGCATCACACAGAGTTCCTATATTTTCATCTCAGAAGCACCCATAGGACTTCTAGTGTGTTAGTGGCATCACACAGAGCTCCTATATTTTCTTCTCAGAAGCACCCATAGGACTTCTAGTGTGTTAGTGGCAGCAAACAGAGCTCCTATATTTTCTTCTCAGCAGCACCCATAGGACTTCTAGTGTGTTAGTGGCATCACACAGAGTTCCTATATTTTCATCTCAGAAGCACCCATAGGACTTCTAGTGTGTTAGTGGCATCACACAGAGCTCCTATATTTTCTTCTCAGCAGCACCCATAGGACTTCTAGTGTGTTAGTGGCATCACACAGAGCTCCTATATTTTCATCTCAGAAGCACCCATAGGACTTCTAGTGTGTTAGTGGCATCACACAGAGCTCCTATATTTTCTTCTCAGCAGCACCCATAGGACTTCTAGTGTGTTAGTGGCAGCAAACAGAGCTCCTATATTTTCTTCTCAGCAGCATCCATAGGACTTCTAATGTGTTAGTGGCATCACACAGAGCTCCTATATTTTCTTCTCAGAAGCACCCATAGGACTTCTAGTGTGTTAGTGGCAGCAAACAGAGCTCCTATATTTTCTTCTTAGCAGCACCCATAGGACTTCTAATGTGTTAGTGGCATCACACAGAGTTCCTATATTTTCATCTCAGAAGCACCCATAGGACTTCTAGTGTGTTAGTGGCATCACACAGAGCTCCTATATTTTCTTCTCAGAAGCACCCATAGGACTTCTAGTGTGTTAGTGGCAGCAAACAGAGCTCCTATATTTTCTTCTCAGCAGCACCCATAGGACTTCTAGTGTGTTAGTGGCATCACACAGAGTTCCTATATTTTCATCTCAGAAGCACCCATAGGACTTCTAGTGTGTTAGTGGCATCACACAGAGCTCCTATATTTTCTTCTCAGCAGCACCCATAGGACTTCTAGTGTGTTAGTGGCATCACACAGAGCTCCTATATTTTCATCTCAGAAGCACCCATAGGACTTCTAGTGTGTTAGTGGCATCACACAGAGCTCCTATATTTTCTTCTCAGCAGCACCCATAGGACTTCTAGTGTGTTAGTGGCAGCAAACAGAGCTCCTATATTTTCTTCTCAGCAGCACCCATAGGACTTCTAATGTGTTAGTGGCATCACACAGAGTTCCTATATTTTCATCTCAGAAGCACCCATAGGACTTCTAGTGTGTTAGTGGCAGCAAACAGAGCTCCTATATTTTCTTCTCAGCAGCACCCATAGGACTTCTAATGTGTTAGTGGCATCACACAGAGTTCCTATATTTTCATCTCAGAAGCACCCATAGGACTTCTAGTGTGTTAGTGGCATCACACAGAGCTCCTATATTTTCTTCTCAGAAGCACCCATAGGACTTCTAGTGTGTTAGTGGCAGCAAACAGAGCTCCTATATTTTCTTCTCAGCAGCACCCATAGGACTTCTAGTGTGTTAGTGGCATCACACAGAGTTCCTATATTTTCATCTCAGAAGCACCCATAGGACTTCTAGTGTGTTAGTGGCATCACACAGAGCTCCTATATTTTCTTCTCAGCAGCACCCATAGGACTTCTAGTGTGTTAGTGGCATCACACAGAGCTCCTATATTTTCATCTCAGAAGCACCCATAGGACTTCTAGTGTGTTAGTGGCATCACACAGAGCTCCTATATTTTCTTCTCAGCAGCACCCATAGGACTTCTAGTGTGTTAGTGGCAGCAAACAGAGCTCCTATATTTTCTTCTCAGCAGCACCCATAGGACTTCTAATGTGTTAGTGGCATCACACAGAGTTCCTATATTTTCATCTCAGAAGCACCCATAGGACTTCTAGTGTGTTAGTGGCAGCAAACAGAGCTCCTATATTTTCTTCTCAGCAGCACCCATAGGACTTCTAATGTGTTAGTGGCATCACACAGAGTTCCTATATTTTCATCTCAGAAGCACCCATAGGACTTCTAGTGTGTTAGTGGCATCACACAGAGCTCCTATATTTTCATCTCAGAAGCACCCATAGGACTTCTAGTGTGTTAGTGGCAGCAAACAGAGCTCCTATATTTTCTTCTCAGCAGCACCCATAGGACTTCTAGTGTGTTAGTGGCATCACACAGAGTTCCTATATTTTCATCTCAGAAGCACCCATAGGACTTCTAGTGTGTTAGTGGCATCACACAGAGCTCCTATATTTTCTTCTCAGAAGCACCCATAGGACTTCTAGTGTGTTAGTGGCAGCAAACAGAGCTCCTATATTTTCTTCTCAGCAGCACCCATAGGACTTCTAGTGTGTTAGTGGCATCACACAGAGTTCCTATATTTTCATCTCAGAAGCACCCATAGGACTTCTAGTGTGTTAGTGGCATCACACAGAGCTCCTATATTTTCTTCTCAGCAGCACCCATAGGACTTCTAGTGTGTTAGTGGCATCACACAGAGCTCCTATATTTTCTTCTCAGCAGCACCCATAGGACTTCTAGTGTGTTAGTGGCAGCAAACAGAGCTCCTATATTTTCTTCTCAGCAGCACCCATAGGACTTCTAATGTGTTAGTGGCATCACACAGAGCTCCTATATTTTCATCTCAGAAGCACCCATAGGACTTCTAGTGTGTTAGTGGCATCACACAGAGCTCCTATATTTTCTTCTCAGCAGCACCCATAGGACTTCTAGTGTGTTAGTGGCAGCAAACAGAGCTCCTATATTTTCTTCTCAGCAGCACCCATAGGACTTCTAATGTGTTAGTGGCATCACACAGAGTTCCTATATTTTCATCTCAGAAGCACCCATAGGACTTCTAGTGTGTTAGTGGCAGCAAACAGAGCTCCTATATTTTCATCTCAGAAGCACCCATAGGACTTCTAGTGTGTTAGTGGCAGCAAACAGAGCTCCTATATTTTCTTCTCAGCAGCACCCATAGGACTTCTAATGTGTTAGTGGCATCACACAGAGTTCCTATATTTTCATCTCAGAAGCACCCATAGGACTTCTAGTGTGTTAGTGGCATCACACAGAGCTCCTATATTTTCTTCTCAGAAGCACCCATAGGACTTCTAGTGTGTTAGTGGCAGCAAACAGAGCTCCTATATTTTCTTCTTAGCAGCACCCATAGGACTTCTAATGTGTTAGTGGCATCACACAGAGCTCCTATATTTTCATCTCAGAAGCACCCATAGGACTTCTAGTGTGTTAGTGGCATCACACAGAGCTCCTATATTTTCTTCTCAGAAGCACCCATAGGACTTCTAGTGTGTTAGTGGCATCACACAGAGCTCCTATATTTTCTTCTCAGAAGCACCCATAGGACTTCTGGTGTGTTAGTGGCAGCAAACAGAGCTCCTATATTTTCTTCTCAGCAGCACCCATAGGACTTCTAATGTGTTAGTGGCATCACACAGAGTTCCTATATTTTCATCTCAGAAGCACCCATAGGACTTCTAGTGTGTTAGTGGCATCACACAGAGCTCCTATATTTTCTTCTCAGAAGCACCCATAGGACTTCTAGTGTGTTAGTGGCGGCAAACAGAGCTCCTATATTTTCTTCTTAGCAGCACCCATAGGACTTCTAATGTGTTAGTGGCATCACACAGAGTTCCTATATTTTCATCTCAGAAGCACCCATAGGACTTCTAGTGTGTTAGTGGCATCACACAGAGCTCCTATATTTTCTTCTCAGAAGCACCCATAGGACTTCTAGTGTGTTAGTGGCATCACACAGAGCTCCTATATTTTCTTCTCAGCAGCACCCATAGGACTTCTAGTGTGTTAGTGGCATCACACAGAGCTCCTATATTTTCATCTCAGAAGCACCCATAGGACTTCTAGTGTGTTAGTGGCATCACACAGAGCTCCTATATTTTCTTCTCAGCAGCACCCATAGGACTTCTAGTGTGTTAGTGGCAGCAAACAGAGCTCCTATATTTTCTTCTCAGCAGCACCCTTAGGACTTCTAATGTGTTAGTGGCATCACACAGAGTTCCTATATTTTCATCTCAGAAGCACCCATAGGACTTCTAGTGTGTTAGTGGCAGCAAACAGAGCTCCTATATTTTCTTCTCAGCAGCACCCATAGGACTTCTAGTGTGTTAGTGGCATCACACAGAGTTCCTATATTTTCATCTCAGAAGCACCCATAGGACTTCTAGTGTGTTAGTGGCATCACACAGAGCTCCTATATTTTCTTCTCAGCAGCACCCATAGGACTTCTAGTGTGTTAGTGGCATCACACAGAGCTCCTATATTTTCTTCTCAGCAGCACCCATAGGACTTCTAGTGTGTTAGTGGCAGCAAACAGAGCTCCTATATTTTCTTCTCAGCAGCACCCATAGGACTTCTAATGTGTTAGTGGCATCACACAGAGCTCCTATATTTTCATCTCAGAAGCACCCATAGGACTTCTAGTGTGTTAGTGGCATCACACAGAGCTCCTATATTTTCTTCTCAGCAGCACCCATAGGACTTCTAGTGTGTTAGTGGCAGCAAACAGAGCTCCTATATTTTCTTGTCAGCAGCACACATAGTACCTATAGTGTGTTAGTGTCAGCACCCATAGGACCTACAGTGTGTTGTGAGCACACATAGGAGTTCTATTTTTTATACTATATACACTACCGACTACAATGGCTGGAAGACCGCCAAGGAGAGGCAGAGCGTGCCGAGGCAAGAACACAGGGCAGGCAGGCTCTGTTTCTAGAGACAACAGTGCTGGCCGTGGACGTGGTCGTGCATCGTCATCAGCACGTGGCCATGGGACACGCTTGTCTTTGTTTTCGGCAGCTGGACATGTGGAGCCGCATCATGCCGAAGGCTTGGTAGAATGGATGACCAAGCCCTCCTCATCCTCCTCATCCTCTCTCACCCAGGCTCAGGGTACTGGCAGAGCAGCTGCCAACGCGTACTCAATGGCATCATCAGCCACCCCTTCCCTAGACCCACCATGTCCTCCTGAGGAGTCCCCCGAACTGTTTGAGCACAGTGTTGGGTACATGCTCCAGGAGGATGCCCAACGATTCGAAGGCTCGGATGATGATACCCAGCTTGAGGAAGTCAGTAGTGTGCGCGCAGAGAGAGGGGATGCTGAAGGACAGCAATCTGGCAGTAGTGTTCCACCAGCTGCAGCTTACTGCCAGGTTTGCTCTAGTGGTGAAGAGGGAGGGGATGATGAGGTCACTGACTCCACGTGGGTGCCTGAAGGGAGAGAGGAGGAGGAGGAGGAGGATGCAGCGTCACATGTCCAACGAGGCAGGATGCCCCCTGGAGGCCAGCTAGAGGCCAGCACAGCAACTGTACCACACCGCAGAGCTCCGCCTGTGCAGGGCGCTGCCTCTGCACGTTATCACAAAAGTTCTTTGGTGTGGGCCTTTTTTGAGACGAGTGCATCAGATCGCACCACTGCTATTTGCAATATTTGTCTCAAGCGTATCTCGCGTGGCCAAAACATCAGCCGCTTGGGCACCACAAGCATGAGCAGACATATGTCGACCTGCCATGCAGCTCGTTGGCAAGCACACATAAAAGACCCACACCAAAGAACAAAGCGGACCTCTCCTTGCTCCTCATCAGCTGGGATCTCCATCCCCACTATATCTTCAGTCCTCTCTGAAAGCTGCTCTGAGAGGACTGAAGGTGTAGAATTAGGTGTGTCACAACCAAGTACTTGCAGTACACCGACGTCCGATTGTAGCAGGCAAATTTCCCTGCCCCAGCTGCTGGACCGTCGAAAGAAGTATACTCCCAGCCATCCACATGCCCAGCGGTTGAATGCTAGCTTGGCTAAATTGCTAGCACTTCAACTGCTGCCTTTTCAGTTGATAGACTCGGCCCCCTTCCGTGAGTTTGTTCAATGTGCGGTTCCTCAGTGGCAGGTTCCCAAACGCCACTTTTTCTCACGGAAGGCGATTCCGTCTCTCTACTGGCATGTGGAAGGCAATGTCCATGCCTCGCTGGACAGGGCGGTCAGCGGTAAGGTGCATATTACCGCTGACTCATGGTCCAGCAGGCATGGACAGGGACGTTATCTTTCTTTCACGGCCCATTGGGTCACTCTATTGGCAGCTGGGAGGGATGCAGGACAAGGTGCAGTAGTGTTGGAGGTTGTTCCGCCACCACGCCTCCAAAATGCTACTACTGGTTGTGACACACCTCTCTCCTCCACCCCCTCCTCTTCTTCTTCCTCCATGTCCTCTTCGAGTGCTCTGTCCTCGGAACCAGCGGTGCTCCGTAGGCGTACAAGGGGCTACGCGAGTACGCAGGCAAAAAGATGCCATGCCGTGCTTGCGCTGGTGTGTTTGGGGGACAGGAGCCACACTGGGCCAGAGGTTCTGGCAGCTCTGCAGGGGCAGGCCGAGAGGTGGTTGACGCCACGCCAGCTTAAGCCAGGAATGGTCGTTTCTGATAATGGCACCAACCTCCTCTCCGCCCTGCGACAGGGGCAGCTCACCCATGTGCCCTGTATGGCTCACGTCCTCAACCTGGTGGTGCAGCGGTTCTTGGGCAGGTTCCCAGGCTTACAGGATGTCCTGAGGCAGGCCAGGAAAGTCTGTGTGCATTTCCGCCGATCTTATAATGCCAGTGCTCGGCTGACTGAGCTGCAAAAGGAGCTGAACCTGCCCAAGAACCGCCTAATATGTGACATGCCCACCAGGTGGAACTCAACGTTGGCCATGCTGCAGCGACTGCACACGCAGCAGAGGGCCATCAATGAGTACCTTTGCGACTACGGCACCAGGACAGGGTCAGGGGAGCTTGGCTTTTTTTCCCCACGCCAGTGGAGCATGATCAGGGATGCATGCACTGTCCTCTCACCATTTGAGGAGGCCACGAGGATGGTGAGCAGTGACAGTGCATGCATCAGTGACACTGTACCTCTTGTCCACCTGTTGGAGCATACGCTGCGTGGGATAATGGACAGGGCACTTGAGGCAGAACAGAGGCAGGAAGAGGAGGACTTCCTTGTCTCTCAAGGCCCCCTTTATCCAGACAATGTTCCTTCTGTCCCACCCATCAGACAGGAAGAGGAGGAGGAGGAGGAGGAGGAGGATTGTGTGAGCATGGAGGTGGAGCCTGGCACTCAGCATCAGCAGCAGCAGTCTTTTAGGGATGATGTACAGTCCCAACAAACCAGTGGACTTGTACGTGGCTGGGAGGAGGTGGCTGGCGATCATGTCATCCTCAGTGACCCAGAAGACTCCGGACCGAATGCCTCAGCTAACCTACGCTGCATGGCCTCCCTGATCCTGCAAAGCCTGCGGAAGGATCCTCGTGTTCTTCGGATCAAGGAGAGTGACCATTACTGGCTGGCCACTCTCCTTGATCCACGGTACAAGGGTAAGGTTGCGGACCTTATCTTGCCGTCGCAGAGGGAGCAGAGGATGAGACATCTCAGGGAGGCCTTGCAGAAAGGTCTGTGCAACGCGTTCCCAGAAACTGGGAGGTTACAAACTCCTGGTCCTGGACGACGAGTTGCTGAGGCTTCGGTCAGTAGCAGAAGGAGCGGTGGGGAAGGTGGACGTCTGACCGATGCGTTCAGACAATTTTTTAGTCCGCAGCCCCAAGGTATGATCGGTTCCAGCAACCATCGCCAGCGTCTGATATACATGGTGCAGGAATACCTAGGGGCAAGGTCAGACTTGGACACCTTTCCCACCGAAAATCCTCTGGCTTACTGGGTCCTGAGGATGGATCACTGGCCAGAGCTTGCACAGTATGCAATTGAGCTACTGGCCTGTCCTGCATCCAGCGTTCTTTCCGAACGCACATTCAGTGCTGCTGGAGGATTTGTCACCGATCATAGGGTGCGCCTGTCCACCGACTCGGTTGATCGACTGACCTTCATAAAAATGAATCAGTCTTGGATCACCACCAGCTACCAGACACCTGAAGCGGATATAACGGAATAATTTATAATGTCACATCCCTTCAAGACTGCCTATGCTGATGCTGAGTGACTGTCCTGTTATGTTCACTGACTATCCTCTTCCTCCTCCTCAATGATCCATGCCACCACACCAGTGCCTAAGGCACAATTTTTCAGCCCCTGTATAACAGGGGCGTGTAATTACAATTTTTTAAAAAGATGCTTCGCAACAGGTGTGACTGCTGTGCTCAGAGTACAGTATCTGTGAGGGGTTGCAGTGTTGTGGCACCAGCACCAGTGCCTAAGGCACAATTTTTCAGCCCCTGTTGGGGCGTGTAATTACAATTTTTAGGCAATGCTTTGCAACAGGTCTCATTGCTGTGCTCAGAGTACAGTATCTGTGAGGGGTTGCAGTGTTGTGGCACCAGCACCAGTGCCTAAGGCACAATTTTTCAGCCCCTGTATAACAGGGGCGTGTAATTACAATTTTTTAAAAAGATGCTTCGCAACAGGTGTGACTGCTGTGCTCCAAGTACAGTATCTGTGAGGGGTTGCAGTGTTGTGGCACCAGCACCAATGCCTAAGGCACAATTTTTCAGCCCCTGTTTAACAGGGGCGTGTAATTACAAATCTTGATCTAATAGTTCACAGCAGGGCCCATTCCTGCGCCCACCAAGAGTAACTATGAGGGCCTACAGTCTTGTGGCAACACCGTCCACCACCACCACCACCACCAAAGGCCCAATTTTTCTGCCCTGTTCAACAGGTGCATGCAATTACAAATCTTGATCTAATAACTCACAGCAGGGCCCATTCCTGCACCCACCAAGAGTAACTATGAGGGCCTACAGTCTTGTGGCAACACCGTCCACCACCACCACCACCACCAAAGGCCCAATTTTTCTGCCCTGTTCAACAGGTGCATGCAATTACAAATCTTGATCTAATAACTCACAGCAGGGCCCATTCCTGCACCCACCAAGAGTAACTGTGAGGGCTTACAGTCTTGTGGCAACACCGTCCACCACCACCACCACCACCACCAAAGGCCCAATTTTTCTGCCCGGTTCAACAGGTGCATGCAAGTACAAATCTTGATCTATTAACTCACAGCAGGGCCCATTCCTGTGCCCACCAGTCTTGTGGCTACACCAACATCTAATAGGGCAAATTTCTGCAGAGTATATACGGCAGGCCCCTACTTTCAAACATCCAACTTACAAACGACTCCTACTTGCAAACGGCAAGAGAAAACAGGAAGTGAGAGGAAATCTACCCCTAGGAAGGAAAATTCTATCCTGTTAGATTTAATTTGGGAAAAAGGTATCTCCTCTCTACTGATGCTTTATCACCAACCCTTGTTTCAATTAAAACCCCACTTTTCCAAAAACATTTGTCATTGGGACGGAAAGTGAGGTGACATGTTCTGAACAGATGTGCAAAGACAGCAAATGTTACAGGGGTGATAACCCCTCCCTATGTTCTCCAAAAAGCTTAAAAATTGATTTTTTTGGGATGTAGCTACACTTCATAATGTACCTGTTCAGATTCTACTTAAGAACAAACCTACAGTCCATGTCTTGTTTGCACCACCTATATACTGCTGTTCAGAGTATATAGGGTTGTAGGTATAGGGTTTTATTTTGGGTGCGGGGTCCCCCTTAGTATCCCTACAAGACCCAAAGGGGCTGGGGTGGGGGGGGGGGTGATGGGGTAGCCATGCCATTTTTCTCAAGGATTTTCAGCCATATGGCGGCCAGGACAAGACATAACATTAAAGCCGCAAGTGGTTTTAAATGGCTTCTTTTTTTCCTTTACAAATGTCATTTTGTGCAAGGACAGTTCTAAACACGGGAAACACATGCCACTTCACAGGCATACTTTAGACACCCCCCAGGTACCATATTTAAAGGAAAATTTCACTTTTTTTTCTTTCACTTTATGCATCATTAAAATGACTGCTCCCGAAAAAACTTTAGTTTTTAAAATTTCTTTTTGCATTGATATATGTCCCCTGGGGCAGGACCCGGGTCCCCAAACCTGTTTTATGACATTAACATGCATATTGGCCGTTGTAATTAGCAATTTTGATTTCGAACGTTCGCGTCCATTATAATGAATAGGGTTCGAAAATTCGCGCGAACTTTCAGTCCGTTCGAAGGTTCTGGTGCGAACCGAACCCGGGGGTGTTCGGCTCATCCCTAGTGCTCAATATGGATTAAATAAATTATAAATATGCATAGCCATAGATATCATTAATAAAGTGTAATAAAGTGATTTGTGCAACAAGTTCATTAACCACTTCAATACCATGCACTTATGCACCTTCCCGCCCAGACCAATTTTCAGCTTTCAGTACTCTCACACTTTGAATGACAATTACTTAGTCATGCTACACTGTATCCAAACAAAATTTTTATCATTTTCTTCTCACAAATAGAGCTTTCTTTTGGTGGTATTTAATCGCCACTGGGTTTTTTATTTTTTGCGATATAAGCAAAAAAACAGCATTTTTTTTAAAAAAAAACACTTTTTCTTTCTCGTACATCACGGGACACAGAGCGACATAGTCATTACTAATGGGTTATATAGATACCGTCAGGTGCTGGCACTGGCAACTTCCAAAACCGGAAGTACCCTCCCCTATATAAGCCCCTCCCATCCGGGAGCACCTCAGTTTTTTGCCAGTGTCTAAGGTGTTGGCCAAGAAGAAACATGTGTTTTTCACTGAGCTTGCGTACAGGTTCTTTTGGGCCTCAGTAAGCTATTCCGGATCCGACCAAAAAAGCTTCATAGCTAAACGGTCGGTACCCGGGCCTTGCAGAGAAGAGCAAGGTTTTGCCTGTAATGCTTCTCTTAGGAGAGCTGGACCGTGGGATCCAGAGCTCTGGTCATACCCACGACCAAGATGTTTTCTGTGCAGGGTGCTATACAGGTCCAGGGGAGTGGAATCCTTGGGAACCCGGTCCCTGAAGGTTTGATTACAATGCCTGCCGTGATAGGTGAAGTTTGGGCTTTTGTGGACCAAACAAAGTCCTGCGGCGGGGAACAGGTAAGTGGGGGCCCCCAGGAACTTGGTTCTATTGGGGGACCCCCAAGCCTAATTTGTCTTTCTGTCTGTTACCTAATGGTATTCCCGCAAAATTCTGTGCATGCCTGTAACTACTAAAAAAATGTAATAATTTTTAATGGTGGTCAAGAAAAAAAAAAAAAAAAAAAATTTTTTTTTTTATATATATGTAATATATTAGACTGCGGTACCTGTGTTTGTCCACTAGAGGCCGCTGTGGAATGTTTTCTTGTCATGTGGACTAGCTTCTTCTCAGCAGAGCAAAGTCCAGGCAGATGGTGAGTTCTCTTATAGGAAACTGCTTCCTCTGCCATGTTGCAGTGCTCGTCCATCCCCCGGCCTGCGGCAAAGAGGGGCCCTGGCTCCTGTCCCTTGTTACCATATTTGAAATTAGCGCCGAAGGCGCACGTGCCCGCGCGCGTGCGCATGCACGCGCCTCTATATATAGAGGTGAGCCGGGAAAGGGGGCGGAGCCTGGGGGATGACGCTCTGTGCGCGCCGCAGCGCTTCTGCGCATGTGCGGGCGTCCCAGCAGTTTAAAAAAAACCACAATATTGTAGTGAGCTGGCTATGAAGTACAGAGACAGAGCTGGCAACATTTAAAGGCATACAGCAAGCGGTTGATACAGGCATCCCCTAGAAAGGCACATTAGTAGACACCAACTGTGATATAGCAGCAATTGTGCTAGACTATTCTCAGTAAAAGTGGTGTATTACGGCTGGAATACCTCAGCTTTAGGCTTAGGAATATGCCGTCCAGAAGCTCCGGAACTGAATCTTCCAGGAAGCGAAGGGGGTCTCATCGGGCTCGGAGGATCTTGGGCATACTCCTGCTGCACCAGTCTCCCCTGAAGTTCAGAGGTAAGTGACCGTAGAGACCCCGCAGGGGTACTTGGTACTGTGGCTGTCCTCAGTTCACCTGCTCCTGTGTATGTAACAGAGGAGGTTTTTTCCTCAGCTCTGGGAGGATTAGAGAGAGATTGTCAACATTTATCGCTGCCTCCCTGTCAGGGAAAGCACGCCCGATCTCCGTCTCCTCCTTCAGAGTGCCTGTTAGCAGAGCAACAGTCCCATACAGGGATCGACCTGCCTGAAGGGGATCAGGATGAGGTTGATTCTGTTATAGAGGAATCAACAGTGGGGGAACCTTTTCTCAGCATCTCAAGCTGAAAGATTATGGGTTCAGTCTCTGACTAACATGGTCCGATCAGCATTTAAAAATGCACCTTGCGGAACCATCAACCACTACTGTATCCTCGTTGGGGTCACTAGAAGCCCCCAGACTGTTTGTTCTTTTCCACTTCACCCTTTACTGAAAGGGCTCATTTACCAGGATTGGGAACGTCCTGAGAAAATATTTATTCCCCCAAGAGATTTCCGGTGGTCTATCCCATGGAGGATAAGTTCATCAAAAAAAAAAAAAAAAAAAAAAAAAATGGAAGGTCCCTACAGTGGACGCAGCCATCTCTTGTATGTATAAATCACTGACATGTCCAGTGGATAATGTCCAAATGTTCAAGAACCCAATAGATAAAAGATTGGAGTCCTTATGAAAATCTGCTTGGTGATACAACCAGCAGTAGCAGCTATTGGGGTCTGCTAAGCAGTGAAGGATCAGTTGAAACAGGTCTTGAGGGACTTGACAGATCAGCAGGCTTTGCCCTAGCTGATCTACCTAGAGCCTTAGGCTTTGCGGTTGACGCCATAGAGGATTCAGTCCATCAGGCCTCCCGCCTTACGCTGTCTATAGTACATATGCGTAGGCTCCTATGGCTCAAAAACTGGTCTGCTGAAGCTCCCTGTAAAGAATGGCTGGTTAGCGTCCCATTTCATGGTGAACGCTTATTCAGGGAAAACCTGGACAAATATATCCAGAAAATTTCCAGCGGTAAAAATACGCTCTTGCCGGTTAAAAGCAGAGTTAGAGGTCCCTCTTTAAGAGGCCTGCTTCTCCAGTCCCTGGGGCATCGGCTGTGTAACAGTTCCGACGGCCTCCTCGGTCAAATCCCGGGGGTAAAAAACAGGGACAGTAGCAGGGTAATGAGAAACCCTGGGTCAGGGGAGGTACAAAACCTCCCCCAAAGTTAAATTCATTGAAGCCCCCACTCAGTCGGGTGGGGGGAGGACTCCAGTTGTTCGCAAGAGACCTGGCGGGACACGATCAAGACAGATAGGTGCTCTCCGCAGTAGGTTTGGGATACAGTTTGGAGTTAAAAGACTCTCCTCCTTCCCATTTTTGAGGTCAAACGTGCCAAGGGATCCCCGGAAGAGAGAGTCCCTCCTGTTGGCACTAGAACAACTATTGCTCCAAGGAGTAATTATGGAGGTTCCCCTGGAAGAATGAGGGTTCGGGTTTTACTCAAACCTCTTTACAGTCCCGAAGCAAACGCGGACGGGAGGCCCATATTAATTCTAAAAGGGCTATACAAATTCCTGTATATCAGGACTTTCCGATGGAGTCGATCCGATCGGTGGCCACTGCCCTACAAGGGGAGGATTGGTTAGCCACGATCGACATCAAAGATGCTTATTTGCACATTCCCATCTTTCCAGTCCACCAAGAATTTCTACGCTTTGCAGTAGAAGGGCGCCATTTTCAGTTCAGAGCCTTACCCTTCGGTTTGGCCACAGCACCACGAGTGTTTACAAAAATTCTGGCCCTTTATTGGCCAATCTAAGAACACAAGGTGTAATGATAATGGCATATCTGGATGACTTGTTGCTGATAGACCACTCAGTGAAAAAACTAGACGTGGTCGTTCACAAGACGATCAAGTATCTGGAATCTCACGGTTGGATTATCAACCGAGACAAGTCAGCCCTAAAAACCAGTCAAAAGTCTGGAATACTTGGGGCTAAGGTTGGATTCAGGCCAGAGAAAAATATTCTTGCCTCGAGGAAAGGTGTTGTCTTAGAAAGATTTGATCCACTTAGTGGGTACAAAAAAGACAGCCGTCCATACGCCTGTATATGAGGCTGCTGGGAAAAATGGTGGCATCATTCGAAGCAGTACCCTACGGTCAATTCCATTCAAGGAATTTGCAAGGGGCCATACTGTCAGCCTGGAACAAAAAAGTTCAGGCCCTAGACTTACAATGTCCTTGTCCCCTTCCGTTCGCAAGAGCCTCCGTTGGTGGTTGGTTCCCCAGAATCTGGAAAAAAGGAAATCCTTCAGTCCGATTTCTTGGAAGGTGGTCACTACAGATGCCAGCCTTATAGGCTGGGGAGCAGTACTGGAGCAATAGTCTCTCCAGGGCAGATGGTCGGATGCAGAAAAGGCCCTGCCCATCAATCTCTTAGAGATACGAGCAGCCCGGTATGCCCTAGTAGCATGGACATCCAAACTCCAAGGGTCCCCTGTCAGAATTCAATCAGACAATGCCACAGCAGTGGCATATATCAATCATCAGGGGGGCACCAGGAGTCGTGCAGCCCAGAGGGAAGTGAATTACATCCTGAAATGGGCAGAAAAATATGTCCCAGCCATATCTGCGGTATTCATTCCAGGAGTGGAGAATTGGAAGGCAGACTTTCTAAGTCGCCAGCAATTAGGCCCAGAGGAAGGGTCCCTTCACCCCGAGGTTTTCTGGACAATATGTCAGCGGTGGGGAACATCGGATGTAGATCTTCTAGCATCCAGATTCAACGCAAAGGGGGACAGGTTTGTCTCTCGGACAAGGGATCCCCTAGCTTGCGGCTCGGATGCCCTAGTGTTCCCTTGGGATCAGTTCAAGCTGATATATGCATTCACACCGCCACAATGGTTACCTCGATTACTCCGCAGAATCAGGGTAGAAAAGAAACCAGTGATTCCGGTGGCTCCAGCGTGGCCCCGAAGAGCGTGGTACGCGGAGATTGTAAAATTTCAGTGGGGAGTCCTTGGACTCTCCCACGTCGTCCGGCTTTCGCAAGGACCGATATACCACCCTTCCTTACCAGCCCTAGGTTTGACGGCCTGGCTATTGAAGCCCACATTCTAAAAAAGAGAGGGCTCTCTAATGCTGTGGTATCTACCATGATCAATGCCAGGAAGCCGGTATCCAGGCAGATCTACTATAGAATCTGGAAGGCGTACATCGCGTGGTGTGAGGCCAAGAAATGGCATCCACATAAGTACGTAATAGGTAGGATTCTGGACTTCCTACAGTGGGCTGTAGATAGGAAGCTTGCCTTGAGTACTATCAAGGGTCAGATTTCGGCCTTGTCAATATTTTTTCAAAGGCCCTTGGCTTCGCATTCACTAGTCAAAGCCTTTATACAAGGAGTGATGCGTATTAGTCCTCCGGTTAATATTCCCATATGTCCATGGGATCTAAACTTGGTTCTGTCGGTTCTACAGAAACAACCATTTGAACCATTACAGCATATTTCCTTGGTGCTTCTCACCAGGAAATAGATTTTTCTAGTAGCCATTTGTTCGGCTAAAAGAGTATCGGAATTAGCAGCTATGTCCTGTAAGGAGCCATATCTGGTTATCCATAAGGACAGAGTAGTGTTACGTCCTCATCCAGCCTTTCTTCCTAAGGTGGTATCGAGGTTTCATTTGAACCAAGATGTGGTTCTTCCTTCTTTTTTCCCCAAACCTACTTTGGTAGAGGAAAAGTTATTGCATTCTTTGGATGTAGTAAGAGCAGTTAAAGCTTATCTAAAAGCCACTGCTCAGATTCGCAGAACGGATACTTTGTTTATTCTGCCGGAAGGCCCCAGAAAGGGTCAGGCAGCGTCAAAATCTACTTTAGCCAAGTGGATTCGACAGGTCATTATGCAAGCTTATGGCTTGAGAAGGAGACCGCCTCCGTTCAAAGTTAGAGCGCACTCCACGAGAGCAGTTGGAACTTCATGGGCAGTGCATCACCAGGCCTCCCTGGCTCAGATCTGTAAGGCCGCAACATGGTCTTCGGTACACACGTTTACTAGGTCCTACCAGGTGGACGTTAGAAGTCAGGAGGATGTCGCCTTTGGGCGCAGTGTGTTGCAGGCCGCAAAAGATCCTCATGTCTGATAGCGCTCAGCTTATATATGGTGTATCCCCCCCCCTCATTTGGCATTGCTTTAGGACATCCCATTAGTAATGACTATGTCGCTCTGTGTCCCGTGATGTACGAGAAAGAAAATAGGATTTTTATAACAGCTTACCTGTAAAATCCTTTTCTTGGAGTACATCACGGGACACAGAGCTCCCGCCCCTCTTTAGGGACACTTATTGCTTTGCTACAAAACTGAGGTGCTCCCGGATGGGAGGGGCTTATATAGGGGAGGGTACTTCCGGTTTTGGAAGTTGCCAGTGCCAGCACCTGACGGTATCTATATAACCCATTAGTAATGACTATGTCGCTCTGTGTCCCGTGATGTACTCCAAGAAAAGGATTTTACAGGTAAGCTGTTATAAAAATCCTATTTTTTTAGTTTCTATTGTAAAATTTTGCAAATAAGTAATTTTTCTTCATAAATTTGTGCCAAAATGTATACTGCTACATATCTTTGGTAAAATGAACCCAAATTAGTGTATATTATTTGGTCTTTGTGAAAGTTATAGAGTCTACAAACTATGGTGGCAATCACTGAAAATTTATCACATCTGATCACGCCTGATGTACTGAAGGGATATCTCATTTCTTGAGACACTAACAAGCGAGGAAAGTACAAATACCCCAAAATTACCCCTTTTTGGAAAGTAGACAGTCCAAGGTATTTACTAAGAGGCGTGGTGAGTTTTTTGAAGTTGTATTTTTTTCCCACAATTCTTGGGAAAATTAATTTTTTTTTTTTTTTTTTTTTTACACAAACTGGTCATATTAACAGTTTTTTTCTCTCACACAGCATATGCATAATTGCAACTACACCCCAAAATACATTCTGCTACTCCTCCTGAGTGTAGCGATACCACATGTGTGAGACTTTTACACAGCCTGGCCACATACAGAGGCCCAACATTGAAGTAGCACTTTCAGGCGTTCTACAAGCATAAATCGCACATATCCTTTCTCAACCACCTATTACACTTTTGAAGGCCCTGGAGCACCAGGACAATGGAATTTTCCACAAAATGACCCCATTTTGGAAAGCACACACCCCAACGTATAATCTATGAAGCATTATGAGTCTTTTGAATGGTTCATTTTTTTCCAGAAGGTTTTGGAAAATGTGAAGAAAAAATGAAAATGCATTTTTTTTACACAAAGTTGTCCATTTATAAGATATTTCTAACGCATAGCATATACATAGCAAAAATGACACCCCAAAATGCATTCTGCTACTCCTCCTGAGTATAGCGATACCACATGTGTGAGACTTTTACACAGCCTGGCCATATACAGAGGCCCAACATTGAAGTAGCACTTTCAGGCGTTCTACAAGCATAAATCGCACATATCCTTTCTCAACCACCTATTACACTTTTGAAGGCCCTGGAGCACCAGGACAATGGAATTTTCCACAAAATGACCCCATTTTGGAAAGCACACACCCCAACGTATAATCTATGAAGCATTATGAGTCTTTTGAACGGTTCATTTTTTTCCAGAAGGTTTTGGAAAATGTGGAGAAAAAATGAAAATGCATTTTTTTTACACAAAGTTGTCCATTTATAAGATATTTCTAATGCATAGCATATACATAGCAAAAATAACACCCCAAAATGCATTCTGCTACTCCTCCTGAGTATAGCGATACCACATGTGTGAGACTTTTACACAGCCTGGCCATATACAGAGGCCCAACATTGAAGTAGCACTTTCAGGCGTTCTACAAGCATAAATCGCACATATCCTTTCTCAACCACCTATTACAATTTTGAAGGCCCTGGAGCACCAGGACAATAGAATTTTCCACAAAATGACCCCATTTTGGAAAGCACACACCCCAACGTATAATCTATGAAGCATTATGAGTCTTTTGAACGGTTCATTTTTTTCCAGAAGGTTTTGGAAAATGTGGAGAAAAAATGAAAATGCATTTTTTTACACAAAGTTGTCCATTTATAAGATATTTCTAACGCATAGCATATACATAGCAAAAATAACACCCCAAAATGCATTCTGCTACTCCTCCTGAGTATAGCGATACCACATGTGTGAGACTTTTACACAGCCTGGCCATATACAGAGGCCCAACATTGAAGTAGCACTTTCAGGCGTTCTACAAGCATAAATCGCACATATCCTTTCTCAACCTGGTCTGCGGGTGCACGTAGGTCTGCGAGTGCACGCGGGTCCGTTGGTCTGCGAGTGCACGCTGGTCTGCGAGTGCACGCGGGTCCGTTGGTCTGCGAGTGCACGTTGGTCTGCGAGTGCACGCGGGTCCGTTGGTCTGCGAGTGCACGCTGGTCTGCGAGTGCACGCGGGTCCGTTGGTCTGCGAGTGCACGCTGGTCTGCGAGTGCACGTGGGTCCGTTGGTCTGCGAGTGCACGTGGGTCCGTTGGTCTGCGAGTGCACGTGGGTCCGTTGGTCTGCGAGTGCACGCGGGTCCGTTGGTCTGCGAGTGCACGCGGGTCCGTTGGTCTGCGAGTGCACGCGGGTCCGTTGGTCTGCGAGTGCACGCGGGTCCGTTGGTCTGCGAGTGCACGCGGGTCCGTTGGTCTGCGAGTGCACGCGGGTCCGTTGGTCTGCGAGTGCACGCGGGTCCGTTGGTCTGCGAGTGCACGCTGGTCCGTTGGTCTGCGAGTGCACGCGGGTCCGCGAGTGCACGCAGGTCCGTTGGTCTGCGAGTGCACGCTGGTCTGCGAGTGCACGCGGGTCCGTTGGTCTGTGGGTGCACGTGGGTCTGCGTGGTACCTGTGTATTGTCTTGTTGAGTAC
Source organism: Rana muscosa (assembly GCA_029206835.1). NCBI lineage: Eukaryota > Metazoa > Chordata > Amphibia > Anura > Ranidae > Rana > Rana muscosa. The sequence goes on along the minus strand of CM055127.1, from coordinate 61,002,452 downwards.
CTGTGTATTGTCTTGTTGAGTACCTGTGTATTGTCTTGTTGAGTACCTGTGTATTGTCTTGTTGAGTACCTGTGTATTGTCTTGTTGAGTACCTGTGTAATGTCTTGTTGAGTACCTGTGTATTGTCTTGTTGAGTACCTGTGTATTGTCTTGTTGAATAGTTGGGTCAGGAAGCTAGTGTTAGGTAATTTGGACAGGGTATAATCTCGAATCCTCATTAAATTAATAGGTACGATGCCCAGCGGGTGTGGCGAGGCGACTCGGTGTACATCTTGCAGCATGTATGCATTCCTTGATCATCTGATCGAGGGCGATTACTGCTGTGCAAAATGTAAGCACATTGTTTCCCTGGAAGCCCAGGTTCTGAATCTAGGGAAGCAACTGTCAGCACTGGGAAGTCCCTCCACACTAAAGGAGAGCTGGATACGTACCCGGCAGGTGATGGCAGGGGCCAGCACAGAGGTGGGTGGAGTCAAAGAGGTGCAGGCACTAGAAAATAGTAGATGGGTGACAGTCAGGAAGGGTAGAGGGCGAAGTGCCAGGGAGGCCGATCCAGGGCTGGAGCATCCCAATAAGTATGCTCCATTGAGTGACATTGGTGAAACCAGTCCGGGACCAGCACTGCTGGAGCTGAGGGACTCTCCTAGCTGCCAGGGGAAGAACTCCTCCAGTGAGAGTGGGGGGGAAGCGAAGGGAAAGGAAAGACAGATTCTGGTGGTAGGGGACTCAATTCTTAGAAGGACAGAGAGGGCAATCTGTAACAAAGACCTGAAGCGCCGAACTGTATGTTGTCTACCGGGCGCTCGGGTTCGGCACATCACGGATCTGGTGGACAGATTACTGGGAGGGGCTGGGGAAGACCCAGCTGTCATGGTGCACGTTGGCACCAATGACAAAGTCAGAGGTAGATGGAGTGTCCTAAAGAACGATTTTAGGGACTTGGGAGCTAAATTGAGGAAAAGGACCTCCAAGGTAGTATTCTCGGGAATACTACCGGTACATCGAGCCACACCAGAAAGGCAGAGGGAGATTAGGGAAGTGAACAAGTGGCTGAAGAGCTGGTGTAGTAAGGAGGGGTTTGGGTTCCTGGAGGACTGGGCCGACTTCTCAGTCGATAACCAGTACTATAGAAGGGACGGACTGCACCTAAATGAGGAGGGTGCAGATCAGCTGGGAATAAGGATGGCCAAAAAGTTAGAGGGGTTTTTAAACTAGGTGACAGGGGGGAGGGTCCAGAGATAGTGAGAGTCAGCGGGGAACATATTCTAAAGGGTAGTATTAGGGGCATTAGTGGTAGGGTAACCAAAGAACATAAACCCAAGGTAAGTATAGTAGCAAGTCCTAGTTGCAATCTGGGAACACCCAAGAGGATAGTATGTGACCGGTCAAATAATATTAATGCATTAAAGTGTCTGTTCACCAATGCCAGAAGTCTGCCAAGCAAAATAGGTGAGTTGGAAGCTCTGGTGCATGAGGAGAGCTATGATGTAATCGGTATTGCTGAAACTTGGCTTCATTCCTCACACGACTGGGCTATTAATATTCCGGGCTATGCACTCTTTCGGAAAGACAGGGTAAAAAGGAAGGGTGGAGGGGTCTGTCTCTATGTGAGAAGTGATCTCAAAGCGAGTGTGAAAGAGGACCTGGTGGATGGAGAGTGTGATGAGTCTGAAGCATTATGGGTAGGACTGCATACAGATGTGCGTAGTTCAAAGCTAATCATTGGAGTTTGTTATAGACCACCCAATGTTAATGAGGAGTTAGAGACTCAGCTCCTTGCACAGATGGAAAGGGCTGCAAGGGCTGGGACGGTGATAATAATGGGGGATTTTAACTACCCAGAAATTGACTGGAGTAATGGAACTGCTGGGACAGTTAAAGGGCAAAAATTTATAAACCTATTGCAGGACAATTTTATGGTCCAGTTTATTGAGGCCCCAACTAGGAATGATGCTCTGTTGGACCTGGTAATCTCAAACCATGCAGAGCGTATTACTAATGTTCAGATAAAGGAACACCTGGGTAGCAGTGACCATAACATGATTTCATTTGATGTTAGTTGTAAGCAAAAATCACATACAGGAAAGATAAAAACACTTAATTTCAAGAGAGCAAATTTTCCAAGGATGAGTGCTGCTCTCCAGGACTTAGACTGGGAAGGAATATTGGCATCAATGGGCACAGAACAGAAATGGGAATTCTTCAAAAAGACTGTTTGGGAACTCACTGCAAAGTATATTCCCATGGGCAATAAGTTTAAAAGGCTAAAAATAAAACCTATGTGGCTCACTGACAAAGTTAAAAAAGCTATAAACTATAATAAAAAATATAAAAATGAGGGAACACTAGTGTCATTTAAATGTTACAAAGAATATAACAGGATATGTAAAAAGGAAATCAAGGATGCAAAAATTCAAAACGAACGACAGATTGCAAAAGATAGTAGGACAAACCCCAAAAAATTCTTCAAATATATTAATAGTAAAAAGGTCAAGTCTGAGCATGTAGGCCCTTTACAAAATAATCTAGAGTGGGTGACTGGGGACAAAGAGAAGGCTAATTTATTAAATACTTTCTTCAGTTCTGTGTATACAAAGGAGCATGGGGGAGCTCATGTCCAAAATGGGGGTGGTAGTGACACAGCCCCAAATCCACAATGGCTCAAAAGTGATATGGTCCAGAAATATTTAGATGGAATAAAGGTGGATAAAGCACCTGGACCAGATGGCATACACCCACGGATCCTAAAAGAATTGAGCTCTGTAATTTCAAAGCCATTGTATTTAGTTTTTAGGGACTCATTAATGACAGGAATAGTACCACTGGATTGGCGCAGGGCCAATGTGGTGCCTATATTTAAAAAGGGAATTAAGTGTTTACCAAGTAACTATAGACCTGTTAGTTTAACTTCTATAGTTGGGAAAATACTGGAGAGATTAATAAAAGACCACATAGATGAGTTCTTGCTGGAAAAAAACTATTTAAGCAACAGACAGCATGGATTCATGAAAGACAGAAGTTGTCAAACAAACCTGATTTCTTTTTATGAAGAGGTAAGTAAGACCTTGGACAGAGGGGTGGCAGTGGACGTGGTATACTTGGATTTTGCAAAAGCGTTCGATACAGTTCCCCACACACGGCTCATGTGTAAGGTAAAGTCTACAGGATTGGAAATATCAGTTTGTAAATGGATAGAAAACTGGCTAAAAGACAGAATTCAGAGAGTAGTGGTTAATGATTCTTACTCTGAATGGTCCAAGGTTATCAGTGGTGTACCCCAAGGTTCAGTGCTGGGACCCTTACTTTTTAATATGTTTATAAATGATATTGGGTCTGAGATCAAAAGTAACATTTCTGTCTTTGCAGATGACACCAAGCTATGCAGTGGAATAACGTCCTTACAGGATGTCGCCAATTTACAAGCCGACCTCAATGCTCTGTCTAATTGGGCGACTATGTGGCAGATGAGGTTTAATGTTGATAAATGTAAAGTTATGCACTTGGGGGCTAATAATATGAATGCATCATACATACTAGGGGGAGTACAACTGGGGGGATCCGTAGTGGAGAAGGATCTGGGGGTTTTGGTAGATCATAAGCTCAATAATGGCATGCAATGCCAAGCTGCGGTTTCCAAAGCGAGCAAAGTCCTTTCTTGTATTAAGAGAGGTATGGTCTCCAGAGAGAGAGATATCATTTTGCCCCTGTTCAAATCATTAGTAAGACCTCATCTGGAATATGCAGTTCAGTTTTGGGCCCCAGTTCTCAAAAAGGATATTGGGGAACTGGAGAAAGTGCAGAGAAGGGCAACCAAACTGATAAGAGGCATGGAGGAGCTCAGCTATGAGGAGAGATTAGAGGAACTGAATTTATTCTCTCTTGAGAAGAGGAGATTAAGGGGGGATATGATCAACATGTACAAATATATAAGGGGTCCATATAGTGAACTTGGTGTTCAGTTATTCACTTTACGGTCAACACAAAGGACAAGGGGGCACTCTTTGCGTCTAGAGGAAAAGAGATTTCACCTCCAAATACGGAAAGGTTTTTTCACAGTAAGAGCTGTGAAAATGTGGAATAGACTCCCTGCAGAGGTGGTTCTGGCCAGCTCAGTAGATTGCTTTAAGAAGGGCCTGGATTCTTTCTTAAATGTACATAATATAACTGGGTACTGACATTTATAGGTAAAGTTGATCCAGGGAATATCCGATTGCCTCTCGGGGGATCAGGAAGGAATTTTTTCCCCTGCTGTAGCAAATTGGATAATGCTCTTCTGGTTTTTTTTGCCTTCCTCTGGATCAACTGTGGGTATAGAATTGGGTATATGGGAGTGTACGATATATGTTTATTTTTATTTTTTTATTTTTATTTTTTACGGTTGAACTGGATGGACTTGTGTCTTTTTTCAACCTGACTAACTATGTAACTAACTATGTAACCACCTATTACAATTTTGAAGGCCCTGGAGCACCAGGACAATAGAATTTTCCACAAAATGACCCCATTTTTGAAAGCACACACCCCAACGTATAATCTATGAGGCATTATGAGTCTTTTGAACGGTTCATTTTTTTCCAGAAGGTTTTGGAAAATGTGGAGAAAAAATTAAAATGCATTTTTTTTACACAAAGTTGTCAATTTATAAGATATTTCTAACACATAATATGTACATAGCAAAAATTACACCCCAAAATGCATTCTGCTACTCCTCCTGAGTATGGCGATACCACATGTTTGAGACTTTTACACAGCCTGGCCACATACAGAGGCCCAACATCCAAGTAGCACCTCCAGGCATTCTAGCAGCATTAATTGCACATATCATTTTCTGACTACCGATCACATTTTTGAAGGCCCTTCATATATCTAACACATAGCAGGTACATACCAAATAACAAAAGATTACCTGTGGTTTTAGAAGTGCAGTGGTCCACAGAGGAGAGCATCGGTCCAGGCAGCAGGCAGGGATGAGGTCAGCGACAGCAAAAGCAATCATCCAGGCAGCAGGCAGGAATACTGTCCATAGTTCGCACAGGCAGAGATACTGTCAGCACAGCCAGAGCACAGCCAAAGCACAGGTCCAGGTAGCAGGCAGAGGTGTCCCAGCAGAAATGCTGTCCAAAGTCAGTAGAGGCAGCAGGCAGATATATGGTCAACACAGCCAAAGTATTGGTCCAAGCAGCAGGAAGAAACATGGTCCATAATGTCATGGGTCATTACAGGCAGTAATATGGTCAGCACAGCCAAATTATTGGTCCAGGCAGCAGGAAGGACCATCAAGCTTAGGGCCAGGGGGACAGGGGTAGAGGCTTCTCCCACCCAAATCGCTTTGAAGCCTCCGGGCAACCAGACCCTGTTCTTGGAGCACAGAAAACGAAAAACTGGTTTTCTCTACTCAGAACGCTATTCTGAAGCCCCTCACATATGTGAGACCCCTGTGTACTAAAAGTAGATGGCCAAAAGATCAGTCCAAGTGGCAGGCAAAAACATGGTCGATTAACAGGCCAAGGTCGGTACACGTGGAAGTCAGAAACGTGGTTTAAATCGGCAGGCAGAGGCATCGTCGGTAAACAGGCCAGGGTCAGTTAATTAACATGTGTGACAGCAGGAAGGTAAAGTCACCTGGTTGCATCCAGGGGGGTAGATCTATTTCGCCCAGATTCAGGCTTTACGCCGACTTATACAACTAGGTGGAGAGTTGTATAAGCCCAGCTGAGGCTAGTGGGCTCATGGATGACTCATACCTCTAGGGAGAGTGTGGGGCGTCGTGCAGACAGGGAGTTGATGAGACCAGCTGAAGCTTGTCAGCTCATTTAGGCCTCTATAAGAACTCCCAGATTCATTAGGTGTTTGCTCATGCCTGGAACCAGACCTGTGTGGACTGTCTAGGGAGAGTGAACCCCTGTGCGGTGAGACAAAGCCTGTGTGGCTATTTGCTTGGACATTTAAAACCAGGGACTTAGGGACTAGGACAGCACTAGGCTGATCCCAGTTGTTAGTTAGGAAACCTGTATGTTTAGTCAGAGGTCAAGTTGACCAGGATTTATTTTGTTTATGTTTCTTTTGCTTTGCTGTGTTTTGTCACTGTAAATAGAAAATAAACCGCACCTTTTTGATTTTGAAAACCACAACCTCCGTTTGCTGGGCCTGTTTTTGTGTGGGGAGCCCATCCCGGGGGTCACACACACCCGCTGCCGAGCTAACCCCCTCACAGTTGGTGGAGAATGCGGGCAGTTTTTTTTTAAGCCAGCATGGAGGAGATACTGAAGCAGCTGGCTCTAGCAAATGCCAATCAACAGCAGACAAATGCAGGTTTACAAAAGAGCCTTGCAGCTCATCAACAGAGCCTTGCAGCTCAACAACAGAACTTCGCAGCCCAGCAGCAAGCTCATCAACAGAGCCTTGCAGCCCAGCAGCAGACAAACGCAACTTTGCAACAGAGTCTGGAGGCTCAGCAACAAGCCCAGCAGCAATCTGAGGCCCGCTTCATAGACCTGTTGCAGAAGCAAGAGCAGAGACTACAACAACAGATGGAAGCAGTAATGCAGCAACGTCCGCAGACCAGTGAGGAAAGCCGTCCCACTAATACCGCGTCCTTTGGGGTGAGTCGTTTATTGACAAAAATGACTGGAGAGGATGATCCAGAGGTATTTTTGACCACATTTGAAAGGACCGCTGAAAGAGAAAAGTGGCCTGAGGAGCAGTGGGCTGGACTGGTGGCTCCTCTGTTAACTGGTGAATCGCAGAAAGCTTACTATGACCTAGAGCCTAACCAAGCAAAAGACTATGTGATGCTAAAAGCTGAAATATTGGCAAGGCTGGGTGTCACCCAGGCTGTCCGGGCTCAGCGTGTGCATAACTGGACTTTCCAGCTTGGAAAACCCCCCAGGTCTCCAATGTATGATCTCATTCACCTGAGCAGAAAGTGGCTACAGCCAGAGACTTTGTCCGCACCAAAGATTGTGGAACGTGTTGTAATGGATCGATTTTTGAGAGCTCTTCCTACTGCCATCCAAAAGTGGGTAAGCCATGGAGACCCAGAGACGGCCGATGGTCTTGTGGATCGTGTGGAGAAATACTTGGCTACAGAGAACCTGACGGCCTCTTCCAGAGACACTCGGACTTTCCACCCTAAGACCAGACCATCCCCAGGGGCGGATAAGAGGATTCCAAGGGGTGAGGGTGGAGAGAGTGAGAGGGTGGGAGCTCTACCCCAAGTTTGGCGAGAACAGCCTGGGAAATCAGCGGCTCAAGAGGCGGCAAGAAGGATCGTTTGCTACCGCTGCCGGCAAGCGGGACATATTGCAGCCAATTGCCCGGTTGTGGAGGAACCCATGCAGTGTGACTTTCTGACGGGCAGACGTCAGTCGCTGTGTGCGACAGTCGCATGCACTGCCATTCGAGGAACTGAGAAACATTTATGCAAAATGTGTGTTAATGGTAGAAATGTTGTGGTATTGCTGGATTCAGGTAGCCTTGTGACCCTGATAAAGGCTGAGTTAGTTAAAACAGAGGTCTCTGGGAATAGCAAGGTAGCTGTTATTTGTGTGCATGGGGACACCCGAGAGTATCCAGTGACTACAGTGTGTTTCGAGACCCCCAAAGGTACCCTCTCTCATCCAGTGGGCTTAGTATCTCAGTTACCGCATGACGCCATTGTGGGAAGGGATTTTCCGAAGTTCTGGGAACTGTGGGATGATCCTGAGCCCCCCACTGGTGCCCCTATGTACCAGGAATGTGATAGCCAGAACTCCCCTGAGAGTGGTGAGGACTCTCCGGAATTTCCCTTATCAGTATTGGCAGGGGAGACTCAAGAAACTGGAGAGGAGCCCACCTCCTCAGACGAAAACCTACCGTCTGTGGAGTTTTCTGATCTTGAGGTTCACAGGGAAAACTTTGCCACAGAACAGTTGAGAGACCCCGCCCTAATAAAGGCACGGGAAAACGTAGTGAAAATAGATGGCGAGTTAGTGAACCCAGATAATACCTGCACTTACCCATACTTCAGCGTAGAGAAGGACCTACTGTATCGGGTGGCAAAAAGGGCAGAAGAAACCGTTGAGCAGCTTGTGGTGCCCAAACCTTACAGGAAGTTGGTGTTGGAGTTGGCCCATGGGCACATTCTTGGAGGTCATCTGGGGACAGAGAAAACCCGAGAGAGGGTATTACAGAGATTCTATTGGCCGGGGGTGATGAAGGACATAGAAAATTATTGTTCCTCCTGCCCTGTGTGTCAGAGGTTGGCCCTGATGCCACATTTCCGTAGCCCGCTGGTCCCTCTACCCATCATTGAGGTCCCGTTTGAGAGGATCGCCATGGATTTGGTAGGTCCTATAATCAAGTCCGCTAGGGGGCACCAGTACATATTAGTTATAATGGACTATGCCACCCGTTATCCAGAAGCGATCCCTCTCCGAAATACCTCGGCCAAAACCATAGCCAAAGAGCAATCTCTTGTGTTTAGCCGGGTGGGTATTTGTAAAGAACTGCTTACGGACCAAGGTACACCCTTTATGTCCCGGGTTATGAAGGAGCTGTGTAAATTGTTCAAAGTGACGCAATTACGTACATCTGTGTATCACCCCCAAACCGATGGGCTGGTTGAAAGATTCAACAAAACCCTAAAACAAATGTTGAAGAAAGTGGTGGATAGAGATGGAAAGGATTGGGACTGTCTACTTCCTTATCTGATGTTTGCTATTAGGGAGGTGCCCCAATCCTCTACGGGATTCTCCCCCTTTGAGTTACTGTATGGGAGACACCCAAGAGGGCTGTTGGATATTGCCAAGGAAACTTGGGAAAGTGAGAGTTCTCCCCACAGGAGTGTGATTGAGCATGTCGCCCTGATGCAAGACCGAATTGCACAGGTAATGCCCATCGTGAAGGAACATTTGGCCCAAGCGCAGTTAGCACAGCAGAGAGTGTACAACCGTGGAGCCAAGACCCGTACCTTTTCCCCGGGGGATAGGATACTGGTACTTGTCCCTACGGTTGAAAGTAAATTCCTTGCCAAATGGCAAGGCCCCTATGAGATAATGGAAAAAGTGAGCGAAGTGAATTACAAGGTCAGACAACCAGGAAGGCGAAAGCCCGAACAGATCTATCACGTTAATCTGTTGAAAGCCTGGAGGGATAGAGAGTCCCTAGTCGCAGACACTTGGTCACCAGCTCAAACTGGTTGCGTGATTCCTGAGGTTGGAATAGCAGCCACCTTGTCACAACCCCAACAACAGGAGGTTAAGGAGTTTGTGCTTCGCAACAAGGAGGTATTCTCTGAGCTGCCGGGACAAACATCTGGGGTAGAGCATGACATCATTACCCCACCCGGTGAAAGGGTGAAGTTAAAACCCTATCGGATCCCAGAGGCCCGACGGGAGGCAATACGGGAGGAAGTACAGAAAATGCTGAACTTAGGGGTGATAGAGGAGTCCCAAAGTGATTGGTCTAGTCCCATTGTGTTGGTGCCTAAACCGGATGGGAGCTGGCGATTTTGTAACGATTTTCGTCAGTTGAACAAAGTTACAAAATTTGACACCTACCCCATGCCACGTATTGATGAGTTGATCGACCGGCTGGGAACAGCCCGATACATGACGACTCTTGACCTCACAAAAGGGTATTGGCAAATCCCCCTGGCCAAGTCGGCCAAAGAGAAAACCGCATTTGTAACCCCAGACGGGGCGTTCCAATATAAAAGAATGCCGTTCGGGTTACAGAATGCGCCGGCCACATTCCAGCGGAAAATGGACCAGATGCTGAGGCCCCATCGGAAGTATGCTGCGGCTTACCTGGATGACGTAATTGTCCATAGCACAGATTGGGCCTCACATCTGCCAAAAGTGCAAGCAGTCCTGGACTCTGTTCGGGAAGCGGGGTTTACGGCTAACCCCAAGAAGTGTACCATTGGGCAGGAGGAGGCCAAATATCTAGGGTACACCATTGGGAGGGGAGTAATAAAACCCCAACTCAACAAAATCGAGGCCATCCAGAGTTGGCCACGTCCCAACAGCAAGAAGCAGGTACGAGCCTTTCTGGGAATCGCTGGGTATTATCGGCGATTCATTCCCCACTTTGCTTCTAAGGCTGTGCCCCTAACCAACCTGACGAAGGGGAAAGGGTCGGTCATGATTAAATGGACCCCCGAGGCTGAGGCAGCATTCCAATTCTTGAAACAAGCCTTATGTAGCCAGCCAGTGTTGTACTCACCCGACTTCTCTAAAGACTTTGTCGTACAAAGTGATGCGTCAGATGTGGGGTTAGGAGCAGTATTGTCCCAGGTCTGGAACGGGGAAGAGCACCCAGTCATTTACCTCAGCAGGAAGTTGAAGTCCCATGAGGTAAATTACGCCACCGTTGAAAAGGAGTGTTTAGCGGTGAAGTGGGCTCTAGATTCCCTTCGGTACTACCTGCTAGGTAGGCACTTTGACATGGTTACGGATCACGCTCCGTTAAAGTGGATGGCTCAAAACAAGGAAACAAATAGAAGAGTGAATAGGTGGTTCCTGGCCCTCCAGGAATTCAACTTCACAGTAAAGCATCGCCCTGGCGTTCAAATGGGGAATGTGGATGCTTTGTCTCGAGTACATGAATGCCTGATTGCTGGTGTTCCAACCCCGAGGTTAAAACAAGAGGGGGGGGTATGTGACAGCAGGAAGGTAAAGTCACCTGGTTGCATCCAGGGGGGTAGATATATTTCGCCCAGATTCAGGCTTTACGCCGACTTATACAACTAGGTGGAGAGTTGTATAAGCCCAGCTGAGGCTAGTGGGCTCATGGATGACTCATACCTCTAGGGAGAGTGTGGGGCGTCGTGCAGACAGGGAGTTGATGAGACCAGCTGAAGCTTGTCAGCTCATTTAGGCCTCTATAAGAACTCCCAGATTCATTAGGTGTTTGCTCATGCCTGGAACCAGACCTGTGTGGACTGTCTAGGGAGAGTGAACCCCTGTGCGGTGAGACAAAGCCTGTGTGGCTATTTGCTTGGACATTTAAAACCAGGGACTTAGGGACTAGGACAGCACTAGGCTGATCCCAGTTGTTAGTTAGGAAACCTGTATGTTTAGTCAGAGGTCAAGTTGACCAGGATTTATTTTGTTTATGTTTCTTTTGCTTTGCTGTGTTTTGTCACTGTAAATAGAAAATAAACCGCACCTTTTTGATTTTGAAAACCACAACCTCCGTTTGCTGGGCCTGTTTTTGTGTGGGGAGCCCATCCCGGGGGTCACACACACCCGCTGCCGAGCTAACCCCCTCACACATGGAAGGTAGTTAGTAACATGGTAGCAGGCAAATAGGGAAGTGGCAGTCTGTTAATAATAAGGGGAACTAATGGATGTATGATAATTTTTGAAGCAATTTCCGATGCACAGGCCAGGTTGGGAGGGACAATCGGGACAATAATAGCTGGTGTCTCTTCTTACTCCTCCTCTGCTGCATACACGGCATTTCTTTTGGCGTCTTCTTCCAGATTCTGTGGGGGGGATGCTAAAGGGATAGTGTCGCTCGTGAAGCCGACTCACACTATCAGAGCGAATGCTTCCTGGGGCGGGATCTTTTTGGTAAATGAGGGCATCGATGATATCTTCGATATATTGGAGGTAGTGGAGTCGGTGATTTTGAGTTGCTTTTTGGTAGCAGACAAACGAATTAAAAAGGGCCATGTGAAACAGGTGAAACACAACTTTTTTGTGCCAATAATGGGACTTTCTGGTTGATAAGTAGGGCTGTAGCATCTGGTCGTTTAAATCCACCCCCCCCCCCCCCATGTACAAATTGTAGTCGTGGACACATTCAGGCTTTACAATGGAGCCGCGTCTTCTTGGGATCTCCACCATGGTGTCATTGTGGATCGTAGAGAGGATGTGGACATCTTTCTTGTCCCTCCACTTCATGGCCAACACCTCCTCGTTCCTCATGGATGCCGATTCTCCAGGTCGCAATTTTTTTGTCAATAAATTTTGTGGGAATCCCTTCCGTTTTTTTTTGAAGGTACCGCAGGCCGGGGTTTGTTTACTGTAAAGGTGGCGAAAAAGGGGCAGGCTGGTATAATAATTATCAACATATAAATGGTAACCTTTTCCGAACAGGGGGTATGCCAACTCCCAGACAATTTTCCCACTGGTTCCAATATATGTGGGGCAATCACGGGGCTGGAGCTGGGAGTCTTTGCCTTCGTAGATCCTGAATTTGCAGACGTATCCAGTGGCTCGATCACATAATTTATTTAATTTTAACCCATACCTGGCTCTCTTGCTTGGTATGTACTGCTTGAACTGCAGTCGGCCGGTGAAATGTACGAGGGACTCGTCCACACAAATTTTTTGGTCTGGGATGAAAACTTCTTCAAATCGCTGGGAAAAGGCATTGATTAGGGGGCGTATCTTGTACAATTTGTCGTAGTTGGGATGATCTCGGGGAGGGCACTGTGAATTGTCATTGAAGTGGAGAAAGCGCATAATCATGTCGTATCTTTTCCTGGACATGACAGCGGAATATATGGGCATGTGTTGGATGGGGCGTTTGGACCAATATGAATGGACTTCGTTCTTTTTTGTAAGCCCCATATTGAACATAAGGCCCAAAAATAATTTAAATTCCTCCAATGTTAGACGCCGCCACTGGAACATGCGGGCGTAGGAAGAATCGGGGTTGGCAGCAATAAATTGGGATGCATACAGATTCGTTTGATCCACTATATTCTGCAGCAAATCTTGTGGGAAAAATAAACAAAAATAATCAAATTTAGAAAAATTTGTAGTGTCGGGCTGCACACCTGGCTGTGCGGTGAAAGGGGGGATGATAGCGGATCCTGAGTTGGCAGGCAACCATAAGGGGTTTGCCAGGGCATCGGGAAGGTAGGATTGGGGCTGGATTCTTCGGGTTGGGCGTGCATTTCCATTGCTTGTACTGGGCTCCTCTTCCTGGGGTATGGCGCTGCTGGTGGTGGGCAGTTCTCCTGATCTTGGTGCTGATCTTGGTGCTGATCTTGGTGCCGATCGCATTCTTTTGGGAGGGACGGTTTCCTCCGGGGACTCGGACTCTGAGCCACTATCCTCCACTGGCTCGTATTCCGAACCAGAATCGGATAATGGGAGCTCCCCGCTGCTCTCATCATCCGACATGGCAAGAATGGCATATGCCTCCTCAGGTGTGTAAACCCTTTGGGACATTATGGCAGTGCTTATTGGTGGGCCTGTGTAATGGTACTGCTGGTGGTAGTGGTGGCGGTCTGTGTGGTAGTACCGATGGAGGTATTAGTGGTGGGCCTGTGTGGTGGTACCGATGGCGGTATGGGTGGTGGTGGTACCAATGGCGGTACAGGTGGTGGTGGTACCGATGGCGGTACGGGTGGTGGTGGTGGCGGCGGTACCGATGGCGGTACAGGTGGCGGTACGGGTGGTGGTGGTAGCGATGGCGGTATGGGTGGTGGTGGTACCGATGGCGGTACAGGTGGTGGTGGTACCGATGGCGGTACAGGTGGTGGTGGTACGGGTGGTGATGGTACCGATGGCGGTACAGGTGGTGGTACAGGTGGTGGTGGCACTACCGACGGTGGTACGGGTGGTGGTACTGGTGGTGGTACCGATGGCGGCACTAGTGGTGATACTGGTAGCAGGCCTGTGTGGCAGTATAGATGCTGGGCCTGGTGGCGGTACTGGTGGTGGTACTGGTACCGATGGCGGTACTGGTAGCCTGTGTGGCGGTGCCAATGGCGGTACCGATGGAGGTGGGCCTGTGACAGATGGGCTGATTGATTGACAGATGGGCTGATTGATTGACAGATGGGTTGATTGATTGATTGACAGATGGGTTGATTGATTGACAGATGGGGTGATTGATTGACAGGTGGGGTGATTGATTGACAGATGGGCTGATTGATTGACAGATGGGCTGATTGATTGACAGATGGGCTGATTGATTGACAGATGGGCTGATTGACAGATGGGCTGATTGACAGATGGGCTGATTGGCTGGGCTGATTGATGTGCTGGGCTGTGTGACAGGTCCTCTTTATGGGGGGGGGGGCGTGTTGTGCACTGTAAATTTATGTAGACAAACTACACTGAGCTAACTTACTGATCTCTTCTCTCTCCTCACAGATCGGTGTGTGAGGAGAGAGCAGGGATCAGGTAGTAACTCCTGTGGAGTTTGTTTACATTTGTGACCGGCTGTGATTGGACACAGCCGGTCACGTGGTAAACAGCCAATTCATTGGCTGTTTACTCTGATCGGGGACGCGCTGTGTCCAAGGGACACTCGCCTTCCCCGATCCCCGCTCTGCAAGCCTGTGGCGGCGCGCACGGAGCGCGCCGCCGTGTTTGTTTTGACAGGTGATCGGCTGTGACTTTGACACAGCCGATCACATGGTAAACAGCCAATGAAATTGGCTGTTTACCGTGATCGGGGAAGCGCTGTGTCCGAGGGACACATGCCGTCCCCGATCACCGCGCTGCGCGCCCCCGCGGGCGCGCGCAAGGCAATATCCTGCAGGACGTCATATGACGTCCAGTATCGATATTGCAACCACTTCCCGGACGTCAATTCGCTATTGACTGGGCGGGAAGTGGTTAAACAGTCCACATTCAGTGAAAGTTCATCTACTACAAACTTTGCAGTGCATTAACTTTCACTGAATGTGGACTGTTTAATGAGCAGGGGCTATTGATGGGTACATTAGCTGCGTTTGATGGGTACATTAGCTGCGTTTGATGGGCACAGTGGCTGCGTTTGATTGGCACAGTGGCTGTGTTTGATGGGCACAGTGGTAGCAATTGATTGCACAGTGGCTGCGTTTGATGGGCACAGTGGCTGTGTTTGATGGGCACAGTGGCTGCGTTTGATGGGCACAGTGGCTGCATTTGATTGGTACAGTGGCTACGCTTGATGGGCACAGTGGCTGCGTTTGATATGCACAGTGGCTGTTTGATGGGCACAGTGGTAGCAATTGATTGCACAGTGGCTGCGTTTGATGGGCACAGTGGCTGCGTTTGATGGGCACAGTGGCTGCGTTTGATGGGCACAGTGGCTGCATTTGATTGGTACAGTGGCTACGCTTGATGGGCACAGTGGCTGCGTTTGATATGCACAGTGGCTGCGTTTGATGGGCACAGTGGTGGCAATTGATGGCACAGTGGCTGCGTTTGATATGCACAGTGGCTGCATTTGATGGGCACAGTTGTGGCAATTGATGGCACAGTGGCTGCGTTTGATGGGCACAGTGGCTGCATTTGATAGGGGCGGATATGGTTAGAAGAGCCCCTTGCTGTATTGAGAAAAGCATCCGCCCATCATAAATCACTGGCCATCATGCTATTTCTAACCATATCCGCCCATATCCGCCCCTTTGAGAAAAGCAACCGCTTGCTTGCTGGGGGGGGGGGGATATTGAAGGACCCGGCCTTGGGGCGGCAAAGGGAGTAAATCCGGGCCTGGATAGGAGTCGGGAGAGCCAGGGGGAACAGAATCCGGCGGGGGAACCATTCTCGGCACGACACCGCTGGGAAATGATCATGGACTGCGGAGCTGCCTCTGCCTCCAGCACATACACGGAGACGCCGGGAGGTGAGAGCATCTGTTCCCCGGGGCTGGCTGCCGCTGCTAGGGGACACAGACCTGTAAGGAGGGCTCCGCTGCTGGGGGACACCACCAGATGTAAAGGAGGACACCAGATGTAAAGGAGGGCTCTGCTGCTGGAGGACACCAGATGTAAAGGAGGGCTCTGCTGCTGGAGGACACCAGATGTAAAGGAGGGCTCTGCTGCTGGAGGACACCAGATGTAAAGGAGGGCTCTGCTGCTGGAGGACACCAGATGTAAAGGAGGGCTCTGCTGCTGGAGGACACCAGATGTAAAGGAGGGCTCTGCTGCTGGAGGACACCAGATGTAAAGGAGGGCTCTGCTGCTGGAGGACACCAGATGTAAAGGAGGGCTCTGCTGCTGGAGGACACCAGATGTAAAGGAGGGCTCCGCTGTTGGGGGACACCAGATGTAAAGGAGAGCTCTGCTGCCAGGGACACCAGATGTAAAGGAGGGCTCCGCTGCTGGAGGACACCAGATGTAAAGGAGGGCTCTGCTGCTGGAGGACACCAGATGTAAAGGAGGGCTCTGCTGCTGGAGGACACCAGATGTAAAGGAGGGCTCCGCTGTTGGGGGACACCAGATGTAAAGGAGAGCTCTGCTGCCAGGGACACCAGATGTAAAGGAGGGCTCCGCTGCTGGAGGACACCAGATGTAAAGGAGGGCTCTGCTGCTGGAGGACACCAGATGTAAAGGAGGGCTCTGCTGCTGGAGGACACCAGATGTAAAGGAGGGCTCCGCTGTTGGGGGACACCAGATGTGAAGGAGAGCTCTGCTGCCAGGGACACCAGATGTAAAGGAGGGCTCCGCTGCTGGAGGACACCAGATGTAAAGGAGGGCTCTGCTGCTGGAGGACACCAGATGTAAAGGAGGGCTCTGCTGCTGGAGGACACCAGATGTAAAGGAGGGCTCTGCTGCTGGAGGACACCAGATGTAAAGGAGGGCTCCGCTGTTGGGGGACACCAGATGTAAAGGAGAGCTCTGCTGCCGGGGACACCAGATGTAAAGGAGGGCTCCGCTGCTGCCAGCTGCTGGGGACACTGAAGTAAGGAGGGCTCTGTTGCTGGGGGACACAGATCTGTAAGGAGGGCTCCACTGCCGGGAACACCAGATGTAAAGGAGGGCTCCGCTGCCAGGGACACAGTTCTGTAAAGAGGGGCTATGCTTCTGGGAGCACCTGATGCAAGGACGGACTGCTGGGGAGGCATCTGGTGGCAGGTGACACACTTCCACTGATTCGGCATTATGGTGAGTTGAATGATTTCATTTTATATTACAATGTAATAATAGAAATAATGCACTTCAATCATCCTGACACCATAACAACCATGGTGCCGGGATGATTGAAGCGCCAACAGGTGTTTTGGAGTATCCTTATCTGCCAATTTTGTTACACATTTCTATTGTGGTGTAGGATCTGGCTTCTTTCTATTTCTTTCTCTCACCTCGGACTCTAGCCACACCCCTTTGAACCACGCCCATTTAAGCCACACCCACTATCGTACGTAAACCACGCCCATTTTTCGCCGCGGCGCGCGAAGCGCGTCGCATTTTCCATTCCAGCATGACACGCCTACAAACGAATGCCCCACCCCCTAATTATAGCAAGGCTCCGCCTCAATACAAAAAAAGTGTCCCACATGTTTTTTTTGCAATGTTGGCAACTATGCATACATGTGATAGTATGCTGCCAGGGATTGGAAAGGAAAGGAAAATTACGGTAAGTATTGATACATTTTTCCGTTATATCTTCTTAATCATTTTTAATGGCCCTGTTGCTTTTTATATGTGTTGTGAGGGGGTTAGCTCGGCAGCGGGTGTGTGTGACCCCCGAGATGGGCTCCCCACACAAAAACAGGCCCAGCAAACGGAGGTTGTGGTTTTCAAAATCAAAAAGGTGCGGTTTATTTTCTATTTACAGTGACAAAACACAGCAAAGCAAAAGAAACATAAACAAAATAAATCCTGGTCAACTTGACCTCTGACTAAACATACAGGTTTCCTAACTAACAACTGGGATCAGCCTAGTGCTGTCCTAGTCCCTAAGTCCCTGGTTTTAAATGTCCAAGCAAATAGCCACACAGGCTTTGTCTCACCGCACAGGGGTTCACTCTCCCTAGACAGTCCACACAGGTCTGGTTCCAGGCATGAGCTAACATCTAATGAAGCTGGGAGTTCTTATAGAGGCCTAAATGAGCTGACAAGGTTCAGCTGGTCTCCTCATCTCTGTCTGCACGACGCCCCACACTCTCCCTAGAGGTATGAGTCATCCATGAGCCCACTAGCCTTATACAACTCTCCACCTAGTTGTATAAGTCGGCGTAAAGCCTGAATCTGGGCGAAATATATCTACCCCCCTGGATGCAACCAGGTGACTTTACCTTCCTGCTGTCACAGTGTTTACATGCTCAATAAAGCCAGTCATTTTCTGACAATACAGATGTACATTATATTTTCTGGAAGCTGTCGATTCATTTGGAAAAAGAAAATGAAAACTTTAACGATGGAGCCTGTATTTTCACAATAGAAAAAAACTGTATTTTTCTATGCTGGTTTTACTAGCTGATTACTTGCATGTGTGTGCAGGTATCATGTGGAGTGATATCGTATTGTAACATTTCCCCGGCTATAATTATCACATCTCACCCTGGGCGCCAGGGATCACATTGCACTTTACATTAATTTGTTGTACACTGGCATTTCTAACCTTATCTCCTCTCAGGGCAGCTTAAGTGTTCAAATGCCTGCCATGCTATGGAAATGTCTGGGCCTCGACATGAATAATTCCAGCTGAGCATATCAGGTGACCGCTACAAGGCTTTTTTACTAACAAAACAATTAGAGGCAAATGTGGGGAAAACAATTAGAGAAACGTATGAAGTCCTGTTTGCACAATAGGCAATCCTGGACCAGTTACTCCTGAAGCCAGGATTTTGGTGTACATGATTTCAGCGCAGGACTGTCTGCTTTTAGTGCAGAAGCTCCTGTTACAGTTCAGTATGCAACAGAATAAGGGTTAGTGTTAGGGTTTAGTTTGGTGGGTAGGCTCATTTTAGGGGTCACGTTAGCTCCCATTTGTGTTTTCTGCTTGTTTCCCTACACCTGACTTTGTAGAATCACATGCGTTCTAATTGTACTTGTTCACACTTGTACACTCAGTTACCATAAGCTCTATGCCCTACATTCAAAAAAGTACATGAGTTTTTTACTGTATTCAGGAATTTTTGATCTCATAGACTTTAATGGAAATGCCTGTAAATGTACAATATACATGATTTCATGCGTTTTTTGCCTGAAGAATACCTATCCTCTTATAAAACTGCTCTCCCCACTTGCCCAACTAAGGAAAACACCTCCTAACCTTGATACACGAGCAAATACATGTGTAAAACACATGTATTATGCCTAATAGACACCTGGAAAAAAAATGCTTCAACATAACCAGGAATACACTCCGCTTGTGCTCTGCTTAGGTGTATATGCAGGCTTAGGTGTTTGGGCTAGGGGTGTTATATGCTGATGTTTATGTTAGGAGTTAGGTAAAGTGTTGAGGGTTAACAGTTCACATTCATTGTTTTAATGTTGGTCTAGTGACGGTTAAGAATATGTTACCCCCAACATTTTACATTCCTGATATGTGCCTGTTGTACTATGTCCTTGTATGAAAATGTTCTCTTTTTAATGCTTCTTTTATGTGAAAACCCTGGTGTTCCTGTCAGTCCATCTGCTTTTCTATTTCAAACTAATGCCAGGCATAAGAGCAAATCTTTCCCAGCGTGGTCATTTTTCTGGCTGTGCTGGGAGAACAGCCTACCTGTCCTCCAATGATCAGACTTCTGCTGACTTTCCCCCACCCCTGCACAACCATTCACTGGCAAGATTTTTTTCTCTGTTAAACAAAATCTTTTATTAAACAAATTGTACGTACAACTTAAGCCTGCGTGTTATGTGTACAATACATCCATTACATGGGGAACAACATTGCATTGCAGATACAATACAAATTTCAAGCTGCACTATAGTAGAAAAAATTCTATCAGGGTACAGACATTGAGCTCTTCTTAGTGGAGGAGACATAATGTAATCATACTTCATAGGGTACATTTCTAAGGGATCAGACTATTGTCATGTGCAGGTTTCTGATTCTTGTAGCCAGCGATCCCAAATTTTATTTTACTTAGCTGGGCATCCCCTGTTTATATAAGAATTTGTTGTAGGGTAGGGTAGTGTTTACGTCCACCTTCCAATCAGCAAAGCTGGAAGGTAGAGTTCTCATCCATTGCCTAGCAATAATTTTTCTGGCTAAGAATAGTGTTTAATGTAGGAATATCTTCATGAATTTATCAATGGAATTGGGAAATATCCCAAGTAGGGACTGTTTCGGGTCCAGGGAAAGAGGGGAACCCATAGTATCATGTAGAAAACCCCTTCGATAGGTACATTATATAAAGCAAATTATCCTCCTCTATTTAAAAAACTCGAAGAAGATCTTCGCTCCTGGGCGGAGTACTCTCTCTCTTGGTTTGGCAGAATCAATTCGATAAAAATGACTTTTTTGCCCAGACTCCTTTATTATTTCCGGACACTACCGATAGCAATTCCGAGGGGAGACATGCAACATATACAAACTGAAGTTTTACGCTTCATATGGGGTAATAAGAAGTCACGGATACAAAAAAAAATACTTTACACACCTAAACCCATGAGAGGACTTGGTCTTCCCAATCTACAGGCTTATTATCACTCGGCTCAGATAGCCCAACTAACTCATATGACGGCTGGGGGTTCGGTCCCTCTTTGGGTTTACATAGAAGCACTTGCGTGCCACCCACTGGCAATAGGAGCCTTGATGTGGCTTCCTAATCGCAAAAGCCCATCTATTCTATGTCCTACCTTATCACATTCTCTAGCGGTATGGGACAGAACAAGACACCGAGCGTCCATTATGTCACACCACACACCTCTAGCACCCATCTTTGCAATCCGGAGTTTCCTCCTGGCCTTGCTCCACAACAATTCCAATGGTGGCTCAATAAAGGATTAATGAGAATTGGGGACTTCCTTAATGGAAACCAAGTGCATACGATTACATACTTCAAAGACAACTTCTCAATGCCTCCCATTGAGGTATTCCGATATAACCAAATTTCCTCATTCATTAATTTCAAAATTAAACAGGTGGGGGACCCCATGACACTTACCGCATTTGAACTAACTTGCCAAAACAGAGGCATACAGAGGGGTCGGATCTCTACCATATACTCTTCTATAACTGAACCAGATACTAAACTCGCCTATATGACCCAATGGGAG
The DNA here is from genome assembly GCA_029206835.1 of Rana muscosa. NCBI lineage: Eukaryota > Metazoa > Chordata > Amphibia > Anura > Ranidae > Rana > Rana muscosa. The sequence continues at coordinate 60,981,565 of CM055127.1, read as the reverse complement.
AGGGACTTGAACCTCTCCCTTGAGCTGTCAGACTGGCAAGATATTGCCTACCAACTCTCAAAAATCTCTATAAACACTACCCTTATTGAAGCCAACTACAAAACGCTGCTACGCTGGTACTTGGTCCCCACGAGAATAGCTAAAATGCATCCTTCCTCCTCGCCTTATTGTTTCCGACAATGTGGACAGATGGGCACCATGTACCATATTTGGTGGCAATGTCCACTAGTAACCAGGTTTTGGATAAGGATCTTTAATCTGATCAATTCAGTAACATGTATCAACATCCGTCGGTCCCCAGAGAGCGCGCTTTTTCATAGACTACCCGACGGGATCCCCAAAAAATCAATACGCCTCATAACCTATATCTTGTTGGCAGCGAGAATAACAATTGCAAGGAACTGGAAACACTCAAGAATACCCCTAGAGCAAGTTAAGGATAAACTCAACTGGATTATGATTAATGATAAGCTCACTTACACCCTTCACAATAAAGCAGAGATGTTCAACAAGATCTGGGATCCATGGATCGAGTATATCTCCACTTAATGAGGAAATCTGGGTGACCCTCTCTCTCTCCTCTCTCTATCCCTTCCCTCCTTTCTCTTTCTCTTCTATGCTCCTTTCCTCTCTCCCTTGTTCTCTCTTTCTTTCTATTCTTTGTGGTATACCTTTTTGTATACCTTGGTTATCGATATACTGGGATAGAACGTTACTGATGAGGCAGGAAACCTTATCATAGTAGGGATCCACGGCTAACCCCGAATTTTTTTTAATCGGGGTCCACTGAAGCCCTGGACCCTCCCTATCCCTCCCCCTAGTACTGGTATATTCTAACGCTACTGGGTTGGATACTTGCACACATACTATGCCCTACCTGAGGGCTTGAATAGCTCTTATGATGATATTATGCATATGCCTCCTACCTCCTGACAGGTTCTAGGTGGGGTAAAAATACATTGTCAAAACGTTTAAATGTTTGGCCGAATGTAACCCGGCTATTTGTTCATTTTCTTCCTTTTTTTTTTTTTTTCTTTGTTTTCTCCTCTCTTGTTTTGTATTTACCTCAATAAAAAATATTGCAATATAAATTCCATTTTTGAAAATTATTTTAAAGAATTAGGACTCACCTTTGAGTGTAGTTCCATTGGCTGCCAGAATCATCTGATCAGCAATAGTCTTTGTCTTGGAATAATAATCCAGCTGCTAAAAATAAACAGTAAAACTTTTAGATGGATATACAGTAATATTAGGGTAAAACTATACATTCAGTAGGATTACGGCATCAACTGCTTAAAGGAGAAGTACAGCCAAAGCTTGTTTAGCTGTACTCCTATGGATTACAGGAGTGCAGACCGTTCTGCACACCTGTGACCCATTTTCAGTTGGCAGTGGGCTGAAGCCCGCTGTCAGCTGAGGTCACAGAGCCAGGCCAGGCTAGGGAGAGATCGAGACCATATGGTTGGGATCCACCCAGATGCCTGGACTGGCACCCCGCTCAGCCTCTCGGTGAGCCGCTGAGAGTCTGAACCATCCACACTCCCCCCCCCTCCACAGCCCAGCGCTCCAGTGAGCATGGGGGGGGGGAGAGCAGAGAGCTGGTGCCTGACAGTCACCAACGCTTTGCTCACTGGGCTCTGAGAACCGAGCGATCAGCGGTGTTTGATTGCTCAGTTCTCACCCTTAGAGCTGGCGGGGGACAGATGCAGTATCTGACCGATGCTGCATCCACCTAGGTAAGTATGATTTCTAAAAAAAAAAACTCAACTTCTCTTTTAAAAATAGAAGGAAATGAGGATTTGTGGCACTGTGATGGAAGTTTTTGAATTAAGTAATGGCGCACACAGGGGTCTATTTGAAGAGTGTCAAACTGACAGGGGTAATAATCCTCCCCTACTCTGTCCAAAAATGTAAAAAATAGGATTTTTATAACAGCTTACCTGTAAAATCCTTTTCTTGGAGTACATCACGGGACACAGAGCGACATAGTCATTACTAATGGGTTATATAGTTACCGTCAGGTGCTGGCACTGGCAACTTCCAAAACCGGAAGTACCCTCCCCTATATAAGCCCCTCCCATCCGGGAGCACCTCAGTTTTGTAGCAAAGCAATAAGTGTCCCCAAAGAGGGGCGGGAGCTCTGTGTCCCGTGATGTACTCCAAGAAAAGGATTTTACAGGTAAGCTGTTATAAAAATCCTATTTTCTTTCTCGTACATCACGGGACACAGAGCGACATAGTCATTACTAATGGGATGTCCTAAAGCAATGCCAAATGAGGGGGGGGATACACCATATATAAGCTGAGCGCTATCAGACATGAGGATCTTTTGCGGCCTGCAACACACTGCGCCCAAAGGCGACATCCTCCTGACTTCTAACGTCCACCTGGTAGAACCTAGTAAACGTGTGTACCGAAGACCATGTTGCGGCCTTACAGATTTGAGCCAGGGAGGCCTGGTGATGCACTGCCCATGAAGTTCCAACTGCTCTCGTGGAGTGCGCCCTAACTTTGAACGGAGGCGGTCTACTTCTCAAGCTATAGGCTTGTATTATGACCTGTCGAATCCACTTGGCTATAGTAGATTTTGACGCTGCCTGACCCTTTCTGGGGCCTTCCGGCAGAATAAACAAAGTATCCGTTCTGCGAATCTGAGCAGTGGCTTTTAGATAAGCTTTAACTGCTCTTACTACATCCAAAGAATGCAATAACTTTTCCTCTACCGAAGTAGGTTTGGGGAAAAAAGAAGGAAGAACCACATCTTGGTTCAAATGAAAACTCGATACCACCTTAGGAAGAAAGGCTGGATGAGGACGTAACACTACTCTGTCCTTATGGATAAGCAGATATGGCTCCTTACAGGACATAGCTGCTAATTCCGATACTCTTTTAGCCGAACAAATGGCTACTAGAAAAATCAATTTCCTGGTGAGAAGCACTAAGGAAATATGCTGTAATGGTTCAAATGGTTGTTTCTGTAGAACCGACAGAACCAAGTTTAGATCCCATGGACATATGGGAATATTAACCGGAGGACTAATACGCATCACTCCTTGTATAAAGGCTTTGACTAGTGAATGCGAAGCCAAGGGCCTTTGAAAAAATATTGACAAGGCCGAAATCTGACCCTTGATAGTACTCAAGGCAAGCTTCCTATCTACAGCCCATTGTAGGAAGTCCAGAATCCTACCTATTACGTATTTACGTGGATGCCATTTCTTGGCTTCACACCAGGCGATGTACGCCTTCCAGATTCTATAGTAGATCTGCCTGGATACCGGCTTCCTGGCATTGATCATGGTAGATACCACAGCATTAGAGAGCCCTCTCTTTTTTAGAATGTGGGCTTCAATAGCCAGGCCGTCAAACCTAGGGCTGGTAAGGAAGGGTGGTATATCGGTCCCTGCGAAAGCAGGTCCGGACGATGTGGGAGGGTCCAAGGACTCCCCACAGACATTTTTACAATCTCCGCGTACCATGCTCTTCGGGGCCACGCTGGAGCCACCAGAATCACTGGTTTCTTTTCTACCCTGATTCTGCGGAGTAATCGAGGTAACAATTGTGGCGGTGGGAATGCATATATCAGCTTGAACTGATCCCAAGGGAACACTAGGGCATCCGAGCCGCACGCTAGGGGATCCCTTGCCCAAGAGACAAACCTGTCCACTTTTGTGTTGAATCTGGATGCTAGCAGATCTACATCCGGTGTTCCCCACCGCTGACATATTGTCCGGAAAACCTCGGGATGAAGGGACCATTCCCCTGGGCATAATTGTTGGCGACTTAGAAAGTCCGCCTTCCAATTCTCCACCCCTGGAATGAATACCGCAGATATGGCTGGGACATATCTTTCTGCCCATCTCAGGATGTAATTTACTTCCCTTTGGGCTGCACGACTCCTGGTGCCCCCCTGACGATTGATATATGCCACTGCTGTGGCATTGTCTGACTGAACTCTGACAGGGGACCCTTGGAGTTTGGATGTCCATGCTACTAGGGCATACCGGGCTGCTCGTATCTCTAAGAGATTGATGGGCAGGGCCTTTTCCGCATCCGACCATCTGCCCTGGAGAGACCATTGCTCCAGTACTGCTCCCCAGCCTAAAAGGCTGGCATCTGTAGTGACCACCTTCCAGGAAATCGGACTGAAGGATTTCCCTCTTTCCAGATTCTGGGGAACCAACCACCAACGGAGGCTCCTGCGAACGGAAGGGGACAAGGACATTGGTAAGTCCAGAGCCTGAACTTTTTTGTTCCAGGCTGACAGTATGGCCCTTTGCAACTTCCTTGAATGGAATTGACCGTAGGGTACTGCTTCGAATGATGCCACCATTTTTCCCAGCAGCCTCATGCACAGGCGTATGGATGGCTGTCTTTTTGAACCCACTAAGTGGATCAAATCTCTCAAAGACGACCCCTTTTCTTGAGGCAAGAAAATTTTTCTCTGGTCTGAATCCAGCCTTAGCCCCAAGTATTCCAGACTTTTGACTGGTTTTAGGGCTGACTTGTCTCGGTTGATAATCCAACCGTGATATTCCAGATACTTGATTGTCTCGTGAACAACCACTTCTAGTTTTTCCACTGAGTGGTCTATCAGCAACAAGTCGTCTAGATATGCCATTATCGTTACACCTCGTGTTCTTAGATTGGCCAATAGTGGGGCCAGAATTTTTGTGAACACTCTTGGTGCTGTGGCCAGACCGAAGGGTAAGGCTCTGAACTGAAAATGGCGCCCTTCTATCGCAAAGCGTAGAAATTTTTGGTGGGCTGGAAAGATGGGGATGTGCAAATAAGCATCTTTGATGTCGATCGAGGCTAACCATTCCTCCCCTTGTAGGGCAGTGGCTACCGATCGGATCGACTCCATCCGGAAAGTCCTGATATGTAGGAATTTGTTTAGCCCTTTTAGATTTAATATGGGCCTCACGTCCCCGTTTGGCTTCGGAACTGTAAAGAGGTTTGAGTAAAACCCGAACCCCCATTCTTCCAGGGGAACCTCTATAATTACTGCTTGAAGCAATAATTGTTCCAGTGCCAACAGGAGGGATCCTCTCTTCTGGGGATCCCTTGGCACGTTTGACCTTATAAAGCGGGAAGGAGGGGAGTTTTTTAACTCCAATTTGTATCCCAGATTTACTGCGGAGAGCACCCATCTGTCTCGGATCGTGTCCCGCCAGGTTTCTGTGAACAACTGAAGTCTTCCCCCCACCCGATTGGGTGGGGGCAACCCTTCATGCATTTGACTTTGGGGGAGGTTTTGTACCTCTCCTGCTCCAGGGCTTCTTGTTACCCTGCAACTGTCCCTGATTTTTACCTCCGGGATTTGACCGGGGAGGCCGTCGGAACTGTTTCACAGCCGATGTCCTAGGGACTGGAGAAGCCGGCCTCTTAAAGGAGGGACCTCTAACTCTATTTTTAACCGGCAAAAGTGTACTTTTACCGCTGGAAATTCTCTGGATATATTTGTCCAGGTCTTCCCCGAATAAGCGCTCCCCATGAAATGGGAAGCTGACCAGCAATTTTTTACAGGGAGCTTCAGCAGACCAGTTTTTGAGCCATAGAAGCCTGCGCATATGTACTACAGACAGCGTAAGGCGGGAGGCCTGATGGATTGAATCCTTTATAGCGTCCACCGCAAAGCATAAGGCTCTAGGTAGATCAGCTAGGGCAAGAGCCTGCTGATCCGGCAAGTCCCTTAAGACCTGTTTCAACTGATCCTTCACTGCCTGGCAGACCCCTATAGCTGCCACTGCTGGTTGTGTCACCAATCCTGCTGTAGAAAAAGCAGATTTTAATAATGACTCCAATTTTTTATCTATTGGGTCTTTGAACATTTGGACATTTTCCACCGGACATGTCAGTGATTTATTCACACAAGAGATGGCTGCGTCCACTGTAGGGACCCTCCATTTTCTGATGAACTTATCCTCCATGGGATAGACCACCGGAAATCTCTTGGGGGGAGTAAATATTTTGTCAGGATGCTCCCAATCCTGGTAAATGAGCCCCTCCAGTAAAGGATGGATCGGAAAGGAACAAACAGTCTGGGGAGCTTTTAGCGACCCCAACGAGGAGACAGAAGTGGAGGATGGCTCCGCAAGTGGCATTTTAAATGCTGATCGGACCATATTAGTCAGGGACTGAACCCATAACCTCTCAGCATGTGATGCTGAGAACGGCTCTTCCACTGTTGATTCCTCTACAACCGAATCAACCTCATCCTGATCCCCCTCAGGTAGGTCGACCTCTGTATGGGACTGTTGCTCTGTTAACAGGCACTCTGAGGGAGGAGACGGAGATCGAGCGCTTTTCTCCTGTGACAGGGAAGCAGCGATTAATGCTGACAATCTCTCTTCCAGCCCTCCCAGAGCTGAGGAAAAAACCTCCTCTGTTACATACACAGGAGCAGGTGAACTGAGGACAGCCACAGTACCAGGTACTCCTGGGGGTGCCCTACGGTCACTAACCTCTGGTTCTTCAGGGGAGACTGGTGCAGCTAAAGCATGCCCAAGATCCTCAGAGCCCGATGGAGACCCCCTATTCCTCCTGGAATTTCTAGTCCCGGAGTTTTTAGACGGCATATTCCTAAGCCACAAAGCTGAGGTATTCCAGCCGAAATACACCAGTTACTGATAATAGTCTAGCATAAATGCTGCTATAATAAACAGTTGGTGTCTACTAATGTGCCTTTCTAGGGGATGCCTGTATCAACCGCTTGCTGTATGCCTTTAAATGTTGCCAGCTCTGTCTCTGTACTTCATAGCCAGCTTACTACAATAATGTGGCTTTTTTAAAAAACCTGCTGGGACACCCGCACATGCGCAGAAGCGCTGCGGCGCGCACAGAGCGTCATCCCCCAGGCTCCGCCCCCTTTTCCGGCTCACCTCTATATATAGAGGCGCGTGCACGCGCACGCGCGCGGCCACGTGCGCCCTCGGCGCTAATTTCAAACATGGAAACCAGGGACAGGAGCCAGGGCCCCTCTTTGCCGCAGGCCGGGGGATGGACGAACACTGCAACATGGCAGAGGAAGCAGTTTCCTATAGGAGAACTCACCAGCTGCCTGGACTTTGCTCTCTGAGAAGAAACTAGTCCACATGACAAGAAAACATTCCACAGCGGCCTCTAGTGGACAAACACAGGTACCGCAGTCTAATATACTAAATATATATAAAAAAACATTTTTTTTTTTTTTTTTTTTCTTGACCACCATTAAAAATTATTACATTTTTTTAGTAGTTACAGGCATGCACAGAATCTTGCGGGAATACCATTAGGTAACAGACAGAAAGACAAATTAGGCTTGGGGGTCCCCCAATAGAACCAAGTTCCTGGGGGCCCCCACTTACCTGTTCCCCGCCGCAGGACTTTGTTTGGTCCACAAAAGCCCAAACTTCACCTATCACGGCAGGCATTGTAATCAAACCTTCAGGGACCGGGTTCCCAAGGATTCCACTCCCCTGGACCTGTATAGCACCCTGCACAGAAAACATCTTGGTCGTGGGTATGACCAGAGCTCTGGATCCCAGGGTCCAGCTCTCCTAAGAGAAGCATTACAGGCAAAACCTTGCTCTTCTCTGCAAGGCCCGGGTACCGACCGTTTAGCTATGAAGCTTTTTTGGTCGGATCCGGAATAGCTTACTGAGGCCCAAAAGAACCTGTACGCAAGCTCAGTGAAAAACACATGTTTCTTCTTGGCCAACACCTTAGACACTGGCAAAAAACTGAGGTGCTCCCGGATGGGAGGGGCTTATATAGGGGAGGGTACTTCCGGTTTTGGAAGTTGCCAGTGCCAGCACCTGACGGTAACTATATAACCCATTAGTAATGACTATGTCGCTCTGTGTCCCGTGATGTACGAGAAAGAAAAAAGTTTTGCCAATAGTTCTACTTTAAAGAGGAGCTCCAAGGTCCTTCAAAAAAAAAATTAAAGTCAGCAGCTTACTGTAGCTGCTGACTTTTAATATAAGGAAACTTACTTATCCAGGGATCGTCCTCACCCGAGCCGAGTCTTCAATCGGCTTCGAGTGCAGGCGCCAGCATCTCTAGTAAGGGATACAGGAAGTGAAGCCTTGCAGCTTCACAGCCTGTTTCTTACTGTGCATGCTCGAGTTGTGCTGCGCCTTGTGAATGATCTCGTAGTTACATAGTCCATCCAGTTCAACCATTAAAAGGAAAAAAACAAATGTTACAATCCTATATACACAATCCTATACCCACAATTGATCCAGAGGAAGGAAAAAAAACAGCAAAGCATGATCCAATTTGCTACAGCAGAGGAAAAAAAAATCCTTCCTGATCCCCTGAGAGGCAATCCGATATTCCCTGAATCAACTTTACCAATAAATGTTAGTATCCAGTTGTAGCGCCCTGCTCCTGTTGACCAGGCACTATTGTGTAAATTTAGTGGGTCATCTGAATTGTACATAGTTCAGAACGTAATGTTTATGGCTAAATTAGCCTCTGTTCCAGCTTTGGCTGTGTTGAGAGCATTTCCCACTGTTGCCGGTAGGTGTCGTTGTCACCACCGGCCAGTGTTGGAAATACAACAGGCTGGAGTGTATTGGGTGTCCCTTCCCCAGAAACAGCCCAGTGGGAGTGGTTTACTGCTGTGCATTCTGGGAGAGGATACTTAAGGGACAGACGCCATTTTTCTCTCTCTCTGACCTAATGGCCTTCCTGGCCTAAGATATGTGACAACTCCTCTTCTGCCTCGTGGCCCTGCTGGCCCGAGGCTACGTTACTTTAAGTAGGCCCAGAAGTCTGTCTGAGGCCTACTCGGGGATGGTCCTGTGCTGTCTTGCCTGCGGGAAGAAGCCAAGCAATTGGAGGATCCAGGGGAGGACCCTTCTTGGAGAGGACCGAGCAAAAGGCTGGTATCTCAAAAAGAGCCTGGTGACTCAATTGGAGGATGCATCCTAACCAATCTACCTGACAGTACTGCCGGGTGGGCTTAAAGGACTTTGGTACTGTGTAGCTGTGTTCGCTCAAGCAATTACTGATTTCCAAATCCTGTGGCAGAGGATTGTTCGACAGTCGTTACTATCATCAAGTCTGTGGCAGAGACTTTTGTCCGTGCATCATTCCGGCTGCTAAGCCAGTGAGAGAGGCCTATCCGGGGAGCAAGATCCGGTGACAGCAAGTGTACTTGTCTCCAGGATCTCAAGTTCCTCAGTGATCTACACAAGGTATCTGAATTCCCCTAACCCTCCATCCCTCTACTGCTGCAAGTTGTGTTTAATAAAAAGCATTGGAAAAAGACTAAGTGACTGGTGCATGCATCTGTGGTCACATTGCCCAATTTAGAGCCAAGCAAGTTTTGATACTTTGAACTGTGGGGTAATGGCAGGACCAAAAATAACCAGAAGCTCCTGCGTGGGTAGTTCTACATGTGGGGGCTCGTAATCCACGATTTGCCGCTGCCCCTAGCAACTCAAGTAAAGACATTCACTCAGTCTACGTTAAAGCTGGCCCTGGACTGTGTTATTTGTTACGGGACGATAAGGGGTTAGTTAAGTGTGTATCTGTTTCTAAGTGCGTAGGCTACGGGCAGAGCCCAAAAAAAAACGGGAACTACGTGACTGAAAGAACAAGTGGGAGGAGTTCCCGCCTGCTGCTGCATAAAACACGTGTGTGTGTGTCTGGCGCTGAAGAGAAGCAGCTGCGTAGTTACATTGAGAAGATCAGAGTGCAGCCATGTCTTCATTTTCACTCATGCAATCTGCCTCGGGGCTTAAGATGCTTCCTACTAGCCCCGCTGCAGGTGCCAAGCTACCCAGAACCCTGTTGACGGATACCGGAATCCGTCTGAAGCCGCATGGGCGGTTCGTGTTGTACACTATTGCGGACATTGAAGCGCTGGGTATGATATGCCCCAAGTGTGAGGTACTGGCCATACATCCCCATCCATTTGTCCGGTGCCTACATTGCGGGGAGTACCTGTTCGCAGTGGAGCAACCTACTGTGTCACCCCGTGCCTACCGAGTTGACTGGGCCACGGGTATTGCTACGGTGGAAGCTGCTGCCCTCGCTCCTGCAGTGAAATCTGCACCCACCACATCTGCTACAGTGAGTGTTCCTGAGGGAGATGTTACTGTTACCAAAGAGCCATCAGCGGACATCGTTTCTGTTACCACCTCCGCCGCACCTGTCCCCGCTGCACCTGTCCAAAAGAAGGTGGGATATGTGAAAGCCTCCCGCGTCCGGGTTCAAGGCCTACCCCAAAGACTACCTGAACCGGAGCCAGAGGAAAGCCTGACCCCTGGAAAGTCCACGACAGGAACGGGTGAGAGATCAGGGGAAAACTTGTCTGGGACTTTATGTAAATACTTGCCTGCGGAGGAATTGGGTGATTCAGATTTAGACTCCCTGTCAGATGTTTCTGGGGATGATGACTTATTTGAGACTATGTCACAGGAACTGTTATGGGCCAATGGTGATGATGTTGCCGCGGCTTGTACCTTCTCAGAATGGGCAGCACTAGATTCGGGGAAGACATCACCCAGTGTGGAACCCCCAGCGTTATTAGAGAGACTTTGTCAGACCCTATCAGCCTGATTGAATCTGAGAAGTTCTATGCCAGATCAATGGTGCAGAAGGCACCAAACCCATGTGTGTTGCCTGGACTGGGAAGCACTAGAGCTCTGCCAAAACTCGCCCGTTTGCAAAGGGTACTCATTAAGAAAGTTGCTGCAGAGTATGGTCTAGAATTCCCCTATGTCTCCAAAGAGCTCATGCAGGAAATAGAATCCAAAGGAGAGCAGTGGTACAGTGAAGCTGTTTGGGATCACCTGTCTGTGTCAAAACCTTTCAGGATCACCTGTCTGTGCCGAAACCTTTCAGGAAAGTTGGATACTCTTTTTCTATGGATGAGTGTTTCAAAGGATGCTTGCTACAGTGGAACTATGACAGGCACATTTATGCTGATAAGGTGGTCATCCGCAGACCAGGGAAAGACGATATTGTTTATTTCATTACCACCCTGGACAAGCATGGAAAGTTAGTGATCCTGCCGGATCCCTGATTTTATTGGTGATCATTTAAAAGGAAAAATGACTGCTCTAACTTTGGTTTGCAAAGAGACTGAAAGGAAAATTCTCTTGCTAAGAATGGACTATGGGGTTACATAGCCAGGTAGTGTTAGGTGAGAGAACTTTGCGGTCAAGAGTTTTCCTACCTGCTCCTGTACTTGGTATTAAGGACTTTCCTTTGTGCCATACTGATTTCTGCCACTAGGTGGTGGAAGTTGCTCATAGTGAGGGCTGGACTTTCAAGCTTACAGTTTAGTTCCTTTTAGATTTAAAGTGTGAAGGAAAGTTCAATTTCTTAGGAAGTGCAGCTTTGCTTCCTAAATGTACAGTAATGCTGTTTTATATTTTTGCCTGTGTGTTTTTTTTTTGTTTTTTTTTTAGGTGAATCAGATCTTCTGTCAAGCTGCCGGAGAGTGTTGGTGGTTTAGATATAGAGTGAGGTGTTGATAAATATGTGTTAATGTGACCATACTGTGTGTTCATGTTTAAATCTGTGACTTTCTTCTTTCTTACCCTCCCCTCTCCCATCCAAGTTTTGCGGTTCGGATATCTGCTCTCAGGATTGAGAGCAATTTTTCCAGACGTTGAGGACATTGTCTATTGTAGTGGGGGGAGTACGTAGCGCCCTGCTCCTGTTGACCAGACACTATTCTGTCAATTTAGTGGGTCATCTGAATTGTACATAGTTCAGAACGTAATGTTTATGGCTAAATTAGCCTCTGTTCCAGCTTTGGCTGTGTTGAGAGCATTTCCCACTGTTGCCGGTAGGTGTCGTTGTCACCACCGGCCAGTGTTGGAAATACAACAGGCTGGAGTGTATTGGGTGTCCCTTCCCCAGAAACAGCCCAGTGGGAGTGGTTTACCGCTGTGCATTCTGGGAGAGGACACTTAAGGGGCAGATGCCATTTTCTCTCTCTCTCTGACCTCATGGCCGGCCTGGCCTAAGGTATGTGACAACTCCTCTTCTGCCTCGGGGCCCTTCTGGCCCGAGGCTACGTTACTTTAAGTAGGCCCAGAAGTCTGTCTGGGACCTACTGGTTCGGGGATGGTCCTGTGCTGTCTTCCCCCGGGAAGAAGCCGAGCAATTGGAGGATCCAGGGGAGGACTCTTCTTGGAAAGGACCGAGCAAACGGCTGGTATTTCAAAAAGAGCCTGGTGACTCAATTGGAGGATGCATCCTAACCAATCTACCTCGCAGTACTGCCATATGGGCTTAAAGGACTTTGGTACTGTGTAGCTGTGTTCGCTCAAGCAATTACTGATTTCCAAATCCTGTGGCAGAGGATTGTTCGACAGTCGTTACTATCATCAAGTCTGTGACAATGACTTTTGTGCGTGCATCATTCCGGCTACTAGGCCGGTGAGAGAGGCCTATCTGGGTGAGCAAGATCCGGTGACAGCAAGTGTACTTTCTCCAGGATCTCAAGTTCCTCAGAGATCTCCACAAGGTATTTGAATTTCCCTAACCCTCCATCCCTCTACTTCTGCAAGTTGTGTTTAATAAAAAGCATTGGAAAAAGACTAAGTGACTGGTGCATGCATCTGTGGTCACATTGCCCAATTTAGAGCCAAGCAAGTTTTGATACATTGAACTGTGGGGTAACGGCAGAACCAAAAATAACCAGCAGCTCCTGCGGGGGTAGTGCTACACAGTTATATTATACCTACTGTATGATGTGTCCCAGAAGACTGCAGGGGAAGGAGGGGGGGCTGTCAAAACCACGTGTCCACTCCGCCCTTCCCCACAAAAAGTACTAAATGTTGCAGTGGAGGGGGGAAGGGTGGAAACAAGCAAAGCTTCCCCTTTTGAGTGGAGCACGGCTCGTACAGCCTAGCAGCCAGATGTGCCTGAGATAGGACCCATCTCCGGCCTAGCAACCTGGGCAATACAACACATGTCCACCCAGACAGCCGTTCAGGTGGCACAGAACACAGATCACCTGACCTCACCCTAATATATAGGCTCTCCCGGCAGGCCAAGGGATTCAAGAAAACTCCTGCCCATTATCTGAGATACCCCATATACCCATAACCTGACCTTGCGTTGCCCTTCTCGTATCTAGTACCACCAAGTACACGGCCACCTAGTGGTAGAAGAGAAAAGTGCAACAAGGTCAAACTTAGGGAGAAATCAATAGATCTCTAGCAATCAACCAGGATAACTACTCCTGGTAAGTAAATTTGTGAGCAGCAACCCTGCCTAAACTCCAGGGTGCTACATAAGGATAACATGCATAAAATACATTGAATGAGCATATAATCTTATGGAAAGATTATTGTTGATCTGACTGGTTTGGTGACAGGGTGTCTCGAAGCAAGATCAGAACAGGCTGAAAGTCAGAGATAGTAACAGAGAAATGTAACCAAAGAACATTTAGCAGGCCCAGTTGGGTTTCAGGCAGAAAGCAGAAACAAAAACAGTCATTAACAGAGGCAACCGAATGTAGCAGATATCCAAGGATGAGTACTGGTCAGAAATAGATGTCAAGCTTATATCAAGTCATAAACAGAACACAAAATCTGCAATACACAATTGCACAGTGCAGGCAAACTGGTCAGGCTACAGACACCATCAGGCATTCATGGAGACAATAATTCAGATTTAACTTGTGCAGATTGAAGTAATTTGTGTAGTTGCAACATGACCACACCACGGTGCTGGATATCATTCAATAGATGGAGTGGACACACATCTAGACACAGCATTTTTGAATACCCCAAGAGTACCTGGATGCAGAGTGTATATAGCATTTGGCTGACCTCAGCAGCCACAAGCACTGTGAAGGTCTTCTTCTTACACTCCTGTTGAAAGTGGTTAGGCTCTATTCGGACTGGCTTATACACATGCTACAACTTCCAGCGGCAAGACTCTGCAGATTCCTGTGGCTAGAACTGGCAGCTGTGTGCCCAACCTGTGGCCTGAGGGCCGCATTACACCCTTTGGTATATGATGTGCAGCACTAGGACCTCAGCAGACTGTAGTTGAAACATTGATTAAGGGTAATAACATTGATCACTACTGACATCTTATGGTTTCGTATTGTCTTCTGCAACTTGTCTCTAGGCCAAAAGTTTAGCATATGCAGCCTGTGACCATCATTTTATCTATCTATGCAGTCTGGCAGTCCTCTCAAGCATTACATATATTGAACATTATGTGCGGCCCTTTGGTGATGTGAAGGGCTGCTGGTGAGGCCCCCATAGTTCATAAGTTGAAAACCACAGTTCTAGAAAATATTCATAATAGTTATTGAAGAATAGAAAAAGATTTATTTTTTACTTTCATGTTTATTTCCTACATGCTCCTTCAAAAGTTAGACTTTACCTTTTCAGGTGGATAATATGGTGTTGTTTCTTCATCACCTTCCTCTATGTAATTTCCGCCAAATACTACATTTACTGTACTTGTGTAAATTAATCTAGGAATATTTCTTGCTATACAAACTGCAAACAAAAACAGAAAAGTACAAGATTTGGTGATAACTTTCTGATTACCTAGAATATTTAATAATATATTTTTTTGGGACAAATACTATTTTTTATCACCATCTGCGGCAGGTGGCAGGAAGGAACCCCAGTGAATAGTTAAAACTAAGGGATTAAACCAATTTGCCACCAAATTCCGCATGCTGGGAGCCTGTGTATGAGAAGATGCAGGCCTGATGAGATTACCATAGTGATGCATGCTTGAATTGCCTACTTATTTAAAACCTTACCAACTGCGCCACCTTTCAGCAGATGGGCAAATTGGTTTAATCCCTTAGTTTTAACCATTCACTGGGTTTCTATCCAGTCATCTGCCACAGATGGTGGGTTTAACATTTCTGATGGGATTGCCACAGTGATGCATATCTGAACTGACTACTTATCTAAGGACTGAATGATTGGGCTACTTTTTGCCAGTTGGGCAGGCTCCCACAGCGGGTGGTATTCCTCCTATGACAAACTAGTATCCCTAATTGTAACTCCATTGGTTTCAACATTCGTTTGCTTACTGATCTTCCAAAAACTTCTGTTGAGCACCCGGGAGAGATTGTGTACTGTACTTCCCAAGTCTCCTGGGGAAGCCATTGAATGGTGAAACATGTTGAGCTGAAGTTACTGTATCTACATTATAACTGCATGGATCTTCTGTGATAGTTTTATAACACATGACTGTTTTTAATTTTAAATATTTGTAATAAAACTTTGTGATTTTATAAATACTTTTCTTGTATATGAATTCTGGGCACCTTAAAAATAAAAATTTCTTTACATATATTTTTGCAATATGATCACTAGGTTATAGAAGTTTGGAATGGAGTTCTATATGGTGGAATTGTTCTGTACACGATAATCTATAAATCAGCAATAAACAATGGCATAGATAACAGTAACGACAATGGTGATTAAAACTGCAATAACTTTTTGAGACCAGTAAGCTATGCTTCTTAGGGTGCAATCTGTATGAACTGTTACGCTAAGACCCAGACCTACCTACAGAGAACCCTCTTACTCTGGACTACAATTAAAGTTCTTATAGAAACGCTATGGGAGAAGACAGTCCTTTGCCCTAATTCTTCAGCCGGCTAACGTTGGGGTGGTGCACATAAGTACAGTCTCAGTAAAGTCTGCATGCAGTGACTAGATATGCTAGTTAGATGGCTTGTGCCTATGTACTCAATCTCCACTAGCAACAATAGATCAATGGGAGCAGTGCCCTCTCACCAGTCCCAGTGATACAGCAAATTAGTATGTAAAATATAGTGCAGCGCTGTAAAAGTCCATAAAACAAACAACAATCCCAGTGATCTTCTAGAGTGATTTATAAAAAGGAAGCTTTGTATCTTGACCCCCTGTTTTGTAGAACCCCGATTATCTATTTCTTACCTAAATTACACAAGGATAGTGTTAACCCACCAGGTAGGCCCATTGTCAATGGGATCGATTCTGTGTCAGCTAGGTTGGGACAGTACATCGACTCTTTTCTCCAACCACTGGTGGTGATGACACCTGCTTTTCTGAAGGACACTAAACATATCATTCAGGTTCTTCAGTCTTTAGGGTGTTCTAACAAGAGCATATTAGTGACTGCTGATGTTGGGTCCTTGTATACAATTATAGGCCATAAGGACGCATTAACCTCTGTAGAATGGGCTTTGTCCTCTTCCACTTTGTCAGGCAGACACCAGGAGTTTATCCTTAGTTGTCTAGATTTCTGCCTGTCCAGAAATGATTTCTGGTATGATGGTGATTTTTTCTTGCAGACGAGAGGAGTTGCGATAGGGGCTCGCTTTGCCCCGAGTGTGGCCAATATTTTCATGGCACACTGGGAGAAAAAGGCGATTTTCTCACATCGTCCTCCTGAGCTCATTTGCTATCGTCGTTTCATTGACGACCTCATCCTTGTGTGGGATGGCGCGAGATCTGCTTTGGACTATTTTATCAGCCAACTCAATATTAACAATAAAAATATCACTCTTACATGGACTATAGATTATGAGAAGGTTGTTTACTTGGATTTAACAATCACTAAAGGTATTGACCATTTCCAGTTGACCAATTATTTCAAACCCACGGATCGCAATGCATATATTCCCCTGGGGAGTTGTCACCACCGTTCTTGGTTGTGCAACATCCCCAGGGGACAATACATCAGATTGCATCGCAATTGCACACATGAGTCTGACTTTCTTAGTCAATCACAGGTTCTTACTACCAGATTTGTGCAAAAAGGGTATGACAGACAAGTACTGGAAGATGAGATAGAGCAGGTCAAAGGGATGGATAGACAAATGTTAATTACTGACCGTGTTAGAGACTCTAGCAGTGATACTTATAATTTCAGAATGGTGCTTGATTACAACGTACAGCACAAAAATTTGAGAAGATTATTGCAAGAAATTGGTCTATTTTAAAACATGATAAAATACTTGGCCCTGTTTTACCAGAAAAACCACAGTTCATTTATAAAAAACGGATGGGAAGGACGTGACGTCACCCGCAGCCATCTGCATCTGTCACACATCCATGCTGCTACGCTTGGCACTGGCTCAGTGCCTTTTATTTGTAAGTGCATCTCTTTTCATTAAATATCTATTTTTATATGCGGAGAACACTGTGGTCTGCCTTTCTGTTACATGTTTGATGCCTCCTTGGAGTCAATTGCGATTCAGTTCGTTTGCTGTCACCATCGCTTGGAATACTGCAATACTAGCCGGGGATATTTCATACCCATATGGGAAGGCTTTTGTGACCCTCTATAACCAAAGGGTCCACTTAACATCGGTGGAGGTCTCTCACTGTGTCAGGGGCGGATCCAGGGGGGGGCAACAGGGCAATTGCCACCCCGAGACCATCTGTCACACTCGCTTGCTCTGTTTGTTTGTTTTTGCGCCTGATCTCCCGGACTTTGGGGACCCGTTACCGAAAGTTTGGTGTCTGGGGGTCCTACGGCCGGGGAGCACTGATTTTTTAAAGCCGGGCACCCCTTCCATAGACTCCAATGTTAAACGGTTATTTCTCCGGTGAATTTGCGGACCCGGTACCGGCCGGTCGAAGGTCCCCTGAACCCCAGACTTGGCACACATGTAGCCCCATGTCTTCTCTACAAGTGTGCAATTTTTGGTGTCTAGGAGAACTACGGCCAGGGAGAACCAATTTTTCAAAGCCGGGCACTCCTTCCATAGACTCACATGTTAAACATCAGTCTAGTCATGGGCACAGTGAAGCATGGGCACAGTGAGGCATGGGCACAGTGAGGCACAGTGAGGAATGTAGATGAACACCCTAGGCTTATACTCGAGTCAATAAGTTTTCCCAGTTTTTTGGGGTAAAATTAGGTGCCTCGGCTTATATTCGGGTCGGCTTATACTCGAGTATATACAGTACTTGTTCTGCGGCTGCCGCTGCCTCTCTGAATCTCTCTCTCAGTTTCTCACATCAGCTGATCAGCGGCGCCGAGAGAGAGACTCGTCTAATGTAGTTACGCAGCGCACTGACACGATACCAGGAGCGGAGGAGGAGGTGGGTGGAGCCTCTGCCCTGCACTCGTTGCTAACGCCAGGGCCACTTGGCGTCTAGCAACGAGTGACGTCAGTGAGTCACGTCGGGCCGCTCTGCGGGCAGGTGCGATAGCGTGCGGCTCCACAGACGGGTAAGAACGCGGGCGGCTCCGCTTGCGGCGTGGTTTGTGGGCGGGCGGCGCGGTTCGTGGGCAGACCGTGCTGCTCAGTGTTTTGGCAGCGCAGGTGAGAGTGAGAGAGCAGGCTCAGTGTGGCAGCTGGCCAATCAGCTAGCCGGGAGCGGGGGAGCAGATGAGATCATCTCTCACCGCCCGTGCCTGCCCTGCATTCCTGCATTGACTTCCGCCCTCACTGTGCAGGCAGCAGAGAGATTACATTATTTCTCTGCTGCCTGACTCTGGGAGTCTGGGACACAGCAAGAGACAACCTAAACTACACCTTAGCAGGCAAGTTAGTGACAATCCGCAAGGTGTGGCAGGCGATGTGGCAAGTGACAATCCGCAAACTGTGTCAGGTGACGTGGCAAATGACAATCTGCATCTGGTGGCAGGCAAGTGGCAATCAGCAAGGTGTGGCAGGTGACGTGGCAAGTGACAATCCACAAGGTGTGGCAAGTGACAATCCACAAGATGTGGCAGGTGACGTGGCAAGTGACAATCCGCAATGTGTGGCAAGTGACACACTCAGGGCTCCCACTAATTGCAGGCTCCCACTGATCCTGCATTGAACTATTTAATTTTATATTACAATGTAATATTAGAAATAATGCGCTTCAATCATCTTGACACCATAACAACCATGGTGCCGGGATGATTGAAGCGCCAACACCAGCCATTTCCCCGATAAATTTCCCACAAAAAAAACATATTTTTTGGCAGTGCCCCTCCCGAGTAAAGACTCTGGATCCGCCCCTGCACTGGGTTCACGTCACCATCTGCATGCCTCAATACTATAAATCACTCTAAGAGATCACTGGGATCGTTGTTTGTTTTATGGACTTTTACAGCACTGCACTATCTTTTACATATTATCTCAGGGATTTTGAAGATTTGACCCTTAGTGTTCAGCTGCTTATGTTAGGGTCATTTATTGCGCTGATTTATTTTCTGTTTATATCTATGCAGCAAATTAGGTCCAGCTGTTTAGATGCCAGCTCAATTTTGGGTCTGCTTAGTGCGACTCCTGGCCTCAGCCCACATGTTTAACAGCGCTCCAGTTTCTGTCTCAGGCTTGTAGTAGGTTAGTGTGCATTTAGGGATAGCGATGTGCACACTCCAGTCCCTCTCTCTCTGGTCCAAGAGAAAAACTGCTCCTTTCCCCTCCTGTTAAGAGTGTATATCTGGGAGTTTCAGTATATACGCTATATACTACTCCAATGCAAGATCCTGTTCCCAGACTACACCTCCAAGAGTTCAGTGCAGCCTGCATCAAAGGCTCTCAATTCCTTCATGCTCACTGACTTTTTCTGCTGGATAGATGCGGAATGGCACTGAAAGGGAGCATAATGCCGCGTACACACGACCGCTTTTCTCGACGAGAAAAATGGCATTTTTTCATTTCGCCGAGAAAAACGATCGTCTGTGGGCTTTATGTCGTTTTCCTCGTCGAGAAAAACGGCATAAAAAACGACGAGAAAAATTAGAACATGTTCTAAATTTTCTCGTCGTTTTTTCCAGCATTTTTTTCCGCGGCAGTTTTCCCATAGGGAAACACTGCCGCGGAGCCCACAGACGGTCGTTTTTCTCGTCAAGAGAAAAAATGACGGGAAAAACGACCGTGTGTAGGGAACCAAGCAGTTCCCTCATTTTTCCTGTCATTATTCACGGCGGTTTTTTAACCGTCGTGAATAATGATCGTGTGTACGCGGCATTAGAGTCATGTCTAGGCACACAAAGGAGCTGCAGCACAGTGTCTTTATAATGACTCCTTCTCTAGTTAAGCACCTGGCTACATTAGAGTTTAACTTGTCCATCAAAGACTAGCCTGTCCTAAGGGTGACAACACTGCTGTGATTTTACTGAAAAAGGAACAGCTTTGTCATCCTTTTAAGGAAATAAAATTAAAAAAAAAATCTACTGGCAGGATCAACAGAAAATCATACTACATTACAAGGGAGACTCAAAAGAAAAAAATGGATGTGTTAAAGCTAATGTTAGACTGCACTGTATATGTACTGTATTTATTGGCATATAACACTCACTTTTTTACCCTGAAAATAGAGGGTAAACTGTGCTTGCGTGTTATATGCAGGGGGCTGTGGAAAGTTTTTTTCCTGAAACTTCGTTAGGGTGCGTGTTATACGCCGATAAATATGGTAATTTTTTTTTTTTTTTAGCCCATTGTTCCACTTTAGGTGTCAAGGTAAGCATAATAAGAATACATTATTAGGGTTGCTTTTTTTCTTTCACAGTTCTCTACTTCAACAAAGCTAAAACCTAATGGGTTCCTATACATGACTGCACCTTGCTCGTTATATTAACTCTTTTCATGATTTTCAAAATAAGCACAGCAGTTGTATATGAATTATTACTCATATAGTTTTGCTGTAACATTGCTAAAACAAATTGGCTTACCATCTATAACAACTTGTGTCCCTCCTATATTTATGGACTCAATTTTTCTCTTCTGGAGCTAAAAAAGAAATGAGAAACTACAACTCAATTTCAAAAAAGCACCATTATTTTTATTTCTGGGACACTTTGTTGAGCTATGGTAGCATGTATGAAAAACAAAGAATGCAAATGGAAATATACAAACCCATCATAAAAAAAACGAAGCTTGAGAAAGGAACAGTTGCATGGTCATAGGTGTGCGCAGCCTACTGCATTAGAGTGTGCACCCCAAAGCTCAAACACACATGCCTTTCTATGCAGACTCAGCTGCACAGGGAAGTGAATGAATTGGAAGTGCTCTGTGCTGAGTGGCTTCCTGTTCATTCACAAACTGAAGCGTAGTAAACAGTTTACTATGCCTCAGTTGTGAATAGACACAGCGAGCGGGTGTGTTCATTTAGAAAAGGAACTATTCACTAGCCCCTTCCCCCACTCTCCATCGACCCAGCGGCCAGGGGAAAAGAAAGCAGGGATGCCAGCAGCACTGGGGGGAATTAGAAAGTAAGGGGAATGCACATAGTGATTAGGTGCGCACGCCTATGTGCATGGTCATTCATCCCACACAGCTGATCTGTGTATCAATGTGAATACTGAAGCTAACATTAGGGAATGCAATCTTAAAAATTATATCTTTTCACTATCTCCGGGGCACACTGAACAGTGGCACTTAATATGATGTGCTTTATAGTGTGATAAACGGTGATGCACTCACCAGTAAATAAAGAATCATTTCTTTCTGTGAGCAAAAGATCACAAGATAAAAAAGACAAAAATGTAATATAAATTAAAATACAAAGAAAATAATAAATAAAACTCTAGTACAACCTTTCTCAACCTTGTTACCCCTGAGGAACCCTTGAAAAATGTTTCAAGTCTCAGGGAACCACTGCTAATTATTATATCTACAGCTCAAAGTACAAAAGCATGATCAGCAACTTGTAGATTTAATAATAAAACTATGCTTCTCATAATTATTAAATTAAAATAAAAAAGCAGACATTGAAAATTGTAATGTTTCTTTAAATTGGAGGTCAGTGGAGAAATGTGCCCTATATATTGATGACCAGTGAAGAAGGGCCTCTGTACATTGGTGGGTAGCAGAGAAGGGCCTCTTACATTTCCGGTCAGTGGAGCCAGGGACCCCTCATATTAGTGTACACTTGAAGAATGCCCATTACATTATTGATCAATGAAAAAAGCCCTCCTTTACATTGGTGGTCAATGGGAATGTAACACCTATATTGAAGGTCAATGTAGAAGGGCCTCCCTTACATCGGTGGTCAGTAAACCAAAGTTATTAGGACAAGGGCTCTCACATTGGTGGACAGTTGTAGGAAAAATTTTCTTCAGATTAGCGGTTTCATTAGAGCTTAGTCAAGGAACCCCTAGCAATCCCTGAGGGAACCCTAGTTGAAAAAGGCTCTAGTTTTATACATACAATATTTCAGTAGTGCTCCCACTATTATTTCCAAGTCTCTTAATAAACAAGGTTAGTCACAAGGTTGAAGTGATAAACCACAATTTCTGAATCTTTCACAGATTACCAAGTGTCCAGTATTTTAATAAAAAAAGTTTCCTCACTCTTGTTGGAATAGTAGTAATGATCACCCACCTGCTGATACCCTGACATTCCAAATGATGCAGCATGGAACACACAGTCCACCCCTTCACAAGCTTTGTAGAGGGAGTCATAATTCCTTATGTCACCCTGCAAAACCGACAAGGTGCATTAGAATGTTTTCTGAATTGGTTTAACAGGTAATACATTAATTTAAATCAAAGGAGTTCAACTGTATATGTATGGGTTAGGTTTACAGTATAGGGATTTATAGTTACTGGCTGACGCATTTCGAAGAGCAACCCTTCATTAGAGTTGGCTGTGATGAAGAAGAAATGCTGCCTCAAAATGCGTTAGCCAGTTTATTTGAGGTTGGTCTTTGAATGAAGCTCTCATGGATGGATGAGATATTCCCTATGGAAACAATTGAAGTTTGTCTTTTTTTTATCCCTTTTTGAGTATAATATATTTATTTTAATAAAATAAAGATTTTTTGATGATTTACACTATGCTAGTGCTCTATCTGTTAAATTTACAGTTTAGTGGGTGTATTGAGGTTAAAGCGTAACTAATCTGCATCTGAGCAGCACCAACCAAAAACACTATTTAATAAAAAAATTTAAGTTAGTGTTCTCAATTACTGCCAGCCCCTCTGTTAAAACAAAATATATAGAATTCAGCGGTCGTATTTTTTTAAAAACACATTTCCTAAATAGCTTAATCCACATCGCCAATGTGCGGTCACATGACTGCCCACCACTCTCCTTCCCTGACTCTAGGACTACAGTGGGAGAGGCTGAGATCTCCCTCTGACATCAGCCGGGCGGTCACGTGACCGCACATCGGCGATGTGGATTAAGGTGTTTAGGATTCAAATAAAAAAAACAAAAAACACATACACTGAATAGTATATTTTGTTACTGCCAGTAATTGAGAACATTAACTTCCTGTCACACGGAATAACGGCAGGAGGGGAGGGGGCGGCTCACACACAGGAGCTGACAGGAAGGGAGGGGGCGAGACTGTGGGATAATGGAGGCACATAAACTGACCACAGTATCATGGCTCAGCAGCCATGATTACCGTGGTCAGCACACACATGGGGACACAAGAACAGGCAGGATCAACCAGGTATTTTACAGCATACAAAGGGAAAAAATTACACCGCACAAGCACTATGTGGTTTAACGTATTTAAAGGGAACAGGATCTTTTTATTTTTATTTTAGGGTTACAACCTCTTTAACAGCACCAGAACATCATAAGCAGTGTTCTAGTAAACTAGTAAATTGCAGGACTAACTACACTAACCTAACTATTTACATACTAGCACCTATATTCGGAAGGTGCTACAAATAGATTTACAGTCAGATAGACAACCTATATTTTTATAGTCTTACCTCTAATTTCCCATTACAGCAGGATGAATAACTATGACTGTACAGTCCAAAGTTATGCCGCGTACACACGACCGTTTTTAATGTCATTGAAAAAAACTGCATTTTTCTTGACGTGATTCTTCTCAAGCCTTCCTTGCCTACACACTATCGTGAAAAAAAATGCTTGAGTAAAGCGCGGTGACGTACAACACGTACGACGGCACTATAAAAGGGAAGTTCCATTCGGATGGCGCCACCCTTCATGTTAGTAAAGTTTGTTGAGCGACGATTCGCGCTTTTCAGCCTCGTGCTTTTCAGTCCGTTACAGCGTGACGAATGTGCTAGCTCCATTACGAACGCTAGTTTTACCAGAACGAGCGCTCCCGTCTCCTACTTGATTCTGAGCATGCGCATTTTTTTTCACGTCGTTAAAGCCCACACACGGCCGTTTTTCATGATGAGAAAAACGACGATGTGAAAAATTAGAGCATGTTCCAATTTTTTCATGGCCGTTTTTCACGTCGTGAAAAATGCTCTGAAGCCCACACACGATCATTTTTAATGACCATTTTAAAAAATGGAATTTTTCTCGTCATTAAAAACGGTCGTGTGTACGCGGCATGAGACACAATACACTTAGGGCTTGTTCACACCAGCGAGCCACACTAATTGGTTGCTTCTGTGTGCAGGGGGACACAAAACTACTGCATGCAGAACAGTTTTTTTCAGCACACATTACAGCAGCTGTGTGGTGTTATAAGATACATTTTAAGAACAAATTACATCTAATAATGGGAATCCCATATGTGGATGCTGCTGCATTAGGTAAAATTACTTTCATTAATCCCGAAAAACACTATTGTAAGTGACAAATTTCTTGTGCTGAAACTTACAGTGCTTTCTGTATTCTTTTCACAGAATGAAAAGCAGAGGTGAGGGGCAATGAATGTCGCATTCTCCCCTCATCCATACACAACAGCATCCACACATGGTACACTCTTCATTAAAGGTAACCTATTTTTACATGGCAAACGTCAAAAAAAATGTTTTCCTGGAGTTCAGCTTTCAGGCCACCCATTCTATTTGAGTGGGCTGCCAATGCACCACAATGCAACCAAGATTGGACATGCCCATTCTTTCTAACATGGTGCACCATAGTGCATTGTGGTGTGCTGCAGTGTGGGTGCTTTGTGAGCATTGTTACAATGCATACGTGTAAATGGACCAACCAGATTAAAAAAAACTTCAGTTAATGCAGTTATGTTTTGTTTGTTTTTTTAATGCCACTACAGGCAGTCCCCTGTTACAAACAACCGACTTACATACGACTCCTACTTACAAACGGAGGGAGATAACAGGAAGTGAGAGGAAATCTACCCCTAGGAAAGGAAATTCACTCCTGATATGCCGCGTACACACGCTAGGAATTTCCAACAACAAATGTTCGATTGGAGCTTTTGGTCGGAAATTCTGACCGTGTGTAGGCCCCATCGGACATTTTCTGTCCGAATTTCCGACAACAAAAATTTGAGAGCTGGTTCTCAAATTTTCCGACAAGAAAATCCGCTCTCGTAAATTCCGAGCGTGTGTAGACAATTCCGAATTACGAGATGGAAGCGCTCAGTCTGGTTAAACTAGCGTTCGTAATGGAGATAGAACATTCGTCACACTGTCACACTGTAACGGACTGAAAAGCACGAAGCTGAAAAATGTGAATCGTCTCTCACCAAACTTCTGCTAACATGAGATTAGCAAAAGGAGCCCAAAGGGTGGCGCACTTGGTATGGAACTTCCGTTTTATTGTGCCGTCGTATGTGCTGTACGTGACTGCGTTCTTGACGTTCGCATTTTCCAACAACATTTGTGCGACCGTGTATGCAAGACAAGTTTGAGCCAACATCCGTCGGAAATGTATCCACGGTTTTGTTGTCGGAATTTCCAATCCGGTGTACGCGGCATAAGAGTTATCATGGGAAAAAGGCATCTCCACTGAAGCTTTATCACCAATCGTGGTTTCCACAACAACTCAAAACTTTCAAAATCAGGGGTGTTAACCCTTCTATAAGCTATCCATAAAACATAAAAAATATTTTATTGGCTGGAGATACACTTAAAAAATTTACCTGTTCCAACTTACATACAGATTCAACTTAAGACTAAACCTACAGAACCTATCTTGCTTGTATCCCGGGGACCACCTGTATTGTAAATATCTGAATTTGCTTTTATATTAGCTGAGAACATACACACAGGTTGAGAGAAGAGAGTGAGCAGAGGGATGACCTTATTAGTATGCTACTTCTCCTTCATTCTCCAGTGTGTATTTAATGGCTTACCCAACATTTATTATTTTCAATTGCAGGAATACCTAGCGTTGTAGAAATATCTGTGACACGTTGTTTTCCTTTTACCTGTATGAATGTAGTGCGGCTTTGTACTTCCCAGTCTGGTTTGTTTAGATCAAACAATATAACAGAATATCCCTGCTTCATTAGGGCACATCCAAGGTTGTGTCCCAGGTATCCTGCACCTCCCGTGACCAGCACCTTTGTCATTTCCCAAGTACCGGGATGTACACTGGGTATACAGGGAGGCACTCTGCCTTTGTGTGGTACCACGCCATTTGATCTGACAGCCCTGAATGGTAGAGAATTCCTGAGGCATTCTGTACAGATTTCTTCCTTCTCAATTTTGTTTCTCAGGTCTTCTAGTTCATACCCAGTTCCCGTTTCCCTCATGATGATACAAATAACATGCCGTTCACCCAAGATCTGTGGATGAAATAAGCATAAATAAAATAGCTATATACAAAACATTAAAGTGATATTAACAGCAAAAAAATATATATTTTTTCTAAAATAACAAACATGTCATACTTACCTGCTCTGTGCGGCGGTTTTGCAGAGAGCAGCCCCGATCCTCCTCTTCTCGGGTCCCACACCGGTGCTCCTGGCCCCTCCCTCCTGTCGAGTGCCCCCAGAACAAACAACTTGAAAAGGGGGCACCCAAGCAGACCCACTTCTGAGCCGCTGCTCTGTGTCCATTCAGACATGGAGCTGCGGCTCGGCCCCATCCCCTCTCTCTCTTCACTGGTTGTCCGGCTGTGATTGACACCAGTGGGAGACCATGGCTCCCACTGCTGTCTCAGCCAATGAGGAGGGAGAGTCCCCAAGAGCCGATGCTCTTGTGCACGTTGCTGGATTGAGAAGCAGCTCAGGAAAGTGTTAGGGGGCCTGGGGGACTGCTGCAAATAGAAAGTAAAAAATCTTCAGCCTTTAGAACCACTTTAAGATATATTACATTTATTTCAGTCGGAAACATTTTTGAGCTTTAATATAAATATCCTTCAGTGTTGTGTATTGTCCAATCCGTTTTCAAGACAAGTTCTCTTTCACCATATCCCAGTCTGCTTCTGCCAATTCCTAATTCCAATTTATTACTGCAAAGTGCTATTGACTTACAATTCTCTATCCTTATACCAAAGGAATATTTTAATTATGTCATCTTTCATTGTAAAATATACCTTTGTCTTTGAGAGGGGTAAAAACTATGCTAGGTTCAGACTGAGATTTTTTCTACTGCTTTCAGTTAGGTTACTGCTTGTGAGTCCTTACACCGGAATATTAAACCGTCCATTTCTTAACCGGGGAGGTGCCACACTTTGGATGACGTCACCCATTGCCATCCTTCGGTATTACCCAGCACAGTGTTGTGCTATAAGCCTGCATATATCTTGTAACATGTGAGTAGTTCGTGTTGGATTTTTAATAAATTATATTGATTGCACAGTGAGCACTTAGATCTCCCCTCTTTTCTACATATGTTGTGTTGTCCCCATTGATGATATCGCTCTGGAGGAAAAGTTACCAATTGACTCAAACCTGCTACCTACCTGTTGTGTGGGATTTCCTTGCATGACTACCTGTTAGCTCAGGAGTCTATGCTTTGAGGTGAGCGTAGATAAAGGATCTTCACCGGTGGATTCATGTTTATCTTGTAGTTTGCCATTACAGTGCATTTTTTTTTTATTTGTACTGCACTTTTTATAACGTATAAAATATATTTGTTGCCTTATCCTAACAATAAGCAGAATATAAAAATACTCACATACCTGATATCGACATTTTTGCAAACTATGGGTTTCCTACCTGACTTTGTTTCTGAGTCCCCAGTTCCAGCAGTACAGAGCACAATGGAGTTCCTCAACCATAACAGGAAACTACAGGAAGCAGTGGCTAAGGCACAGTTACAGTAGACAACAAAGTGGGCATTCGACAGGAAGAGAAGAGGAGAGCTGAACCTCCAACCAGGAGATCGAGTATGGCTATCCACTACAAACCTCAGGTTGGCATGCCCATCAAATAAACTGGCACCCAAGTTCGTGGGTCCTTTTCCGGTAAGAAGGAAATTAAATGAAGTATCTTATGAGTTATCCTTGCCGGATTCATTTAGGATCCATCCAGTGTTTCATGTGTCACTGCTTAAACCTGAGGTACAAGATCCCTTTCCTCGCAGAGGGTCAGGGGCTCCTGAACCAGTATTAATTGATGGCGGTAAGGAGTTCAAAGTGGAGGCTATCTTGAACTGCAGGAAGAGGGGGGTTACAATATTTCATCAAATAGAGGGGTTATGGTCCAGAGGACAAACAAAGACATACTTGGGGGGCACCCCCTAATAATGCTATACATCTAAGATGGTGCTGCTATAAGACCAAAGACAGTACAAAACAGATTATAGCGCACACATGCAATAATGACATTTATCCTGCGAGGCTAGTTAAAAACACCTGAACATATACATAAAAATATATACGGGGGTTTGGTCACACTATATGGTCATATAGTGCTAAGCCAACAAACTGCGACAAAGTACCCTGAATTTCCTGGGTCCTAACCTGTTAATAGAATGAAAGAACCTAGTGTCTAAACCTTGGGAGATAAACTCCTCTATATGGGAGAACTGTGTTTTTAACTAGCCTTGCAGGATAAATGTCATTTTTGCATGTGTGCGCTATAATCTGTTTTGTACTGTCTTTGGTCTTATAGCAGCACCATCTTAGATGTATAGCATTTTTAGGGTGTGCCCCCCAAGTATGTCTTTGTATGTTGGATAGACCCTGACCAGGTCTCTTGGGCTGGAGCACCCCTCCCCCTCTTCATTACCTCTTATTATTGGCCACCAGTGTATAGGAGGAATCCCTTCAGTTCTCCCATTTAGAGGAGTTTATCTCCCAAGGTTTAGACACAGGTTCTTTCATTCTATTAACAGGTTAGGACCCACGAAATTCGGGGTACTTTGTCGCAGTTTGTGGGCTTAGCACTATATGACCATATAGTGTGACCATACCCCGTATATATTTTTATGTATATGTTCAGGTGTTTTTAACTAGCCTTGCAGGATAAATGTCATTTTTGCATGTGTGCGCTATAATCTGTTTTGTATGGTCCAGAGGACAACTCCTGGGAACCTGAGGGAAATGTTTACGCAAAAGAGTTAATACAGGCCTTTTTTCAGAGTCATCCACAAAGGGAGCACCAATTGGGCATCCGGAGGTTGCCCGTAGGGAGGGGACAATGTCAGGGAAATGCTGGCCAGTACATGTGCACTAGGATAGGCGCAATGCGAACGCGCATGCGCGCGCTGCGTTTGTGGGTGGGCACGGCCCTTTAACATTGGCGCCAAATGGCATATATAAGAATGACAATTGCACTAGGGCCTTTGCTGTCTGATCTGCAGTCTTCCCCTGTATCCTGTATACTGTGCCTATCCTTGATCTTGTTGACCCGCTTTTCCTGACTATCCTGATTATCTACAAACCTGAGCCCGACTTGTCTTGACTCTGATTCTGCTATTCTGCTTGATCTTCTGATGCCAACCTCTGCCTGAACTTTGACTACTGTTTGCCTAACGTCTTGCTGTATCTGACCCTGGCTTGTCTGACTCTGCACCAGTCTCCTCATTCCTGCATCCGCAGTCCACCTGCATCCGCAGCACCCGGCACCCACCTCATCTCTGCATACGCAGCACCTGGCATCTGCATCACCTCTGCATCCGAGTGAACCATCACCTGCTGCTTCTACTACTACCTGCTTCTCCTATATACCTACTAACGGAGAACACTGCAGGCACTCCTACCCCACCGCGCTCTCGCGGCTGCTGTTGCAAATTCAGTGGTCCTTGAACCGGAGCTGTACGAGAGGCCTTCCTCTGCTCGTCAGGCTCTGAAGATACGTGACACCTGCTGACTCTCGTACTCCTGGTCTCGGGCTAGCTGCCCAAAGCAGTTGCTGCAAACTAGCTTTCCCGGCATAGGGTCATCTCCACATGACCAACATTTGCCTTTCGGTGCTGAGCCCTTGGAGAAAAAGCAGTGTGCTTTCTCTTAAGCCTGCTTTTGCGCCCTTTGTACTGGGGTCTGCCAGGACAGGAGGAGTCACTCTCTGCCCTGGAAAATTCCTGACGATCCAGAAGGTCTCCCTCCTAGAGCGGGAGTGTGAGTGGCTGAAATAGACAAGAAGGCAGGCTCATCAGGGCATAACGCACTCTTTTCTCCCGCATCTTCTTACTTACTTACTTCTTACCCAAAGGTGGCCCTTACCTGATAGTGCGGTGGTCTTGGTTATGTGGCGTTAGGCCCATGCTGGTGGAAAAACTGAAAGGTGCAAAGGGGTGAAGCGCTGGCCCCGTGGGGTTGCTAAGTGTTACAGCATTCACACATTTCACCCTGCTGCCCAGACATCCATTGTAAGCACACTTCCTCAGACAACGAACAGTCTCTTGCTTGTTTTTGTTGTTTCTTTTAGGGCAGGGGTGTCAAACTCAATTTCATTGTGGGCCGCATCAGCATTATGATTGTTCTCAAAAGGGCTGGTTGTATTTGTAAGATTAGATGACCCGCGCATCCCCTCCCCTCACCTTTACATTAGATGTCAAGAGCCACCCCACCATCAGAAGTTGAGTCCCCCACTCTCCCTTACATCACAGTGCACCCCCCTTTCCTTATGCTGCTGCTAGGAAGAAGCTGGATGCATTGCTTGAAAGCAGAAAGTAAGGGTCTGGAGTAGGACAAGAGGAGGGCTTGAGCTCTCCTGCAGCTGCAGGAGAGGTGCGAGGGCCACATGAAATGTCCTGGAGGGCCGGATTCGGCCCCTGGGCCTTGTGTTTGACACCTGTGTATTAGGGGATTGAACTTGGTTGGGGAAAAAGGACATGGGATGCCCATAGGAAGAATAGTTCTTAGCAGAATAAAAGTAATTGCGTTAACACTTCTTAGTAGAATAAAAGTAGTTGCGTGAATACTTCTTAGTAGAATAAAAGATGGTTGACTCTAAACTTGACTGTCTCCTCCTCAGCACATCTCCTCCAGCACACTACTAAGGATCACTAACTTCACTTCTCCTCCAGCACACTACTTTGGAGCACTTGCTTCACTGTCCAAATTTAGTCTCCTGTCACACTATTATTACGACAGGTAAGAGCTTATCCTGAGTGTAACAGTCTGTAGGTGTTGATCTTTAAAGGACAAAAAGGAGAATGGGGGGGGGGTAGCTCTCAGTCAGACTTTTATAGAGCTAAACAGGTCCTGTGGGTGGATATAGAGGTGGAGATATATCATATGTATGCTGTCATGTTGGCGTCAGGAAATGGGATCTTTCATTCTATGAATAGTGTCGGACCTACTGAAAATTGGGTACTTTGATGCAGTAGTGGGCTTAAGCACTGTGTGGCCATATAGTGCGACCAAATCCCCATATTTGTTTATTATGTTCAGGTGTTTTAACCCCTTCCTTACCGGGCCATAGTCATATGACGCCGGCAGGAACCCTCCCTCCCTCCGGGTGGACGTCATATGACGACTTTTGTTCCCAGCCATGTAGGGTAAAGTGACCAGATTTTTAAAATGAAATCCGGGGACATATATATTTTTTTACTAGTAATAGCGGCAATCAGCGACTCTCTGCCCGTCGCCGTCCGCCTCCCAACCTGTCAAGTCTCACTCTCCGGGCCCCGGCTACTACTGGGTGGGGAGTGGAGGGAGATCACTCCACCAGGGAAGGCAAGGAGATAAGCAGGCGGCTGGCCGTGACTTGAGCCAAGGCAGGAGAACATGCGAGCGGAGCTGAAGAAATATTCCCCCCACTCCGACCAGCACATGATCATCAGAAAGGGGCACAGATAATGGGAAACAATACACCCCCCTGTATAATTCAGATTTTTTTTTTTTATTCTGCACTGACTGTCTTTGAAATTGCCCCAGCCCCTGTTCAAATCCTATCCGGGGACAAAACCGGGGACAGACTTGGTCCGGGGACAGTGTCCTCAATCCGGGGACTGTCCCCTGAAACCGGGGATGTCTGGTTACCCTAATGAAGGGGGCACACGGCACCGCTCGTGACCCGGTGCGTGATGTCCGCCGGGCACCCGCGATCACGGCAGGAGTGTGGATCTGTGTGTGTAAACACACAGATCCATGTCCTGTCAGTGGTGAGGAGACCGATGTGTGTTGCCAGTACAGAGGAACACACGTCGGTCTCCTTCCCTTGTGAGTCACCTCCCCCTACAGTTAGAATCACTCGATAGGGAACATATTAACCCCTTCAGAGCCCCCTAGTGTTAACCCCTTCCCTGTCAGTCACATTTACACAGTAATCAGTGCAGTTTTATAGCACTAATCGCTGTATAAATGTGAATGGTCCCAAAAACGTGTCAAAAGTGTCCGATATGTCCGCCGCAATGTCACGGTCACAATAAAAATCGCAGATCGCCGCCATTACTAGTAAAAAAAATAAAAAAAATAAAAATGCCATAAATCTATCCCCTATTTTGTAGATGCTATAACTTTTTTTTATCAAAAATATGTAGAAGAATACATATCAGTCTAAACTGAGGAAAAAAAAAAAATTTTTTAATATTTTTTTTGATATTTATTAAATCAAAAAGTAAAAAATATTGTTTTTTTTCAAAATTGTCACTCTTCTTTTGTTTATAGCGCAAAAAATAAAGACCGCAGAGATGATCAAATACCACCAAACGAAAGCTCTATTTGTGGGGGGAAAAAAAACATAAAGATTTCATTGGGTACAGTGTTGCATGACCGCGCAATTGTCATTCAAAGTGCAACAGCGCTGAAAACTAAAAATTGGTCTGGGTAGGAATGGGGTGAAAATGCCCTGTATGGAAGTGGTCAAAGTGGTTGTAAACTCTTACACACCAATTTTCCCTAGAGGCAGTGGTGGCCCGTCCATAGGGGGTGCATGGGCGCCGCCCCCCCTCCCCCAAAGCCACAAAAAAAAATTAAAAATTTGGGCCCTTTAAGAAAAAAAAAAAAAGGTCCTTTAGTGTTATGTTCGGGGCGGGCGCCGGGCACAGTGCGATATTAACCACTTCCCTACCCAGCCATAGACAAATGACGTCCACAGATGGGATCTCCCATCCTGGGTGGACGTCATATGACGTCCTCGGCTTTGTAGGGGGATATCTGAATGATGCCTGCAGCTAGAGGCATCATTCAGATATCCTTTTGAAGTGCCGGCGATTCTGTGCACCATAAGAACGATCATAGCGGCGGTTCCGCCGCTTGATCGTTCTTATAGGCGGCGGCCGCCATCCGGTGCTTCTCCGGGCTCCCCCGTGCGATCGGGGACCCGGAGCGAATCTTCCGGCATCGTTGGTGGAGTCACGTGATGAGCATAGAGATGACTGGTGACCAGATGGTCACCAGTCATCTCTATGATCGTCGGAGGCCCGGGCGCGATGTGATGACGTCACGCCCGGGTCTCAAATGTAAACAAAGCCGCCATTGCGGCTGTAAGTATGAAATCAGTGAAAAAATTTTCACTGATCTCATGCTTTCCAGCCTGGAGGAGAGATGTGGGGTCTTATTGACCCTGCATCTTTCAATAAAGAGGACCTGTCACACACATTCCTATTACAAGGGATGTTTACATTCCTTGTAATAGGAATAAAAGTGATAAAAAAAAAAAAAAGTAAAATCATTGTAAAAAAATAAATAAATAAGTAAAAAAAATTAATAAATAAGTAAAAGAAAAATTTAAACGCCCCTGTCCCCGGTAGCTCGCGATCAGAAGCGAATGCACACGTAAGTCGCCCACATATGTAAACGCCGTTCAAACCACGCATGTGAGGTATTGCCGCGTGCGTTAGAGCGCGTGCAACAATTCTAGAACTAGACCTCCTCTGTAATTCTAACCTGGTAACCTGTAAAAAAAATTAAAGCGTCGCCTATGGAGATTTTTAAGTACCGAAGTTTGGCGCCATTCCATGAGTGTGCGCAATTTTAAAGCGTGACATGTTAGGTATCTATTTACTCGGCGTAACATTATCTTTCATATTTTCCCCAAAAATTGGGCTAACTTTACTGTTTTGTTATTTTTTAATTCATAAAACCATTTTTTTTTTTTTAAAAGGCGTTTGAAAAATTATTGCGCAAAAATTGTGTCATTTTATTCCCTAGGGTGTCTGCTAAAAAAACATGTATAATGTTTGGGGGTTCTGAGTAATTTCCTAGCAAAAGAATGATGATTTGTACATGTAGGAGAGAAGTGCCAAAATAGGCCCGGTATTGAATAGGTACAAAAAGCCCTGTATTGAAGTGGTTAAAGCATCATGAAGCGTCATGCCAATGCAATGCAGGCAAGACACTTAATTTGCAAGTTTTTTTTTAGCTCTGTGGCGCTTTGCAGGGCGCCTCTAGCCAATCTCGATGAGTCCTGCTCCTCTCCAGCCACTCTCATTGGGTGGAGAGGAGGAAATAGGCAGTGATTTACCTGGGCGGCTGTGTCACTTTCGGTTTCGGCTCTGTGGCTTCAGGAGTCAGACTCGGAGGTAAGTAACATTCTTCTTCTAATACTTTATTTGTCTCATTTATTGTCTGTGTCCTGTCCAGTGTCCACCCCATCCATATACAGTACCTTGTGTTGTATGTATTCTCAGCCTGAGATTCGGACTGAGAGTGAGGGGGGAGGGAGGGGGAGGGAGCCGTGCTTCACCCGACAATCTGCTGGAGCCTTACACGTCTCCTGTATGTGTGAGGGGCTCTGAGTACTTGCGTCCTACAGCCCTGCTTTACAGGTCTCTAATATCAATCTGTCTGTCTCTCTCTCTCTCTCTCTCTCTCTTTTATCTATCTATGTATCTATCTATCTATCTATCTATCTATCTATCTATCTATCTCTATGTATTCTATCTATTCTATCTATCTATCATGTATGTATGTATGTATGTATGTATCTATCTATCTATCTATCTATCTATCTATCTATCTATCTATCTATCTATCTATCTATCTATCTATCTATCTATCTATCTATCTATCCATGTATGTATGTATCTATCTATCTATCCATGTATGTATGTATGTATGTATCTATCCATGTATGTATGTATGTATGTATGTATGTATCTATCTATCTATCTATCCATGTATGTATGTGTGTATGTATTGTGAGGGGGCTAGCTCGGCAGCGGGTATGTGTGACCCCCGGGATGGGCTCCCCACCCAAAAACAGGCCCAGCAGACGGAGGTTGTGGTTTTCAAAATCAAAAAAGGTGCGGTTTATTTTCTATTTACAGTGACAAAAACACAGCAAGGCAAAAAAAAAAACAAACACAAAATAAATCCTGGTCAACTTGACCTCTGACTAAACTTACAGGTTTCCTAACTAACGACTGGGATCAGCCTAGTGCTGTCCTAGTCCCTGGTTTTAAATGTCCAAGCAAAATATAGCCACACAGGCTTTCTCTCACCGCACAGGGGTTCACTCTCCCTAGACAGTCCACACAGGTCTGCTTCCAGGCATGAGCCAACATCTAATGAATCTGGGCTTTCTTATAGAGGCCTAAATGAGCTGACAAGGTTCAGCTGGACTCATCAACTCCCTGTCTGCACGACGCCCAGCCCTCTCCCTAGAGGTATGAGTCATCAATGAGCCCACTAGTCTCAGCTGGGTTTATACAACTCTCCACCTAGCTGTATAAATCGGCGTAAAGCCTGAATCTGGGCGAAATATATCTACCCCCCTGGATGCAACCAGGTGACTTTACCTTCCTGCTGTCACATACCCCCCCCTCTTGTTTTAACCTCGGGTTTGGAACACCAGCAATCAGGCATTCATGTACTCGAGACAAAGCATCCACATTCCCCATTTGAACGCCAGGGCGATGCTTTACTGTGAAGTTGAATTCCTGGAGGGCCAGGAACCACCTATTCACTCTTCTATTTGTTTCCTTGTTTTGAGCCATCCACTTTAACGGAGCGTGATCCGTAACCATGTCAAAGTGCCTACCTAGCAGGTAGTACCGAAGGGAATCTAGAGCCCACTTCACCGCTAAACACTCCTTTTCAACGGTGGCGTAATTTACCTCATGGGACTTCAACTTCCTGCTGAGGTAAATGACTGGGTGCTCTTCCCCGTTCCAGACCTGGGACAATACTGCTCCTAACCCCACATCTGACGCATCACTTTGTACGACAAAGTCTTTAGAGAAGTCGGGTGAGTACAACACTGGCTGGCTACATAAGGCTTGTTTCAAGAATTGGAATGCTGCCTCAGCCTCGGGGGTCCATTTAATCATGACCGACCCTTTCCCCTTCGTCAGGTTGGTTAGGGGCACAGCCTTAGAAGCAAAGTGGGGAATGAATCGCCGATAATACCCAGCGATTCCCAGAAAGGCTCGTACCTGCTTCTTGCTGTTGGGACGTGGCCAACTCTGGATGGCCTCGACTTTGTTGAGTTGGGGTTTTATTACTCCCCTCCCAATGGTGTACCCAAGATATTTGGCCTCCTCCTGCCCAATGGTACACTTCTTGGGGTTAGCCGTAAACCCTGCTTCCCGAACAGAGTCCAGGACTGCTTGCACTTTTGGCAGATGTGAGGCCCAATCTGTGCTATGGACAATTACGTCATCCAGGTAAGCCGCAGCATACTTCCGATGGGGCCTCAGCATCTGGTCCATTTTCCGCTGGAATGTGGCCGGCGCATTCTGTAACCCGAACGGCATTCTTTTATATTGGAACGCCCCGTCTGGGGTTACAAATGCGGTTTTCTCTTTGGCTGACTTGGCCAGGGGGATTTGCCAATACCCTTTTGTGAGGTCAAGAGTCGTCATGTATCGGGCTGTTCCCAGCCGGTCGATCAACTCATCTATACGTGGCATGGGGTAGGTGTCAAATTTTGTAACTTTGTTCAACTGACGAAAATCGTTACAAAATCGCCAGCTCCCATCCGGTTTAGGCACCAACACAATGGGACTAGACCAATCACTTTGGGACTCCTCTATCACCCCTAAGTTCAGCATTTTCTGTACTTCCTCCCGTATTGCCTCCCGTCGGGCCTCTGGGATCCGATAGGGTTTTAACTTCACCCTTTCACCGGGCGGGGTAATAATGTCATGCTCTACCCCAGATGTTTGTCCCGGCAGCTCAGAGAATACCTCCTTGTTGCGAAGCACAAACTCCTTAACCTCCTGTTGTTGGGGTTGTGACAAGGTGGCTGCGATTCCAACCTCAGGAATCACGCAACCAGTTTGAGCTGGTGACCAAGTGTCTGCGACTAGGGATTCTCTATCCCTCCAGGCTTTCAACAGATTAACGTGATAGATCTGTTCGGGCTTTCGCCTTCCTGGTTGTCTGACCTTGTAATTCACTTCGCTCACTTTTTCCATTATCTCGTAGGGGCCTTGCCATTTGGCAAGGAATTTACTTTCAACCGTAGGGACAAGTACCAATATCCTATCCCCCGGGGAAAAGGTACGGGTCTTGGCTCCACGGTTGTACACTCTCTGCTGTGCCAACTGCGCTTGGGCCAAATGTTCCTTCACGATGGGCATTACCTGTGCAATTCGATCTTGCATCAGGGCGACATGCTCAATCACACTCCTGTGGGGAGAACTCTCACTTTCCCAAGTTTCCTTGGCAATATCCAACAGCCCTCTTGGGTGTCTCCCATACAGTAACTCAAAGGGGGAGAATCCCGTAGAGGATTGGGGCACCTCCCTAATAGCAAACATCAAATAAGGAAGTAGACAGTCCCAATCCTTTCCATCCCTATCCACCACTTTCTTCAACATTTGTTTTAGGGTTTTGTTGAATCTTTCAACCAGCCCATCGGTTTGGGGGTGATACACAGATGTACGTAATTGCGTCACTTTGAACAATTTACACAGCTCCTTCATAACCCGGGACATAAAGGGTGTACCTTGGTCCGTAAGCAGTTCTTTACAAATACCCACCCGGCTAAAAACAAGAGATAGCTCTTTGGCTATGGTTTTGGCCGAGGTATTTCTGAGAGGGATCGCTTCTGGATAACGGGTGGCATAGTCCATTATAACCAATATGTACTGGTGCCCCCTAGCGGACTTGATTATAGGACCTACCAAATCCATTGCGATTCTCTCAAACGGGACCTCAATGATGGGTAGAGGGACCAGCGGGCTACGGAAGTGTGGCATCGGGGCCGACCTCTGACACACAGGGCAGGAGGAACAATAATTTTCTATGTCCTTCATCACCCCAGGCCAATAGAATCTCTGTAATACCCTCTCTCGGGTTTTCTCTGTCCCCAGATGACCTCCAAGAATGTGCCCATGGGCCAACTCCAACACCAACTTCCTGTAAGGTTTGGGCACCACCAGCTGCTCAACGGTTTCTTCTGCCCTTTTTGCCACCCGATACAGTAGGTCCTTCTCTACGCTGAAGTATGGGTAAGTGCAGGTATTATCTGGGTTCACTAACTCGCCATCTATTTTCACTACGTTTTCCCGTGCCTTTATTAGGGCGGGGTCTTTCAACTGTTCTGTGGCAAAGTTTTCCCTGTGAACCTCAAGATCAGAAAACTCCACAGACGGTAGGTTTTCGTCTGAGGAGGTGGGCTCCTCTCCAGTTTCTTGAGTCTCCCCTGCCAATACTGACAAGGGAAATTCGGGAGAGTCCTCACCACTCTCAGAGGAGTTCTGGCTATCATATTCCTGGTACATAGGGGCACCAGTGGGGGGCTCATGATCATCCCACAGTTCCCAGAACTTCGGAAAATCCCTTCCCACAATGGCGTCATGCGGTAACTGAGACACTAAGCCCACTGGATGAGAAAGGGTACCTTTGGGGGTCTCGAAACACACTGTAGTCACTGGATACTCTCGGGTGTCCCCATGCACACAAATAACGGCTACCTTGCTATTCCCAGAGACCTCTGTTTTAACTAACTCAGCCTTTATCAGGGTCACAAGGCTACCTGAATCCAGCAATACCACAACATTTCTACCATTAATACACATTTTGCATAAATGTTTCTCAGTTCCCCGAATGGCAGTGCATGCGACTGTCGCACACAGCGACTGACGTCTGCCCGTCAGAAAGTCACACTGCATGGGTTCCTCCAAAACCGGGCAATTTGCTGCAATATGTCCCGCTTGCCGGCAGCGGTAGCAAATGATCCTTCTTGCCGCCTCTTGAGCCGCTGATTTCCCAGGCTGTTCTCGCCAAACTTGGGGTAGAGCTCCCACCCTCTCACTCTCTCCACCCTTACCCCTTGGAATCATCTTATCCGCCCCTGGGGATGGTCTGGTCTTAGGGTGGAAAGTCCGAGTGTCTCTGGAAGAGGCCGTCAGGTTCTCTGTAGCCAAGTATTTCTCCACACGATCCACAAGACCATCGGCCGTCTCTGGGTCTCCATGGCTTACCCACTTTTGGATGGCAGTAGGAAGAGCTCTCAAAAACCGATCCATTACAACACGTTCCACAATCTTTGGTGCGGACAAAGTCTCTGGCTGTAGCCACTTTCTGCTCAGGTGAATGAGATCATACATTTGAGACCTGGGGGGTTTTCCAAGCTGGAAAGTCCAGTTATGCACACGCTGAGCCCGGACAGCCAGGGTGACACCCAGCCTTGCCAATATTTCAGCTTTTAGCATCACATAGTCTTTTGCTTGGTCAGGCTCTAGGTCATAGTAAGCTTTCTGCGATTCACCCGTTAACAGAGGAGCCACCAGTCCAGCCCACTGCTCCTCAGGCCACTTTTCTCTTTCAGCGGTCCTTTCAAATGTGGTCAAAAATACCTCTGGATCATCCTCTCCAGTCATTTTTGTCAATAAACGACTCACCCCAAAGGATGCGGTATTAGTGGGACGGCTTTCCTCACCGGTCTGCGGACGTTGCTGCATTACTGCTTCCATCTGTTGTTGTAGTCTCTGCTCTTGCTTCTGCAACAGGTCTATGAAGCGGGCCTCAGATTGCTGTTGGGCTTGTTGCTGAGCCTCCAGACTCTGTTGTAAAGTTGCAAGGCTCTGTTGATGAGCTTGCTGCTGGGCTGCAAGGCTCCTTTGCAAACCTGCATTTGTCTGCTGTTGATTGGCATTTGCTAGAGCCAGCTGTTTCAGTATCTCCTCCATGCTGGCTTAAAAAAAAACTGCCCGCATTCTCCACCAACTGTGAGGGGGCTAGCTCGGCAGCGGGTATGTGTGACCCCCGGGATGGGCTCCCCACCCAAAAACAGGCCCAGCAGACGGAGGTTGTGGTTTTCAAAATCAAAAAAGGTGCGGTTTATTTTCTATTTACAGTGACAAAAACACAGCAAGGCAAAAAAAAAAACAAACACAAAATAAATCCTGGTCAACTTGACCTCTGACTAAACTTACAGGTTTCCTAACTAACGACTGGGATCAGCCTAGTGCTGTCCTAGTCCCTGGTTTTAAATGTCCAAGCAAAATATAGCCACACAGGCTTTCTCTCACCGCACAGGGGTTCACTCTCCCTAGACAGTCCACACAGGTCTGCTTCCAGGCATGAGCCAACATCTAATGAATCTGGGCTTTCTTATAGAGGCCTAAATGAGCTGACAAGGTTCAGCTGGACTCATCAACTCCCTGTCTGCACGACGCCCAGCCCTCTCCCTAGAGGTATGAGTCATCAATGAGCCCACTAGTCTCAGCTGGGTTTATACAACTCTCCACCTAGCTGTATAAATCGGCGTAAAGCCTGAATCTGGGCGAAATATATCTACCCCCCTGGATGCAACCAGGTGACTTTACCTTCCTGCTGTCACAGTATCTATCTATCTATCCATGTATGTATGTATGTACAGTCCCTGACAAAAGTCTTGTCGCTTGTGTACAAATTGACCTAAAGTGCTGCTAAAATATATTTATAATCAAGATTTTGTTACAAGAAATGGGTCATTTTAATCCCAACAGCTTTTGTAATAATGTTTCAGTGCAAAACGAAACTGACAAAAAGAATTCTAATATTCACAGCTTGGTAAAGCCCATTGAGTAAATTTTTGCCAAGACATAAGTGTTGTCGCCTTGTTATATGAGCTTCACCTGTGACTAATAATGGATCAATTAGGTCTCAGGTGTGTATAAAAAGAACACCAGTACACTAGACCTTCTCAACTGCAACTAGACCTCTGCAAACATGCCTAAGATTCACTCGGAGACTAAAGTGTTGATTATCAAGAGGCTGAAGACCAGATCCACTGCTGATGTGGCAGACACCTTCAATGTGACTCAGCGTCAAGTTCAGAGGATAAAAAAAAGATTTGAAGAGACTGGAGACGTTTTGCACAAGGCAACTGCTCGAGAGGACCGTTTGTTGGCTCGAAAATCCAAGGCCAGCCCATTTTCCACTGCAGCAGAGCTCCACGAGACCTGGTCACCTGAAGTCCCTGTGTCAACCAGAACAGTTTGTCGGATTCTGTCTCGAAATGGCCTCCATGGTCGAATCAGTGCCCATAAGCCAGCACTAAACAAAAGACAATTGAAAAACCGTGTGGCATTTGCCAAGGGCCACAGCCTGCTAAAAGGATGGACTCTGGAAAAGTGGCAGAAGGTGGATTTTTCAGATGAATCTTCTGTTGAATTACACCACAGTCGCCGCAAATATTGCAGGAGACCTACTGGAACCCGCATGGAGCCGAGATTTACCCAGAAAACAGTGAAGTTTGGTGGAGGCAAAATCATGGTCTGGGGTTACATCCAGTATGGGGGTGTGCGAGGGATCTGCAGGGTGGAAAGCAACATCAATAGTCTAAAATACCAAGAAATCTTAGCTACCTCTTATATTCCCAAACATAAAAAAGGCCAAATTTTGCAGCAGGATGGTGCTCCATCGCATACTTCCATCTCCACATCAAAGTTCCTTAAGGCAAAGAAGATCAAGATGCTCCAGGATTGGCCAGCCCAGTCACCAGACATGAACATCATTGAGCAGATGTGGTGTGGGATGAAAGATGAAGCATGGAAGACGAAACCAAAGAATATTGATGAAAAATTTATAGGCTGGATACGCACACTTTACACTGGTCCTACGGCACGCATTAAGCTGAATGGCTCCTTGTCTCCTCCGTTCTCCCTGCAGAGGGGCACCAGACAGGGATGCCCTCTCTCCCCGGCTCTGTTCGCCCTGGCCGTGGAGCCTATTGCTGAGGCCCTTAGGACCTCGGCCGAGGTCCGTGGTCTTCGGGTGGGCTGGCTGGAGGAGAGAGTGGCTTTATACGCGGACGATATGCTCCTGTTCCTGAATGACGCTGGTGACTCTCTGCGGGGCGCACTTGGTATCATGGATACCTTCGCCGCCTTCACGGGGCTGAGGGTGAACTGGCACAAGTCGCAATTGTTCCCAGTGGATGCGGGGGCCCGGTCCTCCTCGCCCTCCTCTCTCCCGCTTCAGTGGGTTGAGCAGTTCACCTACTTAGGAATTGTTATCTCAAAGGAGACTGGGGATTTTGTGCGGCTAAATCTCGACCCTGTCCTGGTGACCATTAAAGCCAAATTTAAGGCGTGGAGTAACCTCCCCCTTTCTCTCATTGGGCGTATTAACCTGATTAAAATGAAAGTCCTTCCTAAACTCACGTATATTTTTCGGAATTCCCCTCACTGGCTGACTAAAGTCTTCT
This sequence comes from Rana muscosa, assembly GCA_029206835.1. NCBI lineage: Eukaryota > Metazoa > Chordata > Amphibia > Anura > Ranidae > Rana > Rana muscosa. The sequence continues at coordinate 60,939,075 of CM055127.1, read as the reverse complement.
TTAATTCCCTCAGGCAACTCTTCCTCTCCTTTATTTGGGGGGGCAGGCCACCTAGATTCAAATATTCCACCTTGACCAGGCCTGTGGACAGTGGCGGCTTGGCTCTCCCTGATTGTTACAAGTACTATTTGGCCACTCAGCTTGTGACCGCCCACTGGTGGCTGAGACCGGACCTGACCAATTCCGTGACGGTACTGGAGGCAGCCATAGTGGGGTCCCTGGAGGCACTGGAGGGACTGCTATTCAGGGGGCAAAAAACGCCCCACAATCTCACCCCTTCCATGCGTACCACTATGCGGGCATGGAGGGCGGGTGAGGCACTAAGGGCACCCCAGCCGAACTCTTGGTCTCCTCACACCCCCCTGTGGCTGAATCCCAACCTGTCACAATTCCACACTATCCCCGATCCGCAGGCCTGGGCCAAGTATAAAATACTGACCCTCAAACATATCATCACCAATGGAGATCTCACTCCCTTTCACACTTTATGTGCTAAATTCAACGTACCTGACCGAGCCCGCTTTAGATATCTCCAAATTGCACATGCCTTCAGGTGCCAATTTTTGGGCAGGCCAGTCGAACTGGCATACTCAGAGTTGGAATCTACTATCCGGGTGAAAGACCTGGAAAAACCCGCGTCTCAGATTTATGGATCCCTGCTGGTTGCTGCTATCCCCGAGCTGTCTTCCCTCCGCAGGAAATGGGTGGAGGACATACCGGGGCTGGACGCGGACGACTGGAAGGAGGTTTGGGATTATCCCTTCTCCCCTCTGATCTCAGCAAGGGACAAATTAGTCCAATATAAAATTGTCCACAGGGCTCACTACACACCTCACAGGCTGCACCAGATGTCACCGGAGCATTCTCCGGAGTGCTGGCGCTGCTCCTACCGGCCAGGGGGTTTCTTCCATATTTTCTGGGCTTGCCCAGCAATTGTACAGTATTGGAGTGAAGTGATACGGGTGATCAATAAAGCCACCGGGACTTGCGTACCATGCGAGCCCATACACTGTTTGCTAGGACTGGTTGAACAACTGCCAATACTCAGAGCCAGAAAAACACTCATATCCCTGTTGTTGTATTATGCACACAAAGCCATTACAATGAATTGGAAAAAATCGTCTCCCCCCTCTGTTAAATTTTGGAAAAACTTAATTAATGCCAGTTTGCCCCTATATAGAGCCACATACTTGTCTAGAGGTTGTCCGCACAAATTTGAAAAGGTATGGAACTGTTGGTTAGATGACAGAAGCACGGCAAGTGATACAGTGACCACGGTCTAGACTTATATTGTATCTTCGAAATATCGATTTATTAACCCAAAAAATGTCTTCAGGCTACCTTCCTCTAATAATAACACTTTGAAGCATGATGTATATTGAATGAGCTCTCTCCCCAAGTTTGGGGTTGTAGTATAGACTAAGTTAAGTTTTTTGTTATTTGTCGCCCTGTGACGGTCTGATGCCGACACAGGGTAATGGCCCATGCGTGGGCAGCTGTTGTGCCTAGATGTGGGCAAATTGTGTGTATGTTTTATAAAAATTCAATAAAAAAGATTTATTAAAAAAAAAAGAATATTGATGAACTCTGGGAGGCATGCAAGACTGTTTTCTTTGCTATTCCTGATGACTTCATCAATAATTTGTATGAATCCTTGCCAAATCGCATGGATGCTGTCCTTCAAGCTCATGGAAGTCATACAAGATATTCAATTTGGATCTCACAGCACCACTACTTAATTTGCTGACATATTTTTGGATTTTCAGTAAAGTTGTTCAATTTCTGTATAGGCGACAAAACTTTTGTCTTGCCAAAATTTGACCTGTCTGTCTTGATTAAATGATAAATCTTTTTTTCAGTGAAACTAATTTATTTCAGTGCATAAAACATCATTTGGGAGGGCTTTAGCTTTTCATAGGAGCTATTTCTAACACCAATTGATTAATTAAAAGTCAGGTTAATAGCAGGAGTTTCTACAAAATAGAGAAGCGACAAGACTTTTGTCAGGGACTGTATGTATCTATCTATCTATCCATGTATGTATGTATGTATGTATCTATCTATCTATCTATCTATCTATCTATCTATCTATCTATCTATCTATCTATCTATCTATCTATCTATCTATCTATCTATCTATCTATCTATCTATCTATCCATGTATGTATCTATCTATCTATGTATGTATGTATCTATGTATCTATGTATCTATCTATCTATCCATGTATGTATGTATGTATCTATCTATCTATCTATCCATGTATGTATGTATGTATCTATGTATGTATGTATGTATGTATGTATCTATCTATCCATGTATGTATGTATGTATGTATGTATCTATCTATCTATCTATGTATGTATGTATGTATCTATCTATCTATCTATCTATCTATCTATCTATCCATGTATGTATCTATCTATCTATGTATCTATCTATCTATGTGTAGCGGGGTCCTCAATTTAGTGGGATACACTTGGGGGTAGTGTGACCCAAGTGTGTAATTGTGTTAGGGTTTAGACCCCTTTTTGTTATTCGTGGAGGATTGGGTGGTGTAATATTCTCTTTGACCAGTGGGTGTCAGTGTACCTACTGGCTCGGGGTAGAATCACTACCGCAGTGCTACCCTTCTTTGTCCCTTCCTGGAGATGGTACGGCCGGGGCGGGGAACCCGCCGTGGTATCGACGGGAGGAGATAAAAGGGGGAGACGCCCTCGCCACGAGGTCTGTCTTTTTCGGGGGATCATCTCTTCACGCACCCAGGCACCTTAGGCCTGGGTGCGGGCGGTTCAAGGTTCCGGCCTAGGCGCCCCAGGCCTGGCCGGAATGAAGATGAAGTCCATCCCAGGCACCTTCAGCCTGGGATGAGGTACTATTGAGGAGGCCTGGGACCCAGTGACTCCGACCGGGTCCCGCGAGGGTGAAGTTGCTCCAAGGCGCCCCTTGCGAGGGGACCCGCATCTGAGGTGAGGAGGCTGGGGAGGTCACCCGTTCGAAGATCCGGTGTAGTGTCAACCCGGTGACGGATGGGCCTTCGGTAACTCCCTTGGAGGACATCTTCCCCTGATAGAGGCCGCAACGTAACGGAGGTATTCATGTCAAGACTCCTACAACCCTTGGTCATAGCATAGGGGATGTAGGGACCCAGATCAGTATAGTGCCTCGACCTGCTCATCTCACCGTATCATGCCATCGCATTGCCTGTATGTGGAGATACGAAATAAACCAACAGTTGGACTGTGATCGGTGTATGGACTCTGTTAATGGGAGCAAAGGGTGGTTCGGTGATTTCTGAACGACAGACTCGGTACATGCTCAGGACACACCGGCCCGAGGAAACATCAGGTATTGGCCTTCACCTCGCCCGCCGTTGTGGGGAGGACATGGGCCGTAGCTCACCTCACCCTGTCGCGTGACATACCCCTAGCTAAAGAGGACGGGGTGAGGGGGTGGCTACACGTGGGGGCTCGTCGTCCGGGATAGTGTGTGTCTTGGCGATGGAACTGAGAACGTCTGTGTTTGAACTTTGCTGCCCGGAGGAGTTCCGAACAGGTCGGCCATGTGATTGGCCAAAGTGCATCCCTGCTCGGAGTTGTGGACATGACCCTAAGTCGGGAAAGGCCCACGCAGAGGAGCGTGAAGAGGGAAAGGTCCAGCCGTGTGAGGTACTACATGTGGGGACTGTTAATGCACTGCGCCACGAGGCACCCCATGACTGTACAATTCGTGGGCGGAGGCTGGCGGAAGCCCGCAAAAACGTACAAGTTGTGGGAGGAGTCTGGCCACGTGTGGAGATACACGTGGAGACTCCGGCGCGTGGTCAGCGCGTGATGGAACAGCAAGTGGTCGGGATGGCCTCAAGCTCCCCGTGGATGCCGGTATCTTACCCCACGAAAATGACTGCATTTGTTGCTCCCCTGACAGACACGGGAATAAGGCTCAGGCCCCGAGGACAGTTGGCTCTGTATTCATGCAGAGACACGGAGGCTCTCGGTGTGATCTGTCCCGGATGCTCGGGACTGGTGGTCCAACTAAAGCCATTCGGGCGATGTGAGGCATGCAAGGAGTTCCTTTTTGAGGTTGAACCATACACGGAAAGGCCCCGGGCCCTACGCCTCAACTGCATCACAGGAACCGCCACTCCGGAGGGAGAGATCAAAGCCTCTGCGGAGGTTCCCGTACGCGCTGTCCAGGGCGAAGTGACTGCCCAACCAGAGATTGAGAGAGAAAAATCCGAAGACACTGCTTCGGTTACCACAGACTCCCTGCTGCCACCCCCGAAGAGGAAGATAGGCCTGGTGCAGGCATCCTGTGGTCGTGGTCGAGCTTCACCCCGCCGCTTGCCTGGCCTGGATGGCGCCGGTAGAGAAGAGAGTCCCGGACATCCCAGTTCTTCAGTAGGTCCAGGTGAGCTAGGGGCTGGGACTGTGGTGTTGGTTGGAGGTGTCGGGAGTTCACAGCCGGTGGAGCCCGAAAGGGAGGGTAGCCTTCCGTCTACTAGAGACTACCTTCCCGCCGAGATGTATGACACCTCCGACCTAGAGTCGTTGTCAGACTGTGGGGATGATGGGGAAATAGACGAGCTGTTTCACCGGAAGGGCTGGGACAGACGCCCGCTACCTGTGCTGAGTAAACCACAGGATTCCCCCATGTCCATAGAAGACAGTACGCTCCGGGCGCAGGCCCCGGAGTTCCCGAGGAAATCTAACCCTCTGACCAACTTTCCTCATTCAACTTCATCACCCGCTCTGATGGTGGGGACGCAGCGTGCTTCGTTGCGGGCACCAAAGACAAAGCAACCCGAGATGGTGAAGGTACCTCGGCACCCGGAGGCCATCGTACAGCCAGGAGAAGGTGAGCGAGATGTGATGCCGCCCCTAGCCAGATTGCAGAGACTTTTCTCCCAGAGAGTCGCCCGTGAATATGGGTGGGAGTACCCCTACTTGCCTCGGGACTTATTGTATGAAGTTGAGGTCCTGCGACCAAGGTGGTATGACGAGTTTGTATGGGAAAAGCTTAAAGTACCCCATGCCAGGCGATACCTGTCATGTTCGCCGCCTGTGTCTAAAAAGTTCAAGGATTGCAGAGCTGATTGGAGACTTGGACGCCATATTCATGCCGATAAGGTGCTCATCTGTAGGAAAGAAGGAGAGGATGTTGAGTATTCAGTGGAAGTGGAAGTGGAAGTGGAAGTGTTTGACGGGCACCTGAAGCCTCTGTTTCTGCCGGATCCGAGGTTCTACTTATAGGAGAAGTGAACTCCTATTTTGTTGCTGTTGAAACTTTCTGGATGAGACATTCCCAGACGCCTAGAACTGTGCCCTACTTTTGTTTTGATTTGGGCTTTTCTTTTACTCACTGGAGACTTGGGAGCTGTTGTTTTTTTTTCTCCCTTTCCTTCATGTGCCAAAGGCAGAGACTTTTGGGGTAGAGTCAGAGTAGGAAAGCAGGAAGAATGAAGATCTCATCAAGTGTCATTACCGCAGCTCTGTCACCAGGTGGCAGTGTTGTGCAACGGTTGTTCGAAATGCTACACATGCATTACTTACTTATTGGAGTGAGCGGGTCTCTCGGCTGATGGACCCACTCATGCCAAGTTAACACAGAGTGTTAGGATGTGTTTTCTTTTTGTTGTTACCCTTCTGCAGGAGATTCATCGGTCAAGACTACTGAGAGTGGGGTGGTTCTTAGACAGCGATGGGAGGGATTGTACATGTGTACAGAATAGATGTCTTATACAAATGTTTATCGTTTTATATTTCCCCTTTCCCTTTTGAGCAGGTCTTGGCACATTTAGTATCCAAAAAATTTGAGGGATAGCCTCTGGGGCCCACTTCATGTCACCACTCTTTGGGAGACATGGGTGTGCACCTGACGCTGGGGACCAGCGTCAAATCACAGGGGGGAGTGTGTAGCGGGGTCCTCAATTTAGTGCGATACACTTGGGGGTAGTGTGACCCAAGTGTGTAATTGTGTTAGGGTTTAGACCCCTTTTTGTTATTCGTGGAGGATTGGGTGGTGTAATATTCTCTTTGACCAGTGGGTGTCAGTGTACCTACTGGCTCGGGGTAGAATCACTACCGCAGTGCTGGAGATGGTACGGCCGGGGCGGGGAACCCGCCGTGGTATCGACGGGAGGAGATAAAAGGGGGAGACGCCCTCGCCACGAGGTCTGTCTTTTTCGGGGGATCATCTCTTCACGCACCCAGGCACCTTAGGCCTGGGTGCGGGCGGTTCAACCGGCCTAGGCGCCCCAGGCCTGGCCGGAATGAAGATGAAGTCCATCCCAGGCACCTTCAGCCTGGGATGAGGTACTATTGAGGAGGCCTGGGACCCAGTGACTCCGACCGGGTCCCGTGAGGGTGAAGTTGCTCCAGGGCGCCCCTTGCGAGGGGACCCGCATCTGAGGTGAGGAGGCTGGGGATGTCACCCGTTCGAAGATCCGGTGTAGTGTCAACCCGGTGACGGATGGGCCTTCGGTAACTCCCTTGGAGGACATCTTCCCCTGATAGAGGCCGCAACGTAACGGAGGTATTCATGTCAAGACTCCTACAACCCTTGGTCATAGCATAGGGGATGTAGGGACCCAGATCAGTATAGTGCCTCGACCTGCTCATCTCACCGTATCATGCCATCGCATTGCCTGTATGTGGAGATACGAAATAAACCAACAGTTGGACTGTGATCGGTGTATGGACTCTGTTAATGGGAGCAAAGGGTGGTTCGGTGATTTCTGAACGACAGACTCGGTACATGCTCAGGACACACCGGCCCGAGGAAACATCAGGTATTGGCCTTCACCTCGCCCGCCGTTGTGGGGAGGACATGGGCCGTAGCTCACCTCACCCTGTCGCGTGACATACCCCTAGCTAAAGAGGACGGGGTGAGGGGGTGGCTACATATGTATGTATGTATGTATGTATGTATGTATCTATCTATCTATCTATCTATCTATCTATCTATCTATCTATCTATCCATGTATGTATCTATCTATCTATCCATGTATGTATGTATGTATGTATGTATCTATCTATCTATCCATGTATGTATGTATGTATGTATGTATCTATCTATCTATCCATGTATGTATGTATGTATCTATGTATGTATGTATGTATGTATGTATGTATGTATCTATCTATCTATCCATGTATGTATGTATGTATGTATCTATCTATCTATCTATCTATCTATCTATCTATCTATCTATCTATCTATCTATCTATCCATGTATGTATGTATGTATGTATCTATCTATCCATGTATGTATGTATGTATCTATCTATCTATCCATGTATGTATGTATGTATGTATGTATCTATCTATCCATGTATGTATGTATGTATGTATCTATCTATCTATCTATCTATCTATCTATCTATCCATGTATGTATGTATGTATCTATCTATCTATCTATCTATCTATCCATGTATGTATCTATCTATCTATCCATGTACAGTGGGGATCGAAAGTTTGGGCACCCCAGGTAAAAATGTGTATTAATGTGCATTACGAAGCCAAGGAAAGATGGAAAAATCTCCAAATGGCATCAAATTACAGATTAGACATTCTTATAATATGTCAAAAAAAGTTAGATTTTATTTCCATCATTTACACATTCAAAATGACAGAAAACCCAAAAATGGCATCTGCAAAAGTTTGGGCACCCTGCAGAGTTAATATCTTGTACTGCCCCCTTTGGCAAGTATCACAACTTGTAAACGCTTTTTGTAGCCAGCCAAGAGTCTTTCAATTCTTGTTTGAGGTATCTTTGCCCATTCTTCCTTACAAAAGTCTTCCAGTTCTTTGAGATTTCTGGGCTGTCTGTCACGCACTGCTCTTTTAAGGTCTATCCATAGGTTTTCAATAATGTTGAGGTCAGGAGATTGTGAAGGCCATGGCAAAACCTTCAGTTTACGCCTCTTGATGTAATCCCCCGTGGATTTTGAGGTGTATTTAGGATCATTATCCATTTGTAGAAGCCATCCTCTCTTTAACTTCAGCTTTTTCACAGATGGCATCAAGTTACCATCCAAAATTTGCTGAAATTTTATTGAATCCATTTTTTCTTCTACTCGTGAAATGTTCCCTGTGCCACTGGCTGCAATACAACCCCAAAGCATGATTGATCCACCCCCATGCTTAACTGTTGGACAGAGGTTCTTTTCATTAAATTCTGTGCCCTTTCTTCTCCAAACGTACCTTTGCTCATTCCGGCCAAAAAGTTATATTTTAACCTCATCGGTCCACAGAACTTGTTTCCAAAATGCCTCAGGCTTATCTATATGTTCATTTGCAAAGTTCAAATGCTGATTTTTGTGGTGAAGACGTAGAAGAGGTTTTCTTCTGATGACTCTTCCATGAAGACCATATTTGTACAAGTATCTCCTTATAGTGGAATAGTGTACCACAACTCCAGTGTCTGCCAGATCTTTCTGGAGGGATCGTGCAGTCAAACGTGGGTTTTGAATTGCTTTTCTCACAATCCTGCGAGCTGTTCTGTCTGATATTTTTCTTGGTCTTCCAGATCTTGCTTTAACTTCCACTGTTCCTGATGACTGCCATTTCTTAATTACATTCCGAACAGAGGATATTGACATCTGAAAACGCTTTGCTATCTTCTTATAGCCTTCTCCAGCTTTGTGAGCGTCAACTATTTTCAGTTTCAGTTTTCTAGACAACTGCTTAGAAGAACCCATGGTGCTGGTTGTTGGGGCAAGGTCAGATGAGTCTGGCCATTTAAAACCTTTGAGATTGACATCACCTGGTCTTCCCAGACGATGATTGAGAACAATCCATGACACTGGCAGGTCTCAGCTTTGCAAAGGGGGCAGTGCATGCTATAAATTCTGCAGGGTGCCCAAACTTTTGCAGACGCCATTTTTTTGTTTTCTGTAATTTTGAAAGTGTAAATGATGGAAATAAAATCTAACTTTTTTTGACATATTATAAAATGTGTAATCTGTAATTTGATGCCATTTGGAGATTTTTCCATCTTTCCTTGGCTTCGTTATGCACATTAATACACATTTTTACCTGGGGTGCCCAAACTTTCGATCCCCACTGTATGTATGTATGTATGTATGTATGTATGTATGTATGTATGTATCTATCTATCTATCTATCTATCTATCTATCTATCTATCTATCTATCTATCTATCTATCTATCTATCCATGTATGTATGTATGTATCTATCTATCCATGTATGTATGTATGTATGTATCTATCTATCTATCCATGTATGTATGTATCTATCTATCTATCTATCCATGTATGTATGTATGTATCTATCTATCCATGTATGTATGTATGTATCTATCTATCTATCCATGTATGTATGTATCTATCTATCTATCTATCTATCCATGTATGTATCTGTCTGTCTGTCTGTCTGCATATCTATCTGTCTGCATATCTATCTATCTGCATATCTGTCTATCTGCATATCTGTATATCTATCTATGTATCTGTCTCTGTCCTATCCAATCTATCCCTCTGTCTGTTTGCAGGGGGGGGGGGTTGGTTGGGGTTTTGTTTGCGCCCCCCCAAAAAAATGGAGCACCAGCCGCCACTGCCTACAGGTAAGCCTGCAATAAGGCTTACCTGTAGGTACTGAAAATATCTTGTAAACCTGCACAGAGGGAGTGTGTTTATGTACATCATGCCTGGTGTAAGAATGTAGGTAATGCGTTTTGTTAAACTTAAAAAAAAAATGGATCCTGATCCTTTAAAGCATTTTATACAGCACAGTGCTTGTGCTGTGTAATTTGGCCCTCCATAACACCTGAATTACCTGGCTGATCCTGCCAGTTTCTGCCCTCCCCTTTTAAATCTGACCATGGTATATCATGGCTGCTGAGCCCTGACACTGTGTTCTGTTTACGCGCCCCCGTCATCCGCTGCTATCTGCAGCTTTCCTCTGTCTCCCTCTGTCCTCCTCCCCCCTCCCTCCCTGCCTTAAAGTTCTGTGTCAGGGCCCAGCCCCCCCGCCTCCTGCTGCTGTAATAACTAAGTAAAAATCACGCAATCCCCTGGCTTTCACAATACTAAGTGTCCTGTATATGTGCCGTATTAAAAAAAAGCCGTTCTATACCTTATTTAATAGCGCTGCTCGGCGTCCATGTGCCGGACAGCTCTCTCCTCCTCTCCTCTTCTCCCCCGGACTGACGTCAGTGGGGGGAATCTTTGCCCCTCCCGCTGTACCTGTCAGATCGGGAAAGAGGAGAGCCACCCGGTCATGTGAGCGTCGAGCGGCGCTATTAAATAAGGTATAGAACTTTTTTTTTAATAAGGCACATATACAGGACACTTATGCCTTGTACACACGATCGGAATTTCCAATGGAAAAAGTCAGACTGATATTCCGACCATGTGTATGCCCCATCTGACTTTTTCCATCCGAAATTCCTCGGAATTCCGTTGGAGTTAGAAAGAGAACATGAACATAAAATTCCGTTCGTCTGTATGGAGCTCCGACGGAGAAAAAAAAACACGCATGCTCAGAATCAAGTTGACGCATGCTCGGAAGCATTGAACTTAATTTTTCTTGGCTGGTCGTAGTGTTGTACGTCACTGCGTTCTTGACGGTCGGAATTTGGTGTGACAGTGTGTATGCAAGACAGCTTGAACGGAATTCCGTCGGAAAAATCCATCAGAGTTTATCCCAACGGAAAATCCGATTGTGTGTAGAAGGCATTACTATTATGAAAGCAAGGGGATTGCGTGATTTTTACTAAGTGGGTTTACAACCACTTTAACCGCTTGCCGACCGCCTCCTGTAGATATACGTCGGCAGAATGGCACGGCTGCGCAAAGCAACGTACCTGTACCTGAGTGCTAAATTGGAAGAGCTCAGGGGATCCAGTGGCAGTGAATCAGTAAGTCTAGTGAAAGACTGAGGGCTCAGTGGAAGTGAAGTTCTACAATAGGAGATTGTAGAAGAAGTGAAAGAGTTCATTGCAACTTTTGTTAGAAACTGTTACAAGACTGTTGCCATGCAGATCTGCTGTCTGGCTAGATATATTTCCCTGCATGGCTGTCTACCTATAGAAGCCTCGGAGTCTGCCAATTAACATTGTATCTACCTAAGGGTGTCCTGGCTCCAACCCTCTCTCCCACAAAAAGTGTCTGGCGCTCATTAATCTACTTTGCATTACACCCACCATGCCCTGTAACCCACTCTAAACAGAAGGATATCAGCTGTCCCTAACCCTGGGGGTCACCATTAGGCCACAGGGCCCCCCGGGACTTGGCTACAATTGATATTATTACTAGGTTCCCCGAGCTATCTGGGAGTATGCCTCCTAAATAGGGATGAGCCGAACACCCCCCCGGTTCGGTTCGCACCAGAACCTGCGAACGGACTGAAAGTTCGCGAAAACTTTAGAACCCTATTAAATACAATGGACGCAAACGTTCGAAATCTAAAGTGCTAATTATAACGGCTAATATGCATGTTATTGTCCTAAAAAGGGTTTGGGGACCCGGGTTCTGCCCCAGGGGACATGTATCAATGCAAAAAGAAGTTTTAAAAACGGACGTTTTTTCGGGAGCAGTCATTTTAATGATGCATAAAGTGAAAAAAAAAAGTGAAATATTCCTTTAAATATCGTACCTGGGGGGTGTCTAAAGTATGCCTGTGAAGTGCCACGTGTTTCCCGTGTTTAGAACTGTCCCTGCACAAAATGACATTTCTAAAGGAAAAAAAGCCATTTAAAACTGCTTGCGACTTTAATGTCATGTCTTGTCCTGGCAATATGGATGAAAATCTTTGAGAACAATGGCATAGCTACCCCATCACCCCCCCCCCCCCTACCCCAGCCCATTACCAGCCACTTTGGGTCTTGTATGGATATTAAGGGGAACCCCGCACCCAAAATAAAAAAAAGGCCCTATATACTCTGAACAGCAGTATACAGGCGGTGCAAACAAGACAGGGACTGTAGGTTTGTTCTTAAGTAGAATCTGTTTGTAATTTTGAACAGGTACATTGTTTAAGTGTAGCTCCAGCCAAAAAATATATTTTTAAGCTTTTTGGAAAACATAGGGAAGGGTTATCACCCCTGTAACATTTGTTTTGCTGTCTGTGCACCTGTTCAGAAGATTTCACCTCACTTTCCGTCCCAATAACAAATGTTTTTGGAAAAGTGGGGTTTTGTATTAAAACAAGGATTGGTGATAAAGCATCAGTAGAGAGGAGACACCTTTTTCCCATATTAACTCTTACAGGAGAGAATTTCCCTTCCTAGGGGTAGATTTCCTCTCACTTCCTTTTGTCTCCTTCCGTTTGTAAGTAGGAGTCGTTTGTAAGTTGGATGTTTGAAAGTAGGGGCCTGCCGTATATACTCTGCTGAAATTTGCCCCTTAGATGTTGGTGTTGCCACAACACTGTGAGCCCTCACAGTTACTCTTGGTGGGCGCTGGAACGCCCTGCTGTGAACTATTAAATCAGGAATTGTAATTACATGCCATTGTTGAACAGTGGTAGGAAAAATTGGGCCTTTGGTGGTGGTGCTGGTGCTACAACACTGTCAGCCCTCACAGTTACTCTTGGTGGGCGCATGAATGGGCCCTACTGTTAATTATTAAATCAAGAATTGTAATTGCATGCCCCTGTTGAAGAGGGGCAGAAAACGTGGGCCTTTGGTGGTGGTGGTGGTGTTGCCACAACACTGTAAGCCCTCACAGTTACTCTTGGTGGGCGCAGGAATGGGCCCTGCTGTGAATTATTAGATCAAGAATTGTAATTACATGCCCCTGTTGAACAGGGGCAGAAAAATTGGGCCTTAGGCACTGGTGCCACAACACTGCAACCCCTCACAGATACTGTACTTGGAGCACAGCAATGAGCCATGTTGCAAAGTATTGCATCAAAAATTGTAATTACACGCCCCTGTTAAACAGGGGCTGAAAAATTGGGCCTTAGGCTGGGTTCACACTGGTCCGACAAACGCTCCGACATTGGGAGCTCATGTCGCATGACGTGTGAAAATCAATGTTTCCCTATGAGAGCCGTCTTAACTGGTCCGACACAAGTCGGTCCGACTTTGAAAATGCTCCCTGTACTACTTTGGTCCGACTTTGGTCCTACTTCAGCCCATTGAATATCATTGAAGTCGGATCAAAGTAGGATCCTTGTCCTAACCATCCGACATTTGACATCCGACATGGTGATTACAGCAGCAGTAAAATGAATTTATCTCACCCTGGGATTGTTTTGATTGGTCAAAGGACAAGTCAGACTAGCACAAAGTCGGATCAAAGTAGTATCCTGTTCATGAAAGTCGGATGAATGTCGGACCAATGTAGGATCAATGTAGGACTGATGTCGCAGAGCAAAGTAGGATGAAAGTTGTATGACTGTCGTGTCGGACCAGTGTGAACCCAGCCTTAGGCACTGGTGCTGGTGCCACGACACTGCAACCTCTCCCAGATACTCTAGTTGGAGTGCAGGAATGAGCCCTGCTGCAAAGCATTGCATAAAAAATTGTAATTACATGCCCCTGTTAAACAGGGGCTGAAAAATTGGGCCTTAGCCACTGGTGGCGGCACCCAGAAACAAAAATGTTCTTCCAAGCTATCATCAGGAATCGGATCATTGAGGAGGTGGAGGATAGTCAGTCAACATAACAGGACAGTCACTCGGCATCAGCATAGGCAGTCTTGAAGGGATGTGACATCTCAAAATAAATTATTGTTATATCAGCTTCAGGTGCTTGGTAGCTGGTGGTGATCCAAGACTGGTTCATCTTTATGAAGGTCAGTCGATCAACCGAGTCGGTGGACAGGCGCACCCTGTGATCCGTGACAAAGCCTCCAGCAGCACTGAATGTGCGTTCCGAAAGAACGCTGGATGCAGGACAGGCCAGTAGCTCAATTGCATACTGTGCAAGCTCTGACCAGTGATCCATCCTCAAGACCCAGTGAGCCAGAGGATTTTCAGTGGGAAAGGTGTCCAAGTCTGACCTTGCCCCTAGGTATTCCTGCACCATGTATATCAGACGCTGGCGATGGTTGCTGGAACCGATCATACCTTGGAGCTGCGGACTAAAAAATTGTCTGAACGCATCAGTCAGACGGCCACCTTCCCCACCGCTCCTTCTTTGACTGACCGAAGCCTCAGCAACTCGTTGTCCAGGACCAGGAGTTTGTAACCTCCCAGTCTCTGGGAACGCTTTGCACAGACCTTTCTGCAAGGCCTCCCGGAGATGTCTCATCCTCTGCTTCCTTTGCGATGGTAAGATAAGGTCCGCAACCTTACCCTTGTACCGTGGATCAAGGAGAGTGGCCAGCCAGTAATGGTCCCTCTCCTTAAACCGAAGAATACGAGGATCCTTCCGCAGACTTTGCAGGATCAGGGAGGCCATGCAGTGTAGGTTAGCTGAGGCATTCGGTCCGGAGTCCTCTGGGTCACTAAGGACGACATGATCCGCAGCCACCTCCTCCCAGCCACGTACAAGTCCACGGGTTTCTTGGGACTGTAAATCATCCCTAAAAGACTGCTGCTGTTGATGCTGAGTGCCAGGCTCCACCTCCATGCTGACACAATCCTCCTCCTCCTCCTCCTCGTCATCTTCCTGTGCGATGGGTGGGACAGAAGGAACACTGTCTGGGTAAAGGGGGCCTTGAGAGGCAAGGAAGTCCTCCTCTTCCTGCCTCTGTTCTGCCTCAAGTGCCCTGTCCATTATTCCATGCAGCGTATGCTCCAACAGGTGGACAAGAGGTACAGTGTCACTGATGCATGCACTGTCACTGCTCACCATCCTCGTGGCCTCCTCAAATGGTGCCAGGACAGTGCATGCATCCCTGATCATGCCCCACTGGCGTAGTGAAAAAAAACGAGCTCCCCTGACCCTGTCCTGGTGCCGTAGTCGCACAGGTACTCATTGATGGCCCTCTGCTGCATGTGCAGCCGCTGCAGCATGGCCAACGTTGAGTTCCACCTGGTGGGCATGTCACATATAAGGCGGTTCTTGGGCAGGTTCAACTCCTTTTGCAGCTCAGCCAGCCAAGCACTGGCATTATATGATCTGCGGAAATGCACACAGACTTTCCTGGCCTGCCTCAGGACATCCTGTAAGCCCGGGTACCTGCCCAAGAACCGCTGCACCACCAGGTTAAGGACGTGAGCCACACAGGGCACATAGGTCAGTTGTCCCTGTCGGAGGGCGGAGAGGAGGTTGGTGCCATTGTCGCAAACCACCATTCCTGGCTTAAGCTGGCATGGCATCAACCACCTCTCGGCCTGTCCCTGCAGAGCTGACAGAACCTCTGCCCCAGTGTGGCTCCTGTCCCCCAAACACACCAGCGCAAGCACGGCATGGCATCTTTTTGCCTGCGTACTTGCGTAGCCCCTTGAACGCCTACGGAGCACCGCTGGTTCCGAGGACAAAGCACAGGAAGAGGCCATTGAGGAAGAAGAAGAGGAGGGGGTGGAGGAGAGAGGTGTGTCACAACCAGTAGTAGCATTTTGGAGGCGTGGCGGCGGAACAACCTCCAACACTACTGCACCTTGTCCTGCATCCTTCCCAGCTGCCAAAAGAGTGACCCAATGGGCCGTGAAATAAAGGTATCGTCCCTGTCCATGCCTGCTGGATCATGAGTCAGCGGTAATATGCACCTTACCGCTGACCCCCCTGTCCAGCAAGGCATGGACATTGCCTTCCACATGCCGGTAGAGAGCCGGAATCGCCTTCCGTGAGAAAAAGTGGCGTTTGGGAACCTGCCACTGAGGAACCGCACATTGCACAAACTCACGGAAGGGGGCCGAGTCTACCAACTGAAAAGGCAGCAGTTGAAGTGCTAGCAATTTAGCCAAGCTAGCATTCAACCGCTGGGCATGTGGATGGCTGGGAGTGAACTTCTTTCGACGGTCCAGAAGCTGGGGCAGGGAAATTTGCCTGCTACAATCGGACGTCTGTGTACTGCTAGCAGAATGCCCGCAAGTACTTGGCGGTGACACACCTAATTCTACACCTTCATTCCTCTCAGTGCAGGTTTCAGAGAGGACTGAAGTTATAGTGGGGTTGGAGATCCCAGCTGATGAGGAGCAAGGAGAGGTCCGCTTTGTTCTTTGGTGTGGGTCTTTAACGTACTCTTGTCTGGTCAAGCATGTGGTGCCCAAGCGGCTGATTTTTTGGCCACGCGAGATACGCTTGAGACATATGTTGCAAATAGCAGCGGTGCGATCTGATGCACTCGACTCAAAAAAGGCCCACACCAAAGATCTTTTGGAATAACAAGCAGAGGCAGCGCCCTGCACAGGCAGAGCTCTGCGGTGTGATTCAGTCGGTGTGCTGCCCTTACGCTGGCCCCTGGAGGGCATCCTGCCTCGTTGGAGATGTGCCTCATCCTCCTCCTCCTCCTCCTCTCTCCTATCAGGCACCCACGTGGAGTCAGTGACCTCATCATCCCCTCCCTCCTCATCACTGGAGCCAATCTGGCAGTATGCTGCAGCTGCTGGAACATGACTACCAGATTGCTGTCCTTCTTGAGCATCCCCTCTCTCTGCGCTCACGCTACTGCCTTCCTCTAGTTGGGTATCATCATCAGACCCTTCAAAACGCTGGGCATCCTCCTGGAGCATGTACCCAACACTGTGCTGAAACAGTTCGGGGGACTCCTCAGGAGGACATGGTGGGTCTAGGGAAGGAGTGACTGATGATGACATTAATACAAGGGAAGAGGACACTTTGGCAGCTGCTTTGCCAGTACCCTGAGCCTGGGTGAGAAAGGATGAAGAGGTTGAGGAGGGCTTGGTCATCCACTCTACCAAATCTTCGGCATGATGCAGCTCAACACGTCCAGCTGCCGAAAATAAGGACAAGCGTGTCCCATGGCCACGTGCTGATGACGATGCACCGCGTCCACGACCAGCACTGTTGTCTCTAGACACAGAGCCTGCTTGCCCTCTTTTATTGGCTCCTGACTGTCTGCCTCTTCTTGTTGGCCTTCCAGACATAGTAATGGACTGCAGGGAGATGGGAAAACCAGGAATTGGAGTAGTGTATATTGTGCTGGAGGCACACAACACCCACTAACTCCTGCAGATGCCTTTATTAGAGAACACCAGCAATAAAGGGTAGATACAGGTGATTACTGTGCTGTGCTGTGCTGGAGGGACACAACACCCACTAACTCCTGCAGATGCCTTTATTAGAGAACACCAGCAATAAAGGGTAGATACAGGTGTATACTGTGCTGTGCTGGAGGGACACAACACCCACTAACTCCTGCAGATGCCTTTATTAGAGAACACACTAGCAATAAAGGGTAGATACAGGTGTATACTGTGCTGTGCTGGAGGGACACAACACCCACTAACTGCTGCAGATGCCTTTATTAGAGAACACCAGCAATAAAGGGTAGATACAGGTGTATACTGTGCTGGGGCACACAACACCCACTAACTCCTGCAGATGCCTGTATTATATAACAGCAAAAAAGTGTAGATACAGGTGTATACTGTGCTGGGGCACACAACACCCACTAACTCCTGCAGATGCCTGTATTATAGAACAGCAAAAACGTGTAGATACAGGTGTATACTGTGCTGGGGCACACAACACCCACTAAGTCCCGCAGATGCCTGTATTATAGAACAGCAAAAAGTGTAGATAAAGGTGTATACTGTGCTGGGGCACACAACACCCACTAACTCCTGCAGATGCCTGAGAAAAGAACACACTGTCCCTGCCTCTCTAGCTTAGAGAACAGCAATAAAGGGTAGATACAGGTGTATACTGCGCTGGAGGCACACAACACCCACTAACTCCTGCAGATGCCTGAGAAAAGAACACACTGTCCCTGCCTGCCTATCTAGCTTATAGAACAGTAATAAAGGGTAGATACAGGTGTATACTGTGCTGGGGCATACAACACCCACTAACTCCTGCAGATGCCTGAGAAAAGAACACACTATCCCTGCCTCTCTAGCTTAGAGAACAGCAATAAAGGGTAGATACAGGTGTATACTGCGCTGGAGGCACACAACACCCACTAACTCCTGCAGATGCCTGAGAAAAGAACACACTGTCCCTGCCTGCCTATCTAGCTTAGAGAACAGCAATAAAGGGTAGATACAGGTGTATACTGCGCTGGAGGCACACAACACCCACTAACTCCTGCAGATGCCTGAGAAAAGAACACACTGTAGAACACACTGTCCCTGCCTATGTAGCTCTTCCCCTGCACGCCGGAACACACTACACAAGGCAGCCGTGCTGGCGGCCTTTTATAGTGTGGGGCGTGTACTAAACCCCCCTGAGCTATGATTGGCCACAGGCATCCTGCCTGTGGCCAATTATGTCTCTCCTCGCTGCCGGCGTTGTGATTGGCCAAGCATGCGGGGTCACAGTGCATGCTTGGCCAATCACAGCGCCGGCAAAGCAGTGCGATGGCGCAGTGCATTGTGGGCCGTTCGCGTCACACGAATGTGGCGCGAACGGCCCACAAAGTTCTGGTTTCGCCGAACATGCGTTCGACTCGAACACCGAGCTCATCCCTACTCCTAAAGTCTCTGCATTTGGGTTTGTCGAGGGTTAGCGAGCAAAAATCTGCATGTACCTTTCTATTGGCAAATGTCATTGCAGACATCTTAGAGCAGGGGGTGGTGCCTTCTTGCTTGGAATCATCAATAATTGTTCCAATCCCAAAGAAGTCCAGTATTTCCTGCCTAATTATTATCACCCTGTGGCCCTGATTCCCATTATAATGAAATGCTTTGAGAAACTAACTTTAATTCATATTAAACAGCTTATTCCCTCGGGTTGGATACCTACCAGTTTACTTTTAGGAAAAATAGATCTATAAAGGATGCCACTGCATTGGCCTTGCATTGTGTCTTGTCTCATTTGGAAAGCAAGAATAGTTATGCCCACGTTTAAATTTTTTATTTTAGGTCAGCATTTATTACAGTTTTGCCAGTGAATCTTTTTGCTAAGCTGAACTCTTTGGGATTGAGCTAAACGTTTTGTAACTGGTTCTTGGATTTCCTGGCTGATAGGAAGCAGAGGGTAAAGGTTGGAGATTGTTACTCATTGGTGCTGTCCCTTAGTACAAGGGTGCCACAAGGATGTGTGTTCAGCCTTGTTTACTTTATACACTTATTAACGTGTTTCTTGCTTCTGTTTCGAGGTGAACTCGTGTGTTAAAATTTGCAGACGACACCAATGTAGTGGAGAAAATAAGGGGCAGCAACGAGTCTGCATATAGCCAGGATATTGAAAATTTAGTTAATTAGTGCGGAGAGAACAACTTATACCCGGGTTCACACAGGGGGGACTTGTCAGGCGACTTAACCGCCTGTCAAGTCACGCTCCTTTCTGTACAGTGGAACTATTCTAATAGGAGCGACTCAAGTCACTCCGACTTAGAAAAGGGCTCCTGTACTACTTTGGGGCGACTTCGGAGCGGCTTGCATTGACTTCTATACAGAAGTCGTTTTGCAAGCCATGCTGAAGTCCCCCTGTATGGGGCGACTTCAAAGCCGGACGTGTGTGAACCGTCTCTTAGGCTGGTTTCACACTGGGGCGGTGGGTGCGATTTTTATTTTTAGTGGCGCTATACCGTCGGGATTGCTGAGGTATTCGGCCGCTAGCGGTGCGGTTTTAACCCCCGCTAGCGGGCGAAAAAGGGTTAATACCACCCGCAAACCGCGGCTACAGCCGCGGTTTGCGGGCGGTATTACCGCGGTGTCCCATTCATTTCAATGGGAAGGAGCGGTGGAGGAGTGGTAAACACACCGCTCCTCTCACCGCTCCAAAGATGCGGCTAGCAGGAATTTTTTTCATGTCCTGTTAGCGCACCGCTCCAGTGTGAAAGCCCTCGGGGCTCGGCAGCCGCTGTTTAGGGTCGGTTTGCAGGCGCTATTTTTAGCACAATAGCGCCTGCAAACCGCCCCAGTGTGAAAGGGGCCTTACAGTTACAGTAAATGTAGCAAAGACAAAGGAAACTATTATTGATTTTAAGAAAGTAAAGGAAGTTAGCTTTGAGCCTGCAGTGACTGATGGGATGGAGGTTGAGGGGGTAGAGGAGTTCCACTTCCTAGTAGCAATAATTAGGGAGGACCTGTCATGGACAGGGCATATATCCCCTCTAGTGGGCAAGGTTCATCAGAGACTGTACTTTTTGAGGAAGCTATGGAGGGTAGGCTTTACAGAGCGGGTCCTCTATAGCTTCTATAGACATGCAATTGAGAGTGTGCTAACATATAACTTTTCTCTGTGGTAAGAATCATGTACTGTCCATGACAGAAATGCCTTGCATATGGTAGTACAAACAACACAGAAGATTATTACCGTTGGTCTACCGTGTATTGAGGAATTGGGTAAGGGGCGGTGCCTTCGGAGAGCAAAGATACTTTGCATTATGGTAATGTTCTGTATGCATTGCTACCTTCTGGTAGCCGGTATATAAGTGTAGCGGGGTCCTCAATTTAGGGGTAGTGTTTGAGTGATAGTTATGCTCAAACACCTAAATTGTTAGGACATTATCAACCATTTTTGTCTGCAGGAAGAGTATCCGTGTATTGTTCCCTGTGGCCTGCAGGTGGCGCTGCCATAGTGGGCCAGGGTTGAACTGCTGATACAGTGCTGTGCCTTGTGTGTCCCCTCTCGGCAGCCATATAGTGGGAGTGGTTGGCCTGCTGTGTATGCTGGGAGAGGATATAAAAGGCCCAGACGCTGCCTGTTGAGGGGTTCGTGGTCGGAAGTCCTACTCCCAGGGAGTGTGTGTTCCTGTCAGCCCTGGGCACCTTTGGCCCAGGGGCGGAGGTCTGTGAATCAGTCCCAGGCACCTTTAGTCCTGGGGCTGCAACTAAAGGCCTTGGGCCCAGAACCTTCGGCTGGGGCCCATCGAGGAATCTCAGGGTGCCGCCTTGCGAGGGGACCCGCATCTTAGCCGGGAGAGGACCGTTCCGAGGGACTGGTGAGAAGTCACAGTGAAGGAAGGGGCCCGGTAACTCTCTGGAGGGATGTCTTCTCCTTACAAAGAGGCCAAGCTTTAAAGGAACCAAGTTCACCAGGTCTGTGGCAGAGACCAAGTTCACCAGGTCTGTGGCAGAGACCAGGGTATCAGTTTGTATAGTGATTGAGTGATTAGTTTGAGTACCATTTTGGCTGCTAGTCCCTACCTAGGGAGACTATCCAAATGGGCTAAGTCTGCTTGAGAAGCTAAGCAGTGAAGTGTATTACGTTTTTGCCTGGACCTCTCCCACACCTTATGCTGTCCTGTTCTCTCTCCAACCTTTTCTATCAGAGACTGTCGTTTAAGAGAAATAAACTCTACGTTGGAGTTACAGCTGGTGTGGACATTGAAGTCACTGGGGGGAAATAGAGACTTGTCTTTATTGGCTATAGAGATAAGAACCATTCTGAGGGAGAATCTGGCTATGGAGACCCATCACAACACCGCTCAACCTCCTCACACAGGAGGGTACGGGCATGTGGAGCTGGGTGTGCCCTTTCCTCCTCCAAGGAGCCAAAGACGAGGAAAGGGTGGTAAGCGCTGCATAAGTATTTGCTGTCGTAGAAGCAGGAAAAGCTTCTTTCCTTGCAATAAATTGATTGGGAGCTATGTATTTATTATGGTATGTGTGCTGTTTTTGGTTAAGTCATTTTTATGTTGGGTGTGGAATTACTTTTTTAATGTGGGGAAGCTACAACTGTGTTTTATTTTATGATTGTTATTGTAAATTGACAAATAAATTTTCTGATTCTCAAAGTGTGTTCCTATTCTGGATGAGGGGAGTGCTTGGGGTACTAGCAGATTTAAGTGCACTAACCAATTAAAGCTCGTTGAGAGGCTGAGCCGGTCCAGGGATCTGGGTGGATCCTGACCATATGGTCACGTTTTCTTCCCCAGCCTGGGCCAGCTCTGTGAAGTCAGCTGACAGCGGGCTGAAGCCCGCTGTCTGCTGAAAACAGATCACAGGAGTTCAGAATGAACTGCACTCCTGTGATCCACAGGTGAAGTACAGCCAAATAAGCTTAGGCTGTACTTTTCCTTTAATGAACTAATCTAAAACAGATGGAAGTAAGACAAACCAAAGTCTGCAGTGGAACTGTGGCAAAGTCTCTAAGGCGGGGTTCACACTGGTACGACATACGCTCCAACTTTGGGAGCACATGTCGCATGATGTGTATAAATCAATGGTTCCCTATGAGAGCCATCCTAACTGGTCTGACACAAGTCGGTCCGACTTTGAAAAACGTACCTGCGCTACTAGGTCCAAATTTGGTCCTACATCAGCCCATTGAATTTTATTGAAGTCAGATCATCATCTTAACTGACCCGACTTTGGCATGCGATTTGTGCTCTGAGGATCTTGAAGAGGATCCCCACACCAATTTTTTTTTAAAAAATGGCATAGGGTTCCCCCAAGACCATACCAGACCCTTAGGTCTGGTAGGGATTTTAAGGGGAACCCCACCCCAAAAGTAAAACGGCGTGGGGTCCCCTCGAAATCCATACAAGGCCCTTATCTGAGAATGTCACAGCCCCATCATGCCCCGGACAGTGATGTCAAAAGGGGGCACGGTCCCTGGATGATGTCACCTAATGGCCACGCCCCATGGCTATGAAAGAACCTGCAGAGAGTGAAGCTCGCACAACTGCCGGAGCTAGCGTCGGGAGAAGATCAGAGGAAGAACGGGCAGAGGAAGAAGACATCAGTGCAGCGAGAAGAACGGAGGAAGAAACAGAGGAAGAAGACATCAGCGAGAAGAACCGGAGGATGAAGACATCACCGGAGGGAGAACAAACTTTGTCAAAAACCTGAGTGTTGGTTTTATTTATACAATGTACGCTATACCCATTCAAATAGGATGGGGGGCCGGAATCTGGGGGCTCCCTTGTTAAAGGGGGTTTCCAGATTCCGATAAGCCTCCTGCCTGCAGACCCCGACAACCACCGCCCAGGGTTGTTGGGAAGAAGCCCTTGTCCCCATCTGAATGGGGAGATGGTGCTTTGGGGTGGGGGGCACAGAGCCCCCCTACCCAAAAGCACCCACCAACCCATGTTGAGGGCATGTGGCCTAGTATTGTTCAGGAGGGGGGGTGGCGCTCTCTCGTCCCCCCTCTTTCCTGAGCTGCCGGGCTGCGTGCTCGGATAAGGGGCTGGTATGTATTTAAGGGGGACCCCACGCCGTTTTTAAAAATTTTGGTGTGGGGATTCCCCTTAAAATCCATACTAGACCGAATGGTGTGATATGGTCTTGGGGGGAACCCTACGCCATATTTTTTTTTGCCATGGGGTCCCTCTTCAAGATTCATGCCAGACTCAAAGAGCCTGGTATTGTCAGGGTCAAAGTCTGATCCAGTTCACTGAAGTCGGGCAGAAGTCGGACATGAAGTCGCAAGGCAAAGTCGGATCCACAGTCACTGTCGTGTCGTACCAGTGTGAACCCGACCTAAAGGCAAAGTGACTTAGTTTGTTCTCGTTTTCTGTTTATTACACTACATAGTAGGTTTCTTTATCAATCAAAAATATTCTTGGCATCATTTTTAAAGCATTTTTTAATTTTTCAGTGCCTAAGACTTTTGCAGAGTACTACAATACTACCACTTATTTGAATGCACTGTTCCTCTATCAGAACCAAAGCTCTCTATCCCTCTTATCTTCTCAGTTTTCCCTAATTTAAATCTCATGTAAAGCTATATAATGTATGTAAAAAGGTACTACTGTATTTACCTACTAAAAGTGTTATACTACACTAAACCTTTCACCCAACACCTGTGAGGGTGGAGGTGAGCAGTAATAACTAGGCTTCACTTGGCAACATCCTAGCAATGTCCTAGGAGTATTCCAGTCAGGTTTCAGGAGGTTGATAAATGGCCTTCGCCTATAGCAAGGGCATTATTCAACTTTAGGCAGAACTGCACAGTTTGTTTTTATCTGCAAACACTTTTTACCTGCATAGGCAGCTTTTTTTTGTAAAGTTGAACCCTTTAACCCTAAACCTTTAACCACTTGCCGACCGCCGCCTGTACATATACATCAGCAGAATGGCACGGCTGCGCAAAGTAACGTAACGCCCCTGCCGCGAGCTCCGTGACCCTGACCGTGCCCGCGGTACCCACGGACTCGATGTCCACCGGTGTCCCGCGATCGTGTCACGGAGCTGCAGAACGGGGGGGGGGGGTGCCTGTGTAAACAAGGCATCTCCCTGTTCTGCCTTGTGACAGGACACTGATCGTCTACTCCCTGTCATCGGGAGCAGCGATCAGTGTTGTGTCACAGGTAGCCCAGCCCCCACACAGTTAGAATCACTCCTTAGGACACACTTAACCCATTCCTCGACCCCTAGTGGTTAACCCTTTCCATGCCAGTGTCATTTACTCAGTAATCAGTGCATTTTTATAGCACTGATCGCTGTATAAATGACAATGGTCCCGAAATAGCATCAAAAGTGTCCGATGTGTCCGCCATAATGTCGCAGTCACTATAAAAATCGCTTATCGCCGCTATTACTAGTAAAAAAAAATATATAAAAAAAAATGCCATAAAACTATCCCCTATTTTGTAGACGCTATAACTTTTGTGCAAACCAATCAATAAACACTTCTACATATTTTTGGTAAAAGAAAATCGCAATAATACGTATCGGCCTAAACTAAGGAAAAAAAAATATTTTTATATATTTTTTGAGGATATTTATTATAGCAAAAAGTAAAAAATATTGCTTTTTTTTTCAAAATTGTAACTCTATTTTTGTTTATAGCGCAAAAAATAAAAACCGCAGAGGTGATCAAATACCACCAAAAGAAAGCTCTATTTGTGGGAAAAAAAGGACGTCAATTTTGTTGGGGAGCCATGTCGCACGACTGCACAATTGTCAGTTAAAGTGACGCAGTGCCGAATCGCAAAAAGTGCTCTGGTCATTTGGCAGCCAAATCCTCCGGGACTGAAGTGGTTAAGATGTGTATGTAATTTTGGATTCACTCACAAAAAGGTATTGTATTTTCCTGGGGATGTATAATATATATATATATATATATATATATATATATATATATATATATATACACATATACATAGAAAATGGGGAGAATATGGGTGATACTGAGCAAGAAGTGAATATGGGAAGACCCCAACCATCTGGAAATCAAGCTTTACCTCTGAATGACAGAAGGGATCTTGTTCCCCATTATGCCCCAATTAATCGTTCTACACCTATTAGGAATGAAATGAATTATGGAAGGGGCAAATCAAGGAAAATAGGACAACCGAATCCCAATTATCGTCCACCTCCTCCTAAAGAACAATATCGTTTGCCAGTTCACAATAGATATGAACCTCTATGGGAGGATGATAATAGACAAAGATACCAATCACCCCGTCCTTTTTTAGGGAGGGGGAGGGGTTGGAAGAAGAGGGGCAGAGGACCTTTTCCCCACAGAGGAAGACCTCCGAAGCATTATCAACATACACCCATATACAGGGAACCTCAGTGGAGGGAACAACCCCAATGGGAGCGAGAGAGAATGCAACAGCCAGGTCCAAAGAGAGAAGAGTCAGAGGCTGTAGGGCTGGACAAAGGGCCCAAAAAAAGAAGAATCAAGCAAGATTAGGGGGTATTTTTAATTTAAGTAATGCGATTTTAACTGATAAGGAAACCAACATTTTACATTTGGGTCTAAAATGTGGCCTAAAACGTCCAATAAATAAATTCAATGTATAAATATATGAGAAAATGTAACATGAAGAAGTATTTTTTGAATAAAAACTCAAATCCAGTTTCAAGCATCTCCTCTGCACCAATTGATAGTTGTTTACGAAACAAATCATTGTTTAACCCTTTAATTGGAGCAAACCAGCATTTAGATGTTGTAACGGCACCCCAATTATGAAAGGGGTTAACACCAGTAGGATATTCCCTTTCCAACCACACGACAGCCACCAGACACTCCAACCAGCCGAATAAGACCCCATACGAATGATTCTCCCCCCAGATACGAGACAACGCTCTGTATTCAAGTTCCAAAACAGGGAATGACTTTATTTTCAAAACACATGGTAACACATTTCTCTTCAAAACCCTCCCCTCCCATCCTTTGGGGAACAGGGCGGGTTAAACTGTCCAATGACAATGGTGATACAGGTCAGGTGTGTTCAAACTTCTCCTTTGATAAACAGTCTTAGGCAGGAGGGTTGATCCCCCCCCCCCCTCCTCACAGAAGACACTTCCACATCCCATAATATGGAGCCAGCCGGTCTACCAAGCTCCAATCCACATCATCACAATGAAAGGACCTGTAGCATAGGTGAGGCTCATTAGCATTACACAAGGAGACAGGAGACACATCAGCCTCTCTTAATTTAACCTGTTGAGTTCAGGACCAACAGAACAACTATTTACAGATCCTGGGCAATATTGGGGAATAATGTTACAGACCCATTTTAAAACAATCCCATACATATTCTCAATGTCCATTATTTCCTTGCTCACCCTGTGCTCCAAAGTGACCCCCTGTCACACATCTCCCTTTTCGGCAGGAGACTAACAGAGGAGGGGACCCCAGACGGGTTGATTCCGAAGTTAGTCCATAGTTCCATTCTTCTAATGTCTGGACAACCCATCACCACTAGGGGCCCGAGATGACGTCTGTTTGCCGGGACAACCCATCAGCATTGCCATTTTGCTTACCGGGTCGGTAGCTGATGGTGAAATTGTAAGGTTGTAGGGCTAGGCTCCACCGCAACAACCTGCCATTGTCTCCTGAGACCCGGTTAAGCCAGACCAATGGGTTGTGGTCAGTGACCAGTGAAAATTCCTGTCCGTATAAGTAAGGGTTCAACTTTTTAAGGGCCCAGACCAGGGCCAAACATTCCTTCTCCACTGCCGCATAGCTCACTTCCCGGGGTAATAGCTTTCTACTCAGGTATGCAACAGGGTGTTCTCCTCCATCCTCCCCAACTTGGCTCAGCACAGCCCCCAGTCCAAACATGGAAGCATCTGTGTGGACAAGAAAGCGTTTGTTAGGTACTGGGGCAGCCAAGACCGGAGCATTTACAAGTGCTTGCTTGAGGGCTAGAAACGCGGTTTCACAAGCTGGAGACCACAGGACCTGCCTAGGTAAATTCTTTTTCGTCAGGTCTGTCAGGGGTTTGGCGATAGCACTATAATTAGGCACAAAACGTCGGTAGTACCCTGCAGTCCCCAAGAAGGCTAATACCTGGGTCTTAGTACGGGGTGTGGGCCAGTTAGCTACTGCCTCTACCTTGGCTGGCTCTGGTCTCTGATTCCCACACCCCACTCGGTGTCCCAGGTACTGCACCTCCGCCATACCTAGATGGCACTTGTCTGGTTTCAAGGTCAGGCCTGCAGCCCGAATTTTGTCCAGAACCATCCCTACGTGCACCAGGTGCTCCTCCCAAGACCCACTGTAGATCGCAATGTCATCCAGGTATGCACATGCAAAATCCTGGAAGCCATCGAGGAGCCTATCCACCATACGTTGGAAGGTGGCCGGGGCATTTTTCATCCCAAATGGCATGACCCTAGACTGGTACAAGCCAAATGGGGTAACAAATGCCGACTTGGGGATAGCATCCTCGGCCAGGGGGATCTGCCAATAACCTTTACACAGGTCTATTGTAGTTAAATAACGTCCCTTGGCTATCCGATCTAGCAGTTCGTCTACCCTGGGCATCGGGTAGGCATCAGTGGTGGTCTTCTCATTGAGTTGCCTGTAGTCCACGCAGAACCGGGTAGTTCATTCTTTCTTAGGCACCAGGACTACAGGCGAGGCCCAAGGGCTGTCAGAAGGCTCAATGACTCCTAACTGAATCATCTCCTGTATCTCCTTCCGCATTTCTTCTCGGACTGCTTCAGGGATACGGTAGGGGGGCTGTCGAAGGGGTGCTTGTCCAGGGGTCTCTACCTTATGCACAGCCAGGGTCGTATAGCCCGGTTTTTTGGAGAACGTCGCCTGTTTCTCCCACAGAAGCCACTTAGCCTGTTCCTTCTTTGTGGGGCTTAACTGGTCTCCTAGCTGCACAAGGCTAATGAGGTCAGTCTGGGGCTCTCTCTTTAGTAAGTCAGGGAGGGGTAAACTTTCTGAGGCGTCCGCAGCAGGGGCACATACTGCAGAAACATCCTCCTGCCGTTCCTGATACTCCTTCAGCATGTTCACATGAAAGGTTCGCTGGATTCTTTCATCTGCACAGCTGGCAATAACATAGGTAGTATCACATACCTGGGCTACTACTTTATACGGACCCTGCCAAGATGCCTGCATCTTGTCGGTCTTCACAGGTTTGAGCTCTAAGACCTTCTGCCCAACCTGGAAGATACGCTGTCGGGCCCCCCGATTGTACCATCTCTTCTGTCTTCCCTGGGCCGCCTGGAGATTCTCCCTTACCATCAGAGACAGTTGCTCCATGCGGTTCCGGAGTTCCAGAACGTAGGGCACTATGGGGGTCCCTTCTTGCTCTGTCTCTCCCTCCCAGTGTCCTCTGATGAGGTCGAGGGGTCCGCTGACCCTTCTCCCATAGAGCAACTCGAAGGGCGAGAACCCCGTAGATTCCTGGGGTACCTCTCTGTACGCAAATAACAGGTGAGGCAGGAATCTCTCCCAGCCTCTGCAAGCGTCCGAAAAGGTCCTCAGCATTTGCTTGAGGGTCCCGTTAAAGCGTTCGCAGAGACCATTAGTCTGGGGGTGGTAAGGTGAGCTCAGCAAGGGCTTAATATTGCACACCTTCCACAACTGCTGGGTGAGCACTGCGGTGAACTGGGTTCCCTGGTCAGAGAGAATCTCCTTAGGGAACCCCACTCTGGTAAAAATCTTAACCAGGGCATCAGCTACTGTCTCTGCTTCAATGTTAGACATAGCCACTGCCTCTGGGTAACGGGTGGCGTAGTTCACCACGGTGAGAATATACTTCTTCCCGGATGGACTAGGCCTGGCCAGGGGACCCACAATGTCAACGGCTATGCGGTAACAGGGCTCCCCAATAATAGGCATGGACATGAGTTTAGCCTTAGGGTGGTCCCCCCTCTTACCTATCCGTTGACATGTGTCACACGTTTTGCAGTATTGTCGCACATCCTGGCTAAAATTGGGCCAGAAGAAATTCTGTGTGATCCTATGGGCTGTACGACGGAACCCTAGATGTCCTGCTAGCGGTACATTATGCCCGATTCGCAGAATCTACAGCTGGTATTTCTTAGGTACCACCAGCTGTCGTTTCTGCGAAGGGGCCTTACTTCTCTGAGGTGGCTTAGGGATCCTATACAGTCTATCCCCCACCCATTCAAAAAGCTCCCCATCTATTCCCCTTTCCTGAGTATCTGCCTTAGCCCTATACTTGTGTAAGGTTGGGTCCTCCCGAGTTTCCCTCCCGAATGCTTCTGGGGTATCCCAGCCTAAGAGTGCCTGATCTAAGGTACGTGTCGGGGAAGGTAGTCTCACCTGTGTCTTAGCAGCAAGCGGGCCGGTTCCAGCAGTACGTGTCTGGGCACGGGTAGTCACGGGGTTGACTTCATCGGGGCCCATCGGGGCATAAGCAGAAAGGAGGGGGCCCAAATCATTCCCCAGTAGTACATCCGCTGGCAAATCCTTCATCACCCCCACATTCACGTGTCCCGAACCAACCCCCCAATCCAGGTGAACACGGGCAACAGGTAGCCGGAAGACGGTACCTCCCGCTACTCTTACGGCTACAGTGTCTCCGGTGTGTTGGCTCTCTGGGATGAGGTTCTTCTGTAGTAGGGTCATGGTAGCGCCACTATCACGAAAGCCATTGGCTACCGTTCCATTAACCCGGACCGTCTGCCTGTGTTGCTGCCTGTTGTCCCGTTTAGCTGCTTGTATTGGATCAGCCTCGTGCAGGACGCTCCAATGTTCTTCCTCCTCAACGCAGTGGGCCGCAGGCATGGATGTGTTGCGGTTCCCCCTTGCTGGCTGTCTCCATGACTGGGACTGCCTGGCTGGATTCAACGGACAGTCTGGCTTTTTGTGCCCTAGCTGTTTACACCCGAAACACCTGATGGGTTGTGAGTAGTCCTGGGAGTTGAACCTGGGCTGCTGAGAATAAGTGGCCGCTGGAGGTGGTGCTGTAGGGCGATATGACTGTGGTTGGTAGGCGATAGCCGGAGGGGGTGCCGCTGATCGATAATCCACCCGAGCTGTTGCCTTGACCACAGGGGTATCCAGTTTGCGGGCGTCTGTGTATTCATGCGCCAAGCGAGCTGTTTCAGGCAAGGTGAAACGTTTTTGGTCCCGGACCCACTCTCTGACTTCCAGGGACAGTTTGTCAAAGAAGTGCTCCAGCAGGAACACCTGCAGCACCTCTTCCCCAGATTCTGCTTGGCACCCAGCGACCCAGTGAGAGGCCATGCGGTGTAGGCGGCATGCCCACTCGGTGTACGAGTCTCCAGTCTGCTTGCTCGTCTCTCGGAACCGCCTCCGGTGTGACGGCATACCTGGCCAACAGTGTTTCTTTTACAAGTCCATAGTTCATAATATCCTCATCTGGGATGGCCCTGAACGCTTCACTGGCCCGGCCAGACAGTTTCCCAGACAAAATGGTAACCCATTCCTCTGTGGGCACCCGGTGTAGGGCACATTGCCATTCAAAATCAGCAAGGTACCCATCAATCTCTCCTTCAGTTTCAATGAAATTTTTAAAAGCAATAAAATGTATCTTTCTCCTTTCAGTTGGTGCTGCTGTGACTTCTGCTGCTGCAGAACCTCTTTGCTGTAGCAAATTTATGTCCACACCCGCTATAACTCGGTCTATGATCTCCGCTGTAGGGTTAGGACCATAATGTGCCAGTCTTATGTTAACAGCCCGATCAAAACTTGCCTCTTCGGGTGTCCTGTTTGTTACGCTGGGCCTTTCGGTTATGTTGGACCTTTCAGCTCCATCCATTTCGACTAGTTCTGCGATAATGTCCCTCTTCTTACGATTGTTGGCCGGTCTTCCCCGGTTCTCCAGTAAGTCTTTGAGGGCAGAGCGCTTTAGCCGTTCATACTGTGCTTCCATTGGCCTGTGTCCTCTTGTAGCTGTCCTTCCGGCTGTGGGGATCAATCCCACTGCTTGCCAACAATTGTAACGGCACCCCAAGTATGAAAGGGGTTAACACCATTAGGATATTCCCTTTCCAACCACACGACAGCCACCAGACACTCCAACCAGCCGAATAAGACCCCATACGAATGATTCTCCCCCCAGATACGAGACAACGCTCTGTATTCAAGTTCCAAAACAGGGAATTACTTTATTTTCAAAACACATGGTAACACATTTCTCTTCAAAACCCTCCCCTCCCATCCTTTGGGGAACAGGGCGGGTTAAACTGTCCAATGACAATGGTGATACAGATCAGGTGTGTTCAAACTTCTCCTTTGATAAACAGTCTTAGGCAGGAGGGTTGATCCCCCCCCCCTCCTCACAGAAGACACTTCCACATCCCATAATATGGAGCCAGCCGGTCTACCAAGCTCCAATCCACATCATCACAATGAAAGGACCTGTAGCATAGGTGAGGCTCATTAGCATTACACAAGGAGACAGGAGACACATCGGCCTCTCTTAATTTAACCTGTTGAGTTCAGGACCAACAGAACAACTATTTACAGATCCTGGGCAATATTGGGGAATAATGTTACAGACCCATTTTAAAACAATCCCATACATATTCTCAATGTCCATTATTTCCTTGCTCACCCTGTGCTCCAAAGTGACCCCCTGTCACAGATGTCTTTAAGGGTCTTGTGTTATGTGACTTGGAGCATATAAAACCAAAGAAGAATGTTAACCCGTGTCACATAAAAGAAGGGATAGAGCTACTGGAGAAAATAAATTATATTGTTATGAGACCGGCAGATAAGGGTGGTGGAGTGGTGATTTTAACAAAAGACTTTTTATCATGGTCAACTGATGGATATGCTTATGGATGGCGAGACATATCACAAGTTAGAAAGAGATCCTACTCCATAATACGAAGAAAATTTTAAGGTTTTGCTTGAAATGGGTTATCACACAAGAGCTCTGTCTACTAAAGAAAATAAATACTTGGTACCAAGCAGCAGTAGGATACCCACTATATATACCTTGCCAAAGATACACAAGGATCTCAACCACCCTCCTGCAAGGCCAATAGTAAATGGTATTGGCTCAATTACATCTCGTATGGGCCAATACCTTGATCATTATCTTCAGAAAAGTGTGACGCAAACAAGAGCATATCTGAAGGACACAAAGGATCTACTAAAGCTCCTGCAGGATATAGATCTAGCTGGGAAGGGAGAAGTATATCTAGTTACTGCGGATGTTGCGTCCCTCTACACAGTTATCCAACATGATGACGCCCTGCTGGCCCTTAATTGGGCACTGTGTCACGACATTTCACATGTTCAGAAAGTGTTCTTACGAAATTCATTGGATTTTTGTTTAGGACACAATTATTTTTGTTATAACGGTTCGTTTTAGTCCCAGAAAAAAGGCGTAGCCATGGGGACCAAATTCGCTCCAACTATTTTTTGCACAAAGAGAGATGGATTGATCCTGTATAGGAGGTATATCGATGACCTTTTCTTCATCTGGACAGGATCATCACTTTTCCTGGAGACTTTTTTGGGAGAATTAAATGCCAACACACAGAATATTAGGCTCACAAGTGAATACAATCAGCAGAGTATTAATTTCTTGGATCTCAATATTTATAGATGTGGTGACAAATTAGGCACAAGGGTATATTTTAAACCTACGGACTCTAATAGCTATCTTCCCACTCAAAGTGGTCATCCCCCGTGTGGATAAAGAATGTACCCAAAGCGCAAATAAAGAGAGTGAGGCGTAACTGTTCGAATGATGTTGACTACAGGTCTCAGGCTCTGGTCCTAAAAAATAAATTATCGAAGATCTCTTGGTGGTATCAAGAGCTGAATGTCTAGGAGATATCGCTCCTCTTCGTGATAAAAACACCCATGAGTGGAGTTTCATCTCAGGGTATCATTCGCAGTTTAAAGAAGTGGAAAGGATCTTTCTATCACGTTGGCACATTCTCCTTCTAGATAAGACCCTTAAAGTTGCCATTCCAGCCAAACCAGGATTTATTTATAGGAAGGCACCTAATTATGGAGACAGAGTTGTAAAGAAAGTTATAGATCCACCTAGTAGGCCTCCCTCCTTTTGGGACAAGGATGGCTTCTTTGCGTGCAGGAAATGTAGGGAATTGGGTAGACCAATGAGAGGGGTGGAAAATTTTATTTCCACGTCCAATAACATCAAATTTTCCATAAAATAATTTATAACGTGTAATACTTCCTATGTGGTTATATATATTGGAATGTCCGTGTAAATTGATGTACATAGGCCAAACTAAAAGGGCATTAAAAGTTAGAATTGCAGAACATGTGGCAAACATAAAAATAGGTTTTAAAGACCATAATGCATTTTACGCTTTTCCATAACCAGAACCCAGTTGGACTCAAATTTTGGGGTGTGGATCATCTCAAGCCAGCATGGAGGGGATCCAATCTTGTCAGAGAATTATCCAAACGAGAGACTCAATGGATATATTCGGTCGATACTCTGTCACCTAAGGGGTTAAATGTTGACCTTGATATTAACTGTTTCATTAGCGACTATTGAGAACTAACGATTGATGTTTGGAATATTTTTTTAAATAGCTTTTTTAATAATTTTTACTTATTTTTTGAATATTTTGAATATTTTTATTAATTTTCACTACATTTTTGCTACAAATTCATTATCTTTCTCTATCCGTGTTTAATTACACATATTTATTGGTTTTAAATTCATCAATCTTTATATCAATTGTTTAGATTTAGATGAAAGTGATTTCTAATATGCTAGTTTTAATGTGGTATTTTAATACAATTTTTAATATGCTATATTAATGCTATTTTAATATGTATCTCATATATTATATGTGATTTGATTGACCGCCATTCATTTTAATTAATGATAAGTGCAGGTTAAATGTACCATTATTCTATTATCCTGCCATTCGGATATTTACTACTAACTTTGCTGCTATCAACTGCTATGTGGTTTTAAGCAGCGTAATTATTTAGAAAAAACTGTTTTGCTGTAGAAGAGCTGGGCTGTAATCACAGTCTTTGCCGCTCTACGGCTTCCATATATTGTAATGTGCAGTGATTAGCATGGATCGCGTGAGTCCCTGAGTCTCTGCACGATATTCAGCCTATGCTATTATTGCTCTGATGTGCACCAATCAGGGTGATTGCGTTGCGCTGGTTCGTCCAATAGACAGAGAGGAGGGACTTGATAATCCTTGCAATGACGCCACGTAGCCACGCCCTCTGTTGAAGTCAGAAAGTGATGAAACGCGTCAGGGCGAGGCTACGACGGCGTAACCGGAAGTGACGAGTGCGCTCCACCGTCAGCTGAGCCCAAACCAGGAAGTGATACACAAACGCTGTGTATGCAACACAAGCGCATCTTTGGAACCAGGTGACTGCGGTGACTACACTCTATTTTTATATGTTCTTTTACAAGTGTCTTAAATGTACGTATATCGGATGCAGAGGGGTCTGTTATTGGGTTGAATTTCATTAAAGCAGGATTACACTATGTCTGTGTTTCTGTGTTTTATATGAACCCACTTGAAGCTTAACCCCAACTGCTTATCTGAGGTGATGACGGGAGTTTGTGTGGAAAAGACCATTATCTAATGCCGCGTACACACGACCGTTTTTAATGTCATTGAAAAAACAACGTTTTTCTCGACGTGATTCTTCTCAAGCCTGCCTTGCCTACACACGATCGTGAAAAAAAATGCTCAAACAAAGCGCGGTGACGTACGACGGCACTATAAAGGGGAAGTTCTATTCGGATGGCGCCACTCTTTGGGCTGCTTTTGCTGATCCTCACGTTAGTAAAGTTTGGTGAGAGACGATTCGCGCTTTTCAGTCTCGTGCTCTGCAGTCCGTTACAGCGTGACGAATGTGCTATCTCCATTATGAACGCTAGTTTTACCAGAACGAGCGCTCCTGTCTCATAACTTGCTTCTGAGCATGCGCGTTTTTTTTCACGTCGTTAAAGCCTTCACACGGCCATTTTTCACGACGAGAAAAACGACGACGTGAAAAAACGAGGAGAAAAAATAGAGCATGTTCCAAATTTTTAATGCCCATTTTTCACGTTGCGAAAAATGCTCTGAAGCCTACACACGATCGTCAAACTGATCTTGGTTTGATCAGATGCTTTAAGGGCAGGGGAGAGATTTGGGGTCTAAAATACCCATGATATCTCATTAAAGAGTACCTGTCACTGCCCAGGCTATCTAAAGGTATGTTGTTCATCTCTTGTGATAGCAATAAAGTTGATAAAAAATGTGAAAAGACAGTGAATATTTTTTTAAATAAAATAAATAATAATAAAAACATTTGAAAAGCGCTCTGTGTTCACGCACAAAGGCAAACGCATACGTAGGTCCCGCACGCATATGTAAATGATACGAAGAGAAAATGGTCTGGTGTTGCCAGTGTCACACCTCAATCCCCAAATTAAATACAACAAAGAAGAATTATGCCTGTGGGACTTTAAATGAGGTGAGCACAAAAAGGTCAATAACAGTATACAAAGTAAATATAGTTTATAAATCTATTAAGATTGTTTAACATTCGTTGTATATGAGATGCATAAACAGAGGTACCAAACCACTTGGCAGTGATAGACACGGCATACCAAGTGGCCACATACATATATATTTGGAATTGTTGATGTACAGTAAAACAGAGGCATCATAAAACTCGACGCGTTTCGCAAGTCACTGCTTGCTTCTTCAGGAGTAGATGTAAATGCAGTGTAACTATCTACAGAATAAAAATATCAACGACAAATATATAACATGAAGATGAATGCCATAAAGCAGATATGGGGACCTTACACAAAGAGATCCCACATTCACATATGGACTGAGCCAACGTTTCAAAAGCCAATTAACCAACAGAGCTGTGTCTGTCCCGGGATCTGAAGGTAAGGAACCAGCAAAGACCCCCCCAGGGGACAGATGCAGGGCAAGCATAACATGGGAGACAGAAATAGTAACCTTTGATGTCCCTCAATGTTCAACACGATTGGCAGCCGCAACAAAAGTGTATATCTAAGTAGTCAAATAAGTACTAGGAAGGCCAACCATATGTAGAGTATATATATTGTGAGGGGGTTAGCTCGGCAGCGGGTGTGTGTGACCCCCGGGATGGGCTCCCCACACAAAAACAGGCCCAGCAAACGGAGGTTGTGGTTTTCAAAATCAAAAAAAGGTGCGGTTTATTTTCTATTTACAGTGACAAAACACAGCAAAGCCAAAAGAAACATAAACAAAATAAATCCTGGTCAACTTGACCTCTGACTAAACATACAGGTTTCCTAACTAACAACTGGGATCAGCCTAGTGCTGTCCCAGTCCCTAAGTCCCTGGTTTTAAATGTCCAAGCAAATAGCCACACAGGCTTTGTCTCACCGCACAGGGGTTCACTCTCCCTAGACAGTCCACACAGGTCTGGGTCCAGGCATGAGCTAACATCTAATGAAGCTGGGAGTTCTTATAGAGGCCTAAATGAGCTGACAAGCTTCAGCTGGTCTCATCAACTCCCTGTCTGCACGACGCCCAGCCCTCTCCCTAGAGGTATGAGTCATCCATGAGCCCACTAGCCTTAGCTGGGCTTATACAACTCTCCACCTAGTTGTATAAGTCGGCGTAAAGCCTGAATCTGGGCGAAATATATCTACCCCCCTGGATGCAACCAGGTGACTTTACCTTCCTGCTGTCACATACCCCCCCCCTCTTGTTTTAACCTCGGGGTTGGAACACCAGCAATCAGGCATTCATTTACTCGAGACAAAGCATCCACATTCCCCATTTGAACGCCAGGGCGATGCTTTACTGTGAAGTTGAATTCCTGGAGGGCCAGGAACCACCTATTCACTCTTCTATTTGTTTCCTTGTTTTGAGCCATCCACTTTAACGGAGCGTGATCCGTAACCATGTCAAAGTGCCTACCTAGCAGGTAGTACCGAAGGGAATCTAGAGCCCACTTCACCGCTAAACACTCCTTTTCAACGGTGGCGTAATTTACCTCATGGGACTTCAACTTCCTGCTGAGGTAAATGACTGGGTGCTCTTCCCCGTTCCAGACCTGGGACAATACTGCTCCTAACCCCACATCTGACGCATCACTTTGTACGACAAAGTCTTTAGAGAAGTCGGGTGAGTACAACACTGGCTGGCTACATAAGGCTTGTTTCAAGAATTGGAATGCTGCCTCAGCCTCGGGGGTCCATTTAATCATGACCGACCCTTTCCCCTTCGTTAGGTTGGTTAGGGGCACAGCCTTAGAAGCAAAGTGGGGAATGAATCGCCGATAATACCCAGCGATTCCCAGAAAGGCTCGTACCTGCTTCTTGCTGTTGGGACGTGGCCAACTCTGGATGGCCTCGACTTTGTTGAGTTGGGGTTTTATTACTCCCCTCCCAATGGTGTACCCAAGATATTTGGCCTCCTCCTGCCCAATGGTACACTTCTTGGGGTTAGCCGTAAACCCCGCTTCCCGAACAGAGTCCAGGACTGCTTGCACTTTTGGCAGATGTGAGGCCCAATCTGTGCTATGGACAATTACGTCATCCAGGTAAGCCGCAGCATACTTCCGATGGGGCCTCAGCATCTGGTCCATTTTCCGCTGGAATGTGGCCGGCGCATTCTGTAACCCGAACGGCATTCTTTTATATTGGAACGCCCCGTCTGGGGTTACAAATGCGGTTTTCTCTTTGGCCAATTTGGCCAGGGGGATTTGCCAATACCCTTTTGTGAGGTCAAGAGTCGTCATGTATCGGGCTGTTCCCAGCCGGTCGATCAACTCATCTATACGTGGCATGGGGTAGGTGTCAAATTTTGTAACTTTGTTCAACTGACGAAAATCGTTACAAAATCGCCAGCTCCCATCCGGTTTAGGCACCAACACAATGGGACTAGACCAATCACTTTGGGACTCCTCTATCACCCCTAAGTTCAGCATTTTCTGTACTTCCTCCCGTATTGCCTCCCGTCGGGCCTCTGGGATCCGATAGGGTTTTAACTTCACCCTTTCACCGGGCGGGGTAATGATGTCATGCTCTACCCCAAATGTTTGTCCCGGCAGCTCAGAGAATACCTCCTTGTTGCGAAGCACAAACTCCTTAACCTCCTGTTGTTGGGGTTGTGACAAGGTGGCTGCTATTCCAACCTCAGGAATCACGCAACCAGTTTGAGCTGGTGACCAAGTGTCTGCGACTAGGGACTCTCTATCCCTCCAGGCTTTCAACAGATTAACGTGATAGATCTGTTCGGGCTTTCGCCTTCCTGGTTGTCTGACCTTGTAATTCACTTCGCTCACTTTTTCCATTATCTCGTAGGGGCCTTGCCATTTGGCAAGGAATTTACTTTCAACCGTAGGGACAAGTACCAGTATCCTATCCCCCGGGGAAAAGGTACGGGTCTTGGCTCCACGGTTGTACACTCTCTGCTGTGCTAACTGCGCTTGGGCCAAATGTTCCTTCACGATGGGCATTACCTGTGCAATTCGGTCTTGCATCAGGGCGACATGCTCAATCACACTCCTGTGGGGAGAACTCTCACTTTCCCAAGTTTCCTTGGCAATATCCAACAGCCCTCTTGGGTGTCTCCCATACAGTAACTCAAAGGGGGAGAATCCCGTAGAGGATTGGGGCACCTCCCTAATAGCAAACATCAGATAAGGAAGTAGACAGTCCCAATCCTTTCCATCTCTATCCACCACTTTCTTCAACATTTGTTTTAGGGTTTTGTTGAATCTTTCAACCAGCCCATCGGTTTGGGGGTGATACACAGATGTACGTAATTGCGTCACTTTGAACAATTTACACAGCTCCTTCATAACCCGGGACATAAAGGGTGTACCTTGGTCCGTAAGCAGTTCTTTACAAATACCCACCCGGCTAAACACAAGAGATAGCTCTTTGGCTATGGTTTTGGCCGAGGTATTTCGGAGAGGGATCGCTTCTGGATAACGGGTGGCATAGTCCATTATAACTAATATGTACTGGTGCCCCCTAGCGGACTTGATTATAGGACCTACCAAATCCATGGCGATCCTCTCAAACGGGACCTCAATGATGGGTAGAGGGACCAGCGGGCTACGGAAATGTGGCATCGGGGCCGACCTCTGACACACAGGGCAGGAGGAACAATAATTTTCTATGTCCTTCATCACCCCCGGCCAATAGAATCTCTATAATACCCTCTCTCGGGTTTTCTCTGTCCCCAGATGACCTCCAAGAATGTGCCCATGGGCCAACTCCAACACCAACTTCCTGTAAGGTTTGGGCACCACAAGCTGCTCAACGGTTTCTTCTGCCCTTTTTGCCACCCGATACAGTAGGTCCTTCTCTACGCTGAAGTATGGGTAAGTGCAGGTATTATCTGGGTTCACTAACTCGCCATCTATTTTCACTACGTTTTCCCGTGCCTTTATTAGGGCGGGGTCTTTCAACTGTTCTGTGGCAAAGTTTTCCCTGTGAACCTCAAGATCAGAAAACTCCACAGACGTTAGGTTTTCGTCTGAGGAGGTGGGCTCCTCTCCAGTTTCTTGAGTCTCCCCTGCCAATACTGATAAGGGAAATTCCGGAGAGTCCTCACCACTCTCAGGGGAGTTCTGGCTATCACATTCCTGGTACATAGGGGCACCAGTGGGGGGCTCAGGATCATCCCACAGTTCCCAGAACTTCGGAAAATCCCTTCCCACAATGGCGTCATACGGTAACTGAGATACTAAGCCCACTGGATGAGAGAGGGTACCTTTGGGGGTCTCGAAACACACTGTAGTCACTGGATACTCTCGGGTGTCCCCATGCACACAAATAACAGCTACCTTGCTATTCCCAGAGACCTCTGTTTTAACTAACTCAGCCTTTATCAGGGTCACAAGGCTACCTGAATCCAGCAATACCACAACATTTCTACCATTAACACACATTTTGCATAAATGTTTCTCAGTTCCTCGAATGGCAGTGCATGCGACTGTCGCACACAGCGACTGACGTCTGCCCGTCAGAAAGTCACACTGCATGGGTTCCTCCACAACCGGGCAATTGGCTGCAATATGTCCCGCTTGCCGGCAGCGGTAGCAAACGATCCTTCTTGCCGCCTCTTGAGCCGCTGATTTCCCAGGCTGTTCTCGCCAAACTTGGGGTAGAGCTCCCACCCTCTCACTCTCTCCACCCTTACCCCTTGGAATCCTCTTATCCGCCCCTGGGGATGGTCTGGTCTTAGGGTGTAAAGTCCGAGTGTCTCTGGAAGAGGCCGTCAGGTTCTCTGTAGCCAAGTATTTCTCCACACGATCCACAAGACCATCGGCCGTCTCTGGGTCTCCATGGCTTACCCACTTTTGGATGGCAGTAGGAAGAGCTCTCAAAAACCGATCCATTACAACACGTTCCACAATCTTTGGTGCGGACAAAGTCTCTGGCTGTAGCCACTTTCTGCTCAGGTGAATGAGATCATACATTTGAGACCTGGGGGGTTTTCCAAGCTGGAAAGTCCAGTTATGCACACGCTGAGCCCGGACAGCCTGGGTGACACCCAGCCTTGCCAATATCTCAGCTTTTAGCATCACATAGTCTTTTGCTTGGTCAGGCTCTAGGTCATAGTAAGCCTTCTGCGATTCACCAGTTAACAGAGGAGCCACCAGTCCAGCCCACTGCTCCTCAGGCCACTTTTCTCTTTCAGCAGTCCTTTCAAATGTGGTCAAAAATACCTCTGGATCATCCTCTCCAGTCATTTTTGTCAATAAACGACTCACCCCAAAGGACGCGGTATTAGTGGGACGGCTTTCCTCACTGGTCTGCGGACGTTGCTGCATTACTGCTTCCATTTGTTGTAGTCTCTGCTCTTGCTTCTGTAACAGGTCTATGAAGCGGGCCTCAGATTGCTGCTGGGCTTGTTGCTGAGCTTCCAGACTCTGTTGGTGAGCTTGCTGCTGGGCTGCAAGGCTCTGTTGATGAGCTTGCTGCTGGGCTGCGAAGTTCTGTTGTTGAGCTGCAAGGCTCTTTTGCAAACCTGCATTTGTCTGCTGTTGATTGGCATTTGCTAGAGCCAGCTGCTTCAGTATCTCCTCCATGCTGGCTTAAAAAAAACTGCCACTGGTTCTCCACCAACTGTGAGGGGGTTAGCTCGGCAGCGGGTGTGTGTGACCCCCGGGATGGGCTCCCCACACAAAAACAGGCCCAGCAAACGGAGGTTGTGGTTTTCAAAATCAAAAAAAGGTGCGGTTTATTTTCTATTTACAGTGACAAAACACAGCAAAGCCAAAAGAAACATAAACAAAATAAATCCTGGTCAACTTGACCTCTGACTAAACATACAGGTTTCCTAACTAACAACTGGGATCAGCCTAGTGCTGTCCCAGTCCCTAAGTCCCTGGTTTTAAATGTCCAAGCAAATAGCCACACAGGCTTTGTCTCACCGCACAGGGGTTCACTCTCCCTAGACAGTCCACACAGGTCTGGGTCCAGGCATGAGCTAACATCTAATGAAGCTGGGAGTTCTTATAGAGGCCTAAATGAGCTGACAAGCTTCAGCTGGTCTCATCAACTCCCTGTCTGCACGACGCCCAGCCCTCTCCCTAGAGGTATGAGTCATCCATGAGCCCACTAGCCTTAGCTGGGCTTATACAACTCTCCACCTAGTTGTATAAGTCGGCGTAAAGCCTGAATCTGGGCGAAATATATCTACCCCCCTGGATGCAACCAGGTGACTTTACCTTCCTGCTGTCACAATATATATATATATATATATATATA
The DNA here is from genome assembly GCA_029206835.1 of Rana muscosa. Classification (NCBI taxonomy): domain Eukaryota; kingdom Metazoa; phylum Chordata; class Amphibia; order Anura; family Ranidae; genus Rana; species Rana muscosa. The sequence goes on along the minus strand of CM055127.1, from coordinate 60,897,259 downwards.
TATATATATATATATATATATGTGAAGGGTCTATACAGTGTATGACCCAATCAGGTACTATTGTAAACATATCGGGTAATGAAGTAGATACCCGGAAAGCCAACCATATATATAGGTGTATGTAGTAAATAACGAAAGAGGTCTACATAGTATACAATCCAATCAAGTATGAGTGTGGGCATGGAGACAGATGGGGAGTGAAGTTGTGTAAAGGTGCAAAGCTTTATATTGATATTGGGAGGTCAATACTCCCTTGCTGTCCCCTCCTTTCCATCGACGGGAGAGGCCACCTATACATCGGAGCCATGTCTGTATGCCAACCGCGGGACACCTGCTCCCCAGTGGCGTTACCGCGTTTGGACATACTATGCCATTCCAGATGGCCGGGGGATGCTCGCACATGCCCATTTAGCCCATTTGCCCATTCAGCTACCTGTACATGGCGTTAGGATGGAACCTGCCGTGCCCTTTTGGGGGTATATATGGAGGGATACGCATTATGAGATTTCTCTCTTCATGGCCCCACACTTCATATTTTGAGGACACATATATTATGGTAAGCAGTTTTACACTTCACTAGCATGCAACACGACACTTAGCTCTACACCTGTGCAACAGAGTTCATATGTAATTTTTTGTTTGTTTTTATTTTTTATCGCTGTCCCCACCAACATTGCTTTGGACCTCTACACAACCTCACTCCCCATCTGTCTCCATGCCCACGCTCATACTTGAATGGCTTGTATACCATGTGGACTTTATTTACTGCATACAGCTATATATATGGTTGGCATTCTGGGTTTGTACCTCATTACCAGATATGTCTACAATATTACCTGATTGGGTCATATACCATATAGACCCTTCACATATATACTATACATATGGCTGGCCTTCCTAGTGCTATTTGACTACTTGGATATACACTTTTGTTGCAGCTGCCAATCATGTTAGACATTGAGGGACACCAAGGGTTACACTTTATGGTCCCCATGTTATGCTTGCCCTCCATTCTTCCTTCGGTGGGTCTTTGCTGGTTCCTTCCCTTCAGCCCCTGGATAGATACGTCTTGCCGCCACCTGTTAGCTGATTGGCTTTTCAGACATTCAGCCACCTGTATATGGTGTTAGGGTGGAACCTGCCACACCCTCTGGGGGGTATATATGGAGGTATTAGTATCATGGGATTTTTCCTTTAGCGGCCCCACACTCCACTTGTTGAGGACACATGTATCATGGTAAGCAGTCTTACCCTCCACTAGCATGCAACACAAAACTTGTCTTTACACCTGTGTAATAGAGTACACATGTCACTTTTTGTTTATTTTTATTTTTCATCACAGTTTCCCTTTAATTGCTGTCCCCATCAATACTACTTTGCACCTTTCACAACTTCACTCCCCATCTGTCTCCATTCCCACACTCATACTTGATTGGCTTGTATACTATGTAGACCTCTTTCATTATTTACTACATACACCTATATAAATGGTTGGCTTTCCGGTATCTACTTCATTACCAGTGTCATGAAGGGCAACCTCACCTGCAAGCTGGCGACACTTCGGCGCGCGCGAGTGCGCGCCTGCACAGTAGCGGCGAATCAGCGGTAACGGCGTGCGGGCATGCGCGGGTGCGTGCGGGAGCGCGCAGTGACACTTCCTGGCGCCAATCTGGGGCTATTTAAAGGGGCTTGTGCTGGGGCTCCTTGCTGTCTGGTCTACAGCGTTCCCAAGACCCACCTGCTATCTGATATTTCCCTACCGATCTGTTCCTGTGACCCGGCTTGTTCCTGACGCTTTTTGCCTTCTGCCTGCCCGCTGACCCCCGGCTTGTTGACCTTGCTTCCGCCTGCTCCTTCTGCTACCTGCTGCCTGCCCGTTACCAACTAGGCCTGGGCGATTTCCCCCCCCCAAAAAAATCTGCGATTTTTTTATAAAAACTCGATTTACGATTCGATTCGATTTTTTTTTTTTATTATATTAATTGAAGTGCATCAACAAACAAAATTTCAAAGGCAAACCCTTTCTCTAACTGCAAAGTCAGTGTGCAACAAAGATTGTTAAACATCCAAATTATTAATACTGTATTTGGATTTAGCTAATAAAACAACCAAAAATCTTGAGGTTACTCTTAGTTGAATTGAACTGTGCCCGTGCCTCACTGTGCCCGTGCCTCACTGTGCCCAATGCCTCACTGTGCCCGTGGGTCACTTTGCCCAATGCCTCACTGTGCCCAATGCCTCACTGTGCCCGTGCTTCACTGTGCCCATGCTTCAATCACTGTGCCCATACCTGATGCAGATTTTCATGGGATACGGATTTTACTGCTACACCGGCGGCCATTCCAGTATTCAAAAGCCGCGCCTCCTCCTCATCTGTGATAGGCGGAACACTCAATTTCCCAGCATTCAGTGTTCCGCCTATCATGGACATCCGCTCATCCTCATAACACAGACGAAGATGAGAGGATGTCCGTGATAGGCTGAACACTGCCTGCTGTGAAATTGAGTGTTCCGCCTATCACAGACGACGAGGACTCTGGAGGCGCGGCTTTTGAACACTGCAATGGCCGCCGTCTGTCTGCATGACACGCTGATCAGGTAGGCAGATGGCGACTTGCGGTTAGTTAGTGTTACATTACTACGGCGAGTAGATGTAATTGGGGTAATGCCGCCCAGTGCCATTCCGGATACGCCCCCTGCAGCCCTGCTACGGAAACTTTGAAGGAAAAAAATAAAAATATATATATATATTTTTTTTTAAATAAAAAAAAAATCTAAAAAAATCAAAACTCGATTCAAGATTAAAATCGATTTTTTTCCCAGCCCTATTACCAAACCGGACTGTATAACGACTCTGCCTCTGCCTCTTGGACTGCACCTGATCTGCCAGCCAGTGGATTACCCGGCATGTTTGGGCTTGCCTGTGCCTGGTACTACAAGACCCCTCCCCGCTGTCTACTGTCTCTCTCCTCAGTTCCCTGTGTGCCAAGCCTGCCTGCCGTTCCAGCTTCCCTGCTGCCGCTGAAACCTGCACAGAGCTTCCTGAAGTCCAGCTCCATCTCTGCACCAGTGTTCCTGACAGGCACTTGTGCGACTCTGCACTCCCGAGCTCCCTGTTCCCACCATCAGGGGTTCCGGAGTAAGAGGTGCAAAAGGGGCCGTTCCCTGCATCCCAGGCTCATCACCAGGTACGTGACAACCAGATATGTTTACAATATTACCTGATTGGGTCATACACTATAAAGACCATTCACATATATATACTATATACACTTTTGTTGCAGCTGCCAATCATGTTGGACATTGAGGGACATAAAAGGTTACACTTTCTGGCTCCCATGTTATGCTTGCCCTCCATCTGTCCCCTGGGAGGGTCTTTGCTAATTCCTTTCCTTCAGCTCTTGGAACAGACACACCAGTGGCGGCTGGTGCTCAAAATTTTTGGGGGGGCGCAAACAAACTTAAAAAAAAAAAAAAATCAATTGCCGCCACTGTGCCCATTAAACGCAGCCACTGTGCCCAAACGCCACCAGTTTGCCCCCTCAAATACAGCCAGTTTTCCCCCTCAAATACAACCAGTTTGTTTCCATATACATATAACCAGTGTGCCCCCATATATATATAACCAGTGTGCCCCCATATATACAGCCAGTGTGCCCCCATATACAGCCAGTGTGCCCCCATATATATATAGCCAGTGTGCCCCCATATACAGCCAGTTTGTCCCCATATATATAGCCAGTGTGCCCCCATATACAGCCAGTTTGTCCCCATATACAGCCAGTTCCCCCCAAATGCAGCCAGTTTGTCCCCCATATACAGCCAGTTCCCCCCAAATGCAGCCAGTTTGTCCCCCATATACAGCCAGTTCCCCCCAAATGCAGCCAGTTTGTCCCCCATATACAGCCAGTTCCCCCCAAATGCAACCAGCGTGTCCCCCATATACAGCCAGTTCCCCCCATATTCAGCCAGTTTGTCCCCATATACAGCCAGTTCCCCCCATATTCAGCCAGTTTGTCCCCCCATATACAGCCAGTTCCCCCCATATACAGCCAGTTTGTCCCCCATATACAGCCAGTTCCCCCCAAATGCAGCCAGCATGTCCCCAATATACAGCCAGTTCCCCCCATATTCAGCCAGTTTGTCCCCCATATTCAGCCAGTTCCCCCCATATTCAGCCAGTTTGTCCCCCATATACAGCCAGTTCCCCCCATATTCAGCCAGTTTGTCCCCCATATTCAGCCAGTTCCCCCCATATTCAGCCAGTTTGTGCCCCATATTCAGCCAGTTTGTGCCTCATATTCAGCCAGTTTGTCCCCCATATTCAGCCAGTTTGTGCCCCATATTAAGCCAGTTTGTGCCCCATATTCAGCCAGTTTGTCCCCCAAATGCAGCCTGTCCCCCCCCCCCCAGCCCTGCACTTACCTTCCTCGGTCCGCGCCATCCTCGATGTGTTCTCCCGCCCTCGATGTCGCTTCAGCCAATCAGGTTACTGGTAACCAGATCCGGTGAACCTGATTGGCTGAAACCTCCACACAGTCTTCTTCCAGGAACGCACCCCCGTGCGTACCTGGGAGGAGTTTTTGGAAGCCGAATACAGCGTGAGAGCTGTATTCGGAAAGCCTATCAGAGCCGCTGGCTCTGATAGGCACTTCCAAGTCACACCCACCGCCGGCCGCCGCTCTAATTCATATGGCCGGCGCTCACCAGGAGGCCGGCCATATGAATAGTGGGCAGCGCGGCAGCGGTGACAATACACAGATTCATGCAATGCATGAATCTGTGTATTGTCTTTCAGTGGCGGTGCGGGAGCGAGAGGGGGCGGCGCTCCGGCGCCCTCTATGGACGCACCGCCACTGAGACACACCTTGCCGCCACATGTTGTTTAATTGGCTTTGAGATGTTGGCTCAGTCCATATGTGAGTATGGGATCACTTTGTGTAAGGTCCCCCATATTTGCTTTATGCCATTTATCTTCATGTAATATATTTCTCATTGATATTTTTATTCTGTAGATACACTGCATTTACATCTACTCCTGAATAAGCAAGCAGTGTCTCACGAAACGGGTCGAGTTTTATGATGCCTGTGTAGTACTGTACATGCATCAACACTCCCAAATATACAGTATATGTATGTGGCCGGTTGGTATGCTGTGTCTATCACTGCCAAGTGGTTTGGCATTGGCACCTCTGTTTATGCATCTCGTATACGATGAATGTTCTACAATTTTAATACATTTATAAACTGTTTACTTTGTATACTCTTATTGACCTTTTTGTGCTCACCTCATTTAGAGTCCCACGGGCGTAATTCTTCTTTGTCGCATATGTAAATGATGTTCGCAACCACACTTGTGAGGTATCGCCACTAACATTATAGCAAAAACAATAATTCAAGCATCAGATGGTAACCTATAAAAGTTTATAAAGCATCGCCTATGGATATTTTTAAGTACTGTAGTTTAGTGCCGTTCCATGAGCGTGTGCAAACATTTTAATTATCTATTTACTTTGTGTAACATCATCTTTTATATTTGTATTTGTGCATTAAAATTCACTAAAGTATGTTTTTTTGTTTGTTTGTTTTATATTGCTTTTTAAAAATCACTGCGCAAATATTTTGTGACAGAAATTACAACACTCACCATTTTATTCTCTAGGGCTTCTGCTTAAAAATATTTACAATGTTTGGGGGTTCTAAGTAATTTTCTAGCAAAAATTTTTAGATTTTTACATACATATATTAGAAGTGTCAGAATTGGCCCAGTGTTGAAGTGGTTAAAAAACAAACATATTTGTACAAAAATCTGACCAAGGGCTGAGAGGCGCAAGAAGCAACCAGTGATGTGCCCCCTGAAGGCACCATCCCAGGGGTGCCAGAAAAACACTATGGGTTTGGGACCTTATAGAGTTTTAACAGCACTTCGTCACATCACTTTTGTTTTACTTGCGCGCACTTCGTGGGCAGGCCTTTCTTGTATACTGCCCTTGGCACTTTTATTTATTTTTTTACTTATTTATTGCACGAGCACTAGAAATGCACATGTGGGTTGGTTGTTTTTACTCACAGGGACTGAGGATGCAGGTTTTTCAGGCCTGATCTGATGTCAGGGAGAGGATCTAAGGCCTTTTGTATTCTTTCTTCTCCCATCAGAGGTTTCCCTTTGGAAGAGCCCTCACTAAGTGCTTTGTGGACCAGCACTAACAGCCTACAGACTCCCCTAGGGAGGGGAGTCCGCCTGCTTTTGGACAAAGTAGACTAGAGTACTCTGCCCCTGTCAAGATCCTTGTGCCCCAGGGGGTTCTGGGATTGAGGCCCTTACTCTTTGGAGGTTGGAGTATTCTGTACCCCTGGGCACTTCTTTCCATGTGCTGTGATTTCACCTTCACTTATTTTGTTCACAGGGTTTCGACAAGTGCGGCACCATAAAGCTGCTTAAAAAAAAATAAAAAAATCTGTTGGAAAATAATGTTCCTTAATGTACCCATTTAGTTTGGGGTAGAACTTTCCGTGTGGTCACTGAGACAGAAGACAAGGGAAATTTCACTTAAGGTGGGTACACACTATAAGAAAATCGGGCGAACGATCGTCCAGTTTTCCCCGATGTTTCACAGCAATTCGGAACTGAGGATGAAAATAATGTATGAAAATTCTCATATGACAAAGGCTTTTTGTTGTTGTATATGTAGCGGGGTGTTCCCCTTTAATGCAGAGAGACTACATTACCCAGAACCCCGTTCGGCAATGTTCCGCCGCAGAGACTCATGGGAGGGGTCATAAAAGGAGGAGGCGAGGCTGGGCTCTGCCTCTTTGGGACACGAGACTTCAGAGACTGATCCTCCTGTGCGGATGTGTCGGAGTGCAGGGCCTGAAGCCTGAGGCCTTGCGCAGCACCAAAGAGCCTTCCACCCCTCTGCGAGCCTGGGTGGCATCTGACTTCGCTTGACTACAGCCTTGTTGGATCGGGGACCCGATCGCTGAAGAGACGGAGTGTGTGTGTGAGGACACAACAGGTGGAAGTTCCCGGACTGGGACCGTGGTCCGGGCGGGTGAGAGGGCATATGCCCAACCGATATACTGTTACTGCATATAGGGCTATAGACTGCCGTGGCCTATGAGTTGTTCTTAGTGCTTTTATTGAAGACCCTTGTTAGAACTGAACCTACTGTTCGCATAGTCAAGTTTCTACTCCATCTTTACCTATCCCATTGGATTACAAAGTTTTGTACTCTGTTAATGTGCACCACCGTTAAAGATCTGCTGGTGAAGAAAAAGGACTAAGTTGTAGATATCAGAACCAGGCCTCGTGGGGTTTCTAAGAGGTTTTGATTACTGCGCCACAGGGCACTTAGCTAACGGTCGCCCGCGTGGCGCACTTGTTATGTGTTAACCTTATAGTGTGTTAGCGTGGCAGGGCTCTGCATTACAAACGATTTTCTTTATCGTACACCACGGGACACAGAGCTAGTCATTACATAATGGGTTAAGGGTCACCAGCGGTGATTGGACACTGGCACAACCAATGGAAGACAGTTCCCCTCCATATAACCCCTCCCATCAGGGAAGTACCTCAGTTTTTTCGCCAGTGTCGAAAGGTGTTGGACGCGTTAGGAGGTGCTAAAGGAAAGCTCTACCAAAGAGACCCTCTGGGGGTAAAAGAGCTATGCTTTCGGATCCATCCAAGACGCCTACAAATGAGCTGAATCTGGATGGGATCCGGGCCTCATCCATGAGGCGTCGCCTGTAATGTCTCTCAACGGAGGAATGGGCTCTAAGATCCAGCACTTTCGCTATTTCGCTATAAAGTCCTGGTAAGAGTCTTGTACAAGGCCCAGGGGAGAGGTATCCTTTAAATAGGAACCCATATCCCTGAAGGTTGGCACACATAGCCCACCGTGAAGGGTGAAGTTTGGTATCTGTCTGAAATCTTTCAGCAGAAAAACCTGCGGCGTGGATAAGGTGAGCCCGGGAAATCTGACTCCAACCAGTGGCGGCGGCCTGTTTTAGCCGCCCACAAAAGCCAAGGGGCAAGCTCAGAAGAACAAGAAGCCGTGGGGTGCAAGAGCTAATAAGCAAGCCCCCAAAGCCTCTCAGTGAAGGGGCGCCCCCGCTCGGCCGAGTGGGAGGAAGGCTTTGTCAGTTCTGAGCGACTTGGTGGTCAGAAATCCAGGACAATTGGGTAGTATCCACAATATCCTCAGGGTACAAACTGGAATTTCGAGAGATCCCATCTTCTCAATTCCGAGGTTCAAGACTCTCCAAGGATCCACAAAAAAGAGAATCCTTCAAAGGTTTGAATCACTTAATGGCTCAAGGGGTAGTTACAGACGTACCCCAAAAAGAGCGAGGTTCAGGTTTTTACTCAAACCTCTTTGTGATTCCAAAGCCAAATGGAGATGTCAGACCCATCCTGGATCTAAAATCCCTAAATCGGTTCCTGAACGATCGCCATTTTCGAATGGAAACGATCCGATCCGTGGCCGCCACTTTAAAGGGCGGAAAATTCATGGCGCCCATAGATATCAAGGACGCACATTTACACATACCCATCCTCCCCGCTCACCAAAGATTCCTAAGGTTTGCGGTAGAAGATCGCCACTTTCAATTTGTGGCTCTGCCGTTTGGTGTAGCCACCGCGCCCATAGTATTCACAAAGGTGCTAGCTCCTCTGTTAGCAAACCTAAGAACACGGGGCATTGCGGTAACAGCCTATCTGGACGATCTACTAGTAATAGATCAGTCAAAGGACGGATTGGGTCACGCTGTACACACTACAGTAGGATACCTGGAGCATTTAGGATGGATTATAAATTTACAAAAATCCTCTCTCCAGGCCCAAAGAAGGATAGGGTACCTGGGCATGATCATAGATACAGCCCAAAACGGGGTATACCTGCCAGAACCGAAGATACAGTCTCTGAAAGACCTGATCCACAAGGTCAAAGCAAACAAGAGGCCGTCTATTCGCCTTTGCATGAGACTATTGGGAAAGATGGTAGCCTCCTTCGAGGCGGTCCCTTACGCCCAGTTTCATTCGAGACTACTTCAAGGCAATATTTTAGCTTCCTGGAACAGGAAGAGCCAAGCTCTGGATATACCCATGCGCCTGTCCTCACAAGTACGCCACAGCTTCGATTGGTGGCTAGAAGCCAGGAATTTACGGAAGGGAAAGTCCTTCCTCCCAGTGGCCTGGAAGGTGGTATCTAGGGATGCCAGCCTATCGGGCTGGGGTGCAGTATTCGAGGAGGCTTCTACCCAGGGAACCTGGGCCAAGACTCAGGGGATCCTGCCCATCAATGTGCTAGAGATCCGGGCGGTATATCTAGCCCTCAAAACCTGGACATACAGGTTACAGGGCTACCCAGTTCGGGTTCAATCCGACAATGCTACTGCAGTAGCTTACATCAATCACCAAGGAGGCACCCGCAGTCGGGCAGCCCAAAGAGAGGTGAACCGGATCCTGGCATGGGCAGAAGAGCATGTACTTTGCCTTTCTGCAATCTTCATTCCAGGGATGGAAAATTGGCAAGCAGACTACCTGAGTCGTCAGCAGCTGCTACCAGGGAGTGGTCTCTTCACCCCGAGATCTTTCAGGCCATATGTCTGAGATGGGGAAACCCAGATGTAGACCTGCTAGCTGCCAGGTTCAACAAGAAATTGGACAACTTTGTGTCCAGAACGAGAGATCCTCTAGCCTACGGGACAGACGCTCTAATAATACAGACGCTCTAATAACTCCATGGAATCAGTTCTCACTGATCTAGGCATTCCCTCCGATCCCTCTTCTACAAAGACTGCTTCGCAGGATCAAGGAGGAGGGAATACCAGTAATCCTAGTGGCCCCAAACTGGCCCAGGAGGCCTTGGTACGCCGAGATTGTAAAAACGGCGATAGGAAGGCCCTGGAAGTTTCCACTCCGACACGACCTGCTGTCACAGGGTCCAGTATTCCACCCTTCCTTACAAAGGCTAAAGTTGACGGCCTGGCTGCTGAGACCCACATTTTTAAAAAGAGAGGGGTCTCTGGTCCGGCTCTTTCTACGCTCATTAATGCTAGAAAGCCAGCCTCCAGACTCATCTATCAGAGAGTCTGGAGAGCATACGTTTCCTGGTGTAAATCCAGATGTTGGAATCCTCAGAAGTATGAAATAAGTAGGATTCTTGCTTTTTGCCAGTTAGGAGTGGATATGAATTTAGCCCTTAGCACCATCAAAGGGCAAATATTGGCTCTATCAGTCTTCTTTCAGAGACCATTGGCATCTCACTCCCTAGTTCGGACATTCATTAAGGGGGTACTGAGGATAAATCCTCCAGTTAGGACTCCCTTGTGTCCATGGGATTTGAATTTGGTATTGTCAGTGTTGCAAAAGCAACCTTTTGAACCTATTCGCCATATTCCTTTAATTATATTAAGTAGGAAGTTGGCCTTTCTGATTCCTATAGCTTCTGCTAGGAGAGTATCAGAGCTAGCAGCTCTTTCTTGTAAAGAGCCTTATCTAAATTGTCACAAGGACAAAATTGTACTACGACCCCATCCTGCCTTTCTACCTAAGGTAGTGTCGGCTTTTCACTTGAATCAAGACATTGTTCTGCCTTCCTTTTTTCCAAACCCGCGGACGGCGGGGGAAAAATTATTACACTCTCTAGATCTAGTGAGAGCGGTAAAGGTGTATCTGCAAGCAACCGCTCAGATACGTAAAACAGATGTTTTGTTTATTTTACCAGATGGGCCCAAGAAGGGCCAAGCGGTATCAAAATCCACCATTTCCAGGTGGATTAGACAAGTAATTATTCAAGCTTATGGTTTAAAGAACAGGACTCCTCCTTTTCCTGTTAAGGCGCACTCTACCAGGGCGATAGGTGCTTCATGGGCAGTGCACCACCAGGCTTCGATGGCTCAGATCTGTAAAGCTGCAACTTGGTCTTCAGTCCATACATTTTCCAAATTCTATCAAATAGATGTGAAAGGACATGAGGATTCCGCCTTTGGGCGAAGTGTGCTGCAGGCAGCAGTATAGGGCTTCTGGTCCGCAAGCGGCCTGTTTTGATCTGTGTCTCCCCCCCTTCATATGAGCATTGCTCTGGGACGTCCCATTATGTAATGACTAGCTCTGTGTCCCGTGGTGTACGATAAAGAAAATAGGATTTTTATAACAGCTTACCTGTAAAATCCTTTTCTTGGAGTACACCACGGGACACAGAGGTCCCCCCCTTCTTATGGGAACCTTACTGCTTTGCTACAAAACTGAGGTACTTCCCTGATGGGAGGGGTTATATGGAGGGGAACTGTCTTCCATTGGTTGTGCCAGTGTCCAATCACCGCTGGTGACCCTTAACCCATTATGTAATGACTAGCTCTGTGTCCCGTGGTGTACTCCAAGAAAAGGATTTTACAGGTAAGCTGTTATAAAAATCCTATTATTCTGTAAACTGTCATTGATGTTACCCTTTTCTTTACAAAGAGCTTAAGTAAAATCTTACATTTATTTTAATTTAATATTGTCTCAATGCTCAGTTATTCATACAGTATAAGATATACAATTTACTGTCAGTACTAGCTGTGCCAGTAGGGGGTATAGCATATTGCCGGGGGTTGGCGGAGCTGTCTTCAGGGCCCAAACTAAATCAGCGGCCTTCTTAGTTGGAGGTATCGCTACACGTGGGGGTTCTCGTCCGGGATCCTGATGCAGCAAGTGAACGCCAGAGGTGCCGGCATGGACCCCATGGATCCACGAGCGGTAGAAGAGTGGTGCAAAGCCTCTAACGCAGAGCCAAACCAGTCGATAGTCATCAGCCTCCCTGGGGAGGAATGGTCGACTGAAACGGTAGAGGAGTTGATGAAGTCAGTGTCCCCAAATCACACACCGTGGGTGACGGAGATAAAGTCAGACCCAGACATCTCATATCAGTATGCATTAGTGGAGTACTGGAACAGGATGCCAGAGGCCTGTAAGCGCAAGTGTGTGCAGACGCCAGAAAACAGAACCTATAGGTTGGCGCACGCAGTAACTGAAAGAAAGGAACCATCACCAACGGGATCACCGCAGGCTGCGGCCCGTACCCCACCGGAAAAAGGGGACAGGGCGACGCCCCCGGTGGCACCTGCACCTGCCACTGTTATATCACCAGAACTGATAGGTGCGATAGGGGATCTGCTAACCAAGTGTCAGAAGGCAAACACGGTGCATGTAGAGACTAGCTACCGGAGACTAAAGACATTCTCAGGGAAGCTCCCTGTCCCCGCAGGGGAAGAAGACTTTGACACCTGGGTGGAGCAGGCATTGCAGGCAGTAGAGGCATGGGAAGTGCCTGAAGCACAGAAGAGGCAACGAGTGATGGAAAGCCTTAAAGGCGCAGCAGCAGAAGCAGTGAAAAGTTTTCGGTTTGGGAATGCAGATTGCACGGCTCAAGACTGTCTACCCATGCTGCAGGAAGAGTTTGGTCAATTGGAAAAGGTGACTGAGATGGTCTACCAGTTTGAACATACTTTCCAACAACCGGAGGAGAAACTTTCCGAGTATGTTAGAAGACTGAACAGGTTGTTGTGCAAGATTGTGCTGAAGAAGGGGATGAGGCCCCAAGACACAGATGCGGCAAGAATGAAGCAAGTCTTAAAGGGAGCGCTGCGCTCGGATCCAGTCTGGTTGCACCTGAAAACCTCAGGAGGAGGAACGTTGCTGACTTATGCTGACTTGATAAAAATCATCAGAGATGAGGAGGCACTGCAACAGGACCAGCAGTTGATTAGGACAAATGTTGTACCCGCACAGGTGCTAGTCAATCCAGTAATGACCCCTGAAAGAGATTCGGAGATAGACACCCTGAAAGCTCAAATGTCCAAGGTGTTAGAGATGTTGACCTCTCTGATGGAAAAAGACACAGAGGGTCCCAAGAGAGAAGTACCAAGGAAGGAATTATTCCCAGTTGCCTCAGCACCCGCATCTTTACAAGAATGGGGAGATATCGTCTGCTTTAACTGTGGAGGAATTGGACATATTGCAGCTACATGCTCCAGTCCCAAAAAGAAGAAAATAGACAACCGCAAGCCGGCGGGAAACTTCAGAGGGCCCCGGTGAAGGAGTCAACCGGGTGCCCATCACCTTCAGTGAGCTCCAAGCTGAAAGCAAAGCAGAAAACAACAGGAGATAAAACGCCTCGGGGGAAACACAACATTCCTAAACAGAGATACACCCCAGAGAAAGGGGGTAAGACCCCTCAGAAGAGGCACAGCACTCCCCAGAGGGGGTGCACACCTAGGAAAAACAATAGTGTCCCTCAGTGGGTCCCTACACCCAGTAAAGGGGGGGGAGTCAATGCATACCAGGCTCAAGAAAGACTGAAGTCCAAAGGGGATTGGACGAGAGGAGGTTCAAAGAAAAAAAGTCTGAAGAAAGCGACCCCTGCCGGGCCTTACCCGGAGAAGCTGGTAGGCCCATCTCCTATAGTGTCCATTCAAGTGGAGGGAGTCTACACCAGAGCAATCTTGGATACTGGGGCGCAAGTAACCCTGCTATACAGAGACTTTTACGATAAGTACTTGAGTCACCTACCCATCCGGAAAATAGAGGGACTAGAGATATGTGGGATTGGAACCCAGAACTTCCCCTACGATGGCTATCTGCCTGTCAGGATGACCTTTGACCCGTCTGTGGCTGGGAAAACCGAAGTGTTTGACACCCTGGCAGTTGTGTGCCCTCGGCCACCAGGAGCCAACAAGAGTTCCTTGATAATAGGGACAAACACGGACCTGGTCCGAAGACTTCTGACCTCTCTAGTGAAAGAGAAAGGGGCAGCGGTCACCAAGATCCACCCCATGCTGAAGACAGCGTACCAAAGGCTGGTCTTAGAGCAGAAGACCCCAGGAGAGGGGATAGGGAAGGTGTGGAGACTTGGAAGAGGAGGGATAGTGCTGCAGCCCGGCGAAGTAACCTGTCTCAGAGGCACTGTGAAGCTTACTTGGGAGCAGCCTGGACCCTTTGTCATGTTGGAATCTGATCCAAGAGAAGGGTCCCACGGTCTGGAAGTGATACCAGAAGTGATTCCGCTGAAGGCCCTAAAGAAGGCCTATTGTAGAGTCCCAGTGAGTGTTAGGAACAATACGGATGGCCCCATGGAGGTCCCAGCCAGGATGCTGCTAGGCCAGGTGAGCCCTGCTGCCCCTGTCAACCTGTCAGAGGTGGGCGAAGGAGGAGATGCTTGGGAGAAGATATCCATGGAAAACCCGAATCTGCCCAGGGCTTGGAAAGAGAGAGCCAAGGCCCAGCTGAACAGATGGGATAGGATCTTCTCTAAAGATGAGTTCGATGTGGGGTGTGCAAGGAGTGCCACCCATCGGATCCGCCTCCAGGAAGATAAGCCCTTCAGAGAGAGGGTCAGGCGGGTCCCACTAGCAGATCTGGAGGATCTAAGGGAACAACTCTCAGAACTCAAGAGGACTGGAGTGATACGGGAATCTAGAAGCCCCTATGCATCCCCGATAGTGGTGGTCAGGAAGAAGAATGGGTCATTGAGGCTCTGTATCGACTACAGGACTCTCAACAGGAGAACCATACCCGACCAGTATACTACTCCAAGAATAGAGGATGCCCTACAGAGTTTGTCTGGAGCCAAGTGGTTCAGTGTTATGGATCTCAAGAGCGGGTACTATCAGATCCCCATGCACCCAGAAGACAAGGAAAAGACAGCTTTCATAACCCCAGTAGGGTTCTTTGAATTCGACCGGAAGCCCCAAGGTCTGTCTGGAGCCCCAGCTACTTTCCAGCGTCTTATGGAGAAGACTGTAGGAGACATGAACCTTATTGAAGTCCTTGTGTACCTGGACGATGTCATAGTCTTTGGAAGAACCCTGGAGGAACATGAGGAGAGGCTGGAAAAAGTCTTGAGGAGACTCAGTGAGGAGGGACTCAAACTTTCGCCTGAAAAGTGTCGGTTCTACCAGTCTTCTGTGAACTATCTGGGGCACATAGTGTCCGAAGAAGGGGTGGCCACAGACCCCGAGAAATTGGAGGCAGTTACCTCCTGGCCACGGCCCACCACAGTAACAGAACTCAGATCCTTCTTGGGTTTCTGCTCCTACTATAGGAGGTTTGTGGAGGGATTCGCCCGAATTGCTAGACCATTAAATGAACTGCTCAAGACTGAGGGAGAAGAGGATGACTCAGGGCCCAGGAAGCCGGGAGAGTCCATCAGAGATCAGTGGAATCAGAAGTGTGAAGAGGCCTTCCAGGCCTTGAAGAAGAGCCTGACCACTGCTCCAGTCTTGGCCTACGCAGACCCAACCAAGCCCTATGAACTACACGTAGATGCTAGTCATGACGGTCTGGGAGGAGTACTTTATCAAGAACATGAAGGGCAACAACGGCCTGTTGCCTATGTGAGCAGGAGCCTGACCCCCTCTGAGAAGAACTACCCCACTCACAAGCTGGAGTTCCTGGCCCTTAAGTGGGCGGTAGTAGACAAGCTCAAAGACTACCTGTATGGGGCAGAGTTCACTGTGAAGACCGACAACAACCCCCTTACCTACCTTTTCACCACGGCCAAGCTGGATGCCACTGGACACAGGTGGCTGGCCGCACTGTCTGGATTCAACTTCAGCCTAAAGTATAGGCCAGGGGCTGGGAATAGAGACGCAGACGCTCTGTCCAGGAGATCTCATGCCCCCACCAGTGATGTAGAAGATTGGACCCAAGTGGCACCGGACGGGGTGCGGGCCCTTTGTCAAGGAGCTGAATTCCAGGCCAGAGGAGGCTCCAGAGCAGAAGAAATAGGTGTTACCATGGTGGGAGTCCCAAAACACTACTGTGGGGTGACTCAATTGGACGAGGACAACCTGCCGAGATTGTCCAAGAAGGAGTTGAGGAGTGACCAATTGGAAGACCCCATGGGGAGATTGGTCCTGGAGGCCCTGGAGAATCAGGATCCAAACAAACTCCTGCGTCATCCCTCAAAGGAAGCTCGCCTGTTGAGGAAAGAATGGGACAGGTTACAGGTACATCAGGGAGTGGTCTACCGAAGGGGCCCCTCTGATGACTCAGAAGATAAGTGGCAACTATTCCTCCCAGAGAAACATCGAGAGACTGTTCTGATTGCCCTGCATGACAATCATGGCCATCTAGGGGCTGAAAGGACCTTTCAACTTGTCAGAAGTCGGTTCTATTGGCCCTGCATGAGGGCAGAGGTAGAAGAGTACTGCCACTCATTTGCACGATGCATCCAGAGGAAGACTTTACCCCATCAAGCTGCCCCAATGGGCCATCTACAAAGTCAGGGCCCAATGGATCTGGTATGCATTGACTTTCTCTGCCTTGAACCCGACCTGAGTGGACTAGGAAATGTTCTGGTGATAACCGACCATTTCACCCGGTATGCCCAAGCTTTCCCAACCAAAGATCATAAGGCCTCCACCGTAGCCAAGGTACTTATGGAGAAGTACTTTGTCCATTATGGGCTGCCACAGCGACTTCATTCAGATCAAGGAAGGGACTTTGAGAGTAAACTGATCCGGAAACTCCTGGACTCGTTGGGAATCAAGAAGACTCGAACTACACCTTACCACCCACAAGGAGATGCTCAGCCGGAGAGGTTTAACCGAACCTTGCTCAACATGTTGGGGACTCTGGAAAGTGAGAAAAAGCAACATTGGAGCAAACATATAGCAGCCCTAGTACATGCTTACAACTGCACCATCAGTGATGCTACAGGCTACTCCCCATATCGACTCATGTTTGGGAGAAAAGACTACCTGTGGATTTGGCCTTTGGCACCTCTCTGGACCATTCCTCAGCCACATCCCACAAAGGATATGTGGACAGGCTCAGACATAGCCTGAAAGTAGCCTATGAACAAGCTCAAGTGGCCTCAGATCAAAGGGGAGCTTGAAACAAAAGAAACTTCGACTTGAAGGTCCAGGTACAAGACCTACAGCCCGGGGATCGAGTACTGTTACGCAATCTGGGGGTCCCTGGGAAGCACAAACTTGCAGATAGATGGAGATCTGAACCTTATGTCATCTGTAGGAAGTTGCCGGGCCTGCCTGTCTACAAGTTGAAGCCGGAAGGAAAGGTGGGCCCTCTGAAGACGTGGCATCGAAACCACCTGCTCCCACTTGCTGAGGCAGTTAGAATACCTCCCGTGGGAGACTCCCCTGAACCGGCCTCTATCCTGGATACTCCTAGGCCGAACACTCGGTCACAGGCCTCCCGAGCTGAAGATGGAGAGGCCTCTCAACTTAATGGAGATGAGGATGGAGAACTTAATTGGCTGTGGCCTTCCCCAACTCCAGGAACTTCTACCATAGACCTTCCAACCACTGAAGACACCACAGATGAAACACTGAACCCAGAAGCCACAGAATTCATCCCCTCTAGTCCTTCAGCAGATTACTGGGAAGATGCCCATGATGGTTGCTCAGAGGAAGAGGAGCCTGTGGCACCAGAGCCAGAAATCCCAAGAGAGCAAAGGGCTCGAAGAGTCATCCGGCCTCCTAAGAAGCTGACCTACCCACAAATGGGGAATAGCTCAGAGGATTCTGTAGTTACCGCTAGTAGGAATGCTGAAAATCCGGATCCCTACACTGTCCATTTAGTGGAGGGCAACCCCAGCTCACTCTCTGGCACAGCTAGGCAGGCCACCCATGATAATGTGACCTGTGGGCAAGGGAATTCTACTCCTCAGTTCTGGTGGGAATTCCCTATGCCAACATCGTTTGTAGAATTGTCTAGAGTTGTAAGGTCTTTGTTAAGGTTTATCTTTGGGGACCAAAGAGTTCAAGTGGGGGGAGTGTGTAGCGGGGTGTTCCCCTTTAATGCAGAGAGACTACATTACCCAGAACCCCGTTCGGCAATGTTCCGCCGCAGAGACTCATGGGAGGGGTTATAAAAGGAGGAGGCGAGGCTGGGCTCGGCCTCTTTGGGACACGAGACTTCAGAGACTGATCCTCCTGTGCGGATGTGTCGGAGTGCAGGGCCTGAAGCCTGAGGCCTTGCGCAGCACCAAAGAGCCTTCCACCCCTCTGCGAGCCTGGGTGGCATCTGACTTCGCTTGACTACAGCCTTGTTGGATCGGGGACCCGATCGCTGAAGAGACGGAGTGTGTGTGTGTGAGGACACAACAGGTGGAAGTTCCAGGACTGGGACCGTGGTCCGGGCGGGTGAGAGGGCATATGCCCAACCGATATACTGTTACTGCATACAGGCCTATAGACTACCGTGGCCTATGAGTTGTTCTTAGTGCTTTTATTGAAGACCCTTGTTAGAACTGAACCTACTGTTCGCATAGTCAAGTTTCTACTCCATCTTTACCTACCCCATTGGATTACAACGTTTTGTACTCTATTAACGTGCACCACCGTTAAAGATCTGCCGGTGAAGAAAAAGGACTAAGTTGTAGATATCAGAACCAGGCCTGTTGGGGTTTCTAAGAGGTTTTGATTACTGCGCCACAGGGCACTTAGCTAACGGTCGCCCGCGTGGCGCACTTGTTATGTGTTAACCTTATAGTGTGTTAGCGTGGCAGGGCTCTGCATTACAAATGATTATTCTGTAAACTGTCATTGATGTTACCCTTTTCTTTACAATGAGCTTAAGTAAAATCTTACATTTATTTCAATTTAATATTGTCTCAATGCTCAGTTATTCATACAGTATAAGATATACAATTTACTGTCAGTACTAGCTGTGCCAGTAGGGGGTAGAGCATATTGCCGGGGGTTGGCGGAGCTGTCTTCAGGGCCCAAACTAAATCAGCGGCCTTCTTAATTGGAGGTATCGCTACATATATATGGGTGCCAATGCATTGAATACATGATTTTACCTTATACTCTAATGTTTGAAAGCTGTGGTTACTCTAGCTTGGAGAAGTACCACCTCTATGAGGTGATTTCCTTATCAGTGGCTGAGAAGGATCCACAGTCTATGTGCTGAATAGGGATGAGCTCGGTGTTCGACTCGAACATCGGCTGTTCGCGCGTTCGGCGAACAACGAATGATTTGGGCCGTTCGCGCCAAATTCGAGTGACGCGAACGGCCCACAATACACTGCGCCATCGCAGTGTAATCCCGGCGCTGTGATTGGCCAAGCATGCACTGTGACCCTGCATGCTTGGCCAATCACAGCGCCGGCAGCGAGGAGAGCAATGATTGGCCACAGGCAGGATGCCTGTGGCCAATTATAGCTGAGGGGGTTTAGTACACGCCCCACACTATAAAAGGCCGCCAGCGCGGCGGCCTTGTGTAGTGTGTTCCGGAGCAGGGAAAGTGAAGGATAGGCAGGGACAGTGTCAAATCTTGTCAAATCTATTCTTTGCTAAACCTTGTGTGTAGGGACAGAGAAGGATAGGCAGGGAGAGTGTCAGTGTCATATTCTTTGCTAAACCTTGTGTGTAGGGAGAGAGAAGGATAGGCAGGGAGAGTGTCAGTGTCATATACTTTGATCAACCTTGTGTGCAGGGAGAGAGAAGGATAGGCAGGGGACAGTGTCAGTGTCATATTCTTTGCTAAACCTTGTGTGCAGGGAGAGAGAAGGATAGGCAGGGAGAGTGTCAGTGTCATATACTTTGATAAACCTTGTGTGCAGGGAGAGAGAAGGATAGGCAGGGGACAGTGTCAGTGTCATTGTTGCTAAGCCTCCTGCACATTATACACCTGAAGTTAGCCCGTATTGCTGCTTTTTCCTGGTGTGTTACACCAACAGGATTTTGCGGCACTTACAGCGGGCGGAGTGTATCTCCTGACCATATTACACCTTAACTTAGCCTGTATTGCTGCTTTTTCCTGGTGTGTTACACCAACAGGATTTTGCGGCACTTACAGCGGGCGGAGTGTGCCTCCTGATCATATTACACCTTAACTTAGCCTGTATTGCTGCTTTTTCCTGGTGTGTTACACCAACAGGATTTTGCGGCACTTACAGCGGGCGGAGTGTGCCTCCTGACCATATTACACCTTAACTTAGCCTGTATTGCTGCTTTTTCCTGGTGTGTTACACCAACAGGATTTTGCGGCACTTACAGCGGGCGGAGTGTGCCTCCTGACCATATTACACCTTAACTTAGCCTGTATTGCTGCTTTTTCCTGGTGTGTTACACCAACAGGATTTTGCGGCACTTACAGCGGGCGGAGTGTGCCTCCTGACCATATTACACCTTAACTTAGCCTGTATTGCTTCTTTTTCCTGGTGTGTTACACCAACAGGATTTTGCGGCACTTACAGCGGGCGGAGTGTGCCTCCTGACCATATTACACCTTAACTTAGCCTGTATTGCTGCTTTTTCCTGGTGTGTTACACCAACAGGATTTTGCGGCACTTACAGCGGGCGGAGTGTGCCTCCTGACCATATTACACCTTAACTTAGCCTGTATTGCTGCTTTTCCCATTTCCCTGCAGGCCATTTGAATGTCTGGAAGGCAAACAAGGAGAGGCAGACAGTCAGGAGCCAAAAAAAGAGGGCAAGCAGGCTCTGTGTCTAGAGACAACAGTGCTGGTCATGGACGCGGTGCATCGCCATCAGCACGTGGCCATGGGACACGCTTGTCCTTTTCGGCAGCTGGACGTGTTGAGCCGCATCATGCCGAAGACTTGGTAGAGTGGATGACCAAGCCCTCCTCATCCTCCTCATCCTCTCTCACCCAGGCTCAGGGTACTGGCAAAGCAGCTGCCAAAGCGTCCTCTTCCCTGGTATCAATGTCATCATCAGTCACTCCTTCCCTAGACCAACCATGTCCTCCTGAGGAGTCCCCCGAACTGTTTGAGCACAGTGTTGGGTACATGCTCCAGGAGGATGCCCAGCGTTTCGAAGGGTCTGATGATGATACCCAGCTAGAGGAAGGCAGTAGCGTGAGAGCAGAGAGAGGGGATGCTCAAGAAGGACACCAATCTGGCAGTCATGTTCCAGCAGCTGCAGCATACTGCCAGATTGGCTCCAGTGATGAGGAGGGAGGGGATGATGAGGTCACTGACTCCACGTGGGTGCCTTATAGGAGAGAGGAGGAGGATGATGAGGAGGATGAGGAGGAGGCACATCTCCAACGAGGCAGGATGCCCTCGGGGGGCCAGCGTAAGGGCAGCACACCGACGGAATCACACCGCAGAGCTCCGCCTGTGCAGGGCGCTGCCTCTGCCCGTTATTCAAAAAGTTCTTTGGTGTGGGCCTTTTTTGAGTCGAGTGCATCAGATCGCACAGCTGCTGTTTGCAACATATGTCTCAAGCGTATATCGCGTGGCCAAAACATCACCCGATTGGGCACCACATGCTTGACCAGACATATGTTGACCTGCCATGCAGCTCGTTGGCAAGCCTACCTTAAAGACCCACACCAAAGAACAAAGCTGACCTCTTCTTGCACCGCATCAGCTGGGATCTCCAACCCCACTATACCTTCAGTCCTCTCTGAAACCTGCTCTGAGAGGAATGAAGGTGTAGAATTAGGTGTGTCACAGCCAAGTACTTGCGGGCACTCTGCTAGCAGTACACCAACGTCCGATTCTAGCAGGCAAATTTCCCTGCCCCAGCTGCTGGACCGTCGAAAGAAGTTCACTCCCAGCCATCCACATGCCCAGCGGTTGAATGCTAGCTTGGCTAAATTGCTAGCGCTTCAACTGCTGCCTTTTCAGTTGGTAGACTCGGCCCCCTTCCGTGAGTTTGTGCAATGTGCGGTTCCTCAGTGGAAGGTTCCCAAACGCCACTTTTTCTCACAGAAGGCGATTCCGGCTCTCTACCGGCATGTGGAAGGCAATGTCTTGGCCTCGCTGGACAGGGCGGTCAGCGGTAAGGTGCATATTACCGCTGACTCATGGTCCAGCAGGCATGGACAGGGACGTTACCTTTCTTTCACGGCCCATTGGGTCACTCTTTTGGCAGCTGGGAAGGATGCAGGACAAGGTGCAGTAGTGTTGGAGGTTGTTCCACCGCCACGCCTCCAAAATGCTACTACTGGTTGTGACACACCTCTGTCCTCCACCCCCTCCTCTTCTTCTTCCTCCGTGGCCTCTTCCTGTGCTTTGTCCTCGGAACCAGCGGTGCTCCGTAGGCGTTCAAGGGGCTACGCAAATACGCAGGCAAAAAGATGCCATGCCGTGCTTGCGCTGGTGTGTTTGGGGGACAGGAGCCACACTGGGGCAGAGGTTCTGTCTGCTCTGCAGGGGCAGGCCGAGAGGTGGTTGACGCCACGCCAGCTTAAGCCAGGAATGGTAGTTTGCGACAATGGCACCAACCTCCTCTCCGCTCTCCGACAGGGACAACTGACCCATGTGCCCTGTGTGGCTCACGTCCTTAGCCTGGTGGTGCAGCGGTTCTTGGGCAGGTACCCGGGCTTACAGGATGTCCTGAGGCAGGCCAGGAAAGTCTGTGTGCATTTCCGCAGATCTTATAATGCCAGTGCTCGCCTGGCTGAGCTGCAAAAGGAGTTGAACCTGCCCAAGAACCGCCTTATATGTGACATGCCCACCAGGTGGAACTCAACGTTGGCCATGCTGCAGCGGCTGCACACGCAGCAGAGGGCCATCAATGAGTACCTGTGCGACTACGGCACCAGGACACGGTCAGGGGAGCTCGGGTTTTTTTCACCACGCCAGTGGGGGTATGATCAGGGATGCATGCACTGGCACCATTTGAGGAGGCCACGAGGATGGTGAGCAGTGACAGTGCATGCATCAGTGACACTGTACCTCTTGTCCACCTGTTGGAACATACGCTGCGTGGAATAATGGACAGGGCACTTGAGGCAGAACAGAGGCAGGAAGAGGAGGACTTCCTTGCCTCTCAAGGCCCCCTTTACCCAGACAGTGTTCCTTCTGTCCCACCCATCGCACAGGAAGAAGAGGAGGAGGAGGAGGAGGAGGAGGATTGTGTCAGCATGGAGGTGGAGCCTGGCACTCAGCATCATCAGCAGCAGTCTTTTAGGGATGATTTACAGTCCCAAGAAACCAGTGGACTTGTACGTGGCTGGGAGGAGGTGGCTGCGGATCATGTCGTCCTTAGTGACCCAGAGGACTCCGGACTGAATGCCTCAGCTAACGTACCCTGCATGGCCTCCCTGATCCTGCAAAGTCTGCGGAAGGATCCTCGTATTCTTCGGATCAAGGAGAGGGACCATTACTGGCTGGCCACTCTCCTTGATCCACGGTACAAGGGTAAGGTTGCGGACCTTATCTTACCGTCGCAGAGGGAGCAGGGGATGAGACAACTCCGGGAGGCCTTGCAGAAAGGTCTGTGCAACGCGTTTCCAGAGACTGGGAGGTTACAAACTCCTGGTCCTGGACAACGAGTTGCTGAGGCTTCGGTCAGTCAAAGAAGGAGCGGTGGGGAAGGTGGCCATCTGACCGAAGCATTCAGACAATTCTTTAGTCCGCAGCCCCAAGGTATGATCGGTTCCAGCAACCATCGCCAGCGTCTGATATACATGGTGCAGGAATACCTAGGGGCAAGGTCAGACTTGGACACCTTCCCTACCGAAAATCCTCTGGCTTACTGGGTCTTGAGGATGGATCACTGGCCAGAGCTTGCACAGTATGCAATTGAGCTACTGGCCTGTCCTGCATCCAGCGTTCTTTCAGAACGCACATTCAGTGCTGCTGGAGGATTTGTCACGGATCACAGGGTGCGCCTGTCCACCGACTCTGTTGATCGACTGACCTTCATAAAGATGAACCAGTCTTGGATCACCACCAGCTACCAAACACCTGAAGCTGATATAACAGACTAATTTATTTTCAAATGTCACATCCCTTCAAGACTGATGCTGATGCTGAGTGACTGTCCTGTTATGTTGACTGACTATCCTCCTCCTCCTCAATGATCCGATTGACGATGATAGCTTGGAAGAACATTTTTGTTTCTGGGTGCCGCCACCAGTGGCTAAGGCCCAATTTTTCAGCCCCTGTTTAACAGGGGTGTGTTATTACAATTTTTTATGCAATGCTTTGCAGCAGGGCTCATTCCTGCACTCCAACTAGAGTATCTGGGAGTGGTTGCAGTGTCGTGGCACCAGCACCAGTGGCTAAGGCCCAATTTTTCAGCCCCTGTTTAACAGGGGCATGTAATTACAATTCTTGATCTAATAATTCACAGCAGGACCCATTCCTGCGCCCACCAAGACTAACTGTGAGGCCTTACAGTGTTGTGTCAACACCACCACCACCACCACCACCACCACCAAAGGCCCAATTTTTCAGCCCCTGTTTAACAGGGGCATGTAATTACAATTTTTGATGCAATACTTTGCAACAGGGCTCATTGCTGTGCTCCAAGTACAGTATCTGTGAGGGGTTGCAGTGTTGTGGCACCAGTGCCTAAGGCCCAATTTTTCTGCCCCTGTTTAACAGGGGCATGTAATTACAATTCTTGATCTAATAATTCACAGCAGGGCCCATTCCTGCGCCCACCAAGACTAACTGTGAGGCCTTACAGTGTTGTGTCAACACCACCACCAAAGGCCCAATTTTTCAGCCCCTGTTCAACAGGGGCATGCAATTACAATTCTTGATCTAATAACTCACAGCAGGGCCCATTCATGCGCCCACCAAAAGTAACTGTGAGGGCTCACAGTGTTGTAGCAACACCAACATGTAAGGGGCAAATTTCAGCTGAGTATATACGGCAGGCCCCTACTTTCAAACATCCAACTTACAAACGACTCCTCCTTGCAAACGGAAGGATACAACAGGAAGTGAGAGGAAATCTACCCCTAGGAAGGCAAATTCTCTCCTGTAAGAGTTAATATGGGAAAAAAAAGTGTCTCCTCTCCACTGATGCTTTATCACCAATTCTTGTTTCAATAAAAACCCCAAATTTTCAAAAAACATTTGTCGATAGGACGGAAAGTGAGGTGAACTGTTTTGAACAGGCACAGACAGCAAAACAAATGTTACAGGGGTGATAACCCTTCCCTATGTTTTCCAAAAAGCTTAAAAATTTATTTTTTGGCTGGAGCTACACTTAAACAATGTACCTGTTCAAAATTACAAACAGATTCTACATAAGAACAAACCTACAGTCCCTGTCTTGTATGCACCGCCTGTATACGGCTGTTCAGAGTATATAGGGCCTCTTTTATTTTGTGTGCGGGGTTCCCCTTAATATCCATACAAAAAATGTTGTTGATAAAAGTGATTAATAAGAAAGGGGGGGGGGGAGAGGAAAGGGGAAGTAGGAGGAAGGAAAATGTATGCATAATGCGTGCAGCTACTGGCAACCAGAGAGAGAGGAGAATGTAAAAGATGCCAATAACCACAATACCAATGGATTGTAAATACAGGCAAATCAAATACACTATAATCAGGTTCTACTACAAGTATTACATATACATGAAACAATAATCATAGGAATGTATAGAAGCCATTGCTGTAACTTGGATGTAGAACAAGAATCACATGTAATAGAATAACTAAGTGATTCATATTAAAATCAATCAATTACACACATATAAACCCACATAAATATTAATTAAAATATGTGTGTATAAGTAAAAAATAATATGATATATATAAAATGTATAAAATAACAAAGATGCTGGAAGTGCTTCAACCAAGAGATAATTGGACCACATATCCCCACCATTGGGAGCGATGGTGGAGAATCGGAGGGAATTACAAATACAATGTGTACCAAAAAAGGGGGGGAGAACAAACCTACAGTCCCTGTCTTGTTTGCACCGCCTGTATACTGCTGTTCAGAGTATATAGGGCCTTTTTTATTTTGTGTGCGGGGTTTCCCCTTAATATCCATACAAGACCCAAAGGGGCTGGTAATGGGCTGGGGTAGGGGGGGGGGGTGTGATGGGGTAGCTATGCCATTTTTCTTAAAGATTTTCATCCATATTACCGGGACCAGACATTACATTAAAGCCGCAAGCAGTTTTAAATGGCTTTTTTTCCTTTAGAAATGTAATTTTGTGCAGGGACAGTTCTAAACACGGGAAACACGTGGCACTTCACAGGCATACTTTAGACACCCCCCAGGTACGATATTTAAAGGAATATTTGACTTTTTTTTTTCACTTTATGCATCATTAAAATGACTGCTCCAGAAAAACGGCAGTTTTTAAAACTTCTTTTTGCATTGATACATGTCCCCTGGTGCAGAACCCGGGTTCCCAAACCCTTTTTAGGACAATAACATGCATAATAGTCGTTATAATTAGCACTTTAGATTTCGAACGTTCGCATCCATTGTATTTAATAGGGTTCTAAAGTTTGTGCGAACTTTCGGTCCGTTCGCGGGTTCTGGTGCGAACCGAACCCGGAGGTGTTCGCTCATCACTAGTACTGAAGATAAAGCCCATCTAGTTGCAGAGAGGCAGCCTCAAATATATCACTCACACTGTGCAATATAAACCTATAGATAACATGTACCTTGGCCAGCCTTGCTACTAGACACAGGGCAATGAGACAGCAATCTGGTTCCACTAATTAAAGATAAAACTAGTGCAAAAATATATGACTACCAACTCACAGTCAACCAAGTATTACTACATTACAACTTTTTTCCCTTAGTTAGGCCATACACAGAGCAAATTTCTTTTCTGCAACCATGGGTGGGAGAAGCCATCCCTGCCGGGTGAAGATAGGGATTATCGCTAGCGGCTATAGCAATCAGTCGATCAACTTGGTACATTCAATCTGCCCATTAACAGTTTCGAATCTCGGCTGGTTCCTGCTAATCCAGCCGAGATTTGAAATGTGTATGGCTGCTAAGGATTCTTGCACTTTGTGGTTCTCCTTATTTAAAAGATAGGGGCACTTTTAATATGTTTATCTATCTCATTGTTTTCAAAATACCTAAAGTAGGGTTGTCCCGATACCACTTTTTTAGGAACGATACTTTTTTTCATGTACTCGCCGATACCGATTACCGATACTTTTTTTTAATGCCATGTGACAGTTTGACTGATGGGGACTGACTGATGGAGACTGACTGATGGCACTGATAGGTGGCACCTATGGACACTGGCACTGACAGGTGGCTGGCACTGATGGGCGGCACTGACAGGTGGCACCGATAGGTGGCAGTTATGGGCACTGATGGCACTGACAGGTGGCTGGCACTGATAGGGGGCAGTTATGGGCACTGATAGGTGGCTGGCACTGATAGGAGGCACTTATGGGCACTGACAGGTGGCTGGCACTGATAGACGACAGTTATGGGCACTGATAGGTGGCTGGCATGGTTAGATGGCACTAATACGCAGCACTTATGGGCACTGACAGGTGGCTGGCACTGATAGGCGGCAGTTATGGGCACTGATAGGTGGCTGGGACTGTTAGATGGCACTGATAGGCGGCACTTATGGGCACTGATGGCACTGACCGGTGGCTGGCACTGAAATGCAGCAATAAATGACATAAGGAAATGCTATGCTGCAGCACCCATCTTGGTACACCCTGCACTCGGCATCAGTAAGTATAAGCAGACATCTTGTTTCACCCAGCCCGAACTATATGGGCTGGGTGTAACAAGATGTCAGCTGCTGGCTTACTGTGGCCAAGTGCAGGGTGTGCCAAGATGGGCGTCGGGATGTCCAAGCTGATGACGACCGCTCCGCCCACTAAGGCCACTCCGCCCGATCCACCTACTGACCCCGGCCGCCCTCCCCGCCCACTGACTCCGCTCTCCCGCTCCGCCCACTGAGGCCACCCGCCCACTCCACCCAATCCGCCTACTCCGCCCGATCCGCCTACTGACACCGGCCGCCCTCTCCGCCCACTGAGTCAGCTCGCCGCCGACCAAGTATCGGGTCAGGCATCGGGAGCATTTGTGCGAGTACAAGTACTCGCACAAATGCTCGGTATCGGTCCCGATACCGATACTAGTACCGGTATCGGGACAACCCTAACCTAAAGTGGTTCTAAGGATAGGGCATTTTTTACCTTAATTCATTCCCCAGTGCTGTGCCTGCCTGTAGCGGCTCTTTCCCCTCTCCCCGCTTTCACAGACTTTGTCGAGGCAGTGGGAACCATTGGCTCCTGCTGCTGTCAAGAAATCCTGTGAGCAGAGAGCGGACGGAGGGGAAATGAGCCTCACTGTGTGTGTTTATGGACGGACACAGCCTGGCTCAGGAGCAAACCCACATGCCTCCCGGTGGGGGCAGACACGGAAGTGGAGATGCCTGCTGGAGTCTCCACTCTTTGTCTTCCGTGTCTGCCCCCATAGCAAGCGATTGCTATGGGGGCAGATACAGAAGAGAGAGTGGAAATTGCCATCAGGGGACCCCAGAAGAGGAGGTTCAAGGCTGCTCTGTGCAATACCATTGCAAATAATTACATTTTAGTCTCATCTGACCATAACACCTTTTTCCATATGGCCTCAGAATCTTCAAGGTGCATTTAAGATGGTCAGATGAGACTAAAAATTTAATTATTTGGCTTCAACACCAAACGATATATCTGGCGGAAATCCAATACAGCTTACCATCCAATTAACACCATTCCTACAGTAAAGCATGGGGGTGGTAATATCTTGTTATGGGGGTGTTCCTCTGCAGCAGGGACTGGAGCACTTGTCAGGATAGAAGAAAAATGGATGGGGCAATATACCATCAAATTCTTGAAAAAATCCACTGCCCTCTGCCAGAAAGGTGTCAATGGGAAGAAGATTTACCTTCCAACATGACAATGACCCAAAGCACACATCAAAAATGACCACACAGTGGTTGAAGGAGAAAAAGGTGAATGTCCTTGCATGGCCTAGTCAGAGCCCAGACTTAAAGAGGAGCTCCACCCAAAATAGGAAGCTCTGCTTGTTTGCCTCCTACCCCCTCCATTGCTACATTTTGAACCTTTCGGGGGGGGGGGGCGGGGGTACCTGGTTTTGACAGGTACTCGCTCCCACTTTCGGCTGATCTCGCCACGGAAAAGTCAGCATGAAGTTCGCCCCCCTCCTCCTTCCCCCGCTGCCCGTCCATTCACATAGCGCAAAGTGCTTTGTGCATGCACAGTAGGGAACTGGCTGTGAAGCCACAAGGCTTCACTGCCAGTTTCCCTTAGTGGAGATGGCAGCGACAGCACCCGGCAGCCAATTGAAAAATCGGCTGGGGTGAAGACACTGCTGGATTCGTGGACAGGTAAGTGTCCTAATTTTAAAAACTCAGCAGCTACAGTATTTGTAGCTGCTGACTTTTATTTTTCTGAAGGAGCCTGGAGCTCCTCTTTAAACCCCATTGGGCTTTAATGGAACTTCAATGAGGCTTTTGTGGAGCTTCGATGAGCCTTTGGTGGGGCTTTGATGAGGCTTTGGTGAGGCTTAGTGGAGCTTCGATGAGACTTCAGTGGGGCTTCAAGCAAGCTTTGCAATAGACTTCTATGGAGGCTTTGAAGACACTTTGAAGCACAACTAAAGCAACATGGGGTATAATTTTTGAAGCAAAGCCGAAGCAAAGCAAAAGCAGGTGTAAACAGTACTGTAAGCTTACCATTTTATTTAGTGACAGGATTTTTGACTGGCGTTCAGAGAGCTTTAATAAAGCGTGGCCGAAGCCTTGTTTTGAAGCAAGTGTAAACTAGCCCTTAACCTCCCTGGCGGTTTTCCCGAGTGAGGCTCGGGGTGAGATTTTAGTACCATTAGCGGTAATCCCGAGCCACACTCAGGATTGCATTGCAATATCCTGGTGCAGGTTACTGACCTTGTCCCCAGGATCCTGCGATGTCCCCCCACTGTGTCCGCGGGCTGTGTCCTCCACCCGATGCCTCTGTGTGCCAGGCTCCGTTCCCTGCGAGCGTCTCGATGCATGGGGGCGGAGCCTGGCGGAAAATTTTAAAATGACAAAATTCATAATACATACAGTACACTGTAATCTTACAGATTACATTACTGTATGAAATAATTTCACATACCTTTTGTCCCTAATGTTTTGTCCAGTGCCTTGCATGCACTTTTATATTATATATACTGTTCTTTCTGTCTGGAAACTGGAGATTGTCCATAGCAACCAGAAAGTGTCCCTTTATGTCAAAAGTGGTTTGAGACCAGCTAGAAAACAGCGATAGTAAATAAGAACACTTGCAGAATTGAGCGATAGTAAATAGTGGGGAAATTCAATTTATTATAATTATTATATTTTTTAATTATTTATAGTTATTATATTATAATTTATGATTTTCTGTTTCAAACTTTATCATACCCGGGATGTCTACTAGACTTGTTTGGACAGATTTAAGTGTGTTATTACTAAAAATTACAGGCCTAAAATATAAAACGCCAAATTTCCATGCAAAATAATGGTACCGCTTTCAGCATCAAAAATCTGACATAATCATACTGTCTGGGAGGTTAATGTGTGTTGAAGCCGAAGCTTCAGTGTTTTCTGTAAAGACAAAATAGCCTTTTTTTTAACCACCTAACGACCGCCCACTGTAAATATACGTCGGCAGAATGGCACCGACAGGCACAATCACGTATATCTACGTGATCACCTTTGTATAGTTGGGGGTCCGATCGGACCCCCCTTCTTTACAGTGAGCGGTGGTTAATTGTTCAGGAGCGATCCGGGATGAGGGGACAGCCGTTCGATTCCGGCCACCCCCTCGCGATCGCTCCCGGCGAATGAGAGAGCTTCCTCTGCCTGTGTAATGTAAACACAGGCAGAGGAAGTGATGTCATCTCTCCTGCGGCGCTCACATATACCGAGCGCCGCACAAGAGAAGATGCCAGGTTAATGCACAAAACACTACACTGACACCAGGACACATAGGCACATAAATCGCCCCCCCAGGCCCCCCCAGACACCCCCAGATCACCCCCCAGCCCCCAGTCACAGTGTCACTGATTGCAGTGACCATTTATTTACTGATCACTGCAATCAGTGACATTTGTGACTGTAAAAGTGTCACTAAAGTTAGTTTTAGGTCCAGTGTAGCCCCCTAACCCCCCCTAATAAAGGTTTAACCCCCTGATCGCCCCCAGATAACCCTTTCACCCCCTATCACCACTGTCACTAAGCGATAATTTTTCTGATCGCTGTCTTAGCGTCGGTGATGCCGATCGGTAGCCAGTAATTTTTTTTAGGTTCGCGCAGGTTTTTATAGCGTCAGGTACCCCAATATATTATCTAATAAAGGTTTAACCCCCTTGATCGCCCCCCAGGTAACCCTTTCACCCCCTATCACCACTGTCGCTAAGCGATCGTTTTTTCTGATCGCTGTCTTAGTGTCGGTGATGCCGATCGGTAAACAAAAACAGAAACCGCTCAGGTGTGGACGTCCTCCAGGTGACTATCTCCTCCCAACAGCCAAGGGTGCAGGCAATGCAATTTCAGGCAAAATAAAAGATCAAGTCTTCTGGACAGCAGCACTCCAATAAAAAGCCTTTATTATGTAAAATCTTCAAAAATCCAAATACAGCACAGCAAGTCACAAAATTCTGGTTAGAGCTGACTAGTTTCACACTTTCTTAGTGTTTAATCATAGCTGCCTAATGCACAAATGATTCCCATAATATACCCCCAAAAAAGGTCATATGACCCAACCACAAGTGTAGGTGATTAAGTGCTGACAAGTGTTAATTGAAAGTTGATTGCATGCTGACTAGTGATGAGCCGAACACCCCCGGGTTCGGTTCGCACCAGAACCCGCGAACGGACCGAAAGTTCGAACGCACATTAGAACCCTATTAAATACAATGGATGCGAACGTTCGAATTCTAAAGTGCTAATTATAACAACTATTATGCATGTTATTGTCATAAATAGGGTTTGGGAACCCGGGTTCTGCACCAGGGGACATGTATCAATGCAAAAAGAAGTTTTAAAAACGGTCGTTTTTCGGGGCAGTCATTTTAATGATGCATAAAGTGAAAAAAAAAAAGTCAAATATTCCTTTAAATATCGTACCTGGGGGGTGTCTAAAGTATGCCTGTGAAGTGCCACGTGTTTCCCGTGTTTAGAACTGTCCCTGCACAAAATGACACTTCTAAAGGAAAAAAAAGCCATTTAAAACTGCTTGCGGCTTTAATGTAATGTCTGGTCCCGGTAATATGGATGAAATTCTTTAAGAAAAATGGCATAGCTACCCCATGACCCCCCCCCCCCCTACCCCAGCCCATTACCAGCCCCTTTGGGTCTTGTATGGATATTAAGGGGAACCCCGCACATAAAATAAAAAAGGCCCTATATACTCTGAACAGCCGTATACAGGCGGTGCATACAAGACAGGGACTGTAGGTTTGTTCTTATGTAGAATCTGTTTGTAATTTTGAACAGGTACATTGTTGAAGTGTAGCTCCAGCCCAAAAATCTATTTTTAAACTTTTTGGGAAACATAGGTAAGGGTTATCACCCCTGTAACATTTGTTTTGCTGTCTGTGCCCCTGTTCAGAACATTTCACCTCACTTTCCGTCCCAATGACAACTGTTTTTGAAATGTGGTGTTTTTCTTGAAACAAGGATTGCTGATAAAGCATCAGTACAGATGAGACCCCTTTCTCCCATATTTATTCTTACAGGAGAGAATTTTCCTTTCTAGGGGTAGATTTCCTCTCACTTCCTGTTGTCTTCTTTCGTTTGCAAGTAGGAGTCGTTTGTAAGTTGGATGTTTGAAAGTAGGGACCTGCCGTATATACTCTGCAGAAATAGGCCCCTTAGTTGTTGGTGTTGGCACAACACTGTAAGCACTCAGTTACCCTTGGTTGGTGCTGGAACGCCCTGCTGTCAACTATTATATCAGGAATTTTAATTACATATAATTGTTGAACAGTGGTAGTAAAAATTGGGGCTTTGATGGTGGTGCTGGTGCCACAACACTGTAAGCCCTGACAGTTACTCTTGGTGGGTGCAGCAATGGGCCCTGCTGTGAATTATTAGATCAAGAATTGTAATTACATGCCCCTTTTGAACAGGGGCTGAAAAATTGGGCCTTTCGTGGTGGTGGTGGTGGTGGCGTTGCCACAAGACTGTAAGCCCTCAGAGTTACTCTTGGTGGGTGCAGCAATGGACCCTGCTGTGAATTATTAGATCAAGAATTGTAATTGCATGCCCCTGTTGAACAGGGGCTGAAAAATTGGGCCTTAGGCACTGGTGGCACAACACTACAACCCCTCACAGATACTGTACTTGGAGCACAGCAATGAGCCCTGTTGCAAAGTATTGCTTCAAAAATTGTAATGACACGCCCCTGTTAAACAGGGGCTGAAAAATTGGGCCTTAGGCACTGGTGCCACAACACTCCAACCCCTCACAGATACTGTACTTGGAGCACAGCAATGAGCCCTATGGCAAATTATTGCTAAAAAAATTGTAATTACACGCCCCTGTAAAACAGGGGCTGAAAAATTGGGCCTTAGCCACTGGTGGCGGCACCCATAAACAAAAATGATCTTCCAAGCTATCATCATCAATCGTATCATTGAGGACTCGGAGGAGGAGGATAGCCAGTCAACATAACAGCACAGGCACTCAGCATCAGCATCAGTCTTGAAGGGATGTGACATGTTAAAATCAATTAGTCTGTTATATCAGCATCAGGTGTGTGGTAGCTGGTGGTGATCCAAGACTGGTTCATCTTGATGAAAGTCAGTCGATCAACCGAGTCGGTGGACAGGCGCACCCTGTGATCCGTGACAAATCCTCCAGCAGCACTGAATGTGCGTTCCGAAAGAACGCTGGATGCAGGACAGGCCAGTAGCTCAATTGCATACTGTGCAAGCTCTGGCCAGTGATCCATCCTCAAGACCCAGTAAGCCAGAGGATTTTCGGTGGGGAAGGTGTCCAAGTCTGACCTTGCCCCTAGATATTCCTGCACCATGTTTATCAGACGCTGGCGATGGTTGCTGGAACCGATCATACTTTGGGGCTGCGGACTAAAGAATTGTCTGAACGCATCGGTCAGACGGCCACCTTCCCCACCGCTCCTTCTTTGACTGGCCGAAGCCTCAGCAACTCGTTGTCCAGGACCAGGAGTTTGTAACCTCCCAGTCTCTGGGAACGCGTTGCACAGACCTTTCTGCAAGGCCTCCCGGAGTTGTCTCATCCTCTGCTCCCTCTGCGACGGTAACATAAGGTCCGCAACCTTACCCTTGTACCGTGGATCAAGGAGAGTGGCCAGCCAGTAATGGTCCCTCTCCTTGATCCGAAGAATACGAGGATCCTTCCGCAGACTTTGCAGGATCAGGGAGGCCATGCAGCGTAGGTTTGCTGAGGCATTCGCTCCGGAGTCCTCTGGGTCACTAAGGACGACATGATCCGCAGCCACCTCCTCCCAGCCACGTACAAGTCCACTGGTTTCTTGGGACTGTAAATCATCCCTAAAAGACTGCTGCTGATGATGCTGAGTGCCAGCCTCCACCTCCATGCTGACACAATCCTCCTCCTCCTCCTCCTCCTCCTCCTCTTCCTGTGCGATGGGTGGGACAGAAGGAACACTGTCTGGGTAAAGGGGGCCTTGAGAGGCAAGGAAGTCCTCCTCTTCCTGCCTCTGTTCTGCCTCAAGTGCCCTGTCCATTATTCCACGCAGCGTGTGCTCCAACAGGTGGACAAGAGGTACAGTGTCACTGATGCATGCACTGTCACTGCTCACCATCCTCGTGGCCTCCTCAAATGGTGCCAGGACAGTGCATGCATCCCTGATCATGCCCCACTGGCGTGGAGAAAAAAAACCAAGCTCCCCTGACCCTGTCCTGGTGCCGTAGTCGCACAGGTACTCATTGATGGCCCTCTGCTGCGTGTGCAGCCGCTGCAGCATGGCCAACGTTGAGTTCCACCTGGTGGGCATGTCACATATAAGGCGGTTCTTGGGCAGGTTCAACTCCTTTTGCAGCTCAGCCAGGCGAGCACTGGCATTATAAGATCTGCGGAAATGCACACAGACTTTCCTGGCCTGCCTCAGGACATCCTGTAAGCCCGGGTACCTGCCCAAGAACCGCTGCACCACCAGGTTAAGGACGTGAGCCACACAGGGCACATGGGTCAGTTGTCCCTGTCGGAGGGCGGAGAGGAGGTTGGTGCCATTGTCGCAAACCACCATTCCTGGCTTAAGCTGGCGTGGCGTCAACCACCTCTCGGCCTGGCCCTGCAGAGCAGACAGGACCTCTGCCCCAGTGTGGCTTCTGTCCCCCAAACACACCAGCGCAAGCACGGCATGGCATCTTTTTGCCTGCTTACTTGCGTAGCCCCGTGAACGCCTACGGAGCACCGCTGGTTCATAGGACAAACCACAGGAAGAGGCCATGGAGGAAGAAGAAGAGGAGGGGGTGGAGGAGAGAGGTGTGTCACAACCAGTAGTAGCATTTTGGAGGCGTGGCGGTGGGACAACCTCCAACACTACTGCACCTTGTCCTGCATCCTTCCCAGCTGCCAAAAGAGTGACCCAATGGGCCGTGAAAGAAAGGTAACGTCCCTGTCCATGCCTGCTGGACCATGAGTCAGCGGTAATATGCACCTTACCGCTGACCGCCCTGTCCAGCGAGGCCAAGACATTGCCTTCCACATGCCGGTAGAGAGCCGGAATAGCCTTCCGTGAGAAAAAGTGGCGTTTGGGAACCTGCCACTGAGGAACCGCACATTGCACAAACTCACGGAAGGGGGCCGAGTCTACCAACTGAAAAGGCAGCAGTTGAAGCGCTAGCAATTTAGCCAAGCTAGCATTCAACCGCTGGGCATGTGGATGGCTGGGAGTGAACTTCTTTCGACGGTCCAGCAGCTGGGGCAGGGAAATTTGCCTGCTAGAATCGGACGTCGGTGTACTGCTAGCAGAGTGGCCGCAAGTACTTGGCTGTGACACACCTAATTCTACACCTTCATTCCTCTCAGTGCATGTTTCAGAGAGGACTGAAGTTATAGTGGGGTTGGAGATCCCAGCTGATGCGGTGCAAGGAGAGGTCCGCTTTGTTCTTTGGTGTGGGTCTTTGAGGTAGGCTTGCCAACGAGCTGCATGGCAGGTCAACATATGTCTGGTCAGGCATGTGGTACCCAAGCGGCTGATGTTTTGGCCACGCGATATACGCTTGAGACATATGTTGCAAACAGCAGCTGTGCGATCTGATGCACTAGCCTCAAAAAAGGCCCACACCA
This sequence comes from Rana muscosa, assembly GCA_029206835.1. Taxonomy (NCBI): domain Eukaryota; kingdom Metazoa; phylum Chordata; class Amphibia; order Anura; family Ranidae; genus Rana; species Rana muscosa. The sequence continues at coordinate 60,861,267 of CM055127.1, read as the reverse complement.
AAGAACTTTTTGAATGACGGGCAGAGGCAGCGCCCTGCACAGGCGGAGCTCTGCGGTGTGATTCCGTCGGTGTACTGCCCTTACGCTGGCCACCAAAGGGCATCCTGCCTCGTTGGAGATGTGCCTCCTCCTCATCCTCCTCCTCCTCCTCTCTCCTATTAGGCACCCACGTGGAGTCAGTGACCTCATCATCACCTCCCTCCTCATCACTGGAGCCAATCTGGCAGTATGCTGCAGCTGCTGGAACATGACTGCCAGATTGGTGTCCTTCTTGAGCATCCCCTCTGTCTGCTCTCACGCTACTGCCTTCCTCTAGCTGGGTTTCATCATCAGACCCTTCGAAACGCTGGGCATCCTCCTGGAGCATGTACCCAACACTGTGCTGAAACAGTTCGGGGGACTCCTCAGGAGGAGGACATGGTGGGTCTAGGGAAGGAGTGACTGATGATGAGTCTGACATTGATACCAGGGAAGAGGACGCTTTGGCAGCTGCTTTTCCAGTACCCTGAGCCTGGGTGAGAGAGGATGAGGAGGAGGAGGAGGGCTTGGTCATCCACTCTACCAAGTCTTCGGCATGATGTGGCTCAACATGTCCAGCTGCCGAAAAGAAGGACAAGCGTGTCCCATGGCCATGTGCTGATGACAATGCACCGCGTCCACGACCAGCACTGTTGCCCCCAGACACAGAGCCTGCTTGCCCTCTTTTATTGCCTCCTGACTGTCTGCCTCTCCTTGTTTGCCTTCCAGACATTCTAATAGATGGCCTGCAGGGAGATGGGAAAAAAGCAATAAGGGCTACCTTCAGGTGTCCTTCTCTGTCCCTTGAAACAAGGACTTTGACAGTGAAAGAAACTGACACACTCTCCCTACCTACAGTTTTCTGTCCCTAGAAAAAATGTTTTTTTTAAGCACAATTTAGCACAAGGAGAATTCACTCACTGTCCTTCCAGGTCCCTGGAAACAAGGACTTTGACAGTGAAAGAAAAAAAACACTCTCCCTACCTACAGTTTTCTGTCCCTAGAAAAAATGTTTTTTTTTAAGCACAATTTAGCACAAGGAGAATTCACTCACTGTCCTTCCAGGTCCCTGGAAACAAGGACTTTGACAGTGAAAGAAACTGACACACTCTCCCTACCTACAGTTTTCTGTCCCTAGAAAAAATGTTTTTTTTAAGCACAATTTAGCACAAGGAGAATTCACTCACTGTCCTTCCAGGTCCCTGGAAACAAGGACTTTGACAGTGAAAGAAACTGACACACTCTCCCTACCTACAGTTTTCTGTCCCTAGAAAAAATGTTTTTTTTAAGCACAATTTAGCACAAGGAGAATTCACTCACTGTCCTTCCAGGTCCCTGGAAACAAGGACTTTGACAGTGAAAGAAACTGACACACTCTCCCTACCTACAGTTTTCTGTCCCTAGAAAAAATGTTTTTTTTTAAGCACAATTTAGCACAAGGAGAATTCACTCACTGTCCTTCCAGGTCCCTGGAAACAAGGACTTTGACAGTGAAAGAAACTGACACACTCTCCCTACCTACAGTTTTCTGTCCCTAGAAAAAATGATTTTTTTAAGCACAATTTAGCACAAGGAGAATTCACTCACTGTCCTTCCAGGTCCCTGGAAACAAGGACTTTGACAGTGAAAGAAACTGACACACTCTCCCTACCTACAGTTTTCTGTCCCTAGAAAAAATGTTTTTTTTAAGCACAATTTAGCACAAGGAGAATTCACTCACTGTCCTTCCAGGTCCCTGGAAACAAGGACTTTGACAGTGAAAGAAACTGACACACTCTCCCTACCTACAGTTTTCTGTCCCTAGAAAAAATGTTTTTTTTAAGCACAATTTAGCACAAGGAGAATTCACTCACTGTCCTTCCAGGTCCCTGGAAACAAGGACTTTGACAGTGAAAGAAACTGACACACTCTCCCTACCTACAGTTTTCTGTCCCTAGAAAAAATGTTTTTTTTAAGCACAATTTAGCACAAGGAGAATTCACTCACTGTCCTTCCAGGTCCCTGGAAACAAGGACTTTGACAGTGAAAGAAACTGACACACTCTCCCTACCTACAGTTTTCTGTCCCTAGAAAAAATGTTTTTTTTAAGCACAATTTAGCACAAGGAGAATTCACTCACTGTCCTTCCAGGTCCCTGGAAACAAGGACTTTGACAGTGAAAGAAACTGACACACTCTCCCTACCTACAGTTTTCTGTCCCTAGAAAAAATGTTTTTTTTAAGCACAATTTAGCACAAGGAGAATTCACTCACTGTCCTTCCAGGTCCCTGGAAACAAGGACTTTGACAGTGAAAGAAACTGACACACTCTCCCTACCTACAGTTTTCTGTCCCTAGAAAAAATGTTTTTTTTAAGCACAATTTAGCACAAGGAGAATTCACTCACTGTCCTTCCAGGTCCCTGGAAACAAGGACTTTGACAGTGAAAGAAACTGACACACTCTCCCTACCTACAGTTTTCTGTCCCTAGAAAAAATGTTTTTTTTAAGCACAATTTAGCACAAGGAGAATTCACTCACTGTCCTTCCAGGTCCCTGGAAACAAGGACTTTGACAGTGAAAGAAACTGACACACTCTCCCTACCTACAGTTTTCTGTCCCTAGAAAAAATGTTTTTTTTAAGCACAATTTAGCACAAGGAGAATTCACTCACTGTCCTTCCAGGTCCCTGGAAACAAGGACTTTGACAGTGAAAGAAACTGACACACTCTCCCTACCTACAGTTTTCTGTCCCTAGAAAAAATGTTTTTTTTAAGCACAATTTAGCACAAGGAGAATTCACTCACTGTCCTTCCAGGTCCCTGGAAACAAGGACTTTGACAGTGAAAGAAACTGACACACTCTCCCCACCTACAGTTTTCTGTCCCTAGAAAAAATGTTTTTTTTAAGCACAATTTAGCACAAGGAGAATTCACTCACTGTCCTTCCAGGTCCCTGGAAACAAGGACTTTGACAGTGAAAGAAACTGACACACTCTCCCTACCTACAGTTTTCTGTCCCTAGAAAAAATGTTTTTTTTAAGCACAATTTAGCACAAGGAGAATTCACTCACTGTCCTTCCAGGTCCCTGGAAACAAGGACTTTGACAGTGAAAGAAACTGACACACTCTCCCTACCTACAGTTTTCTGTCCCTAGAAAAAATGTTTTTTTTAAGCACAATTTAGCACAAGGAGAATTCACTCACTGTCCTTCCAGGTCCCTGGAAACAAGGACTTTGACAGTGAAAGAAACTGACACACTCTCCCTACCTACAGTTTTCTGTCCCTAGAAAAAATGTTTTTTTTAAGCACAATTTAGCACAAGGAGAATTCACTCACTGTCCTTCCAGGTCCCTGGAAACAAGGACTTTGACAGTGAAAGAAACTGACACACTCTCCCTACCTACAGTTTTCTGTCCCTAGAAAAAATGTTTTTTTTAAGCACAATTTAGCACAAGGAGAATTCACTCACTGTCCTTCCAGGTCCCTGGAAACAAGGACTTTGACAGTGAAAGAAACTGACACACTCTCCCTACCTACAGTTTTCTGTCCCTAGAAAAAATGTTTTTTTTAAGCACAATTTAGCACAAGGAGAATTCACTCACTGTCCTTCCAGGTCCCTGGAAACAAGGACTTTGACAGTGAAAGAAACTGACACACTCTCCCTACCTACAGTTTTCTGTCCCTAGAAAAAATGTTTTTTTTAAGCACAATTTAGCACAAGGAGAATTCACTCACTGTCCTTCCAGGTCCCTGGAAACAAGGACTTTGACAGTGAAAGAAACTGACACACTCTCCCTACCTACAGTTTTCTGTCCCTAGAAAAAATGTTTTTTTTAAGCACAATTTAGCACAAGGAGAATTCACTCACTGTCCTTCCAGGTCCCTGGAAACAAGGACTTTGACAGTGAAAGAAACTGACACACTCTCCCTACCTACAGTTTTCTGTCCCTAGAAAAAATGTTTTTTTTAAGCACAATTTAGCACAAGGAGAATTCACTCACTGTCCTTCCAGGTCCCTGGAAACAAGGACTTTGACAGTGAAAGAAACTGACACACTCTCCCTACCTACAGTTTTCTGTCCCTAGAAAAAATGTTTTTTTTAAGCACAATTTAGCACAAGGAGAATTCACTCACTGTCCTTCCAGGTCCCTGGAAACAAGGACTTTGACAGTGAAAGAAACTGACACACTCTCCCTACCTACAGTTTTCTGTCCCTAGAAAAAATGTTTTTTTTAAGCACAATTTAGCACAAGGAGAATTCACTCACTGTCCTTCCAGGTCCCTGGAAACAAGGACTTTGACAGTGAAAGAAACTGACACACTCTCCCTACCTACAGTTTTCTGTCCCTAGAAAAAATGTTTTTTTTAAGCACAATTTAGCACAAGGAGAATTCACTCACTGTCCTTCCAGGTCCCTGGAAACAAGGACTTTGACAGTGAAAGAAACTGACACACTCTCCCTACCTACAGTTTTCTGTCCCTAGAAAAAATGTTTTTTTTAAGCACAATTTAGCACAAGGAGAATTCACTCACTGTCCTTCCAGGTCCCTGGAAACAAGGACTTTGACAGTGAAAGAAACTGACACACTCTCCCTACCTACAGTTTTCTGTCCGTAGAAAAAATGTTTTTTTTAAGCACAATTTAGCACAAGGAGAATTCACTCACTGTCCTTCCAGGTCCCTGGAAACAAGGACTTTGACAGTGAAAGAAACTGACACACTCTCCCTACCTACAGTTTTCTGTCCCTAGAAAAAATGTTTTTTTTAAGCACAATTTAGCACAAGGAGAATTCACTCACTGTCCTTCCAGGTCCCTGGAAACAAGGACTTTGACAGTGAAAGAAACTGACACACTCTCCCTACCTACAGTTTTCTGTCCCTAGAAAAAATGTTTTTTTTAAGCACAATTTAGCACAAGGAGAATTCACTCACTGTCCTTCCAGGTCCCTGGAAACAAGGACTTTGACAGTGAAAGAAACTGACACACTCTCCCTACCTACAGTTTTCTGTCCCTAGAAAAAATGTTTTTTTTAAGCACAATTTAGCACAAGGAGAATTCACTCACTGTCCTTCCAGGTCCCTGGAAACAAGGACTTTGACAGTGAAAGAAACTGACACACTCTCCCTACCTACAGTTTTCTGTCCCTAGAAAAAATGTTTTTTTTAAGCACAATTTAGCACAAGGAGAATTCACTCACTGTCCTTCCAGGTCCCTGGAAACAAGGACTTTGACAGTGAAAGAAACTGACACACTCTCCCTACCTACAGTTTTCTGTCCCTAGAAAAAATGTTTTTTTTAAGCACAATTTAGCACAAGGAGAATTCACTCACTGTCCTTCCAGGTCCCTGGAAACAAGGACTTTGACAGTGAAAGAAACTGACACACTCTCCCTACCTACAGTTTTCTGTCCCTAGAAAAAATGTTTTTTTTAAGCACAATTTAGCACAAGGAGAATTCACTCACTGTCCTTCCAGGTCCCTGGAAACAAGGACTTTGACAGTGAAAGAAACTGACACACTCTCCCTACCTACAGTTTTCTGTCCCTAGAAAAAATGTTTTTTTTAAGCACAATTTAGCACAAGGAGAATTCACTCACTGTCCTTCCAGGTCCCTGGAAACAAGGACTTTGACAGTGAAAGAAAACTGACACACTCTCCCTACCTACAGTTTTCTGTCCCTAGAAAAAATGTTTTTTTTAAGCACAATTTAGCACAAGGAGAATTCACTCACTGTCCTTCCAGGTCCCTGGAAACAAGGACTTTGACAGTGAAAGAAACTGACACACTCTCCCTACCTACAGTTTTCTGTCCCTAGAAAAAATGTTTTTTTTAAGCACAATTTAGCACAAGGAGAATTCACTCACTGTCCTTCCAGGTCCCTGGAAACAAGGACTTTGACAGTGAAAGAAACTGACACACTCTCCCTACCTACAGTTTTCTGTCCCTAGAAAAAATGTTTTTTTTTAAGCACAATTTAGCACAAGGAGAATTCACTCACTGTCCTTCCAGGTCCCTGGAAACAAGGACTTTGACAGTGAAAGAAACTGACACACTCTCCCTACCTACAGTTTTCTGTCCCTAGAAAAAATGTTTTTTTTAAGCACAATTTAGCACAAGGAGAATTCACTCACTGTCCTTCCAGGTCCCTGGAAACAAGGACTTTGACAGTGAAAGAAACTGACACACTCTCCCTACCTACAGTTTTCTGTCCCTAGAAAAAATGTTTTTTTTAAGCACAATTTAGCACAAGGAGAATTCACTCACTGTCCTTCCAGGTCCCTGGAAACAAGGACTTTGACAGTGAAAGAAACTGACACACTCTCCCTACCTACAGTTTTCTGTCCCTAGAAAAAATGTTTTTTTTAAGCACAATTTAGCACAAGGAGAATTCACTCACTGTCCTTCCAGGTCCCTGGAAACAAGGACTTTGACAGTGAAAGAAACTGACACACTCTCCCTACCTACAGTTTTCTGTCCTAGAAAAAATGTTTTTTTAAGCACAATTTAGCACAAGGAGAATTCACTCACTGTCCTTCCAGGTCCCTGGAAACAAGGACTTTGACAGTGAAAGAAACTGACACACTCTCCCTACCTACAGTTTTCTGTCCCTAGAAAAAATGTTTTTTTTAAGCACAATTTAGCACAAGGAGAATTCACTCACTGTCCTTCCAGGTCCCTGGAAACAAGGACTTTGACAGTGAAAGAAACTGACACACTCTCCCTACCTACAGTTTTCTGTCCCTAGAAAAAATGTTTTTTTTAAGCACAATTTAGCACAAGGAGAATTCACTCACTGTCCTTCCAGGTCCCTGGAAACAAGGACTTTGACAGTGAAAGAAACTGACACACTCTCCCTACCTACAGTTTTCTGTCCCTAGAAAAAATGTTTTTTTTAAGCACAATTTAGCACAAGGAGAATTCACTCACTGTCCTTCCAGGTCCCTGGAAACAAGGACTTTTGACAGTGAAAGAAACTGACACACTCTCCCTACCTACAGTTTTCTGTCCCTAGAAAAAATGTTTTTTTTAAGCACAATTTAGCACAAGGAGAATTCACTCACTGTCCTTCCAGGTCCCTGGAAACAAGGACTTTGACAGTGAAAGAAACTGACACACTCTCCCTACCTACAGTTTTCTGTCCCTAGAAAAAATGTTTTTTTTAAGCACAATTTAGCACAAGGAGAATTCACTCACTGTCCTTCCAGGTCCCTGGAAACAAGGACTTTGACAGTGAAAGAAACTGACACACTCTCCCCTACCTACAGTTTTCTGTCCCTAGAAAAAAATGTTTTTTTTAAGCACAATTTAGCACAAGGAGAATTCACTCACTGTCCTTCCAGGTCCCTGGAAACAAGGACTTTGACAGTGAAAGAAACTGACACACTCTCCCCTACCTACAGTTTTCTGTCCCTAGAAAAAATGTTTTTTTTAAGCACAATTTAGCACAAGGAGAATTCACTCACTGTCCTTCCAGGTCCCTGGAAACAAGGACTTTGACAGTGAAAGAAACTGACACACTCTCCCTACCTACAGTTTTCTGTCCCTAGAAAAAATGTTTTTTTTTAAGCACAATTTAGCACAAGGAGAATTCACTCACTGTCCTTCCAGGTCCCTGGAAACAAGGACTTTGACAGTGAAAGAAACTGACACACTCTCCCTACCTACAGTTTTCTGTCCCTAGAAAAAATGTTTTTTTTAAGCACAATTTAGCACAAGGAGAATTCACTCACTGTCCTTCCAGGTCCCTGGAAACAAGGACTTTGACAGTGAAAGAAACTGACACACTCTCCCTACCTACAGTTTTCTGTCCTAGAAAAAATGTTTTTTTTAAGCACAATTTAGCACAAGGAGAATTCACTCACTGTCCTTCCAGGTCCCTGGAAACAAGGACTTTGACAGTGAAAGAAACTGACACACTCTCCCTACCTACAGTTTTCTGTCCCTAGAAAAAATGTTTTTTTTAAGCACAATTTAGCACAAGGAGAATTCACTCACTGTCCTTCCAGGTCCCTGGAAACAAGGACTTTGACAGTGAAAGAAACTGACACACTCTCCCTACCTACAGTTTTCTGTCCCTAGAAAAAATGTTTTTTTTAAGCACAATTTAGCACAAGGAGAATTCACTCACTGTCCTTCCAGGTCCCTGGAAACAAGGACTTTGACAGTGAAAGAAACTGACACACTCTCCCTACCTACAGTTTTCTGTCCCTAGAAAAAATGTTTTTTTTAAGCACAATTTAGCACAAGGAGAATTCACTCACTGTCCTTCCAGGTCCTGGAACAAGGACTTTGACAGTGAAAGAAACTGACACACTCTCCCTACCTACAGTTTTCTGTCCCTAGAAAAAATGTTTTTTTTTAAGCACAATTTAGCACAAGGAGAATTCACTCACTGTCCTTCCAGGTCCCTGGAAACAAGGACTTTGACAGTGAAAGAAACTGACACACTCTCCCTACCTACAGTTTTCTGTCCCTAGAAAAAATGTTTTTTTTAAGCACAATTTAGCACAAGGAGAATTCACTCACTGTCCTTCCAGGTCCCTGGAAACAAGGACTTTGACAGTGAAAGAAACTGACACACTCTCCCTACCTACAGTTTTCTGTCCCTAGAAAAAATGTTTTTTTTAAGCACAATTAGCACAAGGAGAATTCACTCACTGTCCTTCCAGGTCCCTGGAAACAAGGACTTTGACAGTGAAAGAAACTGACACACTCTCCCTACCTACAGTTTTCTGTCCCTAGAAAAAATGTTTTTTTTAAGCACAATTTAGCACAAGGAGAATTCACTCACTGTCCTTCCAGGTCCCTGGAAACAAGGACTTTGACAGTGAAAGAAACTGACACACTCTCCCTACCTACAGTTTTCTGTCCCTAGAAAAAATGTTTTTTTTAAGCACAATTTAGCACAAGGAGAATTCACTCACTGTCCTTCCAGGTCCCTGGAAACAAGGACTTTGACAGTGAAAGAAACTGACACACTCTCCCTACCTACAGTTTTCTGTCCCTAGAAAAAATGTTTTTTTTAAGCACAATTTAGCACAAGGAGAATTCACTCACTGTCCTTCCAGGTCCCTGGAAACAAGGACTTTGACAGTGAAAGAAACTGACACACTCTCCCTACCTACAGTTTTCTGTCCCTAGAAAAAATGTATTTTTTAAGCACAATTTAGCACAAGGAGAATTCACTCACTGTCCTTCCAGGTCCCTGGAAACAAGGACTTTGACAGTGAAAGAAACTGACACACTCTCCCTACCTACAGTTTTCTGTCCCTAGAAAAAATGTTTTTTTTAAGCACAATTTAGCACAAGGAGAATTCACTCACTGTCCTTCCAGGTCCCTGGAAACAAGGACTTTGACAGTGAAAGAAACTGACACACTCTCCCTACCTACAGTTTTCTGTCCCTAGAAAAAATGTTTTTTTTAAGCACAATTTAGCACAAGGAGAATTCACTCACTGTCCTTCCAGGTCCCTGGAAACAAGGACTTTGACAGTGAAAGAAACTGACACACTCTCCCTACCTACAGTTTTCTGTCCCTAGAAAAAATGTTTTTTTAAGCACAATTTAGCACAAGGAGAATTCACTCACTGTCCTTCCAGGTCCCTGGAAACAAGGACTTTGACAGTGAAAGAAACTGACACACTCTCCCTACCTACAGTTTTCTGTCCCTAGAAAAAATGTTTTTTTTAAGCACAATTTAGCACAAGGAGAATTCACTCACTGTCCTTCCAGGTCCCTGGAAACAAGGACTTTGACAGTGAAAGAAACTGACACACTCTCCCTACCTACAGTTTTCTGTCCCTAGAAAAAATGTTTTTTTTAAGCACAATTTAGCACAAGGAGAATTCACTCACTGTCCTTCCAGGTCCCTGGAAACAAGGACTTTGACAGTGAAAGAAACTGACACACTCTCCCTACCTACAGTTTTCTGTCCCTAGAAAAAATGTTTTTTTTAAGCACAATTTAGCACAAGGAGAATTCACTCACTGTCCTTCCAGGACCCTGGAAACAAGGACTTTGACAGTGAAAGAAACTGACACACTCTCCCTACCTACAGTTTTCTGTCCCTAGAAAAAATGTTTTTTTTAAGCACAATTTAGCACAAGGAGAATT